>CM053599.1:37593037-37620925 GCA_028646575.1 Pseudocheirus occidentalis | reverse complement strand
TTTTCCTCCTGTTCCATGCTTTGATCCTTTTTGTCCACAAAAAAAGGATTCTAGAGTTTTATTGCTGTTATTTTGCTTCCTTTTCCTCATGTTGGCCAATCAATTAATTGGTTGGTTTTTTTTTTAGCTTTGTGGAACTCTACTTCCATGGGGGAAAGCTCTGTTCCAAATCGCTGGGGTTTTCCCAGCTGCCAGAGCTATTAGGGGGGTGTTGCAGCCCCCTCCAGCTTTGGCTTGCTGAGATTGCACCCCAGGAACACTACCCTAGACCACAATCTAGATGTAGGTTGCACAACACAAGAGCACTTGGCCCTGATCAATTGATTCAGCCCCTCTGAGGTGTCCACAGTCTAGGGGCTCTGAAGCAGCCCAGTGGGGGCAGCAGCAGGTTCAGCAGATCCTGCCCTTCCCCCACTGCTTCCTTGCCCTGGGGGCAGATTGGTCAAACTGCTTTTCCTCCCCCAAATTAAGTTTCAAAGTTCTACTTTCACTTGCCTCTAATCCTGGCTTGCTAGATGTGAAGATTCCTCCAGGTGCAATAAATTTTCTCTGAAGTAGACTCACTCTGTGGCTTGGGAGGCTCTGCTCCTCCCCACTACCATGGGGTCTGGCCATGGTTTCGGTTTTGGGCTGTGCTGGCCTTGTCTCCCGGCCTTCCGGCCTGCTGGTTGAGCCCCATCCTGCTGAGCTGCCTTTCTCTAATCCTTGCTTTTCATGCCTTGGTAGATATGGAGTTGCTGGAGGTGCAGTAGATCTTCTCTCTTGTAGACTGGCTGCTGTTTGGCTTGGCTCCTCCCAGCCTCCCTGGGGATTGGCCTGGCTGTGTTTTGGTTTCAGGTTGGGCCAGCCTTGGCTCCCAGCCTGCCATGATGAGCCCCTGCTGCCAAACTGCCTTCAGCAAGAGATGTGTTTTCTGTATTTTTGTGAGTTTTAGAGTCCTAGATTTTGTATGGGGTCATATTTTATGGGTATTTAGGGTGGTTGTGTGGGAGCTTCAGAACTTTGCTGCTTCTACGCTGCCATCTTGGCTACACCCCCTCTATTATTCTTTATTAAGTATTAAGAGTAAGTATTCCAATATGTGTTTCCTCAGATTCTCTGCCCCCTTTTCTGTTCCTCTGACTCCATTGATAAAGGAATAGAAGAACAGAAGTATCTGGAGCACACAGTGGCCCTTTTGTATTTTGGTTCATTCTGTCATTTCCCAATGGTGAAACATGCACATACACTCATACACCTAGACATGCATACATACATACAACAAATCATCACTTGGTTGCCAGACTTCTGGTTGATGATTCTTCCAAAACTACCTTTCAGACATCAAGACCCAATGAGGTAGGTAGTGAGAGTATAATTATTTCAATTTTAGATTTGAAGAAACTGAGATTCAAGCTATGAAAGGATCCCTGATGGTCACATAAGTAGCCTATGTAGAACTCAAATATCAGACTCTAAATCCAATTTTCCCCCCATTGGATTGAAGCTATCTTTCTAATGAAAGTTTCTTTCTCAACCATTGCTGTTATGAATTTGTTTCTAATATATAGCTTATGAAAGGCTGCTTTTTTATTTTTAAAGCATGCAAATCAGTAAAGAAACATTAAACTGACTTTTCTACAAAACTCTAGTAAAAAAGAATGAATGATGTTATTCATCTTTGAGCCTTCCATTTCCCAGAGACTTAACTTGCTTCAGAAACAATAAAAGACAGTGCAGAAAATATAGAGGAAGTGACATGTCTCTATCTTGATTTGGCATTGAAGTAACATGAGTAATGTTTATGATATTGTCTGGAGATAATTTTACAACTGGAAAAATCGCAGCCTTGCTTATGTTGCAGCAGACAGTTCAGGAGATAGAGAAAGAAAATATGTTATAGCACTTTATACACTTTATAAATTAAACTGTTTCCCCTGGTGTCAGGGGTTACTCCATGCTGTTATTAAAATTATAGCCAGCAAGCAACTGTAGAGCCTTTAGACTCACAAAAATAGGGATGGAAATATAGTGGAATCAAGATATCAATCTTTACAAGAAATATCACAAAGCCAGTAGTATTTATTAGTGGAATGAAGTTCAAGAGGAAAGATCAGGGATGGAATGGAAAACTGCTTGAGGAACTGTTAAAACTTCATTTCCTTAAAAAATAAAGTAGATCCCACCCAAATTCACAAGGAATTTAATCTAGGGTGAGGAAGCCCATTGTGTTCCATTCAAGGTTGAGTGAAGATAGATCCTTTTATCTAGATAGTCAAAGACTGAGGGTGGTCTGAGCAGAGGTAATTTCTCAGTCTAGGGGACCACTCCCAGCCCAAACTTCCCCATTAAAAGGCATATATAAACTGTGAGCCCTGCCACCATGATTGTCTTTGGTCTAAGAGACATGGCTAAATGATCATCTTTTTATTAATACCCTACTGGCTTTGTTAATAAAAGTGATTAAATTACCCAAAAATTATGTCTCTCAAACCTTTTTAAATACCTCATTACCTGCATTCCTTTTCTTAGGTGATTATATATGCCTTGAATTAATTCCCTGTTCACTTTTGCCTCAAAATATTTCTTGTTTCTCTTCAAGAATAGTTCACATGTCAGCTCTCATATAAATCCTTTCCTCATATCCTCTAACTCCCATTACTACTGTTCTCTCCTTGAAAAGATTTTGTATTAAATTGATTATATTTTAATTGTTCACATATGCTCTTATTGCATCTACTCATTTGAATTTAAGATTTTTGAGGGTAGAGAATGATTCTTTTTAAATTTTTTTCCTTAGTGTCTAGCCTCATCTCTGTTATATTTGGTTGAGTTGAAGTAAATATTCTCTATTGTGGGAAATATTCACTATTAATTAATAATTTATTATTACATTAATAATACTTAACAACAGTAATAATCTCCCTTATTATAGTGCATAATTTGTGAGGGTGGGAGCCAGAATTTCATTCACAATTTGAAAGAACCTCACAGAACAACCATGAAAACCTGCTCAGCTTATGGAGGCCCCAGAGAAGTAAAGTTACTTACTATAATCACAAGCAAGTTCCAGGAATGAGACTAGAATCTAAATTACTTGCATTCAAACAGGTGCTTATTCAACTATATCACATGAAATCTTTATATTTGTAATGGACCATAGGGATCTTCCCATTTACAGCATGCTAATCAGTCACTTCTATTTGAAGATCGCTTATGAGGAAGAAATCACTTTTACCTGAAAAAATCTCTACTGCTTTTGGAAGCCACTAATTTTAAGGAAGTTTTCTTTGTTTTCAGGTTCTTCTCATTGTCCCTACTTCTTCTCTCTTAAGTCAAGAGGAAAAATGTAATACGTTTTCTAATAGTACTATCATTCTGATATTTTATGACACTAACTATCACTCCTTTGAATTTTTTCATTGCTGGAATAAAGAAATGTCCTTGTTTCTATTGGTCTTCATGTGAACTGGACTTTTCTTCCCTATCCCACATAATATTTGAGAGTTTTTTATAGTATTGAATATACAGACAAACAATCTATCCATTAATTAATTGAAAATCTCTCTAAATAATAGCCACTGTGATTCCTGGAAAGATCAATGAGTTTGGAGATCAAAGACCTGAGTTCAAATTCTACCTGTAACATTTAAATACCTGTCTAATCTCAAGCAAGCATATGCTTGATATTGTCTCTACAAAGCTTTACTTTATCCTGGAGATGAGAAAATTCAAAGGCTCCATGGTTACTATCATCAATTAATTCCATGGCTTAATTTTCCATCTGTATTTGACAAATTCCAACTGGATGAACTTTGAGAGCCATTCCATGTTTACATCTATACTCCAGACATTAGTACAGTACCTGACACATAGCAGGTAGTATGAAAATGCTAATTACCATTTATTATTATTTTATTAGATTTATTATTATTTTTACATCATAAGCATTTGAGTTATGATTATTTTATCTCTGGTCTAGTATAAGGGAATCATCAAGGGAGAAATTACATTCTGTTATATCATCTGCGTAAGTTCCCTTTTCCCTTCCTTAAAAGTAAAGTTTTAGGCATAGGGCATAAAGGGGATCAAAGAAGAAGTTATAGTATACAATTTTATATCTGCATCAGAATACTACCCTCATACCACATATACTTGTTGTAAAATTAAAGAAATGAAATGTAGCAAAATGGCTTATCATTGCATCAAGCTGAGAAATTCAGCTCTCTTTTGAAATGAAATATACTCAATTGACTAGGTATTTGAACTTTGGGAATTAATCTATTACCCAGATAGACACTTACCTTTAGGAAATTTTGATTCTGAGTTAGAAATGTATTCTTCAGAAAAACAGTACTGATACACTATCATGGAGCAGAAAACCCACCAATGTCTTTGATTGACAGTTTTATGCTACTTGACTTGGGAATGATCCCTACTTTTCTCCCTTCCACCCATCTACCAAGGACTTTATGTGCTGAAGAAGTACAGCCCTATAGCTAAGATTCATTTTCATATATGCTTCACTAAGTCAAATTCAATGGTCAAAGGTGGAAGAGAAAAAATAAATATGCATTCACCAAGTGGGAAGGAGACTAGTGAGGCATAGAGTAGCTAAATAATAAATTGTAGCACAGCCTGACAGGCAAAAAGAAAGTAAGGTAATGATGTGTAAAACGTACAAATTTAGTCCTGGATTACTATCCATCTTCTGGATCAGAGCTCTAAGATCCCCCAAAATAAATAGAAGCAATTTCTTTAGACAGTTAAAACTTTAAAATATTTTCCACCACAGATTTTATCACTCCCCTCAGTGTATTCTATCAGTAGGCAGCTCTGAGATGTAAACATAATCCACAGCTAATCGAGGTGGAGCATTATCGACCATGATATATGTCTACATAATGATTACCTTTTTTCAAAGAATCAGAAATTTATGATAGGAAAAAGGAGTGGGTGAAATTCTTTAAAATATCAGTAGGATTTTGCTTTATCAGTTTATAAAACCACCAACTCTACCCAGAATAGTTTATTAAAAAATACTTTCCACTTTGGAGGCGTATCTGGTTATGCACTACATAGTTTTCTTTGGTATTTTCCTTCTCTTCCCCAGATTAGAGTGGTATTTTGAGTGGATTACATTCATCATATATTTAGTCTAGAATTCTTGGCAGTAGGGAGAAGGGAACCTATTAGATCCACATATAAACTCTCCCACCTCCGCCACTATGTTTCTCAAATTTTCATTATTAGTAAGTTGGTTTTATCATTTCTATGATAAAAGAGATCCACTGTAAAAGGTCTGGATACTTTTCAAATAATTTTTCTGGGAGAAATTCAGTTCTGAGTGTAAGTTATGAATAGTTGCTCAATGAAGAGGTGGGCACCACCATTCACTAACCTTCTCTGACCTTCAGATTCACCTCCACCACTCTAATTACAGAGCTACATGGCAAAATGGCTCAATTTAGGGCATGGAGAAATAACCTCTATGAAGGGAAAATTTGCAATGTTTTTACCACCACAGGACACCACTGGTAGCCACCATTTCAATCTTGTTTAATAAAAAGCCTCAAAACTTGCATGCACATCAGACTCACCTTAGTATATACTGTTATGTATCTCAGCCTGCTTGCTGAATAGGTTCAGTGAAGAAACCTGAGCATTCTGTGCTTCTCAAGAAAGCAAAAAGGCAACTCTTTTCAAATAGTCTTCTTTTTTCCTGTGATTGCGCCACATAATTGGTTTAATGGCTATGATTAGGGTTGTTTTATTCAATCAGCATTTACTCTAAGTCCCCATCTACTGGTGATCCTGCCTACTCTCTGATATTCTTCATTGCTCAGAGCCCTAGTGACATAATCTCATCTCGATATAGTAGGCATTCCAGGAAGCATGCAAAACATACTTCATTCCATACATCATTTTACCTTTTGTGTAAAATCAGTAGCAGAAATAATATAATGCAGAATAAAATATAGTTCATACAGGTTCAGTTAGCTCCAGGGTATTCTTAATCAATACATGGGAAGTGCACTTGAGACTAGGTACAGGAAAAGAAAAACAGCAGCTTTTTTCTCCATAGCTTCTCCATTTTGCTTCCTATATTTTGAAGTTTTCTCCATCAGCTTCTTGTCACATCTAGCTCATCACTGATAGAACAACAGGGTCATTCAATGAACAATGCAGGATCACAAGGCTCATAGAGGCAAGACATGGGCCACGTCAAAGGGACAAAATGCATTAGAGGACAGAAGCAGTACAAATTTCACAGTAAGAGACTCCAAAAAGGAAAACCTGGATCATAGACTAGTTTCATGTGGTTGGTGGCCCAAAATGTCGAAGGAAGGGAGGAATTAAGGACGGTGAGAGAGATAGAAGAAAAACAAAGACAGAATGACACACTGACTAGTTACAGAGATATGGACAGACTAGTTTGAACAAAGAAAGAGAGATGAGGAAGAGAGACATGGACAGAAGACATAGAAAAGAAAGAGTAAGTCAGAGGCAGAGATAAAAAGAACACTTTGGGGAAGATATGTATTAGATAACAAAGCCTGAAAAGTACTGAAATTTCTTTGGGGGCCTGACAATGCAGGATTTCCCTTCAATAAGGGCAGAAGGACCAAAAGCTTTTTTCTTTTTTGGCTATCGTCTCAACATTCAAGATAAGGTATTCCAAGATTAGATGTGATTGTACAGTAAAAAGAAAAAGAAAAAGAACTACTAGTAGGCCTTAAACCGTCATATCACTAATAAGTAGAGATTTCAGAAAGTTAAAATAGAAGCCTAGACAGTTATGTTTGTAGCAAAATAATTAGAAATAAAATAATACTGAGGCCAAGACTTTACATGCAATCATCTGGTAAGTTAGAAGAGTAAGGTTAAGATTGAAATATAAGAACTTTGTAGAATTAAAGCTCTTTGAGATTAAGGTATGCTTATCAGAGTACCTTGTACATAACGGGAGCTTTATAAATTCTTATCAAATTGAATTTAATGGGAATATTTAGGCACACATGATTTAATTATTCTAGTAGAGAAATTTTTCTAAGTTTATAGCTAACATTATTTACCAAGCTTTGGCTCAGAGCATTTAATGAACTTCCACTCAATCCCAAAACATTATCTTCTATCCCATACTTATATTTTTCCTAAAAGAATAGTATGTGAGACTTTACTAAATTCTTAGGTAAAATTTGGGTAGCTATGGGAGTCATCTGATCAACCAAGTCTAATAATTCTTTAACCAAAAAAGGAAATTAGGCCAGTCTGGCATGATCTATTTTTGATGAAGGCATGATGACTTTTTGTGATCACCAAAATCC
The DNA here is from genome assembly GCA_028646575.1 of Pseudocheirus occidentalis. Lineage (NCBI taxonomy): Eukaryota > Metazoa > Chordata > Mammalia > Diprotodontia > Pseudocheiridae > Pseudocheirus > Pseudocheirus occidentalis. Next base: position 37,613,618 of record CM053599.1, on the reverse strand, counting down.
TTTCTTCTCTAGATATTCATGTATCATCCTTTTAATAATATGTTTCAGCATTTTGCAATAAACTGAATTTATACCCACTAACATGAAGATCAAAGTCTTAGTTTTCTTTCAGACCCCAGTAAAGTGTCCCAGGGCACAGTACTGTCTAACATATTTATAAATGACTTGGATAAAAACCCAGATGCCAAACTTTTCAAATCTTTAGATGACACAAATATTGGAGGGATAAACAATATGCTAGATAAGAATTAGATTAAAAATATCTTGATAAGCCAGAATTTAGAACTGAATATGATAAGATACAATTTAATATAACTAAATTTGAAAAAAATACCACATGATTACACAAATGTAAACTGTCAATCAATAAACATTTGATAAATACCTACAATGTTCCAAAATATGTGCTAAGTTCTGGGTATACAAAGGAAAATAAAAGAAAATTTCTACTCTCAAAGAATTTAAAGTCTTAATGGAGGAGACAGCACACAAATGCATATGTACACACAAGTTATTTACAGGACAAACTAGAAAATATCACTAGGAGGAAGGCACAAGTTGTAGGTATGGAAGTCATGGCCTAACAGTTGTTTATATTAAAATAAAACCAAATGTGGGGTTGTAGTGTTCAACATGAACCAATATTTTTCTTATTAAGTGAGAGCAAAATTTTTAATTCAGTCTTCAGCATCATGGAGGTATATTATCCAAGACTAGGGAGATGATATTGCTAATATTGTCTGTTTCAAACAGACATCTTGATTATTGTACTAACTTCTTGGTGCCTTATTTCAGGAAGGACAATGATTACCTGGAGAATCTGAAGAGAACAACCGATATGAAAATGAAGAGCCTAGCATTCATGACATGTGAGAATATTTTGAATAACATGGATATGTTTAGCTTGGGGAGGAAAAGATTTAAAGGGAATATGACAGTTGTTTTTTAAATCTTTTAAGTGCAACCACATTGAAGAGGGACCAAACTTGTTCCACTAGACCCTTGAAGAATATCAAGGAGACCAATGTAGGCTTGACACCAAGAAGCACACTCCATGGAGGTTAGAAATGACAAAAAGTTGAATGGGAAGTGTAGGAGGAGCCAAGACCCCTCCCTCTGCCCTGATTGGAGGTTTTCACAGAGAGGAAGCATTATCATTTGTCTTACTGGTTGCAAGGCAATGTTTGTATCTGCTATGGCTTTGAATAAATGGGTTTTGAGAGATTCTCTATTTTATCTAGGATGTGAATAATTCTTTTTATTCTTGTTAATGGGTTGAAAAACGATTACTCCATATCCTTCAATGATGTGGGGATGGGGATAACAAATAAATCTTTCCTTTATTCTTTGACACATACTGGTTCATCTTTTACTTAATAATACCTAGCAATTCACAATTCCCCACTTCTCATGACAAGTAGTGTCTCCTTTCTCAGGTAGTTCAGTGCTTTACTCTTCAGGAGAATTTTCATGTTTTGCCTCACTCCAAGTGTTCAGTGGTCATTTCTTCCTTTTATCATTCATATTTTTCTTCCTTCCAGCCTTCTGACATAGGTCTGACATAGGTTTCTTCATGTTCTATTTCTTTTTTATTTTCCTATTGAAATTTGCCTCCTTCTCTTCCAAATCCTCCTCCTATCTTTTTCTTCTTTTCTCCATCGTCTCTATCTTTATCTGTATCCTTTTTTCTTTATCTTGCTATGTCTCTATCTCTTGGTTTCTCTCCCTCTCTCTCCTTCTCTGTCTCTGTTTCTGTCTCCCTCTCCCTCTCTCTCTCTCTCTCTCTCTCTCTCTCTCTCTCTCTCTCTCTCCATCTTTCTCTCATCTCTGATAAACTGAAGAAAGAAGGAAGAAATCAAGAAGGACCCCCTGAGTCACATCTATCTTCTCCCCAGACAGGAAACAAGTGGGTACTTTAAGTATAGATCACAATAATTTTATTCTGAAAAAATGAATAAATATAAGCATTACATGTTGTACTGGTCACTGCAAAATGTTCCCTACTCTATATTTCATAATTATCTTTGAAAGAAGTAGCAGCTCTACATAATTTTGTCAATTTCTATCTACATAAACAATAAAATTTTCATTTTTAATTTGAGTAGGTAAAGGAGTGGGAGAAAAGAAGAAAGAAGATGGAATAATACAGACCAGTAGTTCTTTATTTTTCTTTTATTTGGTGATGGTAGGATGGGGAGGAGGGGTGAAAAAACGATTGACTATCACTGAAAACAATAATGCTGCAATATACTGCCAAATTCTTCAACCCTCTATCCCTCTGAAACCATCTGCAGCTGCAGCTGTAGATGAGTTACATCGATAACCTATCATAGAAAATGATGTTTAGAATGATGGCCCAAATCATCAAGGAACATTTAAATTATGCTCACTCTACTATATTTGGGAAAGCAGTGCCTTGGTACTCCATTTCAGAAGTGTTTGCATTGCATAGAAGTTAAATTGAAAAGCTTCTAACACTGAAAGTTAACTCTCAGCATACCTGGGTAATACTGACCACCCAGAATTCCTCTCTCAGGGTTCTGGATAGCTGGAATTTTCATATAGTTCAATGCTTTTAATTTTACCAACACATGACTCAATATATATACACATATCTCCATATATATGTATGTATATGTGTGTTCATGAATGTTTATTATTACATGAGCGTGGTTATACATCAATCTGTTGATATATGAGTATAGGTTATATTTGCATGTGATAAGCAGACACCTATAATGTGGTGTACTATGCATATCATACAAAACATTTATATAAAAGAAGGCATATACACATGTGTGTATATGTGGGTACTATATAGTATAATATGCATATTATACATACATCATGCTTGTAATATGCTTTTATACACATTCATGCATGTGTACATATACATACATGAACGCACATATTGGAGGCACATTTCTATCTGTCAGATTCCTGAAACAGATAACAACACTTTGAGAATTCTCAAGCAAAATTCATTTTTTAAAAAAAGAATTCAATAGTATTCTTTGGCCACTAGTGGTTATTATTAATTTTTTTTGGTCCTTCATTCTGGAAGAGGACCCATGACATCAAAAGGGTGGAGTTTTGACCTGCACCTGAACAGGATTTAAGTGAGGTAGAGCTGTGAAAAGTTCTCAGTCCCATTCACTTCTCCAGATTTATCCAGTGGCAAAAGACATGATTGGAGATGGCCTAGAATGCACCAGGTGACTGTTGTCTTTTTAAATTTAGGTCTTTCCATTGTCTCACTTTGTCTGATATAATGCCCATTCAATAATTAAGGGTTAGCTAAGAATTGAGAGTAAAAGAAGCCTAGTTTGCCATCACAAAAGAATCAATCTGGGAAGAGAAGACCCTCAGAATTTCTGATCAGAACGGAAAACAAGTGCTATTATTGAACCATTCAATGAAAACCACAGCGATTGGGGTTTAAAGGCATAGTCAAGTAGCTCCATTTAATCACAATGGACTTTTTTCAAAGCCTGTTCTTTAAGGAGTTGATTTTTCTAACTTTTTAAAAAAAAATGAAAGCATAAAGAAATAGGAAATTAAAAATATCTATTCCCCAGGCCCCAAGATACTTTGCAAAATATAATGACTGAAAATTATACTCTTTTGGACAGAGAAACCACATCTATGGGTATGATTCTTCACGTTGACAGAGGGACCACATGTGATAAAGGATAAAGAAGAAAGAGAAGCACAAGTATGATGAAGAGGAAGAGGAGGATGAGAAGAAAAAGGAGACATCCCCCTATAAGACTAATGTGGAAGAAAAATATAGCCACAGGTTTATGAATTTTTTTAACACATCATCTCAGACAGATTATTTTAAAAGTCATGAATAGTGTGTAACATTCATTGATGTATTGTGGTTGTTTATTGGATTAGTTGGTGGACTTGGAGTCAACAAAATCTTAGTCCAAATATTCTTATGTCTACTTATTGGCAGCATTGCCCAAGCTAAGTCATTTAGGATTTTCAAGTCTCAGTTTCTTCATTTGGAAAAAAAAAACTGGATAATAATAGCATTACTTTATAGGATTGTTGTGAGGCTTAAATGAAAGAAAATATATAAACATTTTGCAAATGTTAAAGCTCTGTGCCTGATGAATCATCTGCCAGATTTTAGATGACAAAAACAAACTCATCAGTCTTTAAAAAAAGCATAAATGGGGCATAACTAAATACCCCTTGGACAAGTTATGTGTAGAAGTTTTTTATCCATGTTGCTGATCTTCCATCATTTATTAGAGTCATATTTCACTCCTTTAAACATGAGTTATATCAAACCATAGGCAGCTGAAAAAAATTAATATAAACACTTCCCTTGGGAAAATCTCCTAAGCCTTGCTTATTTATTAACCTCTCTGCTCTGGCCTGAAGCCCACCTAAAAGATTGAATTATTTTTTCCTTTCAATAGAGTTTTTGTATGTTACTAGAGTCAAAGAAGGGTCAGTTTGATTAAATCCACTTCAGCAACAATTCACCATTTGATTCACAATCTATCAAAATCTGAATCTAATAGCAAATAGCTTTATTGCTGTTGTTTCAGTATCTAGCAAAATGCCTTCTCAGTGCACAGAATGGATGGGTTAGATGGGAAAACAAAGAAAAACAAAAGAAAAACAATGCCACTTGTTTGAACATGGATGTATTCCATCCACTATTGTAGAATGCTTACATACCCTAGAGATAAGTATGTAATCTCTTTATCTACTTTTAAACAAGCAGGATTCTCTGGTATATTTATGAGTAGGGATAAAAATAAACCTTCCACATAAAGCTTCTAGGCTCCCTATGAAAAGAAAAGAACAAAGCACAAAAAGGGGGGGAAAAACCTCACCCCAAATGTTCAAAAGTCAGCCTTAAAGCCTTATCCCCTTTGGTAGCCTTTACAGATCATGTCAAAAGAAACATGGAAATGCATATGTGGCAGAAGATGTTGAAGCTTAATCATTTCATATTTTTGGTTTGTTTGTTAGTTTTTGTTTTTGTTTTATAGAGGAAATGAGCTCTCCTAAGCCTGGATGTGAAGGAAACTTCTGACAGAAGAATCATTTTTTCCTGCTGATTTGAAATCATGGAATGTAGGAGCCAGAAGAGATCTGAGACTTTGTTCATTACAATACCCTCCTTCACTTTGTAGGGTTGGAAAATGAGGGAGAGAAAAGGTTCATTGACTCACCTAACTTCATGAAGGGCATTTTTATCGAGCAAAATAAGAATCCAAGTGTCATAATTTCTAATCTAGTGTTATTTTCCCTTAACCCTGACCCTTGTACTGCCATCATCCAGTAACAAAATAAGACATCTGCGAAGCAATAGCATTAGAGAAAAGATCATGATTACTGAGAACAGGGAGCTTTTTCACTTCCCTTATATCATCTAGGATTCTACCTGGCAATGACAAAAAGTAATCAATGAGGTTCAACTAGATGACTTAGATTGGGCTTCGTAGATCTAGATCCTATGAGGTTGATGAATAGGAAATATATTTTTTGAAAAATAAATTAAATGATGTTTTAATTATATCTATTTTTAAAAAATGCAGTTCACTCATCAAAATAATTTTAAGATCAGATGAAGAACTGCTTCTTTTTGAAACAGCTTAAATTTGTCATCCTAGTGACTGAGTCAAAAGATTTCTGAGTTATTTCTACAGAAGAACAAAATAATGTACTCAGTGTCATGGAAGTTCATGTGATAGAGACATTCTAAAATCAGAGTTAATATCTGTAGTTTCAAAGCAGGAACTCTGCATTAGAATAATTGGAAGTGTCTGCAGCTTTGGAGAACAATTTCTTTAAACTATAATGAAGGAAATAGTTTTGTGTTTTAGTATGTGATTAATGTTCACTGTAAATGGTAAATAAATAGCTCTGTGCTTGGGTAAAGTGGTACAGTTATCTGAATTATGATCTGAATTATGCATTTTGAATACAGTTAGGGTTGGTTGTTGGATGACAAGTAATCATGTGCTATTCCTAGACATGCTTAGCATTTGGAAATGGTAAATTTGAACTTACCTTGGGGGACTCCTTTTCAAACTTCACAGTATAGTGTCTGTTCCCAGGTTTTATTTTTTGCCACTAAAGTTTTGGAAGCTACAGACCTCAAGGCAGATGGCTTTTTATTGACTTTTGCTTGGAAAATAGTTACTGTTAGCATTGTTATATTATTAAGAAACACAATTTGAACCATGTGCCAGAAAATGTCCATAACTTCTCTAAAAGTGATGGTATTCAGAATCCCAAAAGGTTTACTTATTTTCTTCTTTTTGAAAAGGGGAATCAAAAAGATTGGGATCAAATGATTTGCCCAAGGTCACACAGCTAGTTAAGTGTCAAGGATCTGAGGCCTGATTTGAACTCAGGTCCTCCTGACTCCAGGGCCAGTACTTTAATTACTGCACCACCTAGTTGCCTCAAGTACACATTCAAATAGACATTTAAGGTTAGAAAAGATTTTTTTCTCTTTTTCTACTTTCTTGTCAAAAATTAATCGAAGTAAATATGAACCAATAGAAAAAACTCTCCAGTAAAAAATGAACATTCCTTGTGATGAGGGATAAAATCCTTAGTCAGAGTTGGTGACTAAGATTGGTGACATCTTTTGATGGAAGAGCAAGAGCATTGACAGAAGTTGCCTCCTCAGAATTTCCCTTTCCCAGCATGTTAACTCTAATCCAAAAACAAAGAGAACAGACAAAAAATACTAGAAGTGAGATTTCTTCCAGACAGAGAGGGTGTTTGGACATCAAGGTGTTTACTAGCTACTTTCCCTCATCCCCACTATTAATATCCTAAGGGAGCTTTGTTTAATTACTTGATACTCTCTTGGAAGAAAAAGTTAAAATAAAAAGACTTAATTACTCCAGAAGGGGGTGGCACATGTAAATGATTGGCGAGAGTGGTAGGAGGAGGAAGAAAAGGAGGAATAGGAGTGGTAGTAGTAGAAGTAGCAGTAGTAGTAGTAGTAGTAGTAGTAGTAGTAGAAGTAATACTAGTAGTAGTAGTAGTAACAGCAGCATTAGTAGTAGTAGTAGTAGTAGTAGTAGTAATAGTAGTAGTAGTAGTAGTAGTAATAGTAGTAGTAGTAGTAGTAGTAGTAGTAGTAGTAGTAGTAGTAGTAGTGATAGTAGTAATAGCAGTAGTAACAATAGTAATAATAATGATGATGATTCAAAAGTGTTTCCAGACCAAGAGAGGACACACAGGTCTAGTGTGTGATATGGTTGTGATTTTCCTCTGGCTAAAGGATACTATGTTCTATGCAGAAAGAAGAAAATGTTTATGCAGTGATGATTCTTGTTTGCCATATTAGCTCATGAAAATCATTGTGAAAGGTGTAAATTGTGTGTGGCCCTCATTGAGGCCATGAAGTGACATTGTGTACTTGAAAGCAGAAGGACCTCATATCCTATCTTCACTCAGCAGCTGTTTAGCGGTGTTACCCTGGTTAAGTCACTTATCCTCTCGATCTCACTATCTTCATTTGTAAAGTAGGGATAATAATAGGTCACATATGGGAATATCATTTTAAGGCTTAAATGACCTAAAATATGTAAAGTATTTTGCAAACCTTAAAGTTTGCTAGCAAACTTCTATGATAATATGCCTATTTATAATAAACTTTTTCATAAAGACGTTTGCTAGCAAAAACTAGCAATGTGAGTTATATTATCAGAGGTTTGAGGATTGTGTCTCTGTGTACAGACACAGACACATATGTCTTAAAGTTCTATAGAAATGTTAACCTTTTTGATGAGTATCTACATAAATACAATGGTAGATCCCTTACAATATGAAGTCTATGTGTGAACATTCTAGTGATATTTAGAGGAGGAAGAGATTTTTAAAATCCCCCAACTCTACTAGTGTGTTTCTGCAGATTAAATATTCCCCAGAGCCTGTAATAGACATTAGAGGTTGGCAAAGATCTTTTTATTTCTTTCTACCTTCCTGTCAAAAATAATCCAAGTTAAACATAAAGCAATAGAAATGTCTCCCCAGTAAAAATGAGCTGGAACACACCACCATCCTAATAGAACTGGGAGCTTATGAGGAAAAAAAATAATGCAATTTAACTCTAGTTCTTCAAGACAAAACAGATCCAAGTCCCATCTACTTTGGACGGTAGCATATGCCAGATTGATAATTATCATGTTCTCTCATTTATCTCTTTAAAATAAAAAAAAGGTAATTGAGAAATAATTGTATACTTCACCCTGCTAAATTCTGGGAGGGCAACCCAGATGCATAAGGCCTATAATACAGGCTCAGAGATCAAAGGTTTAAAACTGAAAGGGCCTTCAGAAGGAGTCTTCCAGCCCCTTACTTATTGAGGAAACTCAATTCAAGAGAAGCTAAGTGACATGCTGACAGATAGACTGGCATTAAGGATCTGCTGTGGGATTTGAATCCATCTTCCCATTCCTGAACCAGTTCATTTTTGAATGTACTATACCACTTGGGCTCTTTGGTAGAAAGGGAAGAAACGCGATACTAAATCAAGCCCTTTTTGTAATGTTCATCATTCTCCCCACCACTGCCAAGGGCAGAAATCATTGTACTCCATATGTTCTGTAGCTACATTAATATAGTAATAACACTATTTACTGCAGTCAGGGCTGGTGCTTATATTTACCTGGGCAATCATGCATAGATTTTGAATAGCATGCAGTAGCTTTGTTCCAGGGCTCATTTGAGCATATAATAGAGTTCCAATGAGTTGCAATTTTCTGCTTAAGGGAGTATTTTGGCCAGTTGTTTTCCTGTTTTAGCTGGATCAGGGTGTTTGTGCTTTGGTAGACTGATTCATTCAGCCTTCACTCTATAACCTCAGGTTTACTGGGTTGAACCTCACTCAGCCCAAGGAAGGCCCATCAGCAGTAAGTTAGCAAGGAAATAGGGCTACACAGCAAGTGTGCTCCTGTAAACCAGGACTCCATATGTGTTAAGAGCAACTGAAAGTCATAAATCATCACTGTCCTGATAAATGCCTACAATCCTTACAATCAAAAACAATAGCTAGCCTTTTTATAGTGTTTCAGGGAAGACAAAGAAAGCATACAAATTTGCATCTATTACTCTTAGTAGGTTTTTTTTAGGATTTATTTAGTATATTATTTTTTCCCACTGACATGTAAAAAATGTAATATTTGTTGTTAAAACTTTGAATTCCAAATTCTCTCCCTTCCTCTCTCCCTACCCCCTTCATTGAGAAGGCAATTGATTTGATACGCATATATGTGTGTAGTCATGAAAAACATTTAAGTATTAGTCATGTTGGGAAAGAACATATGCCAAAAACAACAACCTCAAGAAAAATAAAAAGGAAAAAGAGAATGATTCAATCAGTATTCAGACACAATCATCTCTTTCTCTGGGGATTGATAGAATTTTTCATCATAAGTTCTTCAGAGTTGGCTGGTATCATTTTATTGCTGAGAATTGAAATGTCATTCAGAGTTGATCATCTTACAATATTGCTATTATTTTGTACACAGGACATTTCACTTTGCATCAACTCATGTGAGTCTTTCCAGGGTTTCCTGAGAACATCCTACTCATCATTACTTAAAGAACAATAGTATTCCATCATAATCACATACCACAATTTGTTCAGCCATTCCCCAACCGATGGCTATTCCCTCAATTTCCATTTCTTTGCCCATAGAAATAAGCTGCTATAAATATTTTTGCTCATACAGGTCCTTCTCTGTTTTTTAAATCTCTTTTGGAATATATACCTAGTAATGGTATTGCTAGGTCAAAGGATATGCATGATTTTTTAGCCTTTTAGTCATAGTTCCAAATAGCTTTGCAATGTGGTTGAATCACTTCCCAACTCCACCAACAATGAACTAATATCTTATTTTTCCCACCATTTCTCATTTTCCTTTTCTGTTCTATTAGCCAAGCTAATAGGTATGAAGTAATATCTCAGAATAATTTTAATTTCTTAATTATTTTAATTTAATTTAAAATTTAATTTTAGTTCAATTGTAATTAATTTCTCCAATCAATAGTGAGTTAGAGCATTTTTCCATATGGTTATAGAGAATTTTGATTACTTCCTCTGAAAACTGTTCATAGGCTTTGATCATTTATCAGCTGAGGAATGGTTGTTTTTATAAATTTGACTCAGTTATCTAAATGTTTGAAAAGCGAGGCCTTTATCAAGAGAAACTTGTTTCAATTTGTTTTCACAGTTACTATTGATAGCTGTATTGCCCTCCATTCTATTCCCTAACCCAATTTATTATATTTTCTCTCTCCTTTCACCTGTCCCTCTGCAAAAAATGTTTTATTTCTAACTATCCTCTACCCCAATCTGTCTTCCCTTCTGACATGCCCCCTCTTTTCTTAGTCCCTTTCCCTCCTACTCTCTGATAGGATAAGATAGATTTCTTTAGCCAATGGAGAGTCTATATTATTCCTTCTTTGAGCCAGTTCTGATGAAAGTAAAATACCTTCTCCTTCCCCCCTCTTCCCTTCCACTGTAAAAGTTTTCTTTTACCTCTTTTATGTGAAATCATTTATACCATTTTAACTCTCCCTTTCATTTTCAGTGCATACCTCTTTCTCACCCCTTAATTTTATTTTTAGATACCATCCAATCATATTCAACTCATACCTGTGCCCTCTTCTAGATATACTCTTTCCAATGACCCTAATAATGAAAAAAATCTTATGAGTTACAAATATCATCTTCCCTTGTAGGAATATAAACAGTTTAACCTTATTAAATTCCTTACTATTTCATTTTCCTGTTTACCTTTTTATGCTTCTTTTGAGTATTTTATTTGAAAGTTTAATTTTCTATTTACTTCTGGTCTTTTCACCAGGAATGCTTGAAAACCCTCTATTTCATTGAATATCAATTTTTACCCCTGAAGGATATTGCTTAGTTTTGCTGAGTGGGTGAGTCTTGCTTGTAATTCTAGCTCCTTTTCCCTCTGAAATATCTTATACCAAGACCTCTGACCCTTTAATTTAGAAGCTGCTAAACATTGTGTTATACAAACTGTGGCTCCACAATACTTAAATTGTTTCTTTCTGGCTACTTGCAATATTTTGTCCTTGACCTGGAAGCTTTGAAATTTGGCCATAATGTTTCCGGGAATTTTTCTTTTGTGATTCTTTCAGAAGGTGACAGGTGGATTCATTCCATTTCTACTTTATCATCTTCTTCTAGAATATCAGGGCAGTTTTCCTTGATAATTTCTTAAAAGATGAAGTCTAGGCTTTTTTGTGATCATGGCTCTCAGGAAATCCATTTGTAAAAAAATATCTCTTCTTGATCTATTCTCCAGGTCAGTTTTTTTCCCCAATGAGATATTTCACATTGACTTCTATTGTTTCATTCTTTTGTTGTGTATTTATTGCTTCTTCATTTCTAAAAAAGTCATTGACTTCCATTTGCTGAATTCTAATGTTTAAACAATCATTTTCTTCAATAAGCTTTTGTACATCCTTTTCCATTTGACCAATTCTACTTTTAAAGGATTTTTGTTGTTTGCCTGTTTTTTCCTACAGAGAATTTTTGTACCTCTTTTTCCATTTGGTGTAGTCTTTTTTTAAAGGTGTTATTTTCTTCACTCTCTCATTTCTCTTCCCAATTTTTCCTGTACCTCCCTTACTTGATTTTTAAAATCCTTTTCCATGGCCTGAGATGAATTCATATTTTTTCTTGGAAGCTTTAGATGTAGAAGCTCTTTCTTTGTTATCTTCTTCTGAGTGTGTGTTTTTATTTCTTTATCACCATAGTAACATTCTATGGTGAGATATTTTTCCTGTTGTTTGTTCATTCTCCTAGCTTATTATTTGACTTTAAAGTCTCTGTTGAAATAGGGCTCTGTTACCAGAGTGGAGGATACACTCTCAAGTTTCAAGGGTTTTGTGCAGCTGTTTTCAGAAATATTTCTAGTGACCTGTAAGTTTTTAGTTCTTGCAAGGTAGTATGATAGAAGGAGAGGTGTTTGCTCCCCTCCTGGCCTGTGCTCTTGTTTTTCAGTGACCACCCACACTCTTCTTCCCTGGAACTGTGATGAGGGTCCAAGCTCCACTGTGGTTTCAAGCTCTGATGTGCTAATGTTTGTCCTCACCCTGTGACTGCCACCCAGGGCTGCAATCCAGATCCAAGTAGGGACAAAGCAACAGAGTCCTGCCTCAGTGCTAGGGAACAGATCCCTGTAATTGCCTAACCAGTTTTGCAATCCCATTGTTGTCCATGTGCTAAAAACTCTGGAAACAAGTGCTTCTCCTGTTGATTCAGTGGCTCCTAAGTCTTGTTCCTGGTTTGCTGAGACTGGGTCTTTCATTGGCATTACCTGCTATATACTGTACTTCTCTCTCACTCTGATGCAACAGACCTTTCCTGCCAACCTTCTAAGTTGTCTTGTGCTAGAAAATTGTTCCTCTTCATTTTTTGTGGATTCTGCCATTGTAGAATTTGTTTAGAGTGATTATAGGTATTTTGAGGGTATTTTTAGGGTCACTATTAGAGTCACTAAAGATATTTGGAGGAGAGTTCAGGTGAGTCTCTGCCTTTACTCCATCATCTCTGCCTCCTGCTCTTCTTGATCTTAACTCAGGATGCCCTTTCCAAGATAATAAGTTCATCATTTCTAAAATGTAGCTAATTCAACCCTTGAGTGACATCACTTGCCAAAGCCTTCTTCCTCCTCTGAGTGGAGGGCTAGAGTGCAGAGTAGTACATTCTCCTCAAAGTCTTCCTTTTTACAGGACAAAAACAGAACTCTCAGTTCCTCTACTTTGCAGTTGCTCCTCTACCTCATTTCAGCTCTACAAAATAAGATGCCCCTCTCCAAATAACCAGTCCTCCCCCCACCCTTGCCCTTGCCTGCCCAATTTTTTGCATTGCTTCCTCTTTTAAATTGTAAACTCTTTGAGATCAAGGACTTTATATCCCTTACACAGTACAATGCTTGGCACATTGTAGGTGCTTAATGAATATTTATTAGATTGGAATAAATTGTTTAATCATCACAATAATCTCTGAAGTAGGTGGCATTATTATCCCCATTTTATAGCTGAGAAAACTGAGGATAAGAGAGGTGATCCATTGCCCATGGATATAGTAACTGATTTAAATGTAGGTTTTCCTGCCTTGAAGGCTAACATTCTATCTATAGCCCCACTTATCTGCCTTGGTGAAATTAAAGCTATTCCTTCCAGTTAAGGCATTTTGTCTCTAGGAGGTCCCTATCAAAATATGAAATAGTATCACCCACTTTAGATTTCAAGTAAGCTAATTAAACTCATTAAGACCTTAACAAGAATTTATTTATGTACTTTATTATGAAGAAATTCTATTATGGTAGGCATTAAGGTACATACATTTTTTTTAGAAGACATAGCAATTGGGGGTAGAAGGATAAGATATGCAAAAGAAAAAAATAAACAACTACATTATGTGGAAAATGTACAATAGCACAATGCATTATAAGTGTCTTAGGGGTTCAGAGGATGAGCATAAGATGTTAGTGAGGGAATGACCCTTTCCCAAAGTGAAAATTCCACATTCTTCATGTCTAATGTCTTGCTAATTTGCTACTACATTTTCATTATGATTAACCTACTATGAGCTTCCTTGCAGTAGCATGTTTTTTATGATGCCATATTTTAAAGTGTCAAATCTCAACACAAAATTATATAAATGGGATTCCCTAGAATTCTAGATCCCAGAGATGCAGAAGCCAGATCATTGGACCTATAAAGTTTTGTAAGTCCTTGGACTTATTAAAAATGTATGTTTTGAGAGAGGTAAAGAGAAAATATCATAAAATGAGAACCAGAAGAGAACTTCAAGACAATCTAATGTAACATCTGCATTTTACAGAAGAGGAAATAAAAATCAAGGCAACCTAAATGGAGCCCAAGGGAACCTATGGTCACCTGCGTAATAAGGGTCAGGGGAAGATTTGAATCCAGTCCTCTGACTCCAGCCTACTCTATGCCTCCCCCATTACATTGACTCTCCATGGGAATACTTGGGACTGGAGTCTTTATTTATCACTTTCTTTTTTTCCCTCATAATTTATTTATTTATTTATTTATTTTAGTTTACAAGATTCAGTTCCACAATCCCTTGAGTTTCAAATTTTCTCCTCTCCCTCCTCCCTATCATTGCAGCATGCAGTCAAGTATAGGATCTGCATGTACTTTCACATTGGACATTAGTCTGGTTGTATAGAAGGGTTGTAACCAATGGAGAGAACAATAGGAAAGAAGGAACAAAACCAAACACAGAAAAGAAAGATAGCATGTAGATTGCTTCAGTCTCCATTGAAACTGTTCTTTCTGGATCTTCCTCTGAATGTAGACATCTCCTTCCATCCTGAGACTTTTAGAGTTGTCTTATAACTGTGCATTGGTGAGAAGAGCCCAGTTTATCAAAGTTGGTTGTCACACATATGATGTGTCTATGATTGTGTAAAAGTTTTTCCTGGTTATGCTATTCTCACTTAGCATCAGGTTGTATAAGCTTCTACAGGTAAATATGAAGTTCATCTGCTCCTCCTCTCTTATAGAAAAATTTCCAATTTTTTCCACCACAAAGAGAGCTGCAATAAGTATTTTTGCACATGTGGGTCTTCCTCCCACTTCTATGATCTTTTTGGGATACAACCCCAGAAGTGGTATTATTGGTTCAAAGTGTATGCAATTATTTATAGCCCTTTGGGCATAGTTCCAGATGGTTCTCCAGAATGTTTGAATTAGTTAACAACTACATGAACAATGCATTAGTATTCCAATTTTTTCACATCCTCTCCAGCATTTGTTATTTTCCTGATCTGTTTGTTGTTAGCCAATCTGACTGATGAGATGTGGTACTTCAGAGTTGTTTTGATTTGCATTTCTCAAATCAATAATGATTTAGAGTATTTTTTCACATGCTTATAGATATCTTTAATTTCTGCCTCTGAAAATTGCCTGTTCATATCCTTTGACCATTTATCAATTGGGGAATGACTTGTATTCTTACAGATTTTACTTAATTCCCTGGATATTTTAGAATGAGGCTTTTATCAGAGATACTGTTTGTAAAAATTCTTCCCCAATTTCTCACTTCCCTCTTAATCTTGGTTATATTGACTTTGTACAGAAACTTTTCAATTTAATGTAATCAAGATCATCCATTTTGTACTTTATAATACTCTCTAACTCTTCTTTGGTTATAAAGTCTTCTCTACTCCATAAATCTGATGGGCAAACTATTCCTTGCTTCCCCAGATTACTTACAGTATCAACCTTTATACCTATATTGTGCACCTATTTAGACTTGATTTTGGTGTACGGCATCAGATGATGGTCTATGCCCAGTTTCTGCCATACTATATACCAATTTTCCCAGCAGTTTTTGTCAAATACAGAGTTCTTATCCAAAAAACTGGGGTCTTTAGGTTTATCAAACTGTATATTACTATAACTGTTGACTAATGAGTCTTTTGTGCCCAGTCTATTCCAGTGATCCACTACTCTATTCCTCAGCCAGTACAAAGTAGTTCTGATGACTGCTGCTTTATAATAGAGATTTAAATCTGCTATGGTTAGGTCACTTTCCCTAGCGTTTCTTTTCATTAACGTCCTTGATATTCTGAACTTTTTGTTCTTCCAAATGAATTTTGTCACTATTTTTCTAGCTCTATAAAGCAATTTTTGGTAGATTGATTGGTATGGCACTATATATGCAATTTAATGTAGGTAGAATTGTCATTTTATTATATTAGATTGACCCAGCCACAAGCAATTGATGTTTTCCCATTTATTTGTGTGAAAAGTGTTTTGCAGTTGTGTTCATAAAGGTACTGGGTGTTCATGATTTTCAAATAGCTTCTGGATTGGTTTAGGCAATAGTTTTGCTTATGCATCCATGTATCCTCATTTGAACTTCTCTAGTTAGGGACAGAATTCTTTGCCTTTGCTTCAAAAAGAGCTAATAATTGCTGGGGAGCACGTGCAAATTTAATGAAACAAATTTCTTATTTCATGCCAGAAACTGTTAGTTATACCCCCTTGAGACATGGAATTTTAGGTTATTTTTACTCCTCTCCATGACTTCATCATGGGAGGCAAAATAATAGAGCAAAGAGCATTATCTGGAATCAGAGAACCTGTATTTAAGTCATAGCTCTAGTATGTACTATTGTATGTAATTTTGTACAAGTCACAACTTCTAAAAGCTTCCATTTCAATGTAAAATACAGGGAAGTATACCAAGCAGTGTCAAGAGTAATTTCCTATTTTACAAATCAATTAATCATTCATATATTTTACCATTCTTTTTTTAAATTTTGAGTTCCATATTCCCATTCATCCTCAGACCCTTCCCCCACTCACTGAGCAAAAAAAAATATTTCAATTATACACATGAAATCATACAAAAGAGGGTACATCCCACCAAGGTTCCATGGTGATCCAGGATCAAAAGGTTAACCTTTGTAACATAACCATTTTAACAATGATTTTGTATGGCTTAAAACTTAGAACACCCACATTTCTGATGGAATGGTGACCCAAAGAGCAATGAAGAGAGATTCATGTTGTTTTCGAGAAAAGTATACCATATTGCCAATAAAAAACTACGGTTAAGAACAAGCATAAGGGAAGCAATTTTTAAAGTCATGATAGGAAAAAAGAAGTAGTCTCATCATCCTGTGTGAGAGAGAGATAACACATAGAACCCTGAAAACGTTGAAAAAAGTATAGAAAGATGCCTCGCATGTTAAACTGATCCTCTATTAAGAAAAATGGAAGAATATGAACAAAAATCAAACAGGAGACAAATAAGGAGACACTGATGAGCTGCAGTTGTTCACTAATGGAGAGTGTCCACATCCATGAGCTTCATGGACACACTGAAGTACTGATGTATTCAGATTTCCAAAAATGTATAAGCACCATTGAACAGAAGACTTGAATCAGACCTATTCAGAAAAATGTATGGGGCTTATACAGTGTATCTTTAGCTAACTTTGAAGCCATTTTTTTTTTCTTTACAAATTCTTTCTTAGGTCTGACTGACTTTTTTCTTTTTTTTTCTTTTAGTAAAAGGAAATACTTCACATATCACAGGAAAGAAAATGAAGTCTAAAAAGTACTCTTCACACACGTTAATAACAATCACCGTATCAGCAGGACTGCAAATCTCTTCCAATGTATCTCTAATCGAAAGGTGAAGATTTCCAAAGATTAAGTGGAATTGACATTCATGAAACCCCCTGACTGATGGATTAATTCAAGTTGTGAAGGTAACAAGCTCTGCAAATATGCACAGATTTCTCAAGCACAATGAAAAAAGCCTTATTTTATTAAACCTGATAATTGAGTTCTGTTTGACCTGACACAATTTTTCCTACTCTTTTCCTAATTTTAGCTACAGAATTCTGAAAAATCAAAACTGATCTGTATTTTCTAAGTTAAACTGCAGAGGGGCAGCATGGTGAATTAGAGTCATGATGACCTGAGTTCAAATCATACATCTAGTATGGATTGTCTATGTGATCCTGCATGAATCATAAGTCAACAGTGAGCTAAACATTATAGAAAGGCTTAAAATGAATCATTTCATAATAAACTCAAAATTTTTAGGTGAAAGGAGGGGAATCCATTTTATTATGGCTATAATGAAGTAGTAATAAGAAGAATGCAAACTTCATGTCAGGGAAGGTTTTATCTGCAACTTGTATTCCTAGCTCCTATTCTATTACATATTTTAATAAATATTTGTCCTTTTTGTTTTGAATAATATTTTATTCCTCCAAATTATTCATTTTTTAAAGTTTTGACTGCAAAATTGTTTCCCTCCTTCATAACTCCCCTCACTACTGCTAATACAGTCATTGGTATTCAATCTGATATAAGTTACACATGCACAATCATTTAAAACATTTCCACTAATAAATATGTGTTGAAATTAAATATTAATTAAAATTAATTAATTTAATTATTTAAAATAAATAAATTAAAATTAATTAATTAAATTAATAAAATATTAATTAAAATTAAATATTTCTAAACAATAATAATATGCAAAAAACTTGAAATTTTCTTTTTACTGCATCTAATTATCTTAGGATTGAATAAATTTGTTATTATAAAATAAAAATAGGTTTTTCAAACCCTTAGAGTTTTCTTTGGAGTTTTTAGAAATTATAAGACACCATGGTATACATGTATAGGTGAAAACGAGAAAGCAGCATGTTTTAGAGATCTTAGTGACCCTAGAGGTCATGTAGAAGAACCCTCTTATTTTAGAGACTTTATAACCATGGATTCATAGCTTAAAAGTAACTTAGAACAACATTTAGTCCAAATGCCTCATTTTTTAGCATTCTTCAGATCAGCAGTTCTCAACCTGTGGGTTATGTTGTATTTGTAACAATGAAAATACACCCTGAACATCAAATATTTACATTATAATTCATAACAGTAGCAAAATTACAGATATGAAGTAGCAAAGGAAATAATTTTATGGTTGGGGGTTACCACAACATGAGGAAGTCTATTACAGGGTCACGGCAATAGAGAGGTTGAGAACCACTGCTTCAGATAAAGACACTTAATGTGAGTGGCTCTATAATTCATCCCCTAAGACCGTAGATACAAACTTATGCAATTCTGCTTATTTCATTTTGCTACTCATGGACATATCAGGAAGTGACCCTAGTGTGAAAACAAAATACATCAATAAAAATAGAATAAATTTTAAAATGGGGCTTTTATTAGGAATACAGAGTTACATTGTCTTCACAATCTACCCTTGTTGCAAATGTAAAATTGTGTTTAGAAATATTCTTAGAAAATTCTGGATGCTATTGTATTCCTAAGAAACCTATTAATGGGAGGCAGAGGGAGGCACAGCAAAGCAAAGATGGTAAAGTAAAAGCAGGAACTTGCTTGACGTCCTCCACTATTTACCTGTAACACCTGTAAAAAATGAGTATAATTAAATTTTAGGGCTACAGAACCCACAAAGAATGACAGAGTGAAATAGATCTCCAGCTGGTCAGTCTGGCAAGCTAAAAGGAAGCATCTATTGCACTGGACTGGGAGTGGAGCACAGTCCTGTGCAGATAGCACCAACATAGACCATGGCACAGTCCAGATTGGAACAGAACTTAGGAAACTGATTCATTGGCAGCTCTGGCAGTTTCCAGACTTCACTACCCACAAAAACCAAAGAGAAAGTCAAAGGTCAATGGGCAAACTCTATTGGACTTGGGTGAGATAAGAGCATGATCTGGCCCCTGCTCTAAGGAAATAGAAGTGGAAGCTACAATTGCAGCAGCAGGAACAGCAACAGCACGGATTCATTCCAGAGCTCCAAGATGGTAGGGGGGACCAAGTAGTTGATCAGAGGGCAAGTGAAGGGATCTCTTTGTTGTTGCTGAGGCAAGATTCTCTTGCTTTGCCTTGCTTGGATATGGGTTGCATTCTTGGGTGGCAGTCTTGGGGTGAGGAGGAGAACAGGCATGGCAGATGTCCTGGTGGCTGTGGATAGGGAATCCTCTTCAGAGTTCTGAGGCAGATGCCTGGAAGTACCTCTTACAATAGATGCACAAAATTCCAAAAATTTGGAACACGGCACTCTCCACTCTGGAAGCAGAGTTCTACCATGGCAAATAGTTCAAAAGTCAAGTAATTGGAGGGGAAAATGAGCAAACAAAGAAAAAAAAATCAGAGTATAGAATCCCTCTTTGGCAAGAAAGAAGATATAAACATAGAACCAGAAGAAGGCAACAAAGTCAAAACTCTTGCATTAAAATTCTCCAAGAAAAATATTATTTGATCACATGCCATGGAGGAGCTCAAAATGAGTTTGAAAAAAGAAGTAAGCAAAGTAGAAAAAATTGGGAAGAGAAATGGAAATAATACAAGAAAATCACATGCAAAAAATCGAGTCAACAGCTTGATAAAGGAAACCCAAAAAATCCAGAAGAAAATGCCACGTTAAAAAATACACTAATCCAAGTGGCAAATGTAGTCCAAAAAGCAAATGAGGAGAAGAATGCCTTACAAAGCAGTATTGGCCATATGGAAAAGGAAGTCCAAAAGCTCACTGAAGAAAATAATGCCTTCCACTGAGGCATAGAAGGGCTTGGAATATGATATTTTGAAGATTAAGGGAGATGGGATTAAAACCAAGAATCAACTACCAAGCAAAATTGAGCATATTATTCCAGGGGAAAATATGTGCATTCAATGAAGTGGAGGATTTTCAAGTATTCTTGCTGAAAAAACCAGAACTGAACAGAAAATTTGACAATCAAACACAAGGAGCATGAGAAGTTAAACATGGGAAAGAAGTCATAAGGAACATATCAAATTTGAATTATTTACATGCCAATATGGAAAAATGATAATAGTAACTTATGAAACTTTTCTTAGTATGAGGATAGGTGAAGGGAATACAAATGGATATATATGTATACTCACACATATGTCTATATAGGAGGCTATTTATGCATATGAATACATATCTGACCATGTGTGTATATATGTATATAGAGGGCATAGGATAAATTGAATATGAAGGGAT
>CM053599.1:37562589-37592537 GCA_028646575.1 Pseudocheirus occidentalis | reverse complement strand
GTGGTGTGCTGCAGCCCCCCGCCCCCAGTTTTGGCTCACTGAAAGTGCACCCCAGGACCACTACTCAAGACCACGATCCAGATCCAGGCGGCTCAATGCAAGAGCCCTTTTCCCTGATTGATCATCTCAGCCCCCCTGCTATCTGCTGGCCGGGGGCTCTGAAGCAGCCCAGTGGAGGCCGCTGATGCTCTCAGCCGTTCCTGCTGCTACAGCCACCTCCCGTTCCTTCCACGCCCTGGGAGCAGTTTGGCCGGATCTGCTCTTCCCCAAATTTAGTAAAATCCACTGACCTTTCTCTTAGTGTTTTTTTTCTTCTGGCCTGATAAACGTGGTAACTGTGCCTCCAATGCAGGCGATATGCTCTCCTATAGACTGGGCTCTCCCTGATGCCCTGGGGCCTGGCTGAGCTGGGGTTTTGGCCGTGGCTCCCAGACTTCTGTGAAGAGCCCCACCTGTTGAGCTGCCTATAGCAACAGATGTGTTTTCTGTCTTTTGGAGAGTTTTGGAGCTTGAAAATCTGTTTTAGTGTCCCGTTTCATGAGTTTTTAGAGTGTTTGTGTGGTATCTGCGGTGCTTTGCTGCTTCTATGCTGCCATCTTGGCTCTGCTCCCCCCATTGGTGTTAATCTTAGTTCTGTTTCATACTCCCAATGTTAAGTTAAACACTTTTTACATTAGGTTCTTCACCTCTGGAATGGGCATGTTGGAGTAGATACCTTATAAAGAGCCATCAATTTGTAAATGAATGATTTTAAAAATGCTATTAATTTACTATCTTTATTCTCCCCAGAGTTTTAGGTCCTTCCTGAGATACTATATATCCTGATGATTCTATGTATTGACTGGGTCAAGTTAGAATCACTTTAGGGATGGTGAAATGGACCATTTGAGTCAACCCAAACACCTTGTCTAGTATGTGCAAAGGGCATCCTTCCACCCTAGTAAGTATTTTCTAAATGTTAGTTAACCTGATTTGATTTTAAGCAGGAGTAAAGTACAAATTATACCCTCAAATATGAGTTAAAATTCCAAAAATTTTAAATTCCTATTTCGTAGCATTGTTCTTTTAAGAGACACTATAATTGGACATCTAAAGTGCTATTGCATAATTAATTCCTCGGTAGGCAAAATATAATAAATAGGAATTTGACACAATAAGCAAAGACTGCAAAGCTCTGTGATTTCATCACTGTGTATACTCCTTTTACAAATGTGAATTTCAATTTCTCAGTCCTTCAGCACATGTTTCTTCATGAATATCTCTGTTTTAAAATATTTTTCACCAATTATTGGGCAGCCTTTTAGACAAGAGATTCTCTGAGTTTGGTAAGCATGATCCTTGCTTAATAGATATGAAATCTGTGGTGCCTGGTCCTTACTCAAACATTTTCCAGGTTAATACTACCTTCTACCACTTACATTATGTTGACAGTGCTCAAGAACTCAGAATAAACTCCACAGCACAAAGACCTGTTGGATTATGAATGTAGGATATAATAATAAAGAACAAGAAAAGCAGCAGCAACAATAAGAATAATAGCATTTATATATGAGTATAAAGTTTGCAAAATGATTTGCAAATGTTATTTCATTTCATCTTCAAAATAAATCTGTGAGGGATGTACTGTACTTATCCCCATTGTAGTTCAGGAAACTGAGACAGAGGCTTTGCTCAGTGTAACATAGCTAGTAAATGTGCAAGGCTGGATTTGAACTCAAGTCTTCCTGCCTTCAGGCCCAATGTATTATCCAGTGTACCACCTGTATGCCTCGTTAGATTAGCTAACCTATGGATTTATTGGTTTAAATCCATTTATTGTAGCTGCACAACTTCTAGAGAAAGATCCTACTTAAGTCAGTATTCATTACATGAGTTCAATGTCTCCTTGTAGTTATACTTGTTTCACTGCTGAAATTATTACCAATTCTCCTTTTTTTTTCTGGGTCTGTGAGAAGATTTTCTTTGATTTTTTTTTGGATCCATAGCATGTCGCTTGGGTTTTCCTTTGCTTTGAAGTCAGGATAATAGAGAGCCAAGAAGAAAAATAACCACATTTTTAATGTCCAGAGAAGAGAGAAGGATTACCAGGGCTTTTTTTTTTCAGATCCACATTCACCATAAACCATAGCACTTCAGACTTACTTCTGGCTCTGGCTAGAATTGAAAATGCTGTGCAATTATAAACAATGGATGCACCAGTGTAATCATTCATGAAGAATTTGTACACACAGACACACATAAAGACACAGAGACAGACACAGACACGCAAACAGACACCACAGAATGAATGAAGAAAAGAAGGGAAATTGTTTTTCCAGATGTACAGAGATACTTGTGGACAAGCTACGTAGGTGCTGTCTGAAAAAAAATTCAAATGTTAATCCCCTCATTAAAATATGACTTAAAAGTTATTTTGAAACATTTTTATGCACTTTAATCTTCCCAAATTATATTGAAACAATGAAATTTTCTTCTTAAGGGAATGATTCTTAACTTTATAGGACCATAGGTATATCCAGCAATGACATCCAAAAAGATATACTAATTTTATCAGAAGACATATCAGAAATAAGTACTGTAGTCCACTCCCACCCCCTGGACCAATCCCTTCCAAAATTTAAATTTACCAGTTGATTGAAATAACCAGGAAGATATACTGGATACAATGCATAGAATCTGCAAGATCTGGGTTCCAAGTGGCTTCTAGCATTATCTAGGGGACCCTGAAGTTCCTTTGCCTTGAGGTACTTCCAGTAAATTGTTTAACATTATTTAGGTTCATGGTACATTGTGAGTCTCTATCCACTCAAAGTTATGGCTCATAAGCCCCCACTAAAGGGTTGTTTTTACTAGTTAGCCATAAAGTACAATTTAGTTCAAACCCAAAGCATTTACTACAACAACATAAAGGAAAGTAGTAATGGAACATTTTCCCCATAAGCAAGTGTTACGCTATCCCATGAATACTTAACAGTTAGTGTGGAAAGTAAGCACCAAGTTATGAAATATGTTTAGGGGGCTGCATATGTCAGGAACATTTGTTGCCAGGACGTATGCATATAAATATAATGGATTACCTTTTGTTCATGCTACAGGGGTGCTAATATCTTCTGGTGGTGTTACACTCCTCCTAATGAGTATTTTTTTCCTATTGATCTATCATTATGGACATTCTTTACTACATCTGTTGGAATGGTGTGTGATCTCTGCTGATCATTGCTTCCTACTAATCTTTCATGTTACTGGTGGACAGTGTTATGTAGGTCTGATAACTGCCTATCTTTTCTCTGCTGCCAGATCTTGCACTTCCTCTCTACGATTCCCTCGTCTTGAGTAGGCTCAGATATAGTGCAATAGATATCATGTGTGTATGTGTGTGATACGCACATATGTACATATTAAAGGTATGAATATATCTATGTATATATATATGCTAGATAATATAATATGTAGATAGATTAGTTCACAAGCTTCTCTTTGATTATTCACTAGCATACAACATAGTGGATAAAGTACAAGACTTAGATGATGAAGAATTCAAATTTTACCTTTATCATTTACTAAATTTGTGACCATAGGAAAGTCACTACCTACCTAAACATTAATTTCTTCATCTGTAAAGGGAGTATTATTATAGCACCTAATTTACAGGGTTGATTTGTGAGCATCAAAGGAGATTTTACATGCACACACATAAATTAACAAATACACATACATATATGCATGGGTGTATACACATGTACGTGTGTATAGACACATATACACATACATGCAAATGTTTACGTGTATATGCTTGAGTGTGTAGAATTTTGTAAACCTTAAGTGACTATGTACATTTTCATTGTTATTTTTCTTTCAAGATTATATCTCTTCAATTGTAGCTACGATTTTTATGAGGCTATGAGATACCAAACACAGGTAAGGCCAAAGACAGAGTTCTTTGGGTTTAAGATTGAGCCTATTTTGAAAATTCATCATACTTTTTACCAGGGACAAAGTCTCTGTTTCAAGATTGTATCTGATTCCCATTCCCATTCCTTATAACTCCCATTTAATGTGTTTGACAAACTGAATCCCATTTCAGGGGCTATCTTTTTTTTAAAAAACTTGCCAAAGGCTGCCTTAGATGAGAGACGACCTAGTTTTTTGTGTGTTTGCTTGTTTTCCCAAGCCAGAGATCTCTTTTGGTCTCTCATGCAAATGGAAAGAAGAATAGAAAGGCAAAAAAGACCAAATACTTCTACCTTCAGTCTATGTGTAGCTGAAGAAAACATTATTTTCTACTGTACTCTGCTAGGTGACACCATGAATAAAACAGTGGGCCCAGAGTTAGGAAGATCTGAGTTTAAATCCCATTTTAACCACACAGTAACTGTGTAACCCTGAACAAGTCACTTACCACTTGTCTGCCTCATAGTTTCTTTAACTATAAAATGGAAATAATAGCACTTGCCTCCCAGGATTACTGTAAGGATCCAATGAGATTTATATTTATTTATGTATACTATTTATACAGTGTTTATACTACCTACAACTATGCCTCACACATAGTGTTTTCAGTCGACATACAGAAGGTTTAGAGTTGGGTATATTTGGGTGGTCACTTAATTTTTTGACTCATTTTACTAATAACAAAACTATAGCCTGGTTAAGTGATTTACACAAAGCACATGGCAGAGATAGAAATTGAATCCAGTTCCTTAAACTTCAAAAGCAATGTCGTTGTTTAAAATTATACCTAGTTTATGAAGAAGAGTCAGGCTCAGAGCCATTATAATTTCCCCAGGTCACACACACTGCTGCTTTCCTGGGAATGTATCTGATACCTTATCACTTTATGTCTGAACTGTTGTAATAGACTTCTGATTGGTCTCATATTAAATCTCTTCTCTAGTCTGTCCTTTACTTAGCTATGAAAGTGATCATCTTAAAGTGCAGGTATGACCATATCACCCCCTCTGCTATTCAGAAAGAGTCCATTGACTTACTTCCAAGATGAAATGTAATATCTTTGGGCTTTTGAAAACCCTTCATTACTCTTCCTGCCTTTCCAGTTTTCCTTTACCTCCGACTTCTCCCCATAATGCCACAATCCAGTGACACAGGAAAACTAGTTTTCTTGTTGTCCATTGAACAATACTCAAAGACTTATACTCCAATGAGGAAGACTGCACAAAAACATGTGCACACTCAATGGCTTTCCAAGTGTAAGTGGAAAGGTCATTTAAGAACTTAAGTCAAGACTCTTTTATGAGCAGTTCTGTGCCAAAGTAATCTAACTGGTCCCAGGAATGAACCTTGAAATTCAAGATATATTGGGGTGTATGTGCAAGTGCATATGTGTATCTTATTTGAGCAAATCAGCATATATATGTTCACATGTGTGTACGTCTCTGTGTGAGTACCCATACCTGTATACATATGTGTACTATATATGTTGATGGTTACACATGGGTGTACATTTATGTGCACATGCCCATGTACTCTGTGTGTGTGTGTGCGTGTATGCATGTGTGTGTAGGGATAGTGCTGAGGAGGGATCACACAGGAGTAGCCATGAAAGGAAGTATAGCATAGTGGAAAGAGACCTGAGTTTAGAGTGAGTAGCATACAGTGTAAATTGTGGCTTAGTCTCAATGATCCATAGGTTGACACAGGCAAGCCACTTAGCTACTCTCTGCCTCTGTTTCCTCATCTGAAAAATGAGAGTTTTACTAGATACTTCCCAGGTCTTTTCCAGGTCTAAATCTAAGATCCTATGACCCATGGGACCTTGGACAAGACAGTAAACTCCTCTGGGATTCAGTTTACTCTCATTTTAAAAAAAAGGAGGTTGCTGTAGATGACTTCTATGATCCCTTTCAAATAAGACCATTTTGCCACCTTTCCCTTATCTATATGTCCGTGGATCTTTGAACAAAACTTATTCAAACAAGCCTTTATTAAGTAAACAACATTATTTCAACCCTCTGGAATCCTTTGCCTCTGACATTAAGACATCCATGCTACCATTTCCCTATTTGTTTCAAACTTGTGAATGTTATGGCAGAAGGTGGGAGTGGGTGGCTTGGGAAATGACTGCCCCCATGTTGAGTTTCTTTCTTGTTGATGAGTTCTCATTTCCAGACTGAACTAATTTGAGCTTTCAATGCTGAAATTTCTTATGTGGTACCGGAGAAGAAAGATCTTTTTTTTTATTTTAATGGTAAAAGGAAAAGATATTTTTGTGGTTGGGTTGGAGGAGCTATTACAGCTAGTTTGATAGATTGCTTTAAAGAACAGTCATAAAGACCATGACAGACTGAGAAACTGCAGGAAAACCCAGAAGTAGCTTATATAAATAAGCATATTCTTGTGATCCTTTCACTTTCCCATCTTACAAAATAGAATAGCACTGCTCAGGTGACTGTGTGACTTGAAATCATGGAAATCATTGTTTCTATTTGCCAGAAGAAATGTAGGCACTGAAAAGAAATAAGAAAAGCTTCTTAATTTCTGTATGACCACTTATTCTTTCAGAGATGCTCAGATATAGGCTTTTATTTCCAGTCTTCTCTATTTGTCTCATCAAGCACTGCTCTCTAGATTTCATTGTTACAAGTGTGTCTCAAGATCTGTCTCTATCTCTGTATCTCTGTCTCTCTCTCTGTGTCTGTGTCTGTCTCTCTGTCTCCGTCTCTCTCTCTCTCTCTCTCTCTCTCTCTCTCTCTCTCTCTCTCTCTCTCTCTCTCTCTCTCTCTCTCTCTCTCTCTCTCTCTCTCTCTCTCTCTCTCTCTCTCTCTCTCTCTCTCTCTCTCTCTCTCACTCACTCTCTCTTTCTCACACACACACACACACATCTCTGCAAGGCTCATTGTGAAGTAGAATTACATAGGTTTAGGTTTTGTCACACTTCACTCCAATTTTTTTTCTGTAAAAAAAACTTCAAAGACTATTGTTCAAATCACCTACCTGTCACTTATTGTCTCAAAGGTCCAACAAGGCCATCTAAAGGTACCCAACTAAATTCATCCTTAACCAGTGTTCATTTTGATCTCTGGCATTATTTGTCCTGTTAGCCCTAGTGTAAGTGAGCAGTTTCTTACCTTTTTTGATATTGAAGGTGACTTGGTTCAAACAATTCCATTCATTATGTGAGGACAGGCAAAAGTATAGAAAGATTTTTGGACCCTTGTCTCATTCAAATCTTGTTGGCACTTTTTCTCTTTAAGTAAATAAAACTGCAAACAGTGTACATAGTGACGGGCTTCAGCATCTGTCATAGGATCTTAGACTGAGGAATTTAAGAGCCGGCAGAGAACAACTAATCCTTATTTCGATAGATGAGGAAGCTAAGACTCAGAGAAATCAGACAACTTTTCAAAATTGCAAAAGTGAAGCGTGATGGTGTTAACCATTAAAATTCTAGTCTTCTGACTTTTGAAATCCCCTGCTTCACCGTGCTCACTCCCAGTATATCATGTTACATCTGAGGATGTGCCATTTTTTTTTCTTCTGACTTAATGAGGCAAGTAGGATGGTTTCTGAACAACATTTTGGTGCAGGGGAGAGTAAACTGGTGGTGGTCTTGATTGTAATCAACAGACCTGAGTTTAAACCTTTGATCTGACATTTATTTAGGTTGAGCTTAAGTAAAATCACTTAAATTCTCTGGGTTCCAAATTCTTTACTTGTAAAGCTACTAAAAATACATACTTTTTTTTTCCTTCACAAGCCTGTTGTAAGAAAAATGTCATGGAAGAGTAAGTTATTGTCCCAGCACTGATACTTAATTAGCTGTGTGGACTTAAATAAGTCATTTAAGTTCTCTGAGACTGTTTCCTCATCTCCAAAATAGAAGCATATCTTCCCTCATATAACTGTTGAGAGGCAAGGACTACAGAAATGTACATTTTTGGCCCGTTTCTGACAGTGGCTATTTGACTTTGTACATACCCTATAAACTTCTCCAGTCTCAGTTTCCTCATCTGTAATATCTTAATTGTACTCTTACAATTGACATCACAAAGATTTTTGGAGAAATTTCCTGGTAAATTTTAAATTTAAATGAAAAATGTGATCTATCCCTATGGTCCCACATTAGGAGTCTAACACTTGTTACCAGGGTAAGCCTAGATAAATTGGTCCATCTATAGGCAAAAGGAAAGGGTTGGTCTAAGTCAGAGGTTTTTAATACTTGTTGCATTTGGTGATCTGGACCTCTTTTCAGCATGATGTTGTTAAATGCAGAATATAAAATAGACAGACCTTTAAGAAGGACCAGTTTTTTTGAAGTGTAGCCATCTATCCATCCATCTATTTATCTTCTATTACCCTTTAGTTGTTTTTGATCATGTCCAACTCTTTGTTATTCCCCTTTGTTTGAGAGTTTTCTTGACAAAGTTATTGGAGTGCTTAGCCACGTCCTTCTCCGGTTCATTTTACAGATGAGAAAATTGAGACTAACAGGATTATGTGACTTACCCAGGTTAACACAGTTAACAAGTGTCTGGGGCCAGATTTAAACTTGGGTCTTCTTGACTCCAGGCAGAGTAGGCTGTCCATTGTAACACCTAGCTCCCCTGTCAATTTGTCAATTTATATCTAAATTGATTAACAAATGAGATAATATTTATAAAGATACTTAGCCCAGTGCCTGGCACATAGGATATGCCATCTAAATGGGATCTATTATTAGTAGTATTATTAATATTATGTTTATCTCTCTATAGGTAGTTATGGATAGAGCTTGACAAATCTATAGAGACAGCTAGATATTTATAGATATATTAAGATACTAATCCATCAATAATCATTTATTAAGTGCTTCCTACATGCCAGACACTGTGCTTACTGCTGGGTATACAAAACAAGGCAAAACATAATCCCTGCCCTGAAAGAACTCGCAATCTAATGTGAGACAACATGCCACCAAATATATACAAAGCAAGCTATACAGAAGATAATTAAGAAATACTGAAAAGAGGGAAATCTTTGGACTTGTACATACCTATAGATGTATAGTTAAAAATAGCTGATAGAAATATAGAGGAATATATACACACATATTTCAATATAGTTGGGGATTTTAATATAAATATTGAATATATGTACATATACATTCAACGTAGTTTATTCCTTTTATAGTCATATATTTTTGTTTAAATATCTATCTATTGATATTATTTCTATATCATTATTAATATAGATATATTTATATAGATACCTCTGTAGATAGGGAAAGAGAGACACACATGAGGCATAGAAACAGAGAGAGATGGGAGAGGGAGGGGGGAGGGAAAGAACAGGAATATATGGGGGAAAGGATGGAGGGAGGGAAAGTTCAAAATTTTCAGATAAAGAACCCCTGGTACACAATCTCTCTAGTCTTTTGCAGTGTCAACTTCAGATGGTTCATTGATTATCCTATATTGGCCATGACATTCCCTTTTGGAAACTCTATGGTGTTTCTCAAAAAGGAGTCAATACGTTTGATTCATACCCACCTCTTTTTCTATATTTCCCTGGTGGAGAACGAGCTCATAGCAGTGTGCTAACTTGGAAATGCTGCAGAAACACATGGGGAGCATATTTGTGATGGATGATCTTTTCTCTGAATACTTTTGAGACACTGTTGTGCTCTATTTTTGAGGTGATAGGAACACTGTCTGAGTATTTCCTTGTCTTTTTCCTACAGATATAGAGGGGAATGTTCAGCGGTTAGGTAGGAATGAAGGTGGAATATTAAAACCTAGAAACTGAAAACTACAAAATCAGGATTATATCATTTGTTGAAAATTAGGCCATGACTGTAGAAGTAGAAGAGTGCCATCTGGCCCCAAGTGGATGATGTTAGAATTTGGTTAAGGAATTCCTGAGAAAAGAATCATGATTCTTTTCCTCCTTTCTAAATATTATCTCATTTGCTCATCAATTTAGATATAACTTGATAAATTGATAGGGTAGCTAGGTGTTACAATGGATAGCCTACTCTGCCAGGAGTCAGGATGACCCAATTTAAAGTCTGGCCTCAGACACTTATTAACTGTATCAACCTGGGTAAGCCACATAGTCCTGTTTGTTTCAGTTTCCTCATCTGTAAAATGAGGTGGAGAAGGACATAACAAACCACTCCAATAACTTTGTCAAGAAAATCCTGAGACAAAGGGAAAAACACGGAAAGTAAGAGCCTAGAGAAAATCAGGTCCAAACCAGATCTAAGGAACACTACTAAGACAACAGATTAAAAAAAATAAAGACTAATTAGAGGTCATAATGGACTTTTCCTGGTGTATTACTTGTGGATTTGTTGATTTGATTTTAGTATATAAATGTTTTGGAGAATAATAAATCTTGATTCTATTGACATAGAGAAATTTTATTTAGGACAGTCAATTTACTGATACATATATTACCTGTTATAAAATGTATAACATATTTGCTTGGGACAATGAGAGATAAAAAGTCTTGTCCAGTTCACACATCTGGTATATTCTATCAACCAGACTTGAACCCAGGTCTTTTGTTAATAAGTCCTAGAAAATGCCTATTTAGTTTTAAAGGAAATTATTTAATTATTTTAGTTGTCTCCAACTCTTTTTAACCTTATTTGGGGTTTTCTTTGCAAAGATACTAGAGTGGTTTGCCATTTCCTTCTCAAGCTCATTTTACAGATGAGGAAACTGAGTCAAACAATGTTAAGTGATTTGCCCCGGGTGTCACAGCTAATAAGATATGAGGGTAGACTTGAACTCATGTGTTCCTGATTCTAGGCCCATTTCTCTATCCAAAGAGCCAGCTAGCTGCCTCTTTGGAAGAGATAACAAATAGGAATAAGCAGTCAAAAAGAAGAAATGCTAAAATTGACTCACTACTGACAGTGACAATGAACAAAACAGAGGAGAAGAGAAGAGAATCAGAAATTCTAGAACTCTAAATTACTCAAGTCAAGGCAGCTGAGAGAAGAAGAGGTAGGTAGATGAACTCAATGTTTTGTATTGAGATTCAGTGTTTTGTGAAGGTGCTGATTCCAGGGTCCAGAGCTTTGCTGTTCCCATTGTAATAAATTTCTTTGCAGGGAGTTTAGCTGGAATGTTATTTTTTTCTGCTACTTGTTCAAATTTATCTGGCCTTGAACTAGCTTCCAGTGACTTTGTGATCCCACATTGTGAGGGGTATAGGGACCCCAATAATCCCCTATCCAGAAAAGTAATTAAAGTCAGAGGTATCTTGAGGAAGGAACAGGAAGTTTTTCTCTCTCCTCCCCCCCCCCAAGAGGGTTGTCCTCTCCACAGTGGATCAGGGAGAGGAGGAATGTTACAGAAGACAGAACAAGAATTTATACCCTAAGGCAGTCAAGCTCCCTCCCACCACTGTTCCTTCCTCCCATTGGCTGGGAGGCAGCTTTATAATCTAAGCTCAAATTCTCCTCTAATGATAAGGAAAAAAGAAGTCAGGCACTACCTCTCAGTGGCTGGGAGGCGGCCTTACAAAGAACAAGGAAATAGGGGATAGCCAATTCAAATATATCTATCCTTATTTGGCAAACACCAGAGTGAAGAAGGGAGGGGTTAAGAGTTTAATGCTGATTTATAGCAAGGGAAAGGGGGAAGGTTACTGAAGCAAGGTTGGTGGTTGAAAACTCCTAAAGGGCCTAATGCTGATAAGGGTGTGGCATACAAGGGTGGAAGTAAAAAACTCCTAAAGGGGCCTAATGCTGATATGATAGAAGTAAAGGGGGATGGGTGGGGGCAATGGTGGAACTAAAACTTTGGCTTGTTCCCACAAAACTCATGGCCTTAGAAGTTTCTCTTTTCCCATTCAACATGTTTACCAAGTTTTCCCAACTAATCTTAATGCTTTGCCTGGGCAAACTCAGTCCCCTTAATCAAGAGCTATTTTCACACTTATTCTAAATTCTATATTTGGTTGGTTGAGATATATTCTCCCCTGCTTAAGGGAACAAGATATTAAATGTTAATTACTTAGGTGAGGTAGGATAATTTGAATGATTTATGAAATCGAGCCCCACCCTTATCCATACAGGCAAGCTGTATAACAAATATGAGCAAACCCTGTCGCCTCTCAGTGCTCCAGCAATCTCTCTAATCCTATTTCAGGTGAGTTGCCTATTTATATATATTCAACGGGAGGTAGCTTCTATATCTGGAGGTCCTCACACATGTTAAATCACAGAACCTACAGATGTGTATGACCTAAATAAAATCTCCTTTTCCCTCAAATATTATTAACTAGTTGCTAATCACTTGCTTCTATTTATTGAAGGGATATAGGTGCTGTCAATACCCTCTAAATTTCATTGTCCTATGGCTATGCTTTGAAAGCCTCACCCTAGTTCCCCTCCTCAGAGCTCTGGCTCTACCAAAAAGCTAATGCCCAAGGTCTCTGAGCAATAGAAATACAGTTGCCTCAGGGTTGGGTTTGTCAGAAAGAAAACAAAACAAAACAAAACAGAGATCTGTGCAGGGTTACAGAGTGTGTTGATGTGTTTTCCTAATAAAACTTCCAATATATAACTATAATTAAATGCATATAATATGTAGCCTCATGACAAAGTCTTTGTAGAGACAAAATCATGACAAAGTGTCTTTGTAGAGAGTATCTCTGAAGGATGACTTACGTAACTGTCCAGTCTGCAGCCCATACTATTCTTTTTTTTTTTTTTTCTTTTTGGAGGGCAGGTTGGGGTTAAGCAACTAGCCCAAGGTCACACGGCTAGTTTTTCATGTTAAGTGTCTGAGGCCGGATTTGAACTCAGGTACTCCTGACTCCAGGGCTGGTGCTCTATTCACTGCACCACCTAGCCACCCCAGCCCATACTATTCTTGTTCCTGACCCAATCTTCCTAATTCTTTTCTTGATGAATTTCAAAAGAATTATCATCAAGGAACTGCAAGTCTTTGAAATTTTTCAGTCATCTTGTTCAAAAACAGTTAAACTTTTCACCATCAGGGAGCTGAGTTGGAAAAAGTCTATGTGCTTTTCTTTCTTCAACATGACCTCCATGGGAAAATGTTCTAGGAAACATATAATTGTGCTATAATAGAGTATAGCAATCCTATAGTCATTTTAATTAACTCTTCAGTCCCGTAGGAGCCATCCGCCTCCTCTGAGTCATCAGAAAATCCTCTAATATATTATTTCAGTGCCATTGTAACATTGAGATTGGGTTGCTTCTCCCATGGGACTTCCTGCAGTGTACACAAGGGACAGAGAGAGCTATTTACAATTAATCATTCTGACATGTAAAATGTTCTATGAAACAGCACTATTGTGCCCAAGATTTATTAACTGATTGGAGCATAACCATTATGATTATAGCCGCATCATGTTTCTGTATTTGGCACTAAATATCCCTCATATTTTTTTTTCCAAAATTATTATTAGAGCATTGCTGGTGCTCAAGAAATGGTAAATTATAATAATGACAGAAAGAAGATTTGCTGTAGAGTAGTGGCTGTATCATTTCTTATACATCATATACTGTACAGATGGATAGGCTTGTAGTGGAATCAAGGGAACAATACTATTATTTTATCTTCATATTTATTCATCATTTATTAGATTTTGACAATGTCTTTCCTTAAGTGATTTACTTAACTAAATTTCACTGAAAATATAATACAGGCTGAAATAATTCTACTAAGTGAATTATGAAATCAGTCAACTCTGAGAAGTCACCAGTGTGACTGATTTTTTTCCCCATCCAATCGACCAGTTCTTTTATTGAATTAATAAAATCAAGTTGTATCAGATCTGTGTAGACATAGATTTCATCACCTCGGCAGGCTGATTGATTCTTTGCCTAAATCCATTAGGTTTCTGGCTACAATGACTGGTCACTTGAGTTTGGGATGATCAAACAGATGTCTAGGTAAGTGTGCTATAGTGGAAAGTGCTAAAGCATGAGTCAGAGAATCTAAGTTCACATTTGCAGTAGGCTCATCCACTTACAAACTATGTGACCTTAAAGAAAGCCCCTGTTCCTTTCTGTGTCTCATTTCCTTTATCAAATGAGATAATGTATGGAAAGCTGTTTGCAAACCTCTAAACACTATAATTTTTAGCTACTTGATTAATACTCATCATTATTATTTGTAGAGTTGAACTCAATCAATAAACATTATTAAGCACTTACTAAATAATTGGTCCCATAATAATGGCTTGGTATAAAAAGAAAAAAAAAACAAAGCTAAAACATTCCCCTCCCTGGGGGAACATACATTTGAATAGGAAAGAGGAACATAAGCAACTAGAAGATACCCACTAAGAAGGTACATAGTAGCCCTAGAGGGTTGTGTTTAGCCCTTAAGGGGGATTAATACATATCTCCAGCAGAAGATAACCTTGGGGCTGGATCTTCAGGGAATTCAGGGATTCCTAGAGAAATAAATAAAAAGAGAGATTATTCAAAGCTTGGGGCAGAGACTATACCCAGGTACAGTAAAGGAGATGGGACCATCATTTCTGAGGAACACCTAATAGGTTGTTAGGGCTGTATTATAGAATGTGTGGAAGGAAGTAAGAAAATTAAAAGTCTAGAATGATAAAAAGACACATTTCTGAAGATCATTAAATCCCAAACACAGAAGTTAGGGAGTTTCTATTTGATCCTTGAGGTAATAGTGAGCCACTGAAGTTTTTGGACAGCGGATGGTGGGACTGTGGAAGTTTTATCATATGTTATGCCAAGAACCCCTTGCTGAAGCAGCTGTTCTTTTCTTACTCCATTCTGAGCTTTGCCCTGTCTGAGGCCATGGGGCTCTTTTGCCTGATGGTGGTCTTCCTCATCATCTTCATGTGATGGAGCCATCTCTATCCCCCAATATTTCTGAATGTTCCTGCCACCCTCCTGGTCCTTCCATGCCTGTTCCAGTCTGTGTATACTTCCCCCTCCATCTTGCCAGGCAGTCCTGGGGGAAGCCATGGGCTCAGGGTTTGACAGATGGAAGACACAGTATATATTGTCTTAATAAGGACAGAGAGAGAGAAAGAGAGAGAGAGAGAGAGAGAGAGAGAGAGAGAGAGAGAGAGAGAGAGAGAGAGAGAGAGAGAGACTTAAGCCTTGAGTGAAAAGATGAACTGATTGTATTTATATAGCTTCTCAATGTGAGAGCCAAGATTTGAACCTGAGTCTTCTGGCTGAAAATTCACTTATCCCTCTTAAAAAATACTTCTCCAAAAACACCTTTGCTGTCCCCACTGCACCAATTCAAATTCCATATCCTCCTTCTAGAGAAAATGGAGGTATATGAATTAAACTATAATATACTCAAATGGATTCCTAGCTTGGATCTCTTAGACTCAAAGAATTGTCCTATTGGTGTAATGTCAATATGGCAGAGAATCTCCAGTTTCACCAGACAAGAATCAGTGGTTGACCCTATGCCATTTAATGTATTTATATCACTTTGATAACAGCATTGATTGTATCCTTCCTTTGCCTAATGAAATTCTGAGAGTCAGAGTTCTTAGTATGATTAATCAGTTTATTAGCTAAATTATCAATAGCCAATAAATCAAGGTCATTGGTGACCAATGATGTCAAGTGACAATCATAGTGCCTTTTGAATCCAGATATCTTTCTTCTGACACTATATCATTGGGATTGCCCCTGAAAACTGAAAGAACACCCTAATTTGTGGGTGGATGACCTTCAGGTGAGGTTGATCATACCCCTCTCAAAGAAAGCTAATTGTTCTGTGAGAGACAATTACCCTTGGCATAAGCCATCCCAATCAAGTTTTTACTAGCTTGATCTCCCTCTGAGTAGAACAGGTCACCCCAAATCTTGATTAGAAAGCAAGGTGTGACCTTAGTTCAAATTGGTTTCCTTTAGTAGGTAAACAAAAAAAAAATAGGGGTCCCTGACAAGGCCCTTAGGGGCTGGGAGTAATTGTATTCCTTATCTAGCATAGGATGGGTCTCTTATAGGTTAGGCTAAAAGACAAAGATTTTGAAGAAAAAGGAATGTTACAGATTCATATTGATAATCAAATTGTGTTTTTCAGTCACTATATCTGACTGTTTAAGTATTTAGAGTTTTCCTGTCAGGGACACTAGAGTGGTTTGCTATTGCCCTCCCTAGCCTATTTTACAAATGAGGAAATAAGGAAAACATGATTTATTGATTTGCCCAGGGTCTCTCAGTAAGTGTTTGAGGCCATAGTTGAATTCAGGAAAGAAAAGTTTTCTGACTTAGGCCCAGATTTCTATCCACTCCAGCACCTAGTTGCCCTAATCAAGTGATGCAGCATGAAAATTAATTTTCCTCATTACCTATTTTGCAGATGTCATGAAGCTGGGAGGGATGACTAAAATAGCAGGTGACAGAATCAGGATCCAAAAGGATCTCTACAAAATAGAATATCGTATTAAATCTAATGATATAAAATGCAATAGGAATATATGCGAAGTCTTGCACTTAGGTCCAAAAACTCAACTTCAGGAGCATGGGATGTGGGAAGAATAGATCAAAAGAAATTGTTCTGCAAAAATACTTTGGCATTTTGTTGGACTGGAAGTATATGAGTGCAAATTAGATGATAGTGTGATGTTATACTCACAAAGCTAAAGTGAACTTGTGTTGACTGAAGAAGGGCATAATTTCTAGGGCCAAGGAGATGATAATTCCACTGTGTGCTGCCCTAATCATTCCACATTTGGAGTATTGTATTTGAGTTTTGGGGGCAGCTAGGTGGCACAGTGAATCAAGTGGCAGGCCTAGAATCAGAAAGATTCCTTTTAACTCTAACTTAACACTGTTGAGCTCAGTTTCCTTATATGAAAGAAGAGATGTAGAAGGAAATGGCAAATTACTCTAGGGTCTTTGCCAAGAAAATCCCAGATGAGGTCATAAAGAGTCAGACATGACTGAAATACAACTGAATAACAATTTGAGTTCTGGGTATCAAGTTTAAGAATGACATTGAGGGGAGGAACCAAAATGGCAGAGTAGAAGCACAAATTTGGTGTGGGCTCCCTTCCAATCAATTCTAATACATGTAAAAAATGATTTTAAAGAAACTATAGATCTACAGAAACCACAAAGAGACAAAGAGAAACAAAACTCCCACTGAAAGAAGTCCAACAAGCCAACAGGAAGTATCTGTCTCATCAAGCTGGGAGCTGAGCTCAACTCCAGGTGAGCCCTGTGGTTCCCAGCCACAGGGTGGCCCCGACCAGCAGCAGGCCTGGAGCAGACTTTAGGAGAGAGAATCACCAGCAGCTGCAGTGGTTACTAAAATTATCAACACATAAATGCCAAAAAGAAAGTAAAATGTCAATGTGGAACTTTGTGGAAACAAGGGAACCAAGAAAGAGGTCTGGCCCCTTCCCCTGTGGTAGGAAGTTATAGAGGTGTGGTGGCTGTGCAGCTACCATTGCCTGGCTGTCTCAGGAGCTCTTGGCTTGCAGAGTGCAGGTGGACCAAGTGACCATTCAGAGGGTAATGACTGTTGCTTTAACCTGATTGGATCTGGGTTGTGGTCTTGGGTGGTGGTCCTGGGGTGAGTGACCAGTGAGTCAGAGCTTGGGGTGTCTGTAGAGAGGGTACCCAACTAATAGCTCCAGCAGATGCAAAACCCCCAGCAATTTTGTATGAATCTCTCTCCATTCTGGAAGCAGAGTTCTACTGTGGCAAAAGACTCAAAAGTCAAGTAATTGACTGGCAAGATGAACAACCCCAGGAAATTTAATCAAACCATAGACTTCTTTTTTGGTGACAAAAAGGATCAAAGCATAGAGTGGGAGGAAGACAACAAAGTCAGAATTCCTGCATCAAAAGCATCTAAGAAAAATATGAATTGGTTACAGGCCATGGAGGAGCTCAAGAAGGATTTTGAAAAGCAAATAAGAGAAGTAGAGGAAAAATTGGGAAGAGAAATGGGAATGATACAAGAAAATCATGAAAAGCATGGCAACTGCCTGTTAAAAGACACCCAAAAATACACTGGAGCAAATAGCACCTTAAAATTAGACTAACTCAAATGGGAAAAGAAGTCCAAAAAGCCAGTAAGAAGCAGAATGCCTTAGAAAGTCAAATTTGCCAGATGGAAAAGGAAATTCAAAAACTCACTGAAGAGAATAACTCCTTCAAAATTAGATTGGAGCAATTGGAAGCTAATGACTTTATGAGAAAGCAAGATACTATAAAGCAGATCCAAACAAATGAAAAAATAGAAGGAAATGTGAAATATTTCATTGGAGAAACCACTGACTAGAAAAATAGATCCAGGAGAGATAATTTGACAATTATTGGACTACCTGGAAGCCATGATAAAAAAAAGAGCCTAGACACCATATTTCAAGAAATTATCAAGAAAAATTGCTCTGATGTTCTAGAACCAGAAGCCAAAATGGAAATTGAAAGAATTCACTGATTGCCTCTCAAAAAAGATTCCCAAAAGAAAATTCCTAGGAATATCATAGCCAAAATCCAGAGTTCCTAGGTCAAGGAGAAAATATGGCAAGCAGTCAGAAAAAAACCAATTTGATTATTGTGTAAACACAATCAGGATAACACAAGGTCTAGCAGATTCTATGTTAAGGGATCACAGAGCTTGGGATATGATATTCTAGAGGTCAAAGGAGGTAGAACTAAAACCATGAATCACCTACCCAGCAAAACTGAGTATAATGCTAGGGGGGAAAATACAGTTATTTAATGAATTAAAGGATTTTCAAGCATTCTTGATGGACAAACCAGAGCTGAACAGAAAATTTTACTTTCAAATGCAAGAAACAAGAGAAGCATGGGAAGGTAAACAGGAAAAAGAAATCAAGGAACTTATTAAAATTGAACTATTTACATTCCTGCGTGGAAAAACAGTAACTGTAAGTCATAAGACTGTTCTCAGCATGAAGACAGTGGAAGGAAATATATGTATATATACATGTATTCGTATAAATATAAATATATATGTATATATGTGTATAGGAGGGTGTATGTGTATATAAATATACATGTGTATATAAATATACATATATATGTTCATGTATACATAGATAGAGGGCATAGATGAGTTGAATTTGAAAGGATGATATCTAAAAAATAAAATTAGCAGGTGAGAGAGGAATTTATTGGGAGAAAGAGAAAGGAGAAGATAGATTACGGTAAATTATTTCATATAAAACAGGCAAGAGAAAACTGTTACAATGGAGGGGAAGAACAAGAAGGTGAAAGGCAATGGAACAACCTTATGGAGGCTTAAGGAGGGAATAATATACACACTCAATTGGGTATCTGACCCTATGGGAAAATAGTAGGGTAGGGGATTGGAGTGGGAATGATAGAAGGCAGGGCAGATTGTGGGAGAAGGTAGTTAGAAGCAAACATTTTTGAAAAGGGATAGGATCAAAGGAGAAATGGAATAAGTGGGGGGCACGATAAGATGGAGAGAAATATAAGTGGTCTTTCAGAATATGATGACTATGCAAGCGATTAGGGTAACTGCACATATACAACCTATATTGAATTACTTCTCTTCCCAGTTGGGGTAGGTGAGGAGAGAGGAAGGGAGAAAATCTGGAACTCAAAGTTTTAAAAACAAATGTTTTTTAAAAAATATGTTTTTTACATGCAACTGGGAAATAAGATATACAGGTATTGGGGTATAGAGGTCTGTCTTGCCCTGCTAGAAAGTTAGAGGCTGATAGGGGAGGATATAGTAGAGAATGGATTAGGAGGAGTGGTATTCAGGGGGCTTGCTATTTTGGGGTGGGTGATGTGGTAATGATGGGGAGAAAAATTGTAACTCAAAATCTTGTGCAAATGAATGTTAAGAATCAAAAATAAATAGTTTTTTTTTTAAAGAATGACATTGAGTAACTGGAGAGTGTACAAAGAAAGACAACGAGGATAGCCAAGCTCCTTGAATCCAAGACAACAATAGAAAGAATTGGACCTCCTAGGTTAGACCTAGGGGGAAAAAGTTTACTCAGAGAAGACATTATAATTGTGTTCAAGTATTTGAAGAAAAACAGATTAAACTTCTGCTTTTCCCCAGA
The DNA here is from genome assembly GCA_028646575.1 of Pseudocheirus occidentalis. Lineage (NCBI taxonomy): Eukaryota > Metazoa > Chordata > Mammalia > Diprotodontia > Pseudocheiridae > Pseudocheirus > Pseudocheirus occidentalis. The sequence continues at coordinate 37,572,530 of CM053599.1, read as the reverse complement.
GATATGAGTGGAAGTTGCAAAGAGGAAATTTTGGACTTGATTTCACAAGATATGGAACCAGCTTTCTTGAGAAGTGTTGAATATTTTCTACATGGAAATCTTCAAGAAGAGACTGACTGGTCACTTATGATTTAATGGGTATTTAATCAAAATATGGACTTGACTAGATGGTCACTAATGCTCCATCCAACTCTCAAATTCTGGGATTCTGTAATTCATACATTGATTTGCATTTCAAGGAAATTAAATAAATTACTCAAAGCTGTTTTTAACCTATTCCTCTAACTAGACATCATTGGCATATACAAAACAAAACCATATTCTTTTCTGCCAGGGAAATATTAAACATCTTGAACTAATCTCTTCCAAAACAAGCTATTTTTTAATACTAACATCAAAGGACATTTTCCCTCCATTTCAGCTATGGTAAATGGTTTTTGTTAAATGCTGGCTTTGCTTTAAAAGTTAATCCAGAAAAGAGGCTGATTAATTGTAGAAAATTTTTTCTTTTCTGTTTCCAGAGAAAATGTGTCGGATTGGATAGATTGCTAAAGTCAGGAAGCTCTGTGACTCCAGGTAAGTCACTTAATCTGTTGTGCCTTGAGCAACAGAGGAATTATCTACTAAGTCATAGATGGAATTTGGTTGGCACATTTTTGGAAAGACTTCTGACAATAAGGTATCTCCAGGCTTGAGAAACCACATGTTTTTTATGTGGTCACATTTCTATAATAACAGGACATTTATGTATACTGTAATAGTTAGAACACAGGACTTGGAATTGGTGTCAGAGGGTCCTGGGTTCAAATCTTTTCTTATGTGATTCCTGGTCAAGTCTTTAGTTTTTTCATCTAAAAAATTAAGAATTTAATCTAAAGTACCCTTCCAGATTTAAATGTATCATTCTGTGATTGAGCTAATACATAAAAAGGCAACCTCATTTCATTTTTCTGGATTTGATGTTGGACTGATGGAGAGCACGCTTTTGTAGAACCAGGGGAAGTAAATTGCTTTTTATATGGTCATTTTTTAAATAGAAATGTGGCAGTGAGAAAGAGAAGCCTCTAGTTTTCTTTTCTCTCTTGAGGGGAAGTGAGAGGAAAGAAACTAAAATCACTATTAGAAGAGTTGGAATAGCTCATTCAACTTTGGCATAATCCTACTGAAGGATTTTTCTCTTCTGTATATAGCTGGAGAATGGGGCAATCAAATTTAGTTTGCTATCAGGAATAATTCAAATAACTGATAAAACTCCAGTACTTGGCACTTTGGGGGGAAATGCTGTTTTTTGTATTGAAAGATCCAGATACAGGCAAATCTTGGAATTTACTAACAGTTCCAGTAGACTTTTGGAAAAGAACCACTAAGTAAAATCATCCTTCTAACTCCTCAAAAATTTAAGAAGCCTGGGGCAGAGCCAAGATAGTGGACTAAAAGCAAGAACTTGCTTCAGCTCATGCTTCAACCACCTGCAGTACCTGTAAAAAATGACTCTAAACAAATTTTAGAGCTACAGAACCCACAAAGTGACAGAGAGAAACAAATCTCCCCCTGAAGGCCGTCCAGCAGGCCAACAGGGAGGGTCTATCACACTAAGTTGGTAGCCAAGCACAGTTCCATGTGAGCCATGCACTACCAGACCTGTTGCGGTCCTGACCAGTTCTTCTGACTCAGCAGGAGCAGACTTCAGGAGAGTGAATCACCAGCAGTTGTGGAGGTTTCCAGACTTATCAACCCATAAACAGCAAAGATAAAGTAAAAGGTCAGTGGAGATCCCTGCCCATCCAGGGTGAGAGTAGAATGTGGTCTGGCTCCTGTCCAGAGATGAGAGGTATGCACAGCCCTACAGCAACTGTAGCTTCTGCCTTGTGGATGCCTCTAGAGCTCCTGGCCTGCATATTATAGGGGGACCAAGCAACCATTCAGAGAAGCAGTCCTCAACTTGTGGGTCAGAACTCCTTTGGGGGCTGAAAGACCCTTTCACAGGGTCACAGGGGTTGCCTAAGACCATTGGAAAACACATATTTCCAATGATCTTAGGAACTGAGACATCACTCCTCTTTGTCTCCAGGCTGGTCTGCCCACATGCAGATATGCACACATGTGAGTATTAAAGGGTCATGGCATTAGGAAGGTTGAGAACCACTGATTCATACGTTAATTGCTCTTGCTTTGACCTGCTTAGATCTGGGTCACAGCGTTGGGTGGTGGTTCTGGGGTGAGGAACTCCAGTGTGCAAGAACTTGTGGTGGCTATAGAGAGTGTAACCTCCTCATAGCTCTGAGAAAATAACAGGCAGTAGCTGGGAAAACCTTAGCAATCTGGGACACAGCTCTCTTCACTCTGAAAGCAGAGTTCTATCATGGCAAAGAGTTCAAAAGTCAAGTAATTGTCTGGCAAGATGAACATACAGAGGAAGAGCAATCAGATTATAGAATCCTTTATTGGGGACAAAGAGGATGGAAACATGAATGAGAAGAAGCCAATAAAATAAAAATCCTACATCAAAAGCTTCCAAGAAAAATATAAATTGGTCATAGACCATAGAAGATCTCAACAAAGATTTTGAAAATCAAGTAAGAGAAGTGGAGAAAAATTGGGAAGAGAATAATGCAAGAAAATCATGAAAAGGGAGTCAACAACTTGTTGAAGGAGGCCCCCCAAAATACTGAAGAAAATAACATCTTAAAAATAGACTAACTAAGATGGAAAACCTGGGCCAAAAAAGCCAAAGAGGAGAAGATGCCTGCAAAGGCTGAATTGACCAGATGGAAAAGGAATTTCAACTCACTGAAAAGAACAATTCCTTCAAAATTTGTCTGTAGCAAATGGAAGCTAATTATGCCATGAGAAATTGAGAAATTATGCCATGAGATACTATAAAACAGATCCAAACAAATGAAAAAATAGTATACAATGTGAAATATCTTATTGGAAAAACCACTGACCTGGAAAATAGAACCAGGAGAGATAATTTAAAAATCATCAAACTACCTGAAAGCCATGATCAGAAAAAGAGTCTAGGAATCATCCTTTAAGAAATTCTCAAGAAAAATTGCCTAGATATTCTAGAACAAGAAGGCAAAATAGAATTCAAAAATATTCACCTATCACCTTTTGAAAAAGATCCCCAAAAGAAAACACCTAGAAATATCATAGCCAAATTGCAGAGTTCTAAAGTCAAGGAGAACATACTACAAGAAGCCAGAAAGAAACAATTTGAGTATGGTGGAAACACAATCAGGATAACATAAGATCTAGCAGCTTCTACCTTAAGGGATCACAGAGTTTGGGATATGATATACAGGAGGTCAAAGGAGTTAGGATTAAAACCAAGAATCACCTACCCAGGAATACTGAGTATAATGTTTCATGGAAAAATATGGTTATTCAGTGAAATAGAGGACTTTGAAGCATTCTTGATGAAAAAACCCAGAGCTGAACGAAAAATCTGACTTTCAAATACAAGAAGCAATGGAAGCCTGAAAAGGTAAACAGGAAAAAGAAATCAGAAGGAACTTATTAAAGTTAACTCTTTACATTCCTACAAGGAAAAACAGTAATTGTAACTCATGAGACTATTCTCAGTATAAGGATAGTTGAAGGGAATATATGTGTTTCTCTCTCTCTCTCTCTCTCTCTCTCTCTCTCTCTCCCTATGTCTACCATCTCTATGTATGTATGTATGTATCCATCCATCCATCCATCCATCCATCCATCCATCCATCTATCTATCTATCTACCTATCTATCTATCTATCTATCTATCTTTCTATCTTTCTATCTATCTATCTGTCTACCTTTCTGTCTCTCTATCTATCTATCCACATACTCACATTCATACAAATATATGTATAGGAGTGTATATGTGTGCATAAATATATGTGTGTGATTGTGTGTATATGTGTGTACATGTATACATTGACAGAAGGCACAGGATCAGTTGAATATGAAGGGATGATATCTAAAAAATAAAATTAAGAGGTGAGAGAGGAATATATTGGGAGAAAGAGAAAGCAAGAGATATAGAATAGGGTAAATTATCTCATATAAAAGAGGCAAGAGAAAACTGTTACAATGCAGTGGAAGAGCAGGAAGGTGAAAGTGAATGGGTCAACCTTACTGTCATTGAATTTGGTTTGAGGATGGAATAACATATACACTCAATTGGGTGTCTTACCCTAAAGGAATGTAGGGGGGAAGGGGATAAGAGGAGGAGGGATGATAGAAGGGATGGCAGATTGGGGGAGCAGGTAGTTAGAAGCAACCACATTTGAAAAGGGACAGGGTCAAAGTAGAAAATAGAATAAGTGGGGAGTAAGATAGGATGGAGGAAAATATTGTTAGTCTTTTACAATATTTCACACTATGGAAATGATTTGGTTAACTACACATGTACAAACTATATTGACTTGCTTATCTTCCCAGTGGGAGTGGGTGAGGAGGGAAGAGGGGAACAAATTAGGAAATAAAAGTTTTAAAAAACAAATGTTAATAATTTTTTTTCTTACATGCAACTGGGAAATAAAATATACAGGCACTGAGGTATACAAATCCATCTTGATGTACTAGAAATTTGGGGGTGGGGGAGGATATGAGAGAGAACAGACTGGGGGAAGGGATATTGAGTAGGTTCACTATCTTGGGGTGGGTTTTAGGGGAAAGAGGGGGTGAAAATTTGTAATTCAATCTTGTAGAAATAAATGTTGAAAACTAAAAACAAAAAAATAAGAAAATAATTAAAGAAGGCTTCTAGAGCTAATTTGATCTGATTCAATGCAGTAAGCACTCATTAAATATCAAGACTTATTAAGTAGAAAGTACTGTAATAAGTGCTGGAGACAATAAAGACAAAAGGAAATCGTCCCTATACTGTAGAGCCTTAAACATACTTACTATTCATGCTTTCATAGTAGACAACTATCTTTATAAGGAAGGGGACTGAAACTGAGATTTAATTAGTATAAGGAAAACAGTGGAAAAAAAAACTACAAAACTTTAACCACTGTAAATTGCTACATTTTTTTTTACAATTTATAGTATTAGATAATTTCCTAATTAACTTGGGCTGGGTCACCTAACCAGTATGAGTTCCAGATAATATTGAAGCTAGGACTTTCTGACTACAAACCAGATCTCCACCAGTTAATTATACCACAGTGACTCTATTTTTATAAATAATTTTAATTAGTAGATAAGATAAAGTTTATATATATATATATGGAGGGAAATATTGTTTTATATATATGTGCATATGTATATATGAAAACTTTATCTTATCTACTAAGTGTGTGTGTATATGTACTAAGGGTGTGTGTATATGTGTGTGTGTTTGTGTGTATCTCTCTCTCTCTCTCTCTCTCTCTATATATATATATATATATATATTAGATACTCCATTGATGCAAATTTTTCCAAAGACATATCATCTATCAAACTCCAAAAGTTTGAAAGTGATTACATGAAAAATAGATACCTTATTCTATATTTTAAAAAACCAGCTTTTATTTATAACTTTTGCTGTTTTTACATCACTTACATTTCTTCCTGAACTTCTCTCCTTCTCTCTTTTCGTGGAACATTTTTTATAATACAGAATTCAATAAAAACATTGATGTTCCCTTCCTTCCTCATTCTCTACTCTCCAGGGACTCTTCCACCATTCCATCTTAATTACATACTGAGATGATCACCTTGGATCTTTCTATCTTTCACAATTGTTCCGCTACTTTGATCAAAATCTCAGAACTTCCTTTATGTGCTAATAACCTTCCATCACTCAATTCCTCCTCAACTCTTAGACTTAGCATCTAAGTGAACTTAATGTTCATTCTCCCTGGAACCTACAATTCTTCCATCCCTCAATACTTTTCAGGTTCTTACCTCTGCTTTGACTTCACTTCCTCTCCCTTTCAATCTTAGCACTCTGGTTAACTGATTCATCTGAGCTTTTGTCTTTTTAATTTCTTGATTGTTTACCACTTTAAACTATTGTCAATTATACTTTGCCATACTCAAAATTCTTCCATTCATACTACTGACTAGAGCAAGTGGACCCTGAAGCTTGGTCTAAAAGGGCTTCGTTCATAATAGTAAAAGGATTTGGCTTCTTCCCCTAAACTCCTGCCCATGAACTGGGTATATTTTATTATTCTGAAAATCTACTTTGCTTGTTGTATTTCAGAACTCCTCCTTTCTTCTCTGATTGATCCTTTTTTACCTTTACCTTTCCTATGGTATTCTTTACTTTTCTAACATAAGTTACCATATAATGCAGCTAATTGATTATGTACTCTAAACAAGCCTGACACATATCAGCAGTTCTCAGTCTTTCTAAGACTGTGACCCTTTTATACACTTCCTCATGTTGGGGTGAGCCCCAACCGATATAATTATTTTCATTGCTTCTTCATAACTGTAATTATGCTACTGTTATGAATTGCAATATCAATATCTGATATGTAGGATGCATTTTCTTTTTTGTAATTAATTATTTTATTTATTTTCTTGTTTACATAATTCATTTCCACGAGATTTTGAGTTACAAATTTTCTCCCCATCTTTCGACTACCCACAACCCCAAAACAGCAATCCCACTGTAAAGCCCCTCCTCCAATCTGCTCTCTTTTATGCCCTCCTCCATCACCCTTCTAACTTTCAGGTAGGGTAGGGTGTGTCTCCCTACCCCCCCATGCCTGCATATCTTAATTCCCAGTTGCATATAGTTAATAATAACAATAATTATTATTATATATGTATATATATTAACATTTGATTGTAGAACTTTAAAGTCTAGATTCTTTTGGTTCCTCCCTTGTCACCCAACCCCACTGGAAGGACAAGCAATTCAATACAGGCTGTACATGTGTAATTACGCAGGACATCTCCACAGTGGACATATTGTGAGAGACTGATTATAAGTCCCTCCTTCCTATCCCACACCCCCCCTCTTGTTCTATTCTCTACCCTTTCCCTGTCCCTTTACTGAAGTGTGTGCTTCTAGTAAAGTTGTAACAGTTATCCCTTGCCTCTTCTATATGGGATGATGAACACCATTTTGTCTCTCCCTGTCTCTTCTCATTCTAGTTCTCTCCCACCTCAGAATTTCACCTTTTAAAGTATCATCCCTTCCTATTCAATTGATCCTGTACACTCTATGTACATATATACAAGCATACTCAGATATGTATTCATACACATATATAGCTTCCTATATAGACATATATGTATGTATTCACACACACACACACATACATATATATATGTACATTTGTATTCCCTTCACCTATCCTCATACTGAGAAAAAGTTCATAAGTTGCTATTATTGTTTTACATGTTGGCATGTAAACAGTTCAACTTTGATAAGTTCCTTATGATTTCTTTCCCACGTTTACCCTTTCTTGTTTCTTGTGTTTGAATATCAAATTTTCTGTTCTGTTCTGTTTTTTTTTTCAGCAAGAATGCTTGAAAGTCCAAAAGATTTAGGAAATTACCTCCTCATGAGTAGATCTTATGGTTCTGCCTTTTCCCTCTTCTCTTTTTATGCTCTCTTACTCAGAGACCTTATCAATATAAAAATCACTCCCAGATTCACACTGATATCTACATTTCTGTCTTTCTATCTACCTATCTATGTATGCATGTACGTACATATGTACATATATATATGCATGTATGTATGTATCTGTCTGTGTCTATCTATCTGTCTGTCTATCTATCTATCTGTCTGTCTTTCTGTCTGTCTGTCTGTCTATATAGTTCTAATATCTCCTCCTGAGCTCCTGTTTCTCATAACCAACTACCAACTGGACAATTCGAAGTAGATTCCATATAAGGATCACAAACTGAATGTGTCCAAAATAGAGCTTATCATCTTTGACTCCAACCCAACCTTTCTAAACATTTTTTAATTTCTATTGAGGGAACAAATCATCATTTTTTCATTTATTCAAGGTTGTAGTCTTGGTTCTGTCCTCTACTTATCAGGTTTTTTTCACTTCTGTATCCAATTAGTTGTCAAGTCACATAAATTGTATCTCCAAAATATTTCTTGTATCTGAACCCTTTGATTTACTCAAAAAGTGACCACCCTTGATAAAGCTACCTTTTCAGCTTTCTTGGTCCATTGCAAGAATCTTTCCTATCTCCTATCCATTCTCCATGTGGTTACCAATGTTATTGTCCTAAAGTAAAGTCTGACCCTGCCACTCTCATACTTAATAACCTTCATTGACTATTATTCTTAGGATCAAATATAAAATCTTTTTTTGACATTTTAAAAGCCCTTTCCAAACTGCGTTTAATCTCCTTTTCTAGCCCTTATACCTAGCTATATCTTCATTCCATAGTGCAGTGCCTGGCCTAAGGTATGTGTGTAAAATAAATGCTTATTGATTATCTTGGGCAGTAATCTTCATATCAAGAAGGAAAACAACAGCAGTCATTCTCAGTAAAGAAAGTATTTAGTGGTTGGTTTCATCTACAGGGCCTGGAATAGTTACAATTTTAAATTTGCATCCCCAGTATTTAAATATGATGATGATTTTAAAAGGCTTATTAAATTGAATTGACATAGTTTCCATATGTCACTATACCATTCCTATTCCTTCTGACATAGAATAGTTTGCTGATATTCCTTTTATAATGGGGATATGCCCAATCACCATAGTATTCCAGCTATTTCTTGATTAGCACAAAGGAAAGGGGCATTACTAATTCTTGTCAACATCGAATTTAAAGCTGGAAATTACCTTAGAGATTGTCTATTCAGTCCTCCTGTTTTATAGATGAGGAGAATGATGATCAGGATAATGAAGTGAGTGGCCCAAATTCCCACATCAAGTAAGTAGACCAACCAGAATTCAAACTTGGATTGTTTTTTTCCTTCATAAAAAATGGTTTTGCTACTATATCAGAGTGGCATCACATTAATCTTGGGAATCTATCAATATTGGCAGGTGGCCTTCTGGTTTACTAAGTGCCTGCTTTCCTTTGCTACTATTCCTGGCAAATATGACTGGCCTTTGAAGCTTCTCACCTCTTTTGTATTAGAGACCCTCAGGAGGCCAATAATGTCTTCAATAATATGACATAGGTGAATATTGATAGCATCCTACATATTTCATTTATCATGGGTTTAATGGTACTTGTTTGTTTAAGATACTTTAAACATTATACACAGTCACGTATGAATCTTGTGATATTAATGAGACAAGTGAATAGTATGCAGCTGTTATATACTGTCTCCTTGGACATTTGGCCTCTTTTCCCTTCAAAAACTTGATGTTATTTTTGAAAACTGGCTCCCTGATGAAGTTACTATCCTTTAAACTAAAGATTCCAAAGAACAGTAAGTTTTTATGTGAAGGCTAAAAGAATGGAAGAAAATTGACTCTGGATCAGTCCACCAGAATCTCCAGAAACCTTTTCACCATGAAATATCTTTCCATATCTGCAGACCTTTCCAAACTATGGGTGAATTCTTCCTCTAATCTCTGTTTTAAGGTGGTTTCCAAGTCACCAATGCTTACCCATTCATTCCTCTTCTACCTCTGTTCCTGATTTTGGAGTTGGCTCCTCAGTGAAGGAGAATTCCTGGAGACTGAAGTCAGCTGAAAGGGAGAGAGAGAGTGTGTTCCTCTCCCAGTATCTGAAAGTTGACTGAAGACATGAACAGGATGGGACTTTGTTTGTTCATGGCCTGGCTGACCCTTGAGTTACAGGCAAGAGAGGTCCTGAAGTTTTTGAGGTGTGCTGAACCCTGTGAACTTCAGTGTGTGCCAGGGTTGCCCTGAGGACTGGACAAGGACTTGGGAGCTATTCATCTCTGAGGACTGGACAAGAGCCTGGCAGCTTTCAGCTCCTGAATCTAGGTGATTGTCTGGCAGATTCAGGAGGAATCCAGGACCAGGGAAGAGGATTCGGGGAATCAGAGAGACCACC
>CM053599.1:37549954-37562489 GCA_028646575.1 Pseudocheirus occidentalis | reverse complement strand
CTAAACTGAGGTTTTTTGGAAATCAAGGGGTGGAAGGATTGTGTGGTTGTCTAAGAACTTTATTTGGAAACTAAAGTTAATGGTTACCCCAGGAGTGGAAGATCAGTATATTGTGAATTGTTCATTGAATCAACTCCCTCTTAGGGAAACTTGGTCATTCCTTTTGTTAATTGATTGATTGAATCCCTCTTAGGGAAACTAGGTCATCCGTTTTGTTAATTGATTGATTGAATCTTAAAATGTGAAGCTGGTTTCTCCCTTAGGGAAACCAGCTGATTCTTCTCTTGTTCCTTGTTCCCTTGTGTAATAAGATATAATATTGAGACTTTCCTTGTTCTGAAGATTGTATATAATATCGTGAATTGTTGATACTGTGAACATTGTACTGAATCTAGATTTGTAATGGAATAAAAAGAGCATTCACTAATACTGTGTAATCTGAATCTTAAAAGCTGTATACGGTAGCATTCTTTTAGGAATCTACTGCTGATTGGCTTTACAAAGACATAGCCAAAGTACCCTGTTTCCAATGTCTTATGAATTTTACTGCAGAGATATGAAACAGCAATGAGCAGAAGTAATCTATAGAATAACTGGAAAATGTTATCACTCTAGATTTATTGTGACAGCCTTATCAGTCATGAAGTTTTGCCCACATACTGACTTTCCCAATCCAAAGTACACAGATGGCCCTATAAATTTGGGATTGTAAATCAGTAGGCAAAGAGGGGCAGTGTGGTATAGTAGAAAGAAAAGTGAACTCTCAGTCAGAGGACTTTAGTTCAAATTCTAACTGTACTGCTAACTAGTTGTGTGTCCTTGGACAAATCACTTCCCTTCACTGCAGTTTAAATGCCTCATCTGAAAAATGGGGGTGTTGGTATAGAGGATTTCTGAGATCTTTTACAACTCTAGGCCTATTTATTTACCAAAACATAAATTCTCAGCTAACTGGTTGTTGACTTTCAACTGATATGTTAGATCATTTATATAAAATGAAAATGTAAAAGGTAGAAAGATCTCCCTTTTGCTCACTCGAGGGGAAAGCTTATGTGTAGCTCCGAAGCAGGCTTAGCTTTGTGAATGAGCTTCAATCTATAATGGAGAAAGTTAGGAAAGGAACAGAGCTACTAGGTGACACAATTTGATCTGGAAGCTACCAGGAGGAACTGTTCCTTCCAAATAATCCTTTTGTCCCTCCATTCTACTGCTCATGCCTAAACCTGACCATTTTAAATTAATAAGGACTTGCCAACCAATTAACACATGTTCATTAAACACTCATGATGTATTAATCACTGGGAATACATATGCAAGCAAAAATAAAACAAATCTCTCCTCTCAAGGAGCTTTCCACCATTCTAATGGTGGAAAATGACATATAAAATGAACCTGAAAAGTAGGGGGAGGAAAGAAGGTACCCAGTTCAGAAACATGATGGATAAATTCATGGAAGTGATGCCTTGTAGACAATGTTTTCACAAAGACTTGACTTGAGAGGAATTTGGCCTCCTGAGGTAATAATTAATGGCAAAAGTGTCCAATTTATTGTTAGATGTTATAAATAGGTATGTTTATAGTATAGGTATGCCTCTATTGACTTCACTCCAGACTTCCTCTATATTGTTTCAGTAACCTGGAATTCACACTCTTATAGATTATAGAATACACACATTCACCTCTGACCTTGAAGTCACTCCTTTTGATTGGAGGGTTCCTCATAGAATCTCCATTTAAGGAGGGCTCTGAGGTCAAGCACTTTTTCATTCCTCTCCCATCTGACCACTGGACTTTCCCTACTATACCCTTTTCATCCCTTTTTTTTCAGCTTTTTATGTTTCTGCCTTCTATTGGGATAGGAGCTTCTAGAGGGCAAAGACTGCTTCTCTTTCTGCTTGCATTCCCATTTGCAAGGCTGAGTACAATAAAAGGCACATAATAAACTTAATATATGCTTATTAACTGACAATGAATTCATCCAATCCTTCCCAATGTAGGAGAAATGAGAATATCTCTTAAGTAATGAATCCTGGAACTGAGATAAGGAAACAGAGAGGTCCATAGTTGTGTTACCTAGTAGTCTAGGGAAGGAGTATGGGTATAATGCCACGTTGGAACTCAAAGGACCCTTGAAGCATTTATTATCAAGAATCAAGAGCACCAAGAACAGAGGAGGAACAGTGAAAGGATCAGGACAGAGGATGTCAGAGATAAATTTTACTTATTTCATTTTGCCTAGGGCTGGCTCCAGGAGTGGGGATTGCAGAAAAGGAAGAAGATTATAGAATACACACACACACACACACACACACACACACACACACAAAGGCTATATTTCTACCTATTTTATTTACCACATTTCCTTTCTTTAACAGTGAGTATAAAACTCACTTCAATGGGAAAGAGAAGAAACTGAAACTGTCTAGTCTATTCAGTGATTAGGCCCAGAAAATGTGTTTCACAATATCTGTCTGATTCTGAATTGATTATCACTCCCAATGACCATTCCACTAATGAACCCTGAGATGCACCATTTCCTGTGCAGTGCCATGAAAAGCATTTCTACAAAAAGAAGAACATTTGTTACATTCAATTGCTAGATTCAAACCATCAACCACCTCACTGTGGAAATTTCAAAGAGGGATTCACATTTTTAGCTGAATATGGGAAGGCTTTTGCATTGTTGAAAAGTTATTGTTTCTGTGGCAATGTAACTTTGAATGTGGAACTTAGGCACAGTTTTTACACTGATATGACATAAATTTGGTTACAGGAGAAAATGAGACTCAATCAGTAAAGTGAACACATGTTCGGTTGGAAATAATGAAAAATTTAGCAATGACATATGGGAAGAATGGCAGTAATAAACACAGACCTAAATTTCCACTGCCTAGATGTCACCAGGTCAGGGAAATGAGAAGCCATTGTAAAGGTAAATAATGTCTATATGACACAAAAGCAGTAGTTTCAGGTGGTCTGAAGCACTTTTAATGTCACCAACCTTAAACCTGATTTATTGGCTATAATTCAACAATGTCAAACTTATAACCTGTGTCTACAAAACTCCAGAGAGTAACCTGAACCTGATTAAAATGTAATTCAGAAATGTTTCCAAAAATAAATCAAAATACAATGCAAAGAAGATCATGTTAATTTGCATTTTCTCAAGTCAATATAGGCCCCACAAGGATACATATCCATTTGAGTTTGACAACACTTCTACATAATACAACAAGCATTCATTTTTTTTTAGTTTTCGTGGTTATTGTGCACCTTTCATATTTAACCACAAGGTGTCAGTGTTAGCCGCTGACCTGATTCTACTCAGCAAGAAGGCTCATAGCTGGGCAAGTCTCATTAGCATTGTAGGCATTACAGTGCTCCACCATGTTGTTTGGATGGGTTATGGTGTTCCATCATGTTGTTTTGAATAGCTAGGCAAACTTTCTCAAAGACTGCACAATCTTTCATCCTTAAATCTGTCTCTGCATGGGCAGGAATACTGATTGATTATTTGGAGGCAGAGATCATTGCAGATTTTACCCAGTAGAAAAAATCTTTTTGAATTTTCTTTTATGGCACACAACCTCTGCTTTGAACTTAAAGTATTTCACTGCATCCTAGTCATTTGACCTTTCTACATTGCACTTGGCTCCCCACAGGAACAGATATATATTCTTGGATCCTGCATAGTGTTTTGCTTTCAGCAGTGATCTACAACAATACACATGACGATGAAATAATACATAATAAAGTATTAAATGTGCAGTGATGTGCACTTACCACTCTCATATCCAGGCATCTTCTTGACAGGACCAAGGTCTCTGCAAACCAATAAGTTCTAGGAAATGTAAAGCACAATACAAATAAGGAGTATAAATAATGTTACTCAGCTTTCAACCAATGAATGACTCATATATGTATCATTAATGGTCATTATACAGATTCAGAAACTCTGGGGTCCTCATGTGGGACCATGAATTTGGAGTCTTGATCATATTGATGATGACTGGTGATTTTTAAATACTCAGTATATTGCCATTAGGAGGGATTTCTGATGATTTTTCATAACTAGTTCAGCCTCACAGAACAAGTGTTTTAATCAGTGACAGACCAAACACAGATATTCACCCTGCTATACTTACCAGCGTTCTCCTCTTTCATATCTGATGCTGAGCCCTTCAATATGCATTGTCTGAGAGCTATTAACCATTAATCATTCCCTCTTAGTTGGTCTACTCACTTTCATCATGAAACCTACACTTTGCTGCCATGACATCACTCTTTCACTCCTACAAAAAAATAGTTGATTTAACATTTTAAGACAATACACAGAAGAGAATTGACAGAAGTCTAAAGGGAAAATATAAACCACCAGGACAGATTTGGAATTAAATCATTGAATTTGCTATATACTTTAAAAACACATTCAGAAGTTGGATGTGATAGGTGCATGCTTTCACACATGTCTTTTTTTGCCACTTTATATACAGAGACATTCATGTTTGCTCAAGCTTAGAGCAAAAAAAAAAAAGAATTAAAATCCTGAAAAATATCTAAAAAATAAAGGGATTGTGGATGAGAGTCATAAAATTTATGTTATTATTTCATAATTGCTCTATAATTTGTGATAAAGTCATTGCCCAGCCTTGAGTGAGGTATTATGAATTAGCAGATTGCAATTTTCAGAATCATAGAATTCTAGAATTCAAAAGCAGCTATTGAGTCTAGCCAGCATCTAAGCAAGAAATAGCTACACAATGTAACTGAAAAGGCTGGATTGAGAATCAAGGATTGTTAACCTTTTAGTGGGAGCAGTCATAGATTCATAAAGCAGTCTGCTGAAACCTATGATCCCTTTCTCAGAATGTCTAATTGTATAGAATAAAATAAATGGGATTATAAAGAAAATCAAATATATTACAATAAAGGTGTCAAAAATGTATCACAAAACCAGTTCATTGACCCCCAGGAAAGGACCTTTGATTGAGGGGATTACACACCATTTAAACTGTAGAAATAATTTTTGTTGAGTTCTACCCCAAATCTTCCCTTCTATTAGCTTAATATTCTTAATTCCTTCAAATGATCTTTAACTAGTGCTAGGCCTTTTCCGTCATAATTGCCTGCCTCATGATGCTTTCCATCTTATCAGTGTCCATTCCAAAATGGTTGATAGAACTAACTGAAGTATTCCAATTGTATTTTGACAAGTGACATCAAGATCAATACTGCCTTAGTCAGCACATTATACCTTTCTTTCTAGGGCTAGAAATCATACTATTTTTTTGGTGGCCATATCACATATATTGAGTTTTAGTCAAGGCAAGTCATGAAGTATGTATTAAGTGCCTATTGTGTACAAAGGATTGTGCTCAGCACTAGATATACAATGAAAGATAAAAAATAATCTGCTTTCAAGGAGTTCACAGCACAATGGCGACAACACACAAAAAATTCTATACAAATAAGGCATTGAAGATGAATTAAAGATAACGAGGGGAGAAAACAGGGACAGTAAAGGGAACAGAAAATGTTCCAGCATGGGTGACAGCCAATGAAAATGCTTAGAATTGTGAGATGAAACTTGTTTGCAAGGAACAGCAGGGAGGCCCATTGTCACTGGATCTCAAAATACTCAGAGGACAATACGGTATAAGTAGAAAGTGAGAAGGGAACAAGTTATGAACAGCTTTAAAACTCACAAAGACTGTTTTATATTTGATCCTGGAAGCAGATCTCTAAAATCCCCAAATCTTTTTTTCATGACCTACTATATAGTTATTCTTCTCCTATTATGTAAATTCAAAATTGGTCTTTTATTCACTTTCCTTATAGGTTTACATCAAATGTTCTAAATGATAAAGATGTATTTGGATGCTCACCATCATCCAACATGTTAGCCAAGTCTCCCAGCTTTGTGTTATCTACAAGTCTGAGAAGCTCATGTCTCAGCTACCTTCCAAGGTATTGATAAAATGCTTAAAACAAAACATACCCAAATATAGAGTCAATGGTACTCTATTGGAGAAATTTTTCCAAGTTGATATTTAATACTAAATGAGGAATTCTTTGGGTCCAGTAATTTAACCAATTCCAAGTTCACCTAACTTCCATTACCCAAGGAATATAAAACTAGGTTTTGAATCCTGCCTCAGAATCTTTCAGAGACTCAATTGCATATCTGAAAATGAAGATAATATTTGTACTATCCAACTTGTAAGATTTTGTGAGAAATGCAATAACAGGATCATGATGCTAATAGTTCATATTCATAAAAGAGTTTAATAGGGTTTTCAGAAAACTTTACATATACTAACACATTTTAACTTTACTACAAACTTGTGAATTAAATATTACAAATATTCCCCACATTTTATAGATGAGGAAACTAAAGGGCAGACACTAATGGGTTAAGCCTATAGTCAAACACTCAGCTAGTAAGCATCAGAGGTGAAATTCAGACCTAGGTCTTCCTGCTAAGGTCAAGACTCTAGCCATTATACCATGTTTTCTCTCTTTAAAGAGATCATCTTTTTACAGAATGATTATAATGAGGTTCATTAAAATCCAATTTATAACATATCAAGAGTTAATACCAATTCCTCTGATGTGACTTCACTGAATCAAAGCTTAATGACATGGGAGTCTTTTATATAAGGGCTAGCTCTCTCTCTTAATCAAGATGCCTTAATGGATAGATTTGTTGGGACTATACAACATAACAACACAGGATAATTATAAGGTAATTCTACTGAGTCAGAGGTGTGTGTTTACATATTAATAATGATGATGATGATGATGATGATGTAATACCATCTAACTACTTTGGCCCTTAATCCCTAAAGGCTAGGTAGGTCATATTTCACTCTTCACCCAGAGTTATTTTTCATGCTTGAGGGCATATAGGGGTGTCTAGCCTCTCTGTAAATAGTTTCAGCCCCCACTGATGGTTCACTTTCATTCCTTCAATATACATGTTCTATTTAAAAACCTAATCATAGTCTATAGAGAATCCTGGGTTCTTGAATGCTAGGCCTATAGGCCACAATCACTAACACTTTCTATCCTCCTGGAAAGACTTTGATATCATCCCTATGAAAGATGGTATCTGTCTTTGGATCATCTTAAAGTTGTAGAAGTTTATTGACAAGAGCTTGATCACATATAGGATGATGAATTGTGTGGCTTTGAAATTGTGTGGCTTTTTTTTAAACCCTTAAAAAAAGAAAAGTGCATAATGAACTTTCTCCCTTGCTGGTTATTTCCAACTTTGTTATGGAGGTAATAGATGGCAGAGTGGGAGAAAGGGAGCACATAAAGATCTTCACTTTTAGAATGTCAGAAAATGTAGACTTAGTCATTGGGATGCAAACTCTTAAGTCATTGTTGAATGAAGAAGTAGTTGATATACTACTGGAGGAGCCAAATCACATCAATACTCACATGCTTGTTGTACATAAATTTAAAGGAAATAAGAAAATTACAGAAAAATGGTTCTTGGATTTCTATTGAGGAAGCAAATAAAGGTGATAGAAGAGTATGATTTATCTAATATCTAGAGGAAATAATTTCATTTCTATAGGAGGAGTGATTGATCATCATACATTTAGGTGTTTATAATGAGCATAATAAAAATATCATGAAAATAATGGATGCATATGGGATAACACATGTTTCATAGGTCAGAAATTTTATGAACTTGAGAAGATTCTTGAAATTAAATCAATTTATATGGTGTAAGTGAATTATGCAAAGGTGAGCACAAAATAATGAAAACTATATTGGAAAATGACATTGAGAATTAAGAATTAAGAAAAAAAGAGAAACCTAGTCTTTTATTACCAAGAATCCTCATGACTCTCTACAATATAAAACCTTTTTAGGAAAAGAATCACAATAGTATTTGAATGGAAACACACAAAATATAATATATTAACAGACATGAAAAAATACTCACATAGGAGACATTTCTGAATTATCTGCTTGTGTATAATTAAGTCATCAACTTATAAAAAAGAAGGCTCAAAATCAATATCTAAGTAGAAGACAGGATAAAGACATTACAATACTATATGAAGAATTACAACAGCTTTAAGCTAGACTTCAAAATTTAAAGGTGTTATAAATTCTGAGAAGTATAAAATATCAAAACTTTTGCCATTTGTTACAGAAGCAGAAGTCACATAAATTTCCACCACAAAGAGCCCAAAAGAACTTAGAAACTAAAATCTGGACCAACTTTATAACTTTTAAAGAGATGTTCTATACTATAACCTCTATATACTTATGCTTAGCACAGTGCCTGCAACATGTTAAGGGCTTAATAAATGCTTATTATATTTATTGTAGTAGTCAAAACCACAACTAATCTAGAGTATGAACTTATCTGTGATGCATTAAAGGGGAGTGTAGTAGAGGATTAGTAGTTATGTTACCTGGAGAAAATTTGGTATGAAAACAAGGAAGAGGGAGAATACAAAAACTTTATAGATGAAACCTGAAAAAAATAAATAGACAAAAGCACATAAAATCATTGTTATAATTTCTACAAGAATTTATTCTCATAAACAATAGTCATGGAACCACATTTGTATGCAAACTCTATAGGAATAGAGAAATATGGCACTAGGTTCATAAACACCAAATTATTTCCCTGTGGAAATTTTACAAAATTGAAAACCCAAATTTAGATTATACTATATGTGGAAACTTTACAAAATTGAAAACCTGAATTTAGATTATACTATTTAGATATACTATATAAACATCTAGTGTTTTTATTAGAATATATACAAAACAATTGTATTTATAACTCCTTATCAGGAAAAAAGACATTCTTATTGCTTTTCCCTGAGCTTAGATAAATTCTTTGATTAATTAATATTCTCTCCTAATATTTGTGCTATAATGGCCTATCCCTAGAGTTCCTTGGTCAATTTCAGTCATGAGTGCAGGCTCAGATCACACTAGAACCTTATATGCTGCTTGTGAGAAGACCAGTGTTCATTATAACCTATTATCTGTTGTCTAGCAAATTGGCTTAGGCAAATGAAATTCTGTGAATGGATTTTTTTTTGTATATACCATTCAAATTTGAATGCATACTGTAAAGTAGACAATAGGTTTTGTCATGCTTAATTAATGTTTGAAGGATGAATAAATTAATGAAGAAATAGTTAATCCCATTACCCTCTTAATACTTCACTAATGTGCTGGTATCATTTGTAGTAATTAACGCTATCTTGTTCACGAAAATAGATATGGTTGTGGGGAGACCCATTTTCACCTAATGAGTGAGTGCATGCCATGCTATTTAGAGGTACTTGGGAGATGAGAGTTGCCTGTGCTTATTAGATTCTTCTATGCTTCTAATCTACCTTCCATAGTAGATAAGCAATAATTTGTTTTCATAGTATGTATAAATATCTATTGTTATATATCTATTGTTAAATATCTATTTGGGGAACCAATATGGTGGAGTGGAAGCATGAACTCACTTGGACTAGCCCATGAATTTCTTCAGTCACCTCTAAAAAGTGAATCTGAATAGATTTTAGAGTGGTAGGATCCATTGGGACAAGGAGGTTAGCAGATTTCCAGCCCAGGAAAGAGTAGAAGAACAGAATTTGTTGGGTAGGGTGGGGGATATGTGGAGAGTGCAGGATGCACGAGCTGCACCAGCACAAACCTGACCATGGTGGAGCTGGAGTGAGACTGGGGAAACCAACTCATCCACTGCAGGGATGATTCCCAAACTTCTCACATCAGGAAGGGGATATGTCAGAGCTCAGTAAGTGACAAGCACAGGACCTGCAACAGTGGCAGCAACTACTCCTGGGGCTATCAGCCCACAGTCTGAATGTTTAAAAATCACCTATCTGAACTTCCAGGAGCCAAGATGGTGGGGTAAACCATAACTAGTATAATCTCCCTCTCTTACCTAGAATAAACAAACCAAAACAAAACAGAGAATATTGCACCAGGGTAAGATCCTGAAATAGTGGAACAAGATGGAGCTTTGAGAGTCCTAGAAGAAGGATGTGGCTGTGGCCGTGCTGGGGCTAAAGTGCAGGACAGGAGGCAAACCAACAAGTTCCATCTCAGCCAACCAGTGGGAGAGACTGAACCCCAGGGGGGTGGAGCCAGCAACACTAATATTAGAACCCCAGGTGGACTTTTGCACAACCAGAGGAATAGAAGACACTGGTGTAGCCCTGGACACCAGCATCTGAGCCTACCTGAGCTCTAGACCAGTGGTGTGGAGGCAGAATCCTGAAGTGGGTAGAGTATCCCTCCCACACACCTCACACTGTGAGCTCTGTTGTAACCCTGGGGAAATGCTGAAAGTCCTGGTCTTGGCCTCAGTCTAGGCTCTCAGAGGCCACAGCACACAAAACCAATAACCAGGCCCCTAACTCCCAGGATAAAAATCATGGGTCAGAGCCCTCTGTACTCCAGAAGCAGAGATCCACTTTAAAAGCAATGAAACAGGTGATCAAAATGGGAAAAAAGCAAGTTGGAGAAACAAAGATTTTAGAATCCTATTATGGTGAGTGAGAAGAACCAAATTCAGAAGAGGACAGCATTGACCCTATACTCACATCTGACACCTCAAAAGGGAATATGAATTGCTCTCAAGCCCCCAAAGCATTGTTGGAAGGGCTTAAGAAGGGTTTTAAAAGCCACATTTGAGAGGTAGAAGATAGATTGACCAATTATTTTATTTTATTTTGGAGATAGGGAAGAAAGGCAAAGCAATTGGGGTTAAGTGACTTGTCCAAGGTCACACAACTAATAAGTGTGATCAAGTGACTGAAGCTGGATTTGAACTCAGATCTTCTTGACTCCAGGGCCAGTGCTTTATACACTGCATCACTTAACTGCCTTAACCAATTATTTTAAAAATGCAATTAGCAAAACAGAAAAAAAAACTTAGTTCAATGAAGAAAACAACTTCTTAAAAAAGTAAAATTTGTCCAATGGGAAAAGAGGTACAAAATCAAACTGTAGAAACTAAATCCTTAAAAGTCAAAGCTGAACAAATGAAAAAGCAGGTTTAAAAACTGAGGAAAACAATTCCTTAAAAATTAGAATTAGACAAACTGAAGTTAATGACTCTATGAGTTATCAAGAATCAGTCAAACAAAATCTAAAGAATGGGAAAAATAGAAGAAAATGTAAAAGATCTAATTGAAAAAACAAACAAACAAGTAACCTATAAAATAGATCCAGGAGAGATAACCTAAGAATTATTGGTCCACTGGAAAGTAATTGTGAAAGAAAGAGCTTGGTCAACATCTTCCAAGAAATCATCAATGAAAACTGCAGTGAGATCCTAGAACCAGAGCTTAAATTGTTATTGAAAGAATCCATTGAAACATCTCCTGAAAGAATGCCAAAATGAAAACTCCAAGGAGTATTGTAGCCAAATTCCAGAGTTATCAGGTCAAGGAGAAAATACTCCAAGCAGTCAAAAAGAAACAATTCATGTACCAGGGAACTACAGTTGGGATCACACAGGACTTAACAGATTCTATATTGAAAGATCAGAGGGATTGGAATATGATATATTGTAGGACAAAGGAGCTTGGAGTACAACAAAGGATCAAAGACCCAGTAAAACTGAGCATAATCTTTCTGGAAAAGAGAGGGTCATTCAATGAAATAAGGGACTTCCAGGCCTTCCTGATTAAAAGGCCATAGCTCAATGAAAAATTGGGTCTCCAAAAGCAAGATTCAAGAGGGACATAAAAAGGTAAAGAGGCAAAGCACACACACATACACACACACACATACGCACACACACATGCACACACACAAAACTTGTTATTCAATAAAAGCAAACTGTACACATCCCTCTATGGGAGGATTATATCTATCAACATTGAGAATTATTAAATTATCTTGACATTTAAAAGGGATAAATATAGATACAGTATGTGGTTATAAATTAAGTAATGCAATGAATAAAGTAAACCTAATTAAGGGATGTGAAGGGATTGTAATGGGAGAAGAGGAAAGGAGGAGGAAGAAAAGAGTAAATTATCCCACACAAAGAGGCATAAAACATGTATAGTAAGGGAAAAGAAATAAAGGAGATGGACATTTCATGAGCTTCACTCTCATTGGTTTGTGTTCAAGGAGGGAATAACATAGTGAAGTAGAGTGTAATGGTAATCAATTTGTTTGATCAGATACTTAGGGCTAAGTAGATCTTAGTAACTTAGGGTTAAGAATAGAACTCTGTCCATTGGTGAAAAGGTGTGAATTCCCCTGCTGACGTGTAAGAATGCTATTGGCTGAGACATTCCCCTGTGGACTTGGGAGAAAGCCAGTGCTTATAAGGAACAATTTTATAGAGTCATGACAGATTTTGGATTTGGTTCCTGAGAGATGCTGACTGAAGATATGAACAGGATGGGACTTTGTTTGTTGGTGGCCTGGCTGATCCTTGAGTTCCAGGCAAGAGAAGTCCTGAAGGGTTTGAGGTGTGCTGAACCTTGTGAACTTCAGTGTGTGCCAGGGATTGCCT
>CM053599.1:37524746-37549454 GCA_028646575.1 Pseudocheirus occidentalis | reverse complement strand
ACAGAGAAAGACAGAGAACAAACCTGATTTAAAATTCTCTGGGATTAATTTCTTTAGTGTAAAATGAAGGGATGGGGAGTATTCAATGATGTCAAAGATCCATTTTCATTCTGAACTATGATTCTCTGCAAACTCAAATTTCTTCCTGATTGCACCTTATTTTACTTTGGCTCTTGTGTCAACTGAAATTGAATGAGCCTCTCCCACCTTGGGAAGTTTTATGGATAGTATTGGACCTTCATCCTAGGGATGGAGACTGGTAAGCTAGGTCATATACACAACCTCTGCTGCATTAGGAAAATGAAGATGTGCTTAAAAAGTATAAATTGATCAAATCTTGGTTTTCATTTTAGTCAAGGTCAAATAATTAAAAGAAAAACAACTTCCACAAACACACCAAGTATTCAACCTATTTAAAGGGTACTGGGGATAGAAATAATGGGGTGAAATGTTACTAGGGATACAAAGAGGTTTGAGACTCAGTTCTTAACAAAAAGCATCTAATAATCAAGTAATGGAGATAAGAGAGATACATAAAATGTAAATAAGATTTAAAGATGTCAAATTATGATGTAAATGAGAGACGTAGATAATAACTACTCATTTAAATTAGCATTTGTTTGTACTTTAACATTTTAAAAAGTTGTGAAAATATCTAATTTTATTCTCATGACCACTGTGTGATACTATTATGCTCATTTGATGAATGAGGAAACTTGAGTCAGATGGAAGTTATGACCTTCCCAGGGCGCTCAGGGAGTTAGTGGTGGAGACTGGCTTTGAGCTCAGTCTCTCTTTCTTGTCTCTATCTCTAATGTTCTCTCCACTATGCCATAAGGATGTCTCTGAGAATGGTGCACTGAAAACAAGATAGGACTCCATTTCTTCATCTGTTAAATGATAGGGGTATGCTAAATGAAGAATGACCCAGATCCTAGGACTATAACTATGAATTAAGTCACTTCAGATATTGTCTTAACTCTGATACTAATTGAACCTCTCTGAGCTTCAGTTCTCTCCTCTATAAAGTGAATGGTTTGGATGAGAAGATCTCTAGGATTCATTTTAGCTCTACAATTGTGTAATACTGAGGTCAGAGTAAGGGAAATTCACTACAATCTTGGTATTAAAAGAAATGAGATGAATTAAGCATTCAAGATATAATTTGAAGTGGACTTCAACTAACCAGTTTTATTGAGTGTTTCAAAATTACATCACCAAGTTTAGTCATTTTTTAATTGTTTAGTTACAATAGAACTGAAATATTTAATGAAACTCAAAGCCTTTCAAGTACAGATTCATTCTGATGCACATTTATCAAATACTTGTTTCATATGAGACATTGTACTATATTCTGGAGATGCAAAGACAAAAAAAACATTCTTTGTCCTTATAGATCTTTTATCCTGCTGGGAGGTTCCAAAATGTACAACAAAAAGTAACCACAAAGTATATTCACAATAAAGTAGAATTATGTCTGCAGGTCAGAGCAACAACAACTGGGAAAGGGGGAGAAGTAGAATCAAGGAAGTCTTCATAAAAGAGGTGGCCTGTGAGCTATGTTTAAAGGGAGCTAGATATGCTTTGAAATAGGGGTCCCAATATTAAAATTGTAACTATTGTGCAAAGTTTTCCAAATAGTAGGCCACACTTTTCACTTTTCTAGTGCTTCCCCATCTACCTTCCTATTTAAAGATGTGACCTATAGAACAGTAATCCTAATATTCCATCCCTTCTCTCCTCTCTCCCTTTCTAACATCCATGAGTTACGTCACCTTTCTTCTGTAATTAGTCACTATGGTTCTCTTTATGTTTGTCCTAACAATGAATCAATGAATTTAGATAATATGTTAGGATTTCTAAAGTCATAAATGACTTTCAAAAAAGGTGACCTTATTCATCTTGTTTTGACTAAAGAAGGGCTTGAGTTTATTTTTTTCCAGTAGCAGAATTGAGATTCATACTGAGTAATATTATAAGTACAATGGAAAGACAACTGACTCTGCAATTAGAGAAACTGAGTTCAAATCTTACTGCTGGTGCTTACTACCATTGTGACTTTGGGCAAATCAATCAATGTCCTAGGACTTCATCTCAAAAAGGAACATGTTGGAGGAATGATCTCCAGTAACTTCATTGTTCTTGGTTTATCAACTTATGGCCACACCTCCTTGGTAGACCCTTTTGGTAAACCATGGCTCACACTTTCAAGGAATCAGGATATAGGTGACTATAGAACAAAACAAATCGGATTCTTATTGGAATTTGATTCATGAGTTGACTTTGTTAGCACCACACTTAAAATAATGGAGGTGACAATCTTTCTTCATGTTGGTAGAAAGGCAAAGTGCTAAGACAAGCCACATTAGTATTTTTTCCCTCTTTTCCCATATCTTTCTGGTGCCTGCGTGAACATCTGTCTTTAGAGAGGAGCTAGTGAATGTGTTTTCTCAAGCAGATATCCAGCTACTACAAAGGAAATTTTCCACTCAACCTGAGTATAAACAGGTTGAAAGATGATTCTCCAGGGCAAAAAGTGACTCCCTAAGACTTACTTCTCTTTTCCCAGAACAGTGCTCTCAATGCCAGTGATTTTGGCTTTTTTCTATTTTAAATGTATTAATTTAACATTCTTTTAAAAAAATATTGAGCTTCTAATTCTTTCTGCCCCTAAAGCCCTTCCCCCACTCATTGAGTAGGCAAGGAATTTCATATCAATTATACATGTGAAATCATGCAAAACTTATTATCCTATTAGCTCTGCCTCCCTCCAAAGAGGGAAGAAAATTTAAAAAGTGAAAAAATATATAGTTCAATTTGAATTCACAGTTCATCAGTTTTCTCTCTATAGGTGAAAAGTGTTTTTTCAGAATAAGCCCTTCAGGTTTGTGTTAAATCATCTTGTTGATTAGAGTATCTAAGTCTTTCATGGTTGATCATCATTACAAATTGCTATTATTATGAATGATGACCTCCTGGTTCTGATCACTTCATTCTCATTCGATTCATATATGTCTTCCTAAGTTTTGCTGTAGTCATCCTCCTTACCATTTCTCAAAGTACTATAGAATTCTATCAAAACAATACACCACAACTTGTTCAGTCATATACCAATTGATGGAAATCCACTCAACTTGCAGTTCTTTTCTATCACAAAAAGAATTGGTATAAATATTTTCATACATCTAGATGCTCTTATTTTTTTCCTTTGATCTTCTTAGGATATAAATTTAGTAATGGTATTGCTGAGTCAAAAGTATGCATATTTTGATAGCTTTTTGGGCATAGTTCCAAATTGTTCTTCACAGTGATTGGACCAGTTTACAACTCCACCAACAATGCATTAATATCCCAATTTTTCCACACTCCCTCACTCCAGCATTTGCAATTTTTCTTTTCTCTCATGTTAGCCAATCTGACTGGTTTGAGGTTCCACCTTAGACTTGTTTTAATTTGCATTTCTTTAATCAAAAGTTATTTAGAGCATTTTTCATATATCTATAGATAGCTGTGATTTCTTCTTCTGAAAATTGTTCCTCATTTGACCATTTATCAATTAGAGAATATGTCTTTTTTATAACCACGACAGAGTTCTATGTGTATTTGAGAGACCTATTGTAAAAAGTTTTGATATTCTTTATTGTATGTAATGTCTTAGCAAAATGTAGTTTTCCTGACTATATATGTTAATTATGTACACTTTGTTTTTGCTTTGTCAGAGATCATATTTGCTACCTATGTCATTTATTACCTTAGCCAAAGCATAAGAGATTCTGTTCCAGATCCTTATATCAACTGTTCATATATTTCTGTTTCAAATGTCTTGCTTCTAAACAACTTATTGTTGGACTTAGTTTCTAGCCCATTTGCTATCCATTCTCTTTTTGAGTGAACTTATCCCATTGATATTTACAGCTATGTTAGCTAATCCTTAATCATATTTTCTTCTGTTTATCTTTCTCTGTCTCTCTCTATTTCTCTCTTTTACCCTTTCCCTCTTCAAAGTCTGTTTTGCATCTGATCCACTTCTTCCCTTGATCAGTTTTCCTTTATATCGCCACCTCCTTCTTTTATTCTCTTTCCCTCCTACTTCCCTCTGAGGTAAGACAGATTTTTACATACCATGCTGAGCATACCTATTCTGTCCTCTTTGAACCAACTACAATGAGAAGAAGATTCAAGTGCTGCATATCACCTCCTACCATTTTCCTCTCCACTGTAAAATTCTTCCTTGTGAGGCTTTTATGTGACATAATTTTCCCCATTCTTCCTCTCCCTTCCCCTTTTCTCCCATGCATTCCTCTTTCTCAGTCCTTCATTTTTGGAAATCATTCTAAAATAATCAACTCATACCCATGCTATCTGACTATATAGAATTCTTATAAATGTCCTAATAATTGTAACATTATTAGAAGT
Organism: Pseudocheirus occidentalis; assembly: GCA_028646575.1. Classification (NCBI taxonomy): domain Eukaryota; kingdom Metazoa; phylum Chordata; class Mammalia; order Diprotodontia; family Pseudocheiridae; genus Pseudocheirus; species Pseudocheirus occidentalis. The sequence continues at coordinate 37,545,038 of CM053599.1, read as the reverse complement.
TACTAAGAACTGAATAAGTTACTAAGAAGTTACTTACATTTATTAAATACTAAATTAAAAATCTTAAAAAAAATAAAGGTGAGATAAATGAAATTTAATGTGAAAAAAGCATTGATTTCATAAATCAAACTAGGAATGGTTTTGTAAAAAACAAAAATAAAATACGTAAATAATTGATTAATGTGTTTTTAAAAAGAAAGAAGAAAAACAAATAAGTACCACTAAAATGAAAAAGCTGGATATAAGTCTAATGAAGATGGGATCAAAACAATTATAAGGAATTATTTTGCCAAATTACATGGCAAAAAAGTAAACATTTTAGTCCAATGGAAAAAAACACAAAAATATAAACAGCCTAGATTAGAAGAGGAGGAAATAAGACTACCTAAATGGACCTGCTTTTGAAGAAGAAAAAGTTCAGAACATAAATGAGCTTCCACAAAAATTAGTACCAGGCCCAGACTGATTGACAAGTGAATTTTATCAAACATTTAAAGATAAACTAATTCCAATACTACATTAATTATTAGGCAAAGGAAGGGTCCTACCAAATTCCTTTTCTGCAATAAATATGCTACCTATATATGTATATGTATACATATATATATATAAACCAGAGAGAAAAAGCATAAGAAAATTAAAAAAAATTCATTAATGAACATTAATGCAAAAATCCTGAATAAAACACTAGTTAGGATACCACAACAATATATTTCAAAGATTATACATTGTCACCAAGCAGGATTTATACCAGGAATTCAGGGATGGTTTAACATAAGCAAAACTTTTGACATAAATGATTGTATGAATAATGAAAGCAACAGAAATATGATATCAATAGATGATTAAAAAGCTTTTGATAAAATAAAACTCATTTCTATTAAAACACTTTAAAGTATAGGTATAAAAGGATTTTTCCATAAATTGATAAAAATAATTTACTAAAAACCACCACTAAATGTTATTTGTGATGGGGATAAGGTAGACACATTCCCAGTAAGAACAGATGTGAGGTAACGTTGCCCATTGACACCAATATTATTCAACATTTTATTGGGAATCCTAGTGATAGCAATAAGAGGGAATTAGAATAAGAAATTAGTTAATAAAACTATATCTTTTCACAGACAATATGATGACACACTTGGAAAATTCCAAAGACAGCTAAAAATTTACTTGAATCAATTAATAATTTTAGCAAAATTGTGTCACATAAAGTAAATCTACATAAATCGTCCACATTCCTCCATATCACCAACAAAACCATGCAAGAAGAGATAGTAAGAAATACCCCATTTGAAATAACTCGACAGTAAAAATATATCTTGAAATAAACCTGCCAAAACCAAACCAGGAACTATATGAAGAACATTATTCAACAAAATACACACAAATTAGATAATTTTAAATAATTGGAGGAATATTAATTGCTCATGGATAGGCAAGGCAAATATAATAAAATGATGATTTTGCCTAAACAAATTTATATATTCAATGTCATCTCAATTAAATTACAAAAAATTTCTACTGAGTTGGAAAAAAAAATAGAACAAAATTCACTTGGAAGAACAAAACTTCAAGAATATAAAAATGATTTTAAAAAACAGATAAAGGAAGGAGGTATAGAAATACCATATCTTAAACTACATATTAAGACAGTAAATATAAAGCTATCTGGTTCTAATAAGAAATAGAAAGGTAGATCAGTGGAACACATAGATAGATAGATAGATAGATAGATAGATAGATAGATAGATAGATAGATAGATAGATAGATAGATAGAGATATATCTATAGATATATAATTTAGGGTGGCAAATGATCATAGTAACTTTAAGTTCGACAAGTGTAAAGACTAAGTTTGTGGGATAAGAATTCATTATTTGGTAAAAAGAAAATGTAGCGAAAATTGGAAAATATTATGGTAGAAATCATGCACAGACCAATATCTCATACCTTTTACCAAGATATGGTCAAAATGCATATATGACCTATATAGAGAGATATGAAAGACATGAAAATCTGAAGAACATGGAACATGTTAACTATCAGACTTATGGATGGGTGAGCAATTTATAAATACACAAGAGATAGAGAACAATGTGAGGTGTAAAGTGGATAATTTCATTTATGTTAATTTTTAAAAATTGTATAAATGTAATAAATGTAGCCAATATAGAAGGAAATCAGAAAATAAGGGGGGAATCTTCAGACTATTTCTCAGATATACAAAGAACTTTCCAAAATACACAAGAATATATTATTCTCCAAATGATAAATGATGAAAGGATATGAACTGTCAATTTTTTGATGAAGAATTCAAAAGTAATTTATAGTCATTTGAAAAAAAGCTTTAAATCATTATTGATTAGCGGAAAGTAAAATAAAACAACCTTGAGATATCATTTTATACCTATCAGATTGGCTTAAATGATTGAAGACAAAAGTGACAAATGTTGGAGGGGATGTGGGAAAACATGGGCCAATAATTTACTATTGGTAGAGCTGTGAACTGATTCAACCATTTTTAAAAGAACCTATATATTCTAAAATATTTATAGCAGTACTCTTTGTAGTGGCAAAAAACTGGAAATTACAAGAATGCCTATAAATTGGGGAATGTCTGAAGAAGTTATAGCTTATAGTTGTGATAAATACTGTGATTTTACAAGAAATCATGGGCTCAATGATCTTAGAAAAGCATGCATAGATTTGCATGAAATAATGAAGAGTAAAATGACCAGAACCAAGGGAACACTGTATACAGTAACAGCAATGTTGTTTTAAGAACAACTTTGACTAAGTTATTTTGAATATTATAAATACCCAAATAACCACAAAGGACCAATGATAGTAGTGGCTATTGATATCCAGAGAAATAAATGATAAATATAATTAGGTTTGGCATGAATGTGTATCACACACACACACACACACACACACATAGGTACTTATATACATATATATACACATATCTATGTCACTACTCCCCCTCTCTTCTTCTCTCTGTCTCTCTCTGTCTCTCTCTGTCTCTCTCTGTCTCTCTCTGTCTCTCTCTGTCTCTCTCTCTCTCTCTCTCTCTCTCTCTCTCTCTTTCTCTCTCCATATTTTTGTGTAAAGATAGTCAACCCTAGGGAGGAGGTGAGGGAAGACAAACAAGAATGAAAAAGAAAGTTACATGATAACTTTATGATATATTTGAAAGAAGTAGCAAGTTGAGCGTAATAGATTTGCAATATCATGTGCAGTGACCTTTTTTTTCCTAATCTGCTATGCTATGGAAATGTTTCTTTTATTTAAGTTCAGGAAAAAAATAAAATTTAAAATGAATAAAGTGAAAAAATTTACATACATCATTATTTTATATAAGGATGTACACAGTTTTACATTGAGTCACTTGTGATTTTTTTATGTTACTCTTGAGACTTGTGTTTATATATCAATTTTTCTATTCAGTTCTGATCTTTTCATTAGTAATCCTTGAAAATCCTCTATTTCATTAAATATCTATTTCCCCCAAAGGATTTTACTCAGTTTATCTGGGTAGACTTTGTTTTTTCCTAATCCTAGATTATTTGCTTTCTAGAATATTATATTCCAAATAATTGACTCCATTAATGGAAAAGTGACTAAATATTGTATTATCCTTACTTTGGATTAATGAGATTTTCATTTTTTCCTTCTGATTTTTTAGAATTTTTTCTCTTTCACCTTGGAGATCTTGAATTTGGCTGTTACATTCCTGAGGGTTTTCTTTTTGGTTGTGTTTCAGAAGTGTTTGGTTGATTCTTTCAATTCTTATTTTAACCTCTGGATCTAAACTATCATAATAGATTTGCTTAATAGTTTATTGACATATGTCTTTACTCTTTTGTTGACCATAGCTTCCAGGTCGTCCAATATTTTTTAAGTTAATTCTCCTTGATCTTATTTCTAGATCATTTATTTTTCTCATATTTCACATTTTCTTATTTTTCTTCTTTTGACTTTGTTTTATTGTTTCTTGATGTCTCATGAAGTCATTAACTTCCCTATACCCAGTACTAATTTTTAAGGTATCATTTTTTCCACTGAAATTTACTACCTCTTTTTCCATTTCACCCATTCTAGTTTTTATGTAATTCTTTCCTTCCATTAACATTTTGACTCTTTTACCATTTGGGCAATTTTAAGGTATTTTTTTCAGTGTTTTTGTGCTTTTTTAAAACCAAGCTTTTGATACTCTATAATTTTCTTATATGACTCTCATTTATTTTCCCAATTTTTCTCCTGCCACTCTTAATCATTTTATTTAACTCCTCTGAGAATTCTTCTTGTATTTGTGTCCAGTTTCCTTTTTACTTTACTTTGAGGCTTTGTTTATATATGTTTTCAAGTTGTTGTCTTTTTCTGAATTTGTGTCTTGATCTTCCTTACTATCATAGTTGATTTTGTGGTCAAGCTCTTTATTGTTATTTGCTCTCTTTTTTTCTGGCTTATCATTTGACTTTGAACTTTGTGTTGAAGTTGTGTTCTGTTTACCTAGAACCAGGAAGTTAATATTTCAAGCATCAAATTTTTGTATGATGCTGTTTTCAGAGCTATTTCAGCAGGTCTGCATATTTTGATGTTTTCATAGTAGTGTTATCCTGGGAGAGGTGTGGTCACTGCTCTTTTTGTCTGTGTTCTGGTCTTTCCCCAAGAAGAGATACTGCTTCCCTGCAACCACAACTATCAATGCTGCTCTTTGCTCTGGAACTCCAACTAGCACCCATGCTCATTTGTGACCAACCACAATCTTGGAACTGCACCTTGGAACTGCAAACCAGAACTGTGTATGGGCAATGGAGTTGCCAAACAGAGCCCAGTCTTGCACCCAGTGTCAGCACAGGGTTCCTTGTCATTTCTTTCTGACCAGTTGTCCAGTGTAACTTGGCCAAGTATTCTTATGGCAGCTGCTACCTCTAGGTGCCAAAGATGAGGTTGTCATTGTTTATGTACTCTGAGCTAGCCACTCACCCTTGTGTTGTAGAAATCTTCTACTGACCTCCTGTGGTATCTTGGGCTAGAGAAATATCTCACCCTTGTAGTTTGTTGGTACAGAATTTCATTGGACACTTTATCTTAAAGTTTCTTGGAAAAGAATGTTGTGAGAGTTCAGATACATTGCTGCCTCCCCTCTACCCTCCTGGTGCTGACCCACCATTTAATATTTTTCATATGAATGGATGACTCAATTTATAGTTAATCATAGTATGCCTCATGATATGTTTTCATTGACCTAATTCAGCTGAACAGAGAACACAACTGTGGAGATTCAAGGAGCATTCAAAGACATTTGCAAGCAAAATAGAGCAAACAAGAGCTTTGTTGCAATAATGCCAAAATGAAAGTGGTATTAATAGCACTTTTACCCTAAGCAGGTAGAAATAACTCTGCTTAGAAAGGAATGAACAAGAATAAGCAGATAAAATATTAAATGACTAGATAGCATTCTGCCTTCTACAGAAGTGAATTGGGGTGTCCCAGCATTTTTCCTCATAAGGACCATGAGTCTTGAGTTTCTGAGGTCTCTTCCTGATCACTCTTCTACAACATGAACTTCAATTCAGATTCTATTATGTTTGTCTGAGATACATTATGGATCTGTCTTAGAGATGATGCAATATATCAACTTCTTTATGCTGCAGATTTGAAAACAGAGGTAAGAAAAATGTATAAATTTTCCAAGGTCACATAGTTAGTGCCGGAAAGAAGAGGACAATCTAGGTGCCCTGCCTATATTCCTAATGGTCTTCCCATGCCATCAAGCCATCTGTTTATTATTGAGGATTTTGGGTCTCTCTCTCCTACTTACTAGAAAGAATCATGGAGTTACTTCATTGAGATTTGCTGAAATATATTTTAATGAGAGTTTGAATTTTGGAACTGATGATTTCTTACCCTAACTAAAAAGTAGCAGCAGCTGATCTTTCTGTCATCACCAGGGAATGAGTTCTATCATAGCTCAGATAAGAAAATTCTCCGAATAATTGAAACTTAAAATGTGAAGCACCTAATATTTTGGAATTTCATTTTAAAAAATGGAACCCATCATCACAAGCTAAAAAGAGTTCAACTTTATATTATTGACTCAGGATCATCATAAGAAAAATATACTGATCACAGAATAAGATGTAACAATTACAAAGAATCAGAGTATTCCATTAGAATGAAAGCTCCATGTAACCAGGGATTGTTTCATTCTTTATCTTTGTAGTACCAGAACCTAGTACAATGTGTGGCATTGGCACTTAGTAATTTCTCTTTTGACATATGATAAAATTGAGGTTACAAAATGGTGCTGCCCCTCAAGGTCAATGAAGATATATAAAGGTAGTTGCCTTAAATAGTTGGTTCTAGATTTATGTATTTTAAGAAGTATTTTATTGTCTTTTTATAGCTCCACTTTTCTCTAATGTTCCCAGGTATCAATTTTAGTGTTACTCTTTCTGCCTTTAGAAATGGTTATCAATTAAAAATTATTTTCTTTTATTGTGGCAAGGGAAATCAGGAAGCCTACCTTGTTAGAATTATTTGTAAACTAAGAATAAATAGGCTCTAAGAGAGGACCTTCCCTGAAAGTAAAACATATATAGTTTTTTAGGAAATTGACTTTGTGGCCTCTAAATATGTGATCAGCACATATTTTTGAGAGTTATAAGTTTTAGAATGGGAAAGATAGATCATCTGATCTATCTCTATTTTAAAGGGATTTCCACTGAGATATACTGGCAAGTAGGCATCCAGCTACTGCTTAAAGACCTCCAGAGGAATAGTCTTTTTGATCTTTCAACAGTTTTAATAGATAGTATTTCTTTGGCCTGATATCAAGCCTAATTTTGCCTTTTTCTATATTTTGAGGTTCTCAGGGAATTTACATGAATCACAGGACTTCAGATATAGAATGAACCTCTGTGAACATATACTGCAGGGCTAGGGAACCTGTGGCCTCAAGGCCTCATGTAATCCTCTAGGTCAGTGGTTCTCAACCTGTGTGTTATGTTCAATTTAAGTACATCTTGCATATCAGATATTTACATAAAGATTCATAACAGTATCAACATTACAGTTATGAAGTATCAATGAAAATAATTGTATGATTGGGGGTCACCAAAACATGAGGAACTGTATTAAAGGGTTGCAGAATTAGGAAGGTTGAGAATTGGAGCTCTAGGTATTGAAGTATGTCCCTTTGACTGAATCCAAATATGGTTTGTTGGCCACATGTGGCCCTCTAGGTTTTCAAGTGTGGTCCTTTCATTTAAAAAGGGTCACATGCGGCTTCAAGGCTGCAGGTTCCCCACCCTTTAACTCCAACTGAAGACTACAACAAGAACAACAAAAGCAACAGTAATAAAAACATCCCAACAATACCACACATGACAAGTTGAATCAACTCAATTGCTTCCCTTTACAAGATACATCTATTTCTCCCCTGAAATGGAAGGAACCTTTTATTTCTAAAGGTGTCTTCCCTCTCCTCTGTACTTATTTTCTGTGTACCAGTGTATACAGTTGGCATCTCCTGCATTTGATTATGAATTGCTTTAGGGTGGGAAATATTTTTTTATATCTTTCTTCATACTCCCAAAACAAGTGGTTCTTCAGTGGATAGAGCACTGAACCTTGAGTCAGGAATTGTTGATTTCAAATCTGATGTCAGACACTTACTAACTGTGTGACATTGGGCAAGTCATTTAACTTCTGTTATACTGAGTTTCCTCAACTGTAATATTAGGAGTATAATAGCACCAAACTCAGTATTATTATAAAGAAGAGAGAAAATTTGTAAGAAGCATTTAGTACAGTCTTTGGCACAAAATAGGCCTTTAATAAATGCTTTTTGATAGATTAGTTGGTAATACAGTCTCTGCTAATAGTGTGCTAGTGATGGATATCTGTAATTACATAGTTAATAAACGGCAGAAAAGTAACTAAAACCAAAGATATTAAGTTCAACGTTCAGCTCTTTCTCTATTGTGTCATGCAGCTTCCCCTACCTAAACATCACCTAGTTTTGAGAAAGGCTAAACCATATTACTCACCCAGAAAGCACTCAGGAAGCATGGGATGAAATTTTGAAAGACTTCAGTACTGTGATCAAAGCAGTGACCAAGCATGTCTCTAGAGGAGTGATGCTGAAGCATGTAATTCGCCTCATCAAAGAGGGTTGATGGTGAAGATAAAAGCATATATTTTTGTACATGGGAAATGTGTAGGTTTATTTTATAACTATTTTTGCTAGAAGGATTTTGTTTTTCTTGTTTTTTTTTTCTTTTTTAGATGGGGATCTGTGGAGCGGAGAAAATTCAGGGTTAGTGTCAAATAAAAAAAGAAAAAAATGTTGCTCAATCATCTGTTTTAACAATGCACAGAAGAGGAAGGAAACAAGCATTTACTAAAAATCTACTATGCATCATACACTGTACTAAGTGATTTGCAAATATGTAATTTGACCCTCATAGTAGTTCTGGTAGGTGCTATTATGACTATCATTTTACAGTTGAAGAAACTGAGGCAGGCAGAATTCCAGTGGCTTGCCAAGACTCACACAGCTAGTCTCTAAGGCTGGATTTGAACTCAGGTTTTCCTGAGCATAGAACTAGAACTCTAATCACTGTACCACTTAGCTGCTTAGGTACTTCAGAAAGAAAAACAGGATAACTTTGAAAATAACACTGCATTTTTATATAGTCAAAAGATAATGCTGGTGTAATAGGGATTCACAATTTCATATATATTCCACTTTTATGTTCTATTCTGTATATGGAATATTCTTTTTGTGTTTCATTAAATCCAGGTCCCAATTAGTACAAATAATGAATCCCTAGAACTGATCATATTTATTCAGTTGACACCATGGAATTTATAATTATGTAAAATATAAGGATTGGTTCCAGTTCAATGAAAATGTGCTGTAGAGCAAATTCAAATAATGTGACAATGCTATGAGTTTTATTATTCACACTAATCAGGATTAAACTGTTTTATATGTGTAATTTTAAGGGAAAATCTAATTTCTGTTGATAAATCTGGCTACCTGTACCTTAAGAACCCATGACTACAGAGATGGAAAGATTTTGGAAGAGGGAATTCACATTTTGTTTTCCATTCTCTCTGGGAAAAACATTGGGTCAGGTCAATGTTTGCTAATGAGTACCTTCATCTATAAAGCCACAGAAAGCTCACAAGGGGTTTTCTCAATGTTTTTAGGGTTGGGTTGGAAAGTGACCATGATAAACAGTCAACACTGACAACATGACAAGGAGAATTAATCAATGCCTCCCATAATGTCTCCTCAGAGAACATGTTACTAGCTTTTTAAATACTCAGATTCCAGAAAAAGGGGTTAATCAATATTCAAAAGAAGCAGCAAGCCATATGTCTCTGTCTTACTGTAACAGCTAAGCAAGGATGAATTAAATCTTGCATGATGAACTGTAAAAATGCCAATCCCATTTAGCACCATAGCTCTGGTAAAGGCAGTCTAAATAGAAATAACTCTGTGGACTCCTCTCATTGTCTATCCTGAACCTCTCCACCTTATTTTTTTCTGTGTCTTGGTCAACTAAGGATCACTTTGGTCCTGCCTAATTCTATTTCTACTTTCTTTGGATGTATCTTAAAATTGATCTGCACACTTACTCCTATGATTCATTAATTCATTCATTTATTTACTTGTTTATCTGTTCATTAATGAATCTGTTAATTTGCTTGAATTCTCATTCACTCATTTGTCTGTCTATTATCTATCCATCTCTGTTTTTTTTAATACCTTTCCTTGTACTTCCTACAAACCTACCAATAAGGTTACTCTTCATCTGAGAAGTTCTAATCTTTCAAATGATCTTTTAAAACTGGATTGGACCATGTAGAAGAGTTAAAAATTACTGAACATCATCAGAAATTATAATAATGATGGTGATGCTTATGCTAATGAAAAAGAGGAACAGTAACTTGTATTTATGTACATCATTGTCTCATCTGAGAGCACATAATAGATGTTCAATAAATTTTTGTTCAATGTTTGATTTATTGATGATACAGAAAACCATCCTGCATTCAAATGCAGTTTCTGACACTTCTTAGCTACCCATGAGCAAAACACTTAAAGTCTCTGTGACTCAGTTTTCCACTATATAGAATTGGAATATTTATACCTGTAGTACTTATTTCACGGAATTTCTGAGAGTCATACATGAGTTTTTGTATTTAAAATATTAAATCTAGAGAGGCAGTTTGTATACAGCAAGACTGGATTTCAAGATCTACCTCTGACATAGAATGGCTGTGTGACCCTGGGTAAGTAACTTACACACACACACACACACACGTCTCTCTCTCTCTCTCTCTCTCTCTCTCTCTCTCTCTCTCTCTCTCTCTCTCTCTCTCTGTCTGTCTCTCTCTCTCTCTCTCTCTCTCTCTCTCTCTCTCTCTGTATATGCATGTGTGTGTGTGTATGTGTGTGTGTAACCCAGTTAGAAATAGGTATACTATATACCTAGCTATTTATATGCTACATCTCCTATTCCTTTGTAAACCCTTTGAGGAGAAAGATATTCCCTACCTCCCCTTTTTTGAATGCCAGCCCTTAGCACAGTTCCTGGAAAAGAGTATGCATTTAATAAAAATTTTCAGTGACTGACTAGACGACTTTAAAAAGCGGCAAATTTAAGAAACAGTGTTGACTTTCACTGGTAGAATATTTTCTGTTGGGGATTTCCATGTAACAATGAAATTTTGAGTCCAGTGTGTATCCTTATCCATACCAGTTATTATTGCTAATTTCTTTCTCTTTTATGTTTGATAGCCTCACAGCAGAGAAACAAGAAGAGAAATACATTCTTATTACTTATAGGTTCTGGGTTAAGATCAATGTCAGTAAATCTATCAGAGCCCTGGCACATAGCCTTAGTTAAAAATCATAGAAATTTCCCTGATATAAGATCACAAGCCAAGAGATGCTTCTGGGAGCCAAGATTATGGGGTAAGCATTAAACTGCTGTAACTATCCCATATTCACCTCCAAACAGCCATAACATAGCACCCAAAGCAAATCCTAGAACAATAGAACCAGCAAAAAGATGGGGAGAAACATTTATTTTTTTTTTAGTGCAAGAATCTCGAAAGACCAGTAAAAACTGTCTTAGGCAAAAGGGAAGCATAGTCTAAGACAGGAAGCATTCCAGGAAGCCCAACCTTAGCTAACCATCAGGAGGTCCTGAGCTCCAGTGCAGTGGAACAGACAAATACCAACACCAGGACCCCCACATGCTTCAGCATAGCTAGGGGAACAAACTTCAGCTCTGAAGACCACCACATGTTTCAACGTTGCCTCAGGAAAACAGGTAGCCAGGCAGTGGCCAGACCACCATGTGCTTCAGCATAGCCCTGAGAAACACAGAAACACCCTTCTGGGACTCAGCACATGCCAGACACCAGAACTAGGACCCCATTTTAGCACCAGGCAAGCTTCCAGAACCCTACAACCTCCAGCAGCATCAGAAACAAGGGTCTCCCTTGGGTCTCAGGGCAACATAGATGTGGCACTAGGTAAACAGACAGGGTTTGCAGCTAATAGCATAAGACACATGAGAGAGTTCCCCTTCTACCCAGGGAGCAAAGCTCAAATGTAAAAGAAAGGAAAAAGGTAAAATAAAAATGAACAAACATCAAAAACAAAAATCTGACTGTAAAAAGTTATTGTGGTGACAGGCAACATCAAGACACAGAATCAGAAGAGGACAACACTATCTAAATCCTTTTGGAAAAACCCTCAAAGAAAAATGGGAAGTGGTCTCATGCCCAGAAAGAACTCATGGAAGAACTTAAAAAGGAAAATAATATAAGAGTTGTAGAAGAAAAATTGGAGAAAGAAATGAGAGTAATAAAAGAAAATTATTTTCAAAAGAATCAAAAGCTTGGAAAAAGAAAACAACTGCTTGAAATAGTAGAATTGGCCAAATGGTAAAGGAGATACGAAAATGCATTGAAGAAAACAACTCCCTAAATTGTACAACTGACCAAATGGGAAAGGAAGTACAAAAGCTATCAGAGGAAAACAACTCTTTAAAAGTTAAAATTGGGCAAGCAGAAGCTAATGACTCTATGAAACTTCAAGAATTAATCAAACAAATTCCAAAGTATGGAAACAATAGAAGAAAATGTAAAATAGCTTATTGGACAAACAACTGATCTGGAAAATAGAACCAGGAGAGACACTATCAGAATCATTGGTTTACATACAATACATAATCAAGAGGAGGATCTGGATATAATCTTTCAAGAAAATATCAAGGAAAACTGTCCTGATGTCCTAGAACCATAGGGCAAAATAGACATTGAAAGAATTGGCTGATTACCCCAGGAAAGTGAAATGAGATAAATCAGGAAAGCATTGGCGGTACACAGCACCATTACTATTGTGTTATGATCAACTATAAATGACTCAGTTCTTCTCAGCAACACAATGATCCATGAAAAGTACAAAGAATTAACAAAGAAAAAGGTTATCCACATCCAGAAAAAGAGCTGATGGACTCTGAATGCAGATCATTTTTCACTTACTTTATTCTCTTTTATATTTTTTTCTTTTGATCAGTCTCTTCTTTCATAATTGTGACTAATATAGAACTATATTTTACATGATAGACATGTATAACTTGTATCACATTGCCTAACATCTTAGGAAGAATGGAGGGGAGGAAAGGAGGGAAAAAGTTTTGGAACTCAAAATCTTGGGAAAATGAATGTTAAAAACTGTCTATATATGTAATTGGGTAAAAAATACTATTAAAAAGAAAAAGAGTCTAACACACCCATCCAAGCCCAATAAATGCTAAAAATTATCTTGACATATAAGTGGGAAAAATACTTTTTTAAAAAAAGCAAAAATAAAAATTTCAAGCTATGGATTTCAGAGTCAAGTGGCTTGACGGGATACAGTTCATGTTCCTCTGACCACAGGTAAAACAAACCAAATCTATTAAAGTTCAATTTCTTGAAGGTTGTCTTCATGTTATTAGAGTGTTCTTTATGTTCTTTGCTCTGACACCTTAGCTTAGAGAAAAACAATTAGACACATCAAGAAAATTTTATAAGTACAATCTGGTTTGTATACAACCAAAGATGCATAAAAAGAATGACCATGTTTTCCAATATTTCCATAGTTAACATATGGTAACAAAAGGTTAGAGCTGGAAAAAGAGTTTAACAATGATCTAATCTACCTCCTTAATTTTACAATTGAGGAAACAGAAACTTATGGAGGAGATATAATTAATTCAAAGTCATACAGTTATAATACCAGACTTAGGACTAGACATGATTTCTCTTGTCATATTTTTTATTATAACTCAATTCAACGTAAAATTAGGAATTGATGTCAGAAAAAAAGATATTATACAAAACAATATTACCAAAGGCATAGTTAGTTCTTTAATAAAATCATTATATATTCAGATTTAACACAATGATATTATATCAGATTTCTGCAATATTAAACAGTGTTGCATTATATTTATGACTCCTCAAAATCCTAATCAGGTGCTTTTTTCAGAAAATAAAGGGGGGCAGATGGGTTCCTAAAGACTGTGTCAATAAACCATAAGTTGTGGAACTTTCTGCCATTTAAGAAAGATAGTCATAGTTTCAGGAAGTATCTATTTTCTGAGAAAAAATCTAGCCAAGGTTTGAGAATTCCATTAATAATAGAATGGTAACTTTGTGATTTTTTTTTACTATGGTCACTAAAAGAAGCAAGAAAAGTATGAAATGGCATTACTAGATAATACTACTAGATTTGTTTTCTTAGAGAGACAAGAAGGAATATTTTTACTGATTTTAAAAAAATCAAGTATAAATAGAAGAAAAAAGGCAATTCAGCAAACTCTAACATTGTGTTTAGTATTTCATACCCATGGTTCCTTATATCTTCAAGGGAGGCAGAGTAGTGATTTCTCATACTCCTTTTTTGGGGGAAAAAGTATTATTATTAAATTAAACAGTATTCAGTGTTCAGTTTAATTATTGTAATTTTTCTTTCCATTTACAATATTTTGGTCCTTTTGTATTTTTTGTTACTGACTCTTATTCTAAAAAGTACAGATTCTTGTACAAAAGTACAAAAATGTACTAAGGTAGTACTCTACTAAGGTAGAGGATTAGTGTCAGAATCATGACAACATGTTCAAGGCCTGTTTTTGAACATCCTAGTTGTGTTCTCCTTAGGCAAGTCAGTTAATCTCTCAGCACTCCAGATAACTTTTATGACTGTAAGTTATATGGGATTTCTGAATATATATATATATTAGTCAGGGGAATTCTCATGCTAAAAATTTCCCATACCAATGAAATCATATATCCAGGCCAAATATAATGAAAGAAAAATAAATTATAATATACTAAGTTAGGATCAAATGGACTCTAAGATAATTTCCAGGAGTAGTATGGAAGACTGGATAGAGAGATAGCTGTCTAACCAGAACCCTGGATTTTTGACCTCCCTGTGACTTTTAATAGCTATTGTAACTCATGTGACACTTAATATATAACTCAGGGTAGGTCACTAAAACTCTCAGCACCAAATAAATACATTTTTAAATTGCAGATTAGATGCTGATTTCCTCAGTGGTTCACAACCTGTGGGTCACAACCCCTTCGGGGGTCAAATGACCCTTTCACAAGGGTCACAGGGGTGCCTAAGACTATTGGAAAACACATATTTCCGATGATCTTAGGAACCTTGGCACCGCTCCTCTATCCATCTCCAGGTGGGTCTGCCCACATGCAGATATACCCACATATGAGTATTAAAGGGTTGCGGCCTTAAGAAGGTTGAGAACCACTATGATAGAAGGAATTATTTCATCAGGAGTCCCCTATACAGTTAAAATCATTGACCCAGATCAAAATCTTAATAATAAGGAAAATGAGGATCTGAGAGGGCAAGTGATTTTTCTAAAGTTTAAAAAATTATTATACAATAAAAATAATAAATACCTTATACCAAATATTTCACTAAACTATTTATTTGTTTCTTACCAAGTTATTGATGTACAACTTGGTGGCAAAATGCTTCAACAGAGATTCTCAATTTCCCATTAATACAATAATAGCTGAGTCCTACTTCATTTTTTTAATTATTTGATTACCTTGGAACACAATAAAAAGGCAACATTCAAGTAAGTATATGTCAGAGGAAAATAAGAATATTTATAAACAATGCTTTTCTTAAACAACTTAGGCAGCCATTCAGGATGATAGTTGCTTTATGGGATATTAATTTATCATCCCCATGCCTTGCTCCATGAGAATGCATAATGGCTTATAGGAATTGGTAGCTGTGAATTACAGCATTAGTCAGGCAAATGACATGCATTTATCACCTCACTCTCTCTTGACTCCAACAGCAGGAAACATAAAGGGGACTGATAAGGTCTCTTCATACATTTGCCCTGATATAAGCAATTTATTTAATGAGTTTTCAGTAATAGACATGACATTTGACTATTTAGAGATTGCCACAGTGAATTTCTGCATAAGCATTTTTTTCCTGGTGGCATTGAGAGGTTTTCTGACTAAATAAATGTAAAAGGCTTTGAGAGTGAAATCCAATTACATGGCCAAATGGAAAGGATCATCTAAGATTGAAGGAACAGCTTTTCCTTCCTCCTTTAAAAAAATCATTATTTAAGCCATAGCATGTTTTATGGAACAATAATGTTCCAGAGGGTAGGAAATGAAAGTTTTGGGTTGATTGAACAAGTGAATGCAATTAATGAGATAAACAAGAGACCATGGAAAAGAGCTCAGCCCAGGGATAAGAAAAGCCTAAATTCTACTCTCAGTTAAGTCACTAATTGGATATTTACTCATTAGTCTTATCTCTAGTCCTCAGTTTCTTTACACAGTGAGGAAACTGTGGCCTTAAGCGATTAAATTGATAGCCAGAGGTGGGATTTGAACCCATGTCCCTTGCCTCCAAATGTAGTCTTCATTCCCCTTCACTTCACTGGTTTCTACTTCATTTAATTTTCATTAAATCATTAAAATAGAGAGGCTAACAAGCACATTGTATTGTTGTTGATCAGTTGTTTGAGTTGACTCTGATTATCATGAACCCTATTTGAGGTTTCTTGACAAAGATACTTTAGTGGTTTGACATTTCCTTCTCCGTCTCATTGCAGACACTTAATATATATTTGTTTATGGACTGAGACACAAGATTAATCTTGTAAAAATAATTTTGCCCTTGTCATATTGCATCTAATACATTGTGTATAGTTCTGGATCCTATGTAGAAGGGTATTATTTATTCATCCTCTAAACCCTTTGAAATTTGCTCTTCCAAAATCTAGTTCTGCATTTCAGACAACACATTTCAGCCTAGAAGGGGTGCTATCAGACACTGAGTTCAATCCCCTCTTTTTACAGATGAGGAAAATGAACTGCAAAAAAGTTGTCCAGATTGTGGATGTTAGGAAATGAAAATTATGGGTAGATTGAATAAGTGAATACAATTAATGGTATGGAAAAGAGCATGGGGCAGCAGACAAAATACCTAGGCTTTGATCTCATTGGTGATGAGGTGCAGGCTCTGGGACCACCCCCTTACTTCCCTGCCTTGAGCTCTCCTTGAATCTTTGAGGTACAGGCTCTGGGAATCCCCTTGAAGTTATATTAAATCTTCCCACTTGATGAGGCATTTGTAGAGGCCATAAGTATTTTATTGTGGCTGGGCCCAAATCTCTTATTAGCCTGGCCCTCCATTGTTCATCTACTTCTCACCCTTGAGCCTATAAAAATGTGAATCCACTCTTTCACTGACCTCATTGACTCCTCCTGAAGACCCTCCCCAAACTCCTCCTCTAGACCACCCCTAGATTCCTCTGTATATAAGACCCCATCTTCCCTCCATGCTCTGTGAGAGTGCTATAGAATAGCTTAGCACAGACTTGCTCTATGTGAGGGTGCCTTAGAATGACCTGGTTCCTTATAGTGGTTCCTTAAGAGTCTACCCCATATGCTGAACTTTCAACAAACTTTGTTTTTCTTTGGCTGAGAAGACTTGAGTGGAATTCTTTTGGCAGGACCCAGTATATGGAATTTTGGGGTCTCCAGATCAACCCTAACTCTCTTTGTGGGTTACCACATCAACTGTGACTGCTAAATAAATGGCAAGTCATTAGTTTCTCTTTTAGGCCTTAGTTTCTTGGCACAGATAAAGAAACTGAGGACCAGAGTGGGGGCAGCAGATTTGGTTTTCATTTATATATTCACAGACTGTAGGGGGAGGTGAACACATACTTTGCCCCTCCCCACAGTATCTATAATTTTCACTTGAAGCACCAGATTTTTTTTTCTTTTTAGTGAGAATAAGATTCAGAATAGATGTTCCCTTTATTTTGTCTACACCTTTTGCAGTACTAAAATATAATTAAAGTTAGTCACGAAATTGTTAATTGCTTTGCTTTCAGCAGAAAGAGAGTTTCTGCTCATTTCTGGATAATTTAATTTCTGCATCACTATTGTATCATATTGCTGAACCAGAGTTGTGATTTTCTTAAACTATTCATGCATTAAATCCTCTTCATTGATGATAATACATCATTAAAGAAACAAATAGCAAATTTACTCCATTTATTTATTTTCTATTTAATGTCATATTAATTTCATTAATAAATTCATTGCTTCTAATACCAAGCTTAATGAATATTTGTTTTTCCCTTCATTATTTTCCACTGTTTTGTAAGGTGGCAGCTGTATTGTTACTAATTTCCCACCATGCTTTGTGACTTCATTTTGAGAATGAACTTACTTTCTAAAATACTATACTAAGGTGCTCTGTCTTTGTGTTTGGCAAGAAGACCAAGTTTACTTTCTGAATTATTCCATCTGTTTTGATCCGCTTGCTGTTGCAAGTACTTTACTTCAGTTAAACTTGCATAACAAATACTGATAAACCACATCAGTGTATGTGCCTTTGTCTTCCAGTGCTTTTGAATAGGTTAGGTTAACCCTTTCTTGTAATTTCAATTTAGGCTTTTTAAAAAAAAAGTTGATAGTCTTACTGAATCTCTCTCTCTCTCTCTCTTTCTTTGTGTGTGTGTGTCTCTCTGTCTCTCTCTTTAACAACTGTGCAATTAAAAAAAAAAAACTTTTCAAAGGTAAAGGCCTGTCAGAGAAAATTGATATCATGTGATAAGAACATGAGGAATGCATTATCCTCATCACCTTGTCCATTTCTGCAGTTGTACATAGGATTCTTTCTGGGAGCTGACCAAAGATGATGATACCATCTTATTCAACCAAATATCAGCTATTTTATCTACTTGCCTATAGTTCACATAATAGTAAATGTAAAAGAATTATAATAAGACAGTGGCTTGTTTCCAAGACTGTTTCTTTCTGAACTCCATTTGACATAAGTATGATTTTCTTATATATAATATTAAAAATATTGGCAAGATAGACTGTTCCTTTGAGATAAATGGAACAATTTAGGAATGAGAAGTACAGAAAAAAATATTTTTGAGTAGAGCAACATAGTTAGAAAAAGCTTTTAAATCTAAAGATGTGAGATATCGCTGAAGAATTTTTTAGGCAATAGGTATAGAAAAAATAATTTTATTCTAATTTATTTTGCTAATATGTGTGTTTGAAGAATCCCAGTTTTCCAATGAAGTTCAGACAGTTTTGGACTAGGAGCGAGCTATTGTGTAACATGAGAACTTAGATCTCTTTGTCAACAATGTAGACTTAAGCATTGTTCGTGTGGGAATATTTTGAAGTTATAAAAGTCAGATAAGATCTTTAATTTTCTAAAAATAAAAGCAACTAGAGAAATGTGAGTATAAAGAAATATTTTTAAGAATACCCAAGAGATGGAAGTCCATGGTGAAGCCTTCAGAACTGCAGAGTTTGATCATATATAAGTTCACTTATATGTACAAGTTTTATGACTACATGGAGTAAAATGCAAAAAGTAAATAATAAAAATATTTGGAAAGTGCAGTATATTGTTAAAAGGACTATTGATTTGATAGGGGATGTTTTGAGAGTTGTGACTTTTTAAATGAAAAAAGTGAGAAGCACTCTGAAATAAGTCTCTCAGTTAAGATATTGAAGGTGAGAACTGCACAAAATAACTAGAGAGAAGAACTGAAGAAACAGAAGGGAAGCTGCCAAGCTATGCTGTGGAGCCATGAGAGAAAAATGACTTCATTGGCGAAGAGATTCAACGAAAATTTTCTCTTCTTTCTCCTTCTTTGTTCTTCTTCTGATGATGTTAAAAGCCTTATCATGTATCTTTGGAATTACCTGAGTTTGGATTCAGGAAAAATTAGTTCACAAATTACTGATTACTCTCTTCTACCACTACTGCTGTCATAAGAAGGAAAGATAGAGAGGCTTTTCATCTTTGATATCCTGGTCAACTAACTACTTTTAAGTGCCAATGTACAAATCTGAACTGTGATTCTAAGCACTCCATTTTGATTGGTCAACAGAGTATCCGGGTGAATGAATAACTCAATGGCTTGGTGGGTAAAGGACATAGATAATCACGTTGATGAACCTTGTAGTACTTTAGCTTAAAGAGAGACTGTTCATTAAAAGTTAGCACTTTCAATGCATCTGTATAATTGTGATTTTATATGTGTGTATACATACATACACACACATACATATATATATATCACAGATCTTGTAGAGGTGCTATTTGAGTAGAGAGTAGATTTAGTTAATAGAAGAGTGAAGAGAATCAACAGTCACATAGTGAGGAGAGGAGCAGTTTTTCTGTGGTTTATATGTTATTCAATGGACCAATAACATCAAAGCTTATAGTCATAACTTGTAAGTTACTAGTGAGCCCATGAATTTTTCTTCTTCATGTGTTTCCTTCCCAAGTATAGGTAAATGTATGCTCAATTTTAACAAAAATATGGAGTACATTAGGGTGAAAAATGTGATTCAGGTTTACATGTATAATGTGAGGTACTTTATTATTTATTAATTAACTTTATTAGCGTTAATACAATTTTTGTTACTTTTTTGTAAATGCTGTCGTTTAATATCTGAACATGTAATTACTTTGAGATGCTGGTTGTGTGGAGGGAAAAATAACGTATTGTATGGGGACTCAACAGCTAGAGTGGTAAGTGGGAGAAGTACATTTCCCTTTAACAGATTCTCAGTTGGGACCCCATGAGAATCTGAATCTAACTATGTGGTGCAAGGGAACTTATATCTTCAAGACTGGGAATATTGGAG
>CM053599.1:37504613-37524246 GCA_028646575.1 Pseudocheirus occidentalis | reverse complement strand
AGGAAGGAAGGAAGGAAGGAAGGAAGGAAGGAAGGAAGGGAGGAAGGAAGGAAGAAAACCCCAAATGGGTTCATAAAGTCAGACATGACTAAAATGAGTTACAACAACAGCAACAATAATGCTTGACCTGAACTCAAATCCTGCTATTACTTAACTACTTTTGTGACCCTTACTACACTTCTGCTCACCTTAGTTTCCTCAACTAAAAACTAAGGTATTTGGATCAGATGAGTTCCAACTGTAATTCTACCATCCTGTGAAATCAGAATTATTATTCCTGACCTTGGTAGACTTACACTCCAACTTCAGTATAACTCTTGCCAAATTTATAGATTTTTAAATCTTTCTCATTTTGTAATTAGACCTCTGAGTGAACCCTCAAAACAATTCATGGTAGCTGAAAAAGGACCATTGAAAAAGAAAATGCAGATGAACTCCAAACAAGTACAGTGGGTGGGGTTGGAGGGCAGGGAGCTCAAAAGCCTACCATTTTTCTGCGCTGCTAAACAACAGCCTTTTACTTAGTTATCTTCAATTAATTTTCTTTCATTTGCTAGATGCAGTGTTAGACATTAATTGGTGCCATACACCAATTAGAAGCCAAATAGCACCATGCCACTTCCTAAGAAAACTAATTTTTCACATGGATAATTGCCATCAGACTGGATTTGTTCTTTTGAGCACAATTAGTTGGCATGTATTAACAA
This sequence comes from Pseudocheirus occidentalis, assembly GCA_028646575.1. Lineage (NCBI taxonomy): Eukaryota > Metazoa > Chordata > Mammalia > Diprotodontia > Pseudocheiridae > Pseudocheirus > Pseudocheirus occidentalis. The sequence goes on along the minus strand of CM053599.1, from coordinate 37,523,539 downwards.
TTCAAAGAATATTTCATAATTTCCATGCTTGTTCATGCAAGTGAAATTAACAAAAGAGAGAAAGGGAAGACTAATGTTTGATTGAAAAACACACTTTGAATCAATTTTGGAGTTCTGTTTCCCCTTTTAAAATATCATCTGCTAGACCTAAACTTTTTGTTTTGATCACAAAGCCAAGTTAATAAATATTTATTATCTGTATTAAATACATTCATCTTAATGCTGAAAGATTAAAAAGTGATGATATTGAATGTAAGCTGAAAGGAAAACTTATTGAATTTGAAAAGATAAATATACATTAAGGTAGATATTAATGAATTTCTGTGTCAAAATCAGTCTTCTAGAGCCTGATCTTATTCCATCAAGTCATAGGTGCCCTTAATAAGCTAGCTATGCAATCATCTCATTTGATCTTACCCCTTGAACAAGTCTAATAATAGGTGCAAATATTGTAGCAAACACTTTTTCTCCATATTCTGAACTTTCTGCTAACTCAGTGAATTTATATGAGTTCTCAGCCTGTGGGTATAGAAGTTGATGTATGGCTATGTAGATGTGAAGACAATAGGAATGAAGGAGAGGGGATAGAAAGTAGAACTAAACTATACTTTATGGGGCAGAAATTTAAAGCTGATTCATTAGCAGTCATTTAATCCCATTCTCTTAATGAGGCCCTTAATGAGACTAAGTGTTTTATCCAAGGTCACATAGCTGGTGATAAATTTGGGATTTGAACCCAAAGCTCCTGAATACAAATCCAGTGGAATCGAGATTGTTCTGAACCATTCTCTCTTTTATATATCAATTTATGAAAACTGATAGTAGAAAGAAAAAAAATAATTCTAATCAACTAAAAGAGTTCTCTAACCACTTATGCTTTTCTTTCAAATGTGAATTTAGACTGCTGCCTCATTTTATAGCACTGTTCTGCTCAGGAACAAAAGTGACTTCAGTTTAAGAGGAACTGTGTTAGGCCTGCAATGATATGTGGAGAGGAGTCCCTTTTTTAATTGTTTCTAAGACTAGTAACCAAAATGGTCCAGTTAAGTCTAAGAAGCAACTTAGTGTAGTAGATAAATAAATGATCTTAGAATTTAAGTGATCCAAGTTTTAGTCCTGTCTCTGACAAATACTGGTTAGATCACTCTTGGCAAATCACTTAATTACTCAGTGCTCCAGGGAATTTTTGAAGATTGTAAATTGTACATCTGTGTTAATGCAGTTTTCTCAGGGACATCTTGCTGATGAAATTAGAGGTCTAGACAAAAGAAATAAACAACATAAAACCAAAATAACCCTTAGAAACATAGAAGTACAGACAAAGACTCAATTTTTCTGCACATTGTGTGTGTACATACATACATACGTATGGGTATACACATATGTGTCTATGTGTATATACACGTATACACTTTCATGCATCTGTATGTATAAATAATTCATGACTAATAATATACACATATATGAAAAATGTGTATACAAATTTTGTATATATACACATGTATAGATAGATAGATATATGATAGACAGATGATAGACAGAGATAGATAGATAGATAGATAGATAGATAGATAGATAGATAGATAGATAGATAGACAGACAGTCTTTAGTCAAATTTCCATGTTAAGGGGAAAAGATCAACCAAAATATTGAGAAGATTCTTTATATCAAGAATCAGAAATAATTCAAGAGGAGTATTCAAGGAGTACACAGTTGCTTCCACAGGATATGCTCTAGAAATAGAGACTGATAATGGTCTCTATCCAGGATGGAACTTAATAAGCACAGACTATAGTCATATAAGTAGAAGGAGTGCTAGATGGCTACTGACTTTTGCAGTACATAGGGGATACTACTAGCAACAAACTGGGTTATTTCTCATAAGAATTTTAAAGTTTTCTTGTTCCTGATTCATAGAAATTTGAAGAGCAGATGGTGTCATTTGATTCATGTTATTCCGTATGGATAGGATTCCATGACCTAGGTCTGAATCTCTAAGTACAAGTAGAATTCTGTGAAAGATCCAGGGTTGATTTTAATTTCATTTCCTTTCATTCCTTCACAAGTGGGATACATACCATTTCTAAAATTCATTCAGAGGAAAGTTATTTGGGCTACCTGGAAAGATCAAGGTTTATGATCAATACATGTCAATGTATTCTAAGATCTTATATAAAATTTAGATATTTACAAAATTGCAGTTACCGTTAGTGTAATGCCAAGCACGAGCAGCTTTCCAGAGAACTGCTGCTGTGAACAACTCTTATAAACATCAAAGGTAGATATGTAAACTGGCATAAGATTAAAAAAAATCTTATTATCATAAAATCCATAGGAGACACAAAAAGTATGAATAGATAATATAAATTAGATTATATACTATAGTATATATTATATATACAAATATATTATATAATGTATATATATATATATGAAATTTATATAAATATAAAATAGGTATAAATTATAAATATACAATAAATGGATATGTGACCCATCATCTGTAACTGATAATGTGAAGAAAATTACCCGCAGGTACAAAGAATCGTTAATTGAATAAGACTCTCATGTGATTAGTGCCCAAGGAAGAATAAAGTATAGAGTTAACCTACTTTCCCTGACTTAACAGTTACATAAGTGAATTATTAACTAATAAATTTCTTTGTTTTTAAAATCTGGAAACTGCCCCCCAAAGTTTATTTTATATTTTTCAGCAGAATTGTAAAGGACTACTAATGAAACTATTAATAAAAACTGTGATGACAATCCAATTCACTTCATCCTTTGCTAGTAGCCTACCAAGTACAGTTATTCCGAAACAATGAATGAATGAATGAAAAAAATGCATTTGATCAAAAGAACTCACATCCTACTAAGGGTTACAACTTCTATGTCAATAATTAAGCTTTTTACATGTATAAACTTCTATAAAGCAATTTCAGGAAGACAAGGACATCAATTTGAGAGATGAATAAAGACCTTATGCAGGAGATAGAAGTTGATATCTGCTTTAAAGTGACTCTAAGAGGTTGTGGTAAAAAGGGGGTTCATTCTAAAAATGAGCAATTCCTTGTGTAAGAGTGAGGAACCATGGAAGAAACCTAGGTTGTGAGCCTGCATGACTAGGAGAATGATGGTACTCTTGACAGTGATCAGGATCTTAGGAAGAATGAAGGTTTTCAGGAAAAGATAGTAAGTTCCTTTTTGAATATGTTGAATGTTAAAAATCTTTAAGTCATCACATTCAAGATGTTTAATAGACCATTGCAGATGAGAGACTTGGGGTCAGGAGAGATTTTAGGATTGGGCAAATAGATCTGAGCTCTCTATGGATGGAGCCCCATTTCTGTCTTAAATGTAAGATTTCATTTTTGATTGCCATATAACAAAAGCCTGCTAAGCCCCTCAGATCTTTTTGTTTTAAATACAAATTGTAATTTAGCCCTGCCTCTCATAATAATTTACCTGGGGAATTTTTTTAAAATTATATTTTAACTTAAGAATAATATTGTAGGCAGCATGGAACAGTCGCAAGTTCAAGACTTAGAATCACAAGATAGGGATTTGATCTTTTGGATATTGTTCTTACCACCTATGTGACTATGTTCAATACACTTCTTGAGGTCTCAGTTGCTTACCTATGCAATTCAGAGATTGCTTTGGGCTAGGCCATATCTAAAATTTCTCTTACCTCAAATCAAAGATCCTATGCTTCTCCTCTATGAAATCACATCCTCCCATACATCTGACTCCTGATACAGGTTGAGATTCTCCACCATATCTTCTGATCCTACCCTTTGAGGTCTTCTTCCATTTTTAAAGGACCCCCTCATTATCTTTGGTAAGGTAGAGACTGGAGAGGTATTCCTAATGTTCCTTTGCATTCTCTTATAAGAGGGAACCTAGGATCATAGATTGTTTTTAGTTGGTCCTATCAGAAAGGTAAAACACACACACACACACATACACACACATATTCATGGAAACCCCATGTAAGCCACTGCAAAATCTTCTTTGAATACAATATTTAGTGGAAGCAAAGTAGTCAGTCATCATCTCCTCATCTCTGTCATTCTCATTCATTCTAGATTTCAATCACTTTGGAAAACTTCCTGTTGGACTTACCTATTAGTTTTTATCTTCTTAGGAAGCACTGAACTTTGATGTAGGAAGAGCCAGAACAAGAGCATAGTCTAGCTTAAACTATACTTAAAATCTTGAGGATGCTTTGAATATTTTATAACACTGGTACATTTCGATAATCCTTCTTATCAATAGAACCTCTTTTACCACAAGTAAATATAGTTAATGGGAAGAAATGTGCAGAATTATTATAAGAATATGCAACGATCTTCATCAATTGTCTTCCCCCTCTCTCCCAAAGGGTGGTAACAATGTTTCGCCCTAATAAATCTCATCTCTTAAATTAACTACTTGTTTTTCTTTGTCAAGTTCTTTAACTAAATTTAATCCTAAATTTTCTCATCTGCAAAATTTGGGGATTGGATTAGATATATGCCTTTTTATATCTTTTCCAGTTCCTTGTCTTGCAGTATTTCTATTTTCTGAAATCAAGCAAGACTTGTTTATGGCTGTTCTTCATACTTGAAGAGGACCATAGTCATATCATAATGTCGGGGTTAATTTACAATGTGTCTGACTGTGGATGATCCAACTATTATGAAATTGGAAGACTCTATAATAGATTGGGCACATTGTATATAGCCTGAAGTTACATATCTTTTATTATCTTTTCCCTGCATATCATTGTCCTGTTTTTTTCAATCTTTGCTCTCCATCTTTTCAACCAAGTCTCTTGTGTTTCTCTGAATTATTTGTATTGGTCTTGTCTTATGGCATTTTGATATTTGACTAGACTCATATTTTACATTTTGATGTAACTATTCCCCAACTATTCTGCTTTCAGTTTTGTTGTTTTTATACAAAATGGTTCTATGAAAAAAAATCTGTATATGTACTTTTCTTTCTGTAATTTACCATTTCAGGGCATGTGCTAAGTAGTGGAATCACTAGGCCAAAAGTATGAAAAGCTTAGTGATTTTTCTCACATAATCCTAAATTGGTTTCTAGACTCTAAACCTGACCTTTCCTGGGAAGATGGGTTGGATTTCTTTAATTTAGCTGCAAAAATCCTGAATGTTTGTTCCCAAAATGTCTGTCACTAAATTCAAAGTAACAGTTCCATTAAGGGATTAACAATTTGTGATTCCCACCTTCTTTCAAACCAGCTCCAAAATATTGATCTAATTTGTTTCATAACCTCAAAAGCTTTTCCTAGTCAGGCTCACCAGATCTATATGGACATCTTTTATGACAGAGATTATATGTGTCTCCTGATAACACTTTTTTAAACTTTTACTATAAAATATTTAATTAAAATATATAAAAATATTCAGTATGTTACTGGTTCATTTTATTTTTTAAAAGATAGTCACTTATATCAAAGGCGAATTTAAGTCAGCATGGATGTATTAATGGGTGAGGTACTGTACTTGGTTAGTTGAATTTGACTTCACCCTTTCAATTGTTGACAGTCTAAGAGAGAATTATTAATGATATGGACTGACACATTTAGGACATATGTTAAACTGATATGTAAATGAAATAAGTGTTTCCATTATGTGTCAGCAAGGGCATTAAGGAGCTTGCTGGGGTGCCCTGGTGAGTGCAAAGGCAGGGAAGGAAGTTCCATGTCAGAGGAAATCACCATCACGTTTTAATTTGCATTCCTTTTCCTATTTTCACCTTCAGAATTTTTAAACTAAGCATTAGGACAAGAATCTTCCCATGTAAGTTAAAAATAGAAGCCAAATACTTAGCAACCACTTCTATAAGTATAGAAATATTAATGGTGGGGGCACATCATCTATTGTATCAGATTTTAACTTTTCAATTAAGCATTTCCAATCTTTCCAGTGGTTTGCTTCTCTATTGGCTCTCTGCCTTCTCAAACTTATCTAATGCCCCTAAACATAAACTTTGCACTTAAGTCAAGCCAAGCTGATCCATGCCCTTATGTCATGCACAGTCCTTCTTCTATGCTGTTTCTTTGCTGTTGACTCTGAAAAGACAAATTTACCCTTTGTTTGAGACTTAGGTCATATTTTTTCTCCTCCATAAAATTTCATCCATCAATTAGATTGCTTTGATATCTCCAATTTCCAAAATCTGAAAGCACTAATTGCTGTTATATAATGCTTAGTAATTCTCTAGTTATTTCAATTATTTCCCTTTCTATAAAAATCCTCCTTGTAGCCTTCATCCCGAAATGGCAGTGACCCTGGGTCATGAAAAGCACTCAGTCTTTTTGGGTCATCCGGGTTGCAAGGGCCCCAAGTGCAGTTTAAGAAAAAAAAAGACTCAATCAGTTCTCCAAGGCCGTGCATTGGAGGTCTGAGAAACCTGGTGAATAAATGATAAAAGCTTTTTGTGATGACAACCCATAAAACAAATAAAAATGTTGGTTGTGTTGTAAAGGTATTTGTCACTCATTTATGTATTGGACACGATGGTCTCTGTGGTCCCTCCCAGTTCTGAGATTCTAGGCTTCTAGGATGGCTGTCTATTTACAATGGTAGAAGATGTATCCATGTCAAAGAGATAATAAATCTACTAAAGCAAGGAAGTTATTTTTCTTACCCCAAATCACAGAATCTTAGAACTGGAAGGTGTGTATATAGGAATATTTCTGACAGCATCACTAACAGGCAGTCATGTAGTTTTTGTTTGAAGGCTTCTAGTGAAGTCATATCTACATATATACTCTTGTTACTCAAGTCAAAAAGCACTTATTAAACCATGACTGTTTGTCAGGTATCATGCTAAGTGTCAGGGATACAAATACACTGATGTATTCCTTATTCTCAAGGAACTTGCATTCCACTGGAGAATAAACAATGTGTACATTAATAAATAAATAAGGAAAGACAGAATAGTTTTGTGAGATCATAGCCCTCATTAGGGAATAAGCTATTTCATTAAAATCTTCACAGTAGTAAGCAAATTGCTATGCACACACAACAAATAAAGTGAGTATTTTATTATCCAAAGTAACAAAGAGAAAGAATATAGAATATGAAACCATGAAACCCTCTTATATGTGTCATGATTTTCCATTTGAAGTCTATCATAGTTTAACCATGTAACTTTCAAAGCTATCCTCTTTGTTTGAGCCTTCATATGGCCTTATTTTCTTTCTTTCTTGTATCCTTTCTAAGAATGCTCCAAATTTCTTTTTTTTAATTTTCTTTGTATTTTTTCCAACAATCTTATCACTCATCTCCTTTCCCTTTCACCACCAACTCCCCCACCCCAACTGAAAAATACAAATATAAAGTCTTGACAACAATCATGGTTAATAAAAAGAAATTCCAGGTTGGACTTATCTGGAAAAAAATGCATATATTCTATAACCTGAGTCCTTTAAAAGACAGATAATTATAAATGAGGATTATTTTATTTTGAACATTTGCATCCCCAGAATCTAGGATAGCACCTACAACACAATAAGCACTTGAAATATTTGTCGATCAATCAATTACATAATATAAATAGTGAAGAATAGAAAATGAATTGTATGGACTGGCTACATTTTTCTTGGAGATGGTAGAACTTCATATGGGTAGGAATTACTAAAGTTATTACTTACATTAATCTTATTTATACTACTGAACTCCATATTTATAGGGTTAGAATTTTTCTAAGCAACTGATGAGGGGGTGGTTAAGAACTGTTTTTTTCCTATTTTAGGTGTATTGTTCATTTTGAACAGTATTATAAAATTCATGGTACTTGGAAGTGGCAGATTCTACTGATACACTGTCTTTATTTGTAACTATCAAAAAATCTTGTGAATTAAAAATATTCCAATAGAGACTCAAGACAATGGTTCTTTGGAGATTTCTGTCAAATGTGATTAGCTCTAATTGCATTATTCTGGGATCTAATGGACTGAGTCCTTACTACAGCAATCATTTTAGGCAATTTAGAGCATTACCCCAAAGCCAGTATTGAATCACAATCTCTCTCTTATAACACAGGTAGATTACACTTATGATTGCTAAGTGTAAGAGTTGATATTGGTCAAGTGGTTCACAGAGTCAGGTTATCAACATTGATGGAGGTTAATCAGGTTTTGTTGTTTCCTTTGAGAGAAAGAGAAATAGAATTAATGATCCACAGCTAGAGGATTTTGCAAAATATTTAAATCATATGATGATAGAGAATTTGGAAAAAGAGACTACAATTGTATCTAATTTACAGATGCATATCCATCTCTTGATGGTTTACCAATGTAAGGATTGATTAGAGGGCAAACAATGAGTTTCAACCTTATGGGTAAATACATCAAACAGGTCCACAGTGGTACAGAATGTAGATGATGCAGGAAAATTTTTTATCAAGAGATCCAAGTGGAAAGTTAAAGTTAAGGGTAAAAGGTTGGGTTAACTACTACAGACTGGACATCTGCTTCTACTAGTAAATCAGACAGGTATAGATAGCAAAAGACAAGATAAAGGACAAGTCAAGAATCTATATGATCTCCTAAGAATGAGAAGAAACAAAAGCATTAGCATAATCAAGCCATATGTGGTGTAATAGTAGGAAAAAGATTTGGAGATAAATTCCTGTTCTAGATAAATGATTCTTATAAACTTCCCATTGGCATAGATTACAATGTAAGAGTTTGGTATCCCTAGAGTCTTAAGCGAATATAGCTTGGAAAAGAACCCATTGGACCTGTCTAGAGAAAGTCTGAGAGTAGAAAAATAGGACAGATCCTGTTGGAAGGAGAAAACTACACTTGAAATGTGGTTTTTGTAAGTGATAATTATCCCACACATGGATCATTTTGTAAATTTGTCAGATGAATTTTGTTACAGGCCTCCAGTCTCCAATTTCATTTGGTCTCAATGTTAAATGTGTTATGATGGATGGAGGGTTGATAATCCCATTGCCATGCAATGTTTTTAAAATAAAATTTTAAAAAGACATGCTATATCTGCTCATGACATGTAGAGTGAACTGTTTAGCTCACTTGTCTACTTTATTTAGCTTTTTAGATACTAAAAATGAGCTCTTTTAAAAATTAATTCAGATAAATATCAATCAGGTCCAGTTTCTTGCTTTAATTTCTGCCTACATCTATGTTAAATAGTCAAGAGATTCATAGATCAACATGGAATGGAATATTTTCAGCTAGAAGAAGCTTAAATATAATTTTGTCAAAATCCATCTTTTTACAGGTAAGGGACCTGGGAATTTCTTACTATAAAGGGGAAGTAATCTGGCCAATATTACACAGATTGATTGTATTGAAGTTAAGTTGCAAATCCAAATTCTGTCTTCAGATCCTGTATTCTTTTTACTATACCAACAAGTCGCTCAAAACTTCAAGTCAAACCATCTGTTGCAAACTGTGTAGATAAAACAATAGGATCCTTTGTCTTTTTTTAAATGCTTAGTGTGTCCTGTTAACAAGTCATGTAAACAGACTCTAAGTTTAATAGGAAATTCAACTGCAGAAGTACATAATCTCAGAGTTGAAAAGGACCCAAGAGAATAGCTAGACTAATCCATTCATGAAAAAAGTCCACTCAAGTTATTGTTGTTTTTTCAAGACCAAAGGTAAAGAATGTTCACTCCCTCCTGACGTTGCCTATTCCATTTTAGACAGCTCTAAATGTTAAGAAATTTTTCAAGATGTCAAGCCTAAATCTATCCCTTTATAATTTTCACTCATTATTTCTATTATTTTCTCTGGGGCTGGTGTGAAAAATCCAATTCCTCTATTCTAAAGGAGTTCATCAAATATTTGAAAATCTCCATCACTTATCTTCATCTGATCCATCCAACAAAAAGCCTTCTCTAGTCTAAATATTCCTTGTTATTCCAATTAATCCTTGTATGACATGAGCTTGAGTTACTACACAATCTTGATTACATTATACTCTCAAAATGAACAGTGCCTTACTGCTGACACCTAGAACTGAGTACAGAACTCCAAATGTAGTCACAACAGTGTTAAATTCTAGGGGCAGCTAGGTGGTGCAGTGGATAGAGCACTGGCACCAGAGTCAGGAGGACCTGGCTTCAAGTCCAGCCTCAGACACTTAACACTTACTAGCCATGTGACATTGAGCAAGTCACTTAACCACAATTTCCCACCCTTTCCCCACTCCAAAAAGGAAACAAACGAAAAACAAACAACAAAAAGAACATGGTAGAATTCTGTGGGCATTTGAATCCTAGATAGAATGTGTCCTTCAATATAGACTGAAATTGCATAGCCTGATCTTTCTTAGTTACCATATGATACTTGTATTCACACATTAAGCCTTTACTCCATTAAAATCTTCATAAAATTTTCAGTTGAACCTTTTCAAGACACCTCCTCACTTTGTATTTTTCAACATTGATTTTTATAACCCAAGTGCAGGATTTTATATTTATCCTGTGAAACTTCCTCTTATTCCTTTTGGCTCAGAGTTCTGACTTCTCAAAATCTGTTTCTATTCTGTTGCTTTGACTCCCTGTATTACTTATGGCTTGTACCTTTGTGACAACTGCATATTTGATAAGAATGACATCTTCACCTTCATCTAAATCATTGAGGCATAGTGGGGGGAGGGAGAGGGCTCAAACAACCCAAGGATAAGTAGAGATCCATGGGGTCTTCATGTTGAGAAATTCATTCAGTTTCTAAGTTGAAATTGAATTATTGACCATTCTTTGTGTCTGACCATTCAACCAGATATGAACCTACTTAGCTATATTATGGTGTCATTTACCAGTCTCCATTTCTGCCATAAGAATAACAGAAGACCATTTTTCAAGTGCTTCACTAAAATTTAGCTAACTTAGACTACATTGAAAAAATTCCCCTAGGCTATCCATTTAGTAACCCTGTCAAAAAAGGAAAGAAGTTTTGTCTAGCATGACCTGATCTTGAATGAACTGTTTCTTTTTTTTTCATTATTGCTTTCTTTTAAAACCATTCACTAATCATCCTTTCAATAATAAACTAGGGCTTTCCCTGGAGTTAAAGTTAAATGCACTTTTTTTCTTCCCTTTGGGCAACAGGCAGTGTGAAGGATTGTGATATTTACCTTTCTCCATTTCTGTTACTTCTCCACAATATTTTGAATATCACAGTGATTCAGTGATAACATCTCCCTTTTCTTTCAAAATCATAGTCTGAACTTCATGTAGGCATGTGACTTGAATTATGTAAATGTATATAATTGTTCTCTCATTATATCTTTGTTTAACCTGTACAGCAATTACATAGGAGACAGTGTTGTGTAGTAGTCAGACAACTAGCCTTGAAGCCAAAGAAACCTAGGTTTAAATCCTATGTGTGACACACTGTGTAACCCTCTGTAGTCAGTTTCTAAGAGTTAGTGAGAATCCATTGTTCAGTTTTCAGTAAGTGTATTTACAACTCAGAAATTGGCAAATGACACAAATTAGGGTTCAATTTCTCATTTTACTGATTTTGTAGATGTTATAAAGTGACGGAGAAAATGTTGATAATTGCGGGTTGAATCTAAAAGTATGCTTTACAGTCACCTTTTTTGGAAGGGGTGGCAGGGAATGGGGAGCCAGTTGTTAAAACTCTACCAGCATACTTCTGCCCTTAATCTATCCATGCAACTTTCCAAGGCAGTTCTCCAAGGCTATAAATTTTAGAGAAGGAAATTACTTGACATGATAGATGGAGTTTCCTTACCTTAGAAGTCCCCTTATCAATGGAATTATAGGTTGAGTCTTTAGCCCTTTTTCAATCAACTCAGCCTCAGACATTTTGTTCCATCCATTTTAATTCAAAGAACAACATAGAGAGATAGATTACATTGTAGAGAGACCAGTGGACTTGGAGTTAGTAATACTCAAGTTTGAATCTTGCCTGAAATCCTTGCTAGTTGCATAACCCTATGTCAGCAATAGATTATTTGAGGTAAAAAGAAGCTTAGAGAACATGGAAGCCAACACTCTCATTTTAAAATGGAAGAAAATGAGCCTCAGAGAGGTTAAATGACACCTGCCCAAGGATCTACTTAAAACATGTTGGAAGGGGAATTTGACAAGGACCTTTGACTTCAGAGATAGGACTCTTTTCACTATACAATTATGCCTCTCTTCCCTTCCCTTCCACCTCCATAAAATAATAATGGGACCTAGTTCACATGAATAGGTCAATATACAAAACAACGTACTACTGTTCACACTGGCTAATATTTATACAGTGCTTACTGTGTACCAGGCACAGCATTAAGCACTTTACAACTATTATGCCATCTGATCCTCACAACAACCCTGGGAGGTAGGTGCAACCATCATCTCTATTATACCAATGAAGAAACTGAGGAAAAAAGAAGTAAAGTGATGTACACAGAGTCACACAGCCAGTAAGGATCTGAGATACAATTGAAACTCAAGTCTCCCTGAGTTTAAAGCCCATGATGATAATATAGATAATATTGACTTCTTGTAATGGTTATGGGATCTGAAGATCTTCCATGCCCCTTGAACTTGATGACATAGCAGGAAGGGGTAGGGCAGGAAGAAGCTGGAGCCAGTGTGGTGACTGAAAGCAGCAGCAGTGGCACAAACTCCTTTTTTTTTTTTTGAGCCACCCAGAATTTCTGCTAAGGATTTCTGCTGAGGACTGCCAGGGATGGGAACTGAGGGTGGGGGGAAAGGAAAAAAGGGGGAAGAGCAGCTGGGAGCAAAGTGCATGGACCTTGAGCAGTTGCCATAAGTGAGGAGAGGAGAATCTTTGCCTGAGGTATCCGGTTCTCTTTTTAAGGCTTGAGAATGTAGGTGTTTACTGCATTAATTATATGTGCCAACTCCATAGCTACTATGATGGCTTTGACTTTCTGGTTTTAGGACTCATTTTTCTGGTATTTGAACAAGTAGTCTAGCTATGTCCCCCATGTAAAGGACCTGTTACATTTTGTGATTACTAACCATATCAGCATATTTATAATTACTGTAGGCATTGTGAATACTGCATTGTTGATACACTTCTATGTATGCATATTTTCTGTAAATCACTTTAGATATATCATCTCCTTTGATACTCATAATCATGTGACATATATATATATATATTTGTAATTATTTTCTTCATTTTACAGATGAGAAAAGTGAGAGTTAGAGAGTTTAAGTGACTTACCTAGGGTTGTACAGTTAATAAATAGTTGAGGAAGTGTTTAAACTCATATATTCCTAATCAATACTGCATATATATATACACATATATACATATACACACATGAATACACATATGTACACACATTTGACAATCTCAAGGCACTATATAAATTTGAGATTTTATTATTATCATTATTATTATTATTCAACTTGGCAAAGAAAACAAAAGACAATGAGAAGGGCCAATTTTGCCTTTTTTCTCAGCTACACCTACTCGTTGCTCCATCTGCCCCAAGCAGCTGTCCTATTCCTTCTTCAATCCTCTTTTACCCATTGTAGTTTTGAAAATACCAGCAACAATTATTTTGTTTTGGTGAGCTTAATTAAATAGTCTCAGTCTTCTGAGCTATAACGCTCTTAACACTGTTCTTAAAAGGTCAAACTACACTTTAGCATTTAGTTTTATATACTGGCCCGTTTTTAGTCCATCCATAATTTGATGCTGACATCAAACTAGTAAAGAAGGTGTTCTGATTAACACCATTTTACAGAGGAGAAAACTGAGCCTGAGATGGGATGAGATGAGTGACTTACCCAGGAACACACAACTACTAGGTATCTGAGACAGGATTTGAACTCACATCTTCCTGACTCCAAGCCCAGTCATCCACTATGCCACCTAGAACACATGTTCTATTAGTAGCTTTGCATGGCATTAACTTATCCTTATAGAAAACAGGGAGACCTGAAAACTCATAACACTTTAACTTATCTTCATGCCCTCATCTCACTTAGTAATTTATCTCAATTTTAAAGGAATGAAAAACAGATCCTATAAAGAGTCTTCTTGTTAGATCAAATAATCATAGAATCTTAGAATTCCAAAGTGGGAAGAGACCCTCGAGGATAATCAGGGCACTTTAACCCAGAAGTGGAATTCTTTCCATGCCATTGCCAATCAATGATCTTCTAGTCTTTCCTTGACTACATCTATCAATGGGAAAACAGCTGCCTGTGGGAGCAGCCTATTCTATTTTTGGACAGCTCCAAGTGTAAGTTACATCAAGTCAAAATTCATCCCTTCACCACTTTTCCCCCTAGTTTTGTCCCTTTTTTGTCCCTAGTTTAACCATAATTATGGCTCTATACAAAAAAAATACTTTGAATATTTTAATTTAGTGACATAGTTCAATGCCATTCCTATCTTTTTTCCTTATGGCAGACATTCCTGAATCTCTCCCCTGTATCATTTCAGCCATTCCTAGTCTCTGGGAAAATGTGCTGAAGACATGATTTGTTTACATTTTAAACATTTTTTCACATGATGTATACACAGAGAAATGAAAACTAACAAGTTAGAGCTCTCAGAACAGTAGCTCCCTGGAGTAGATGCAGCAAGGTAAAAGAGTGACTGCAATGCATGGTAGATACAATGAAATATGATGCCAATGCCATTGGCCAAATTATGACTGCTCAGGGTGTGATAACTTGGAGCACCTTGGTTGGCAGGCTTTTATATTATCACCTGTTACATTGCATTAATGTGATTTGGAGACTATCGATTTCAATAAATATCCCCACTTATATTTTCTCTCTGGCATCTTTGGACTGAACACAGAAGGGGTCCCTGCCTGCCGCTGTATCTAACAAACTTTGTTTGCTTAAATCAAAAAGCTCTTTGGAAAATAGTAGTGGTGATCCATCAGGATGAGAATTTTGGCTCAGAATTTTAATGGTGGTTTGCTAACTGAAACGCAGCACGGCAAAGTCAATAGAATGGTGGCCTCAGATTCTAGAAGTTCTTGGTTAAAGTCATACTTTAGTAGACACAGACTGTGACCCTGGAAAATCCCTTAGGGCTCTCTAGAGCTCTCTAACATTGTCAGTTACAGAAAGGGTGCCAACCTGCATTGTTGAAGACAGTTTGCACATTTGGCAGTTACTTATACTAAGGAAATCACTATTCTCATATCTCTCCCAGTTCCTTTTGCTGCTGGTAATTTGCCAACCACAGAGAAAGGGCTATGTTGCAATTACAAATAGTTAACAACGATATCACCAAACCCAAGTGGAGAATAAACCTTTTGCCTATGAGAAGTGGAATGTGGTATAGTAGAGAACTGATTAAGCAGTAAGGAAGATCTGGATTCAGATGTGACCTCTGAGACAATGAGAAAATCTTTCAGCTCATTTAAGATTTTTGAGATCTAGTTTCTTAATCTCTAAAATATGCATTGGAATACTTGCATCACTTCCCTTCTAGGCCTCTTGAAAATATTAAATGGGATAAGATTTATAAGGTGCTTTTCAGATTTTGAAGTTCTGTATGAATTTTCATCATAGCTGTTATTTTAGCTTCCTATACAAAGTCTTCTTTCCTTGAAGTGTCTGATGGCAATTTAGCATAGTGGACAGAGACTTGACCTCATGTCCAGGAGGTTCAAGTTCCACCTATGACACATATTTTCTGTGTGACACTGGGCAAATTATTTAACCCCTCAGGGACCCAGGAAATAATTTAAATCAAGTTGCCAAGCAGGTACTTATGTGCACTGGTAAAGAGAGGGAACTGAGCATCTTTTTTCCCAGGGATTTCCCTACCCTGAAAAATGAATGAATCCAGAGAAGCAAACAGAAAAACAAAACCCCGAGAAATATATTAATATTCATTTTTTATTCTTCATGCCTAATCCATTGACATTTAAAGAAAACATAAGCTTGTTTCAGGGAAGTTCAGGGAAGCAATTCTATGAGTTTTCTTCTTAATATCGCTTGAATTTTTGGAATGGAAAATAAATAGGAAAAGCCCCCAATTAACTGTGCTCCTTTATCAATCTAATACTGTGTAAAGTAACACAGTAATATCTTAGTTGTGAAAAAAAGAAAAGTCAGTTTGTTAAACCATTATCTTTCTTTCCTGACAAGTTCTTATTAGAACCTAGAAAAGTCAAGGAAAGGGCTCATTAACATGTTATTTTTAGAAAAATGATTCCTTTCATTTGGAGGACCATATTAGAAAGAGTGGCCCAATAATATTTTTGGAAAAAGGAACCATGTCTCCCTTATTTTATTGGAAATAAACCTTTTACTGGAGGTTTTATCATATAGATTTCTAAAAAGGTGATTTTTGATCAACCCAAAACTCAGCCTTCACAGGTAGGAGGGCACTGAATGTACTGCTTAATAAGGTCATTGGAGATGCTCTTATTATTGTCCTTACACCCTACGACCTGTTAACGTATCTGTTTAACAAGTACAGAACTAACTTTCTCATCAGAAAACTATGCCTGAGAACTTAATAGGATAGACCTCGACAGTGAGAAACAAACTTTTCCTAACCTTCCACTGAAGCAGAATCTGAGTCATAGATGCTGAGCTAGAATGGACCTGCATGCATTTTATCCATTCTTTCTTATTTTACAAATGGGGAACTCAAGGTCCACAGAGGACAAACTTGCTCCTAGAAATAATAAGTGCAAAGTTGGAATTTGAAACCAAGTTTCTCTATCTCTATACCAACATAATTTTCATTACATTCTTGTCTCCAAAGTATCCTGGCAGCTGGTAGATCTTTAATTGGAAGGGAATTACCCAATCATCTAGTTCAACCTCTTTAATTTACATATTTTTGTCTTTCTTTGTATTCTGAAGATTTAACACAGTGCCCAACATATAATATACCATTTAATAAATGCTGGCTGACTAGACTAAATGATTACAACTCCAGCTTAGCCCTCCAACCAGTCATAAATTCGTCTACTTATTTTAGTTCGTAATTTTCCACTTGTTGGATTATTTCTTCACACCAAATATATGAGTAGCTTTATCAAAAGCATTGCAAAAATCCAGGTAAGGTATAGCCACAGTATTTATTTGATGTATTGGTCTAGTTAATCTGCAATATAGATATAAATATCTATATAGATGTAGATATAGAAATATAGACATTTTTGTATGATTTATTCTCATGGACCTATACTGGTTGTTTCCAATTCCTATTTCATTTTCTATGTGTTCAGTGATTAATAAATATTTTATTGTATACTTAATAATGTATTCTCTATGGAAACTTCTTTGATCTACACTTTAAGAAATGGTTGTATCTATCCTTAAGTCTCCCAAATTGTTATGCCCTTGGAATGATCTATTTTGTATTATTTGTGTCCCTCCATTAGATTATAAATTTCATGAAGGCAAGGACTTCTTATATTTATTGATTTTTTAAAAATTTGTAATTGTAAAAGTTTCTATCAGAGGGCTCTATATATGTCTAACACCCAATCAATGGTGGTTGAAAGGAATGTTTGAATTAAATCTAATCATTAATAAAAGTGACCCCATTCTCCCTACGTCCCCTTTTGATCAGACACAGATTACTTAAATAGCTTCCTAGCTAGAGAAACAGGGTAGCATAAAGGTTAGAGTAGACTTGGAGCCATGTACCCTGGGGTTCAAATCCAACCCCTTTCCCTTTGTGAAAATGGACATGTAACTTAGCCTCTCATGCTCAACTTCTTCATTTTTAAATTGGGGATAAAAATGGAAACCTCCCAAGACTGTTGAAAAAATCAAATGGACAATGTGAGTAAAGTATTTTGTAAATTTAGGAGGAATGGCATAAATGCCAGCTAGCATCATCATTATTGGTTTTTCTGTCTCCAGTCTATTGAATGTGCTGCCACTAGATTAATTTCTCCAAAACGCCAATGTTCATAAAAATGTCATACTCAATCACTTTCAATCAGTCTCTACTACCTAGAGAACAAAGGCTAAATGACTCAGCATGAGTTTTGATAGACTGATCCCAAACTACATATTCAGGAATATTTTTGACCTTTCTAGTAACAGTAATGTAGATACATGACTAATCCCAAATGTGACATACTTATTTCCAATTCTGCCCCTTTCCTTATTATTTTTTAAAATTATTTTATTTATTTTCTTGTTTATATCATTCATTTCCATGGGATTTTGAGTTACAAATTTTCTCCCCATCTTTCGCCTGCCCACAACCCCAAAATAGCAATCCCACTGTAAAGCCCCTCCCCCAATATGCTCTCTCCTATGACCTCCTCCATCACCCCTCTAATTTTCTGGTAGGGCAGGAGGGGTCTCCCTACCCCAGTGCCTGTATATCTTAAATCCCAATTGCATGTAGTTGATGATAATAATAATAATATGTATATGTTTGTGTATATATGTATATATGTATATATGTATATATGTATGTGTGTATACACACACACACTCACACACACACACACACACACACACACACACACACACACACACATATATATATATGAAACATGTGATTATAGAACTTTAAATTCTAAATTCTTTCCCTTCCTCCCTCATCATCCACTCCCACTGGAAGGACAAGCAATTCAATACAGGCTGTACATGTGTAATTACCCAGGACATCTCCACAGTGGACATATTGTGAGAGGCTCATTATATGTCCCTCCTTCCTATCCTGCCCCCCTTGTTCTATTCTCTAGCCTGTCCCTGTCTGTTTACAGAAGTGTGTGCTTCCATCAATGCTCCCCCCACCTTGCCTTCCCCTCCATCATCCCACATTTCATCATTATTCCCCCTACACTCCTGTGTGGCAAGATACCCAGTTCAGAGTTTATGTCATTCCTTCCCTAAGCCAAATTCAATGAGAGTGAAGTTGACCCTTTCCCTTTTGCCTTCCTGTTCTTCCCCTCCATTGTAAGTTATCCCTTGCCTCTTCTATATGA
>CM053599.1:37488796-37504113 GCA_028646575.1 Pseudocheirus occidentalis | reverse complement strand
GACATTAAAAGATTTATTAACTGATTGGATATACGGGCTGAGTTAAAGGAGGGAATTGAGGATGATGCTAAATTTGTAATCCTGTGTGACTGAAAAGATTAACGATGATCTTGACACTAATAGCAAAATTTAGAAAGGGGGTAGTGGTTTTCAGGAAAAGAGAACAAATTCTCCTTTTAGGTAGGCTGAATTTGATATGTCTAGTCCAATTGGATTATTTAGTGATGTGGGACTAAATCTTAGAAGAGAGACTAAAGCTAGATAAATAGATTTAGGAATTATTTGCATAGAGATAGTAGTCAAAATCAGAGACAAAGGGACCATATTGGAAGACACATTAAAGACATAAAATTCTTCTTTCGTTCAAAATTTCCAAAGTTTTGTGACCCAACAATATGTGATTGACATGGACCCTGGCAAGAAGTATTAAATTTTTCATGTTTCAGAAAGGTACAAACAAGAATCCCTCTTTTATATCACTCCTCAATAACATAACTTTGTCATTTGTGATTTTGATCAACCCTTAATTACAATTATAAAAATTTGTATTTGTTTATTTCTTATTCAATCACTTCATCCCAGTAGAAAGAGGGGTTGTTGCCCCTATCGAATTATGGTTACCATAACTGAAAGTCAGACTAATACAGGACTATCAAGGTCTATCTTGTTGCTCTATTAACACAATCACAAATAAACAAAAAAGTCTGTAAGTTATGCCCTAAAGTTTATCTTTCAGGTTATTTGGAATCTAAAAATGGAATTTAGCAAACTCAAATCCCAGTAACTCCATCTTGGTTTAAGTAATTATTGGACTGCTATAGTATGATGAATAAGACAAACACATAAGTGAATATCTGCAAAAAGCTGCCAATATGCTGTATCCTATCTAAACAGATATTTCTTAACTAGAATTGATTGTATGTATTACATATCACCTATATCTTGTTTTGTCTAGAGCATGTATCACTACACACAGATCAAACATTTCTTAATTATGAGAATTGATTTAATTCACATGCATTTGTTAGATTAGTTAAAAAATAAAATCTTGTATTTGCAAAATAGTAGGCAATCAGAATAGAGTGCATATTTTTCCTGAACTTGTTGCTTTTCTTTATGAAAGAAACCCCATAGACAAATCAAGTTGTGAGAATACTGTCAGAAATACTATTTCACTATGACCTCCTTTAAAATATTTTTTTGAGTTAACAAGTTTCTCTGTTTTCTTTCATGTCTCTATGACAGAAACAACTCATGTATAATTGATTTGAGGAGATAACTTGTTATAATATGGAACTGAGGAGGGTTCCTGAGGTTTTTTTTGATCAACTAGAATGCTTATCTAGGGAGTAGAAGGCAGATTATACATGAATGGAGAAAGGAGAAGCTAAAAAGTTACCCTATAGGAAAAACCAGAGAGAAGAAACTGGGTACTTAACCTAAATAAAGGCTTTCTACTATTTATCCTACATTCAAACTCATGTTTACACACACACACACACACACACACACACACACACACACATGCATACACATGCATACACATGCATACACATACACATTGAAGTCAATGTGGCATTGAAAAGACCCAATGACTTTTATCTTCTATGGCTCCATGGAATAAGATCTCTCTCTCTTTTGAGCAGATAAGCAAAGCTTCTCTCCACTGAAGTCTTTCTTAGATGTATCAACAATACTTAGAGGTGACCCTGGTTTTTTGCTATTAACATACCTAGCAACCTTAAAGACCACTTCCTGCTGGAAGTCTCTTCCTATCTCTCCAGCTGGCAGTGCCTTCTTCTCTACGACTGTCTTCCATGTACTCTGAGTGTATCTTGTTTATACCAATTTATTTACATATTGTCTATCCCACTTGAATATTAGCTCCTAGAGGGTAAGTGATCTTTTGCCTTTTTTTTTAATCCTCATTGTTTGGCTCATATTAGGAGCTTAATTGCACTTATAATGATGAATAGTGATGCTAGGTGTTAGATATACAACAAAAAAAAGAGAAGCAGGGCCTGAACTCATGGAGTTCACTTTCTATTGGGAGAGAGACAACATTTGCAGGTAGCTAAAGATGGAGGAATTAGAAGACAGAAAACAAATGAATGACAGATTGAAAAAGAGTAGCAAGAGGCAGAGCCATAAGAGTGAAGTAAAGGTGAGAAATGGCCAGAGCTCTCTTCAAATCCCCTTCAAAAACATTGAAATAAGGCCACAAAATGAATTCTTCAGTCGTAGAACCAACAAAAGAATGTGGTGAAATAGTTTTCCAGTCCAAGAAAATTTGTAAGGTTGGCAAGAAAGGTCTGTATCACTGCAGTGAGAGTGGTATGCAGTCCAGGACAGGATGCCCTCAGCAAGAACACAGTGAGGCCATGAGCCCTATGCAAGCCACTATCAAGGCCCTGTACCTCTTCAAAAGCTAGCAGCAGATCTTGAAGGCAACTGGATCAATAGCAGCTGTGTCTAAATCTCTCAGCCTACAGACAGTAATGGGGGGCAGACAACTGAACAGAAGGAAATTACAGGAGAGCTTTCCCTAGTATTGTGTATAGGAGTCTGTTGCATGGCCCATATACAATTCTGGGCTGCATCCCAAAGTGAAGGTAAGTATTAGCAGGAACAGGACCACAATGACTGTTCCAAGGTGGGAAAAGAGAGCTTGTGGGGGCTCAAAGATGAGAGCTCACGCAAGGAAAGCATTGGTCACACATCCCCTTGGATCATACCACTTCCAGAAGAACTAAAACTTATAGGCCCTTAGAACTAGCTCTGAACACAGCAGCATGAAAAATCTGAAGCTTGAGACACTGCCCCTTCCACTGTGGGAGCAGAAACCACCTTTAACTTAAAAGTTAAGAAAAAGACTGGAAAAAATGAGAAAAAATAAAAGAGTAGCATGACTATAGAAGGTTATTATGGGGACAGGGAAGAGCAAAACACAAACTCAGAAGACAATGAGATCAAAACAGCTACATGCAAAGGTTCAAAGAAAAATATAAGCTGTTCTAAGGCTCCAGAACAGCTAGTTGTTTTTTGTTTTTGTTTTTGTTTTTGTTTTTTGCTTTTTGGAGGGCAGTTGGGGTTAAGTGACTTACCCAAGGTCACATGGCTAGTTTTTTTGTGTGTGTGTTAAGTGTCTGAGGCCAGATTTGAACTCAGGTACTCCTGACTCCAGGGCCGATGCTCTATTCACTGCGCCACCTAGCTGCCCCCAGCTAGTTTTTTTTTTTTAAACTCAAATAAGAGAGGGAAATGAAGGAAAGAAAGGAAAAAAAAAAGTAAAAGCAACACAAGAAAGAATCCACATTTTGGTAAAGGAGGCACAAAAAATTCCTGAAGAGAGTAATGCCTTAAAAAGCAGGGAAGGTCAAATGTTAAAAGAGAAACAAAAATCCTCTGAAAAAAAGTCTTTAAAAAGTAGATTTGTGGTTCCTTGGATTATAGAACCCACAGGCCCCATCAAGCAGTATAAAGGATTCAGCACTGGATAATTCTCTGGTCCCATCCCCTTTTCCCCACGCTTAAAGTACCTCGCAAAGTAGCCTGCAATACCCTCTGACATTCCCTCCTTGAAGATTTGATCTAATAGAAAGAAATCTAGGATAAGAATCAGAACACTGGAAGTCTAGTGCTCATTCTGCCACTGAACAGCTTTTTGGCTACAGGAAAATATGTCAAGGTGATGGGAATCATTCAGACTTGTAACCCTGAACCCTCTCTTCGAGCTGTGAAGATGACAGATCTTTCTGAAATCCCAATACATGAAAACATGTGGGAACTGGAAGTAGAAGATTTGCACAGCAATATTTCCTAAGTGCATTTTAATACATAGTTAAGAGGAACATCATTTCTGAGTTTATTTTGGTTCTTACACTTTTTGGATCTCATGAGCCTAATTGTATCTGCTAGTTTGTGTTGCTCGAAAGTTCCCTAGAGCACTTGGGATGAATTGACCAGCTAATTGGTTTACAGGCACAGTGAGAATTTAGGACTTTTCCATTCTGTGGCTATTTCAGCATATTCAACTCCAGGAGAAGCATCCATTCACCCTGCTGAGAATGTTGTTATTGATGGAAAACAGATGTTTGCTCTGCTTTTTTGTTTTTGTTTTATTTTAACAGCACCTCCACAAAAAACACACACACATTGCATTTCCCAAATATTATAAGTGATGGCATTTTTCCCACTTCTGTAGCTACCCTGTTTTAGAATGTGGAATTGCAATCCCAGTCATTGGCTATGGAGATCAAAGTGTGGTTATGGCCAGGAAAACAGATTGTATAAAATGAATGCTGTCATGGCTTGGTTTATTCTCTTTCAATGACTTTTAGATCCTGTGTGTAAGTCAAAAGACAGAATTGTGAGGCACAAACTACTGTCTGCAAAGTACTGTTGTCTTCCCTTTTCAATCACCACTTGACAACTGAGGCTTATCTTTCCTTTAGATAGGGACAATTTTTTCCTGCACTTAGATATTGTTGAAATGCTTGAAGAAAGGTGTTATAAAGAAGAGAGTGAATGTTGAGATAGATACGTGTATGTATTCAGGACTTAAGTGAACTATAGCTTCTTCTTCAGAACTCTGTAAATGAATTCTTGAGGGAGCATCCTCCTCCCTCTGACTTCTTATTCCATAAAAGAAGAAGAATGCAATTTTATCTTATAAATGTCAAGTGTGTGTTTGTGTATTCATTCTCATACATCATTTCTTCTTTTATTTTTAAAATAAATTTTTGCCAGGGCGTTTTGTTTGTACATTGCCTAAATTTTTCCCCCTTCTCTCCTCCCAGAGTGCCATTCATATATTTAATTTTTTAAAGGGTAGTTTGTCTATAAGTTTTAACTTCAAATGAATGGGTGAATGGGAAGCATCCTTGGTCTTAAGTTTATATTCTAGAAGTAGATACAGGTGACAATGATGGAGGATGTCTGGGTGCAGAGGCAGAGCATATGATAAGAAGGCCTGGTGGTCCATCATCTCACTGGAAAGAATGGAGTTATTGATTCTCATCTCATCTAAGCCCTGTGAGCAATCATGAAGCCCTAGTCAAGAGGAAAGGCAAGGAGGCTTTCTGGGATGGATTTCAACATTGAGTTATCCCAGAGAGGAAGAAAAGAGAAAAGGAATGATCCCTTAAATTTTTTTTTAATTATAATTATCGTGACTTACATTTTAAACTTCATAGTTTCATTTTGTGGATGAGGAGACCAAAGACTGTCTATTTTATGCTTTGTATTTTTTTGGTTTGAAGTTTGAAGACCTTTTAAGGTAAATATAATTTTGTTACATTTACAATTTGTCCTTAATCCCATCAGAATGCTTTAATGATGCTGTCCTTGGCAAGGACTATGTTACAAATGAGACAATGTTATTCAAAACTCTTCCTGGTATTTTTGGTTGTAAGTTCCTTAGATAAAGTTCATATCGGGACCCACCTTATATACCAGGTCTCTTTCTACAAATAGCAGTACTTTAATCTAAGCTGTCAATCAAGAAACTGACTTTGGTTTCAGGTAGCAATGCATCCTATAACATTTTGTTACTCACATGTAGTACATTTGGATTAATCTGTTTTTATTTAATTCACATAAATAATTTATTGGTGTACACAGCAGCATTTACCTTAGAGAAATGTCAATTGATTTCATGCTATTATCTGCTTGGGGAGCTGGGGCTGGAGAAATCAGAACACTGTATGTATGTCTATTAGTTCAGATTTCACACAGTTCTGCGCTGGAAGAATGAGGCCTCAGTATAAATTGAACTATTGTTTTTTGATGTGTATTAATAATTCTCACTGTTTTTGACTGGTGCTTTATTCCTGTTGCAAAAGTGAAACAAAAATGCATGTCTGATATTTTGGTTTCATACTGCCAGATCAGAGGCATATTAGCACTTGGTGCCAGGCAGTGGTGAGCAATGTGCAAAGGTAGAAAAGTTTCCCTTTTAAAATTAGCTCCCCTCTCAGAACTTAATATATGGAACTTAAGCCATGCCTTCAATTTCCTTGGAACTATTTTGCATAAGGGAAATAAAAAAAACCCAAATATAGGTTTCTCAAAGGCTGATTTTGGACCACTGAGTTCCTGACTTCATTCTGCTGCAGTTTTATAAGATGAAGTTTGTTCACAAAATGATTATGTATGTGGTAAAGTTGGAGGGAAGAAGAAATGACTACACACACACACACACACACACACACATATCAGTACTTTTAGGGCAAGTATACTACATTTATAATACAGAAGTCCTTTCTAACTTCCTCTCTTTTTACTACTTAAGTCATATATGAGCTGTCCAGAAAAGGCAAACACAGAATGAATTGTGGCTGATATTGGCTACATGGTTCTGAGATTTATCAAACCACCAAATGTGTTAGGGCAACTTATTGTTAAGCCTGGCAGTGGTCAAAATATAGGGAACAAATGTTTATTTGTAGGAATATGGGGGAAAAGACAACACTTAGAGCCACAGATCACTAGTCTACACTTTGGAGTCAGACTATAGAGTCCTTTGCTTAGATTAGGACATACTAATTGAAATACAACAGTACTGGAAATATTTAGCCAGAGAACTAATGCTATTCTTGCACAGTGCTTAAAGTAATTTTTAAGGGCAATACCTCAATCAGTGATTTCATCAGATTCTTATTGTCATATCCAAGGGTCATATCCAGATGACCTCTCAATATTACAGTTGAGTTTAGGGGGAGGTTTGGTTGGAGTAGCTAAGTAAAACATTGCCATAGCTAAGTTTCTGAGGATGAGCCTCTTTCACCTTAACTCAGGGGCCAGACATACTATCTTACATCAGATCCTATGAAAGCCACATTTAACTAATAAATTTTTGCATGAGATACCCAGTATATTCATTGAGTGCTTCTGGAAGGCAAAAGAGCTAAGATTAGAACCAAGAATCACCTACCCAGCAAAACTGAGTAGAATCCTTCTAGGAAAAATGAATATTTAATAAAATAGAACACTTTAAGCATTCTTATGAAAAGACCAGAACTGAATAGAAAATTAGACATTCAAACATATAAAAAAGTAAACAGGAAAGAGAAATCAAAAGGGATTTAGTAAGATTAAACTGTTTCCATTTGACCTAGGAAGATGATCCTTGTAAATCCTAAAAAAAATTTCTTTGCTCTGGTAGTTAGAAATAGTGTACACAGACAGAGAGCATGGGCATGGGCCAACTGTGTTGTCATAATATCCCCCCCAAAAAATTAATTGATGAGAATAAAGGAGGCAATGAGAGAATTGGGGAGAGGTATAATGGGTCAATTTATCTCAAATATACAGTAATCATAACTTTTATATGCATGGAATGAAGGAAAGTGGATAAAAGAGTGAATCATAAATTGGAATCCTACAATACATTGTATAGAAGAAACACATTTGAAGTAAAGAGAACCTGAAAGAATAAAGGTAAGGGGCTAGAGGACATTCTATCATGCTGTAGCTAAAGTAAAAAAAAATTAAAAAGCAGGAGTAGCAATTATGATCTCAGACAAAGCAAAAGCAAAAAAATAGATTAATTAAAAGAGATAAGCAGGGAAACTGTATTATGCTGATACCATAAATAATGTCAATGCCAAACACATATGCAACAAATGGCACAGCATTAATTTCCTTAAAGGAAATGTTAAATGAGTTAGAGGAAGAAATAGGTAATGGTTTTACTAGGAGGGGACTTAAACTTGCTTTTTTCAAACCTAGATAAATCTAACAAAAAATAAACAAGATAGAATTTAAGGGAATGTATAGAATTTTAGAATATTTAGATATTATAGAACTCTGGCAAAAACTGAATGTGAATAGAAAGGATTATACTATTTTTCTAAGTGTTACAGGTTGCCTACACAAAAACTGAAAAAGATTTAGGGCATAAAAACTTCACAACCAAGTGCAGAAAATCAGAAATAATAAATTAATTTTTTTCACATCACAACATAATAAAATTATATTCAATAAAGATCTGGGGAGCATAGATTAAAATTAATTAGGATCTAAATAATCTAATCCTAAAGGATGAGTGGGTGAAAGAACAAATTATGGAAACAATTAATAGTTTCATTAAGGAGAATGGCAACTATGAGACAACATACCAACATTTATGGGCTACCATCAAAGGAGTACTTAAGGTACACTTTAAATCTTTAAATTCTTACATCAACAAAATAAGAATAATAACAGATTAATGTACTGGGTATGTAACTACAAAATCTAGGAAATGAACAATTAAAAATTCCCAGTTAAATATCAAATTGAAAATACAGAAAATCAAGAGATTAATAAAATACAAAGTAACAAAAACAATTTAACTAAAAAATAAAGCTGATTTGGTTTTATGAAAAATAAAGAATGAAATAAATAAACCATTGGATAATTGATACTTCATTGATTAACAAAAAAGAAAGAAGAAAACCAAATTATCAGTGTCAAAAATGAAAGGACTGCATTCACCATCAATGAAGATGAAATTAAAGAAATTATCTGAAGATATTTTGCCCAATTTTAGGTCTATAAATTTAACACTAAGTAAAATGTATAAATATTTACAAAATATAAATTATCCAAATCAATAGAAGAGAAAAATTGAATATTTGATAATCCCATTTTAGAAATAGAAATTGAACAATCCATCAGTGAATGCCTAGGAAAAAAAAATTCCAAAGACCAAATGGATTCACAACTGAATTCTAACAAGCATTTAATGAACAATTAATTTAAGCATTAAATAAACCATTAAAAAATTAGCAAAGAAGTCCCATCAAATTCTCTTTATGACACAAATGTGTTGCTGATACCTAAACCAGGAATAGCATAAACAGAAAAAGAACACTATGGATCAATTTCCCTAATGAATATTGATGTAAAATTTTAAAATATTAGTAAGGAAAATACAGCTATTTATCCTAAGGATCATATACTATGACCAGGTGGGATTTAAACCAGGATTGCAGTGTTGGTTCAAGGTTAAGGAACATATCAGCACAGTTGACCATATCAAAAACAAAATTGAAAGAAATCATGTGGTTACCTTAATAGGTGAAGAAACAGCTTTTCACAGAATATGATACATCCTTCTATTAAAATACATTGCTTTAAGATGATAAGGCATATCTGTCTCAAATGATCAACAGTATTATCTTCAATGTTAATAAGTTAGAAGCCTTCCCTGTATGGTCAGGAGTGAAGCAAGGATGTGCATTATCACCTCTATTATTCAATTGCTAGCTAAAGCAATAAGAGAAGAAAAATACATTGAAAACAATTATAATAGGCAATAAAAAAGAAAACTTATTGTTTTAAGATAATTTGGTAGTATATTTAGTGAATTCTAGAGAATTAACTAAAAAGGAGTTGAAATAATTATAAACTTTAGCAAAGTTACAGGATATAAAATAATCCCCACATAAATCCTCAATATTTCTATATATTATGAATAAAGTCTAACAGCAATTGATAGAGAAAAATTCCATTTAAATTCACTGTAGACAATTTAAACTATGTGAGTTTCTTGCTGCCAAGACAAACCCAAGAACTATATGAATACAATTACAAAACATTTTTTGCACAAATAATTTCAAATCTGGACAACTCAAAGATATCAGTTTTCATGGCTAGAAAAAGGCAGTATAATGAAAATGTCAATTCTACCCCAATTAATTTACTTAAACAGTACCATACCAATAAAACTGCCAAAACTTATCTTATAGGGTTAGAAAAAAAATTCACCTGGAAGAATAAAATCTCAAAGTATCAAGGGAATTAATGAGAATAATGTGAAAGAAAGTGGCTTAACAGAACCAAATTTTATGTGTTACACATTATAATTATATATATTTATAACATGTATTATGTGTAACATACACACACACATATATATATACATACGTACGTACATATTTTAAAATGGTAATCATGAAAAGACTTTGTTCTGGCTAGGAAATAGCCAAATAGAAGAGATTAAGCATGCAATATGCCATAGTAAATGGCCATAGTAATCTAGAATTTGATAAACTCAAAGATCTAGACTTGGGGACAAATGAAGCGATTTGACAAAAACTTCTCAGAAAACTGCAAATTGGCTTGGCAGGAACTAGTTATAGACCAACATTTCATACCATATTTATAGCTAAGTTTCAAATAGGGACACAACTTAGATACAAAGGGTGGTAACACAAGCAAATTAGTTTACCTGTCAAATCTACAGATAAGAGCATGCTTTATGATTTAAAAAAACTCACAAAAATGTTACAAGTTGTAAAATAGTTAATTTTGCTTATACAAATTAAAAGGTTTGTACAAAGAAAACCAATGCAGCAAAGATCAGAGTGAAAGCAGAAAGCTGGGAAACAATTTTATAGCATGTTTCCCTGATAAAGACTATATTTCTCAAATAGGTAGATAACTGAATCAAATTTCTAAGAATACATGCTATCCTCAAATTAATAAATGCTCAAAGGATATGAACAGCTTGTTTTCAGATAAAGAAATGAAAGCTATCTATATTTGTAAGAAAAAATGCTCTAAATCAGTATTAATTAGAGAAATGCAAATTAAAACAACTCTGAGGTACCACCTCTTACCTATTAGATGGACTAATATGACAGAAAAGGTAAATGATAAATGTTGGAGGGGATGTAGAAGACCTGGACCACTAATTCATTGTTGGTGGAATTGTGAACCGATCCAACCATTTTAGAAAGCAATTTGGAACTATGCTTGAAAGGTTATAATTTTATGTATACCTTTTGATATGGAAATGCAACTGCTAGATCTGCATTCCAAGGAGATAGAAAAATGAAAAGAACCAATTAGTACAAAAATATTTATAGCAGCTCTTTTTGTAGTGACAAAGAATTGGAAATTCAGGGAAAGTCCAGCAATTGTAGAATTCCTGAACAAATTGTGTTATGTAAATCTGATGGAATACTGTTATTCTATAAAAAATAATGAACACACTGATTTCAGAATAACCTTTAAAGGCTGACATAAACTGATGCAGAGTGAAGTGAGCAGAAGTAGGAGAACATTTTACACAATACCAAGAATATTAAATGATGATCAATCGTGAATGTCTTGGCTATTCTTAGCAATACAAGATCAAAGTCATTTACAAAAGAATTATGATAAAAATGTTATCCACCTCCAGAGAAATAACTGATGTGGTCTAAATACAGATCAAAGCATATTATTTTTCACTTTATTTTTTGTGCTTTTTTGTTTGCATTTTTATCACATGAGTAATATGGAAATACCTCTTGCATGACTGCACATGTATAATCCATATAAAATTGTTTGCCATCTCACAAAGGGGCTTCATAAAAGAGAGACAGAGAGAATTTGGAAATCAAATGTTTTAAAGAAATGAATGTTATTTTTTTTTACTTATAATTGGGAAAAATATTATTTAAAAAAGACTTCCAATACACACCCAGTGATGGACTTTAATGAGCTAATTTAGGAGAAGCTCATTCCCAGATTGCTTATGAAGTAATATTTTGGGAGGAAGGGAGTTATTTTATTTGTAGCCTAAGCAACAATTAAAGATGATTTCCCGAGCTTTTGACAAAGGTACGAAATCTTTGTCCATGGGAAGTAGTCACAATGACAAAATTATCCATCTTTGGAATGTTGAGAAAGAATTGTCTCTACACTTAGTAAAAGATTATCTGGGTCAATTTGTTGAATAAAAAAAGCACATATGAATACTTGAAACATGCAACTAACATGATAGATTACAACCTCCCTACTGAACCTGTGTAGACAGTTCAAAACCAAACCTAAATTCCAAAGTTAAATTGAAAGGTAAAATCACAGAGAATTGTTGATACAACAGAAAATTAACATTTCTATAGCTAGTGCAAACTATTCTAGTAAATTTCCTAAAATGAATCAATCAATCAATATTCAGTGAACACATACTATGTGTCAGGCTAAGTGTGCTAAGCTGTGGGGATACAAAGGAAGCAGAACAGTCCCCACTCTCAAGTAATTTATAATCTAACTTGAGAGACAACACAGACAAGCATATTTAAAGCAAGATACATACAGAATAAATAGGAATAATTAAGAGAGAAAAGGTACTAGAATTAAGAATAGATTTTCAATGTGACTTAAAGGAAGCTAAGGAGTTGATAGTAGAGGAAAGGAGGGTAAGTGGTTCAGGCATCAGGGATAGCCAGAATATTAAATTAAATAATTAAACTCTTTAGACTGAATTACTGATGGACATGCCACAAATTCACTGAAATCAATTTATCAGTAGTTATTTAGTGACTACTTGTTGTGTGTCAATATCTGGGGAAGAACTGAAGGAAATATGAGGCATGTTTTTTTCCCACTTTTTTTTCTGCCCCAAGGGAGTTAAGAATCTAGTTGGAGAAACAGACTGCCTCATATGAAAAAACTAAAGAATGATTCAAAATATCCACCATGTTTACTGTAGGGTACAAAGCATGAGTAGTTTTGTAGTTCAGGCATGAGAGTCCTTGGATTGAAATCCGAACAAATCAGAATATGTTAGAAGCAAACAGTTTGAGGATGATAAGCATTCATATCTCAAATGTACTTCATAATTACAGAAATAAGGGAGAAATATTTTCTGTATTTTGGCCAATGACTTTTGAATTAAATGTGAAAAAAGAAATGCTTCGCAGCTCACTGGTACTATGGCTATTAGCAATAAAAATAAATTAATGGTCTCATGCTTTTTGTAGAAAATACAATTAAATCAGGCTAGAAATGAAAAAGAAAAGACATGATTGAATGTCATTTTTCTGATCACAATGTGACAGGGAATACCTGAGCAGACAACTATGAGATAATTGATAATGGCATAGTAAATTAAATATCTGCAGTGGAATTAACTTTGAAGAAGCTGCAATTGTTTCCCTTGTTAAATGATAATTTCCCAAGAAGATGACAATTACAGAGGTACAATCCTGTCGACTTTTGTCATTCTCATTGCTAAGAGTGAGCACTTAATTTAGTGCCCTGATTTTGTGTTCTTTTTTATGATTAGAGTTTTTCTTTGAAAGCTTGCAAGCATTTTTAACTCTCTTGAGCTTATCCTCATCTTGGTAAAAAATTAATAGTATTCAAAAATGAATGCAAATCAGTCAGATAAACAATGTCTTCCACTTCCCCCCACCTCTACTGGGAAATGATAGTTTTTTATTTTTACTACACATGTCTATAAGGAATTGAGCCTAAATTCTACCATTTGAAGCTGCCCTATAAAAGACTACTGACCAAACTGACCTATAAATGGGTTTCTCACTTGTGAATATTTTTTTCTGTCTAGTTTTGATATTTGTAGCTGGTGAAAAGATCTTAGGAGAGAAGGAAATTCATACTTATGTTTTTTTTTCTCCCTCCACCAGTCATCTTTGTAGATAAGGCATGTATTCTCCTAGTGTTTGCAGGGCATATAGTCCCTAGAATCATGAGACTTATCATTTCATTTGCTACCCTCCTCAGCATCATTAGTCATTCTCAATACATCGTCACTAACAGCCTCCTTTGCAGGTAATGTCATGTCAAATACTTTTGGCTTATGAAGGTCAGAGTCAGACTTTCAGCACCTATCATCTGACTCCATGCCTAATACTTTCTACTCTACCAGTACTCAACTCATGTCTTGGATGCCATGATTCTATTAATGCACCCTTGGTATGCTGTAGATTAGATTTTGAGTCCTGTGAGGGGCTAAGACTATCTTTTGCCTCTTTTAAGTAAAAGCTGGGGGCATCTAGGTAGTAAAATGGAAACAGTGCTGGGTACGAACTCAGGAAGATCTGAGTTCAAATTTTACTTCAGATAGTTGACTAGCTGTGTAACCCTAGGCAAGTCACTTAACCTCTGTTTACTTCATTTTCCTTAAAAATAAAATGAAGATAATAGTGTCTATTTACCAGGGCTGTTGTATCCAATGATAATGTATTTAAAAAGCACTTACCTAAAGTTTTTGGCACACAGTAAGTGCTATATAAATGTCTGTTATTATTATTATTATTATTATTATTATTATTATTATTATTTTATTATTTTTATATTTTCAATGTTTAGCACAGTGCCTGTCACATAATTGATACTTAAATGTTTATTGAATGAATGACTTTGGCCACCTATTTCAGTGTTAACTTATATTGAGCTTGCAATACCAGAAAACTCCCAGACTGATTTCAGTTATCTCTTGAGTACTTACACACTGGACTTTTTTTTAAACTCACAAATAGATCTTTACATTTTTCCCCAGATATATTTCATTTATTAGAATTGACCTAATAATTCTAACCTGTTCTGATCTTTTTGGATCCTGACTCTTTCATCTATTGTATTGTGTCTTGAATATCATCTAAAATTTAACTAATTATGAATTAAAATTGTAAACAGTTCAGGGTCAAGGGTATTAGAAACTTCCCTGCAAATTGAAAATGATTAATTAATGATAGTTCTTTGACACTAGTCCTTCTACTAGCTATGAAACTGACTAATTTTTTTTCTTCTATTTCTTTCCATACTGTCTAATGAAATAGAATGAAACATTTTTGACATTTTCTCCTTTTCCATTGGTTTTCCAAATTTGGAGCACAAATACTTCTGGTTATCATAAATGCCTAAAGACTAAAGAGGAGAAGCAGGTCTATAATATTTTGAAACAGTTATACTCTACAACAGAACATTTGGTGTTTTAGAACATGATCAACAAGGCAATCAAATTTGGTTTTTCATAAATTCTTACTATGTCTAAACCTGAATAAACATTTCACAGATAAAAATGCGTATCTAGATATTTGGTCTGTCTGATTCACCACATATGACTATCTAGAAGTATCCAGTTTATACACTGAACTTTCACTCTTTCTTCTGGACATCTGGCATCAACCCCAGGATTGAGTCCTTTGAAGCTAAAATCAAGACTAAAACATTCTGGCAGCAGTCTGGGACCAGCGGGTGAAAATGGCTCAGGCCCTGGGGCATCAGGCAGGGAGCCGTGTCTATAGGAGAGCAGATCAGCTGCACTGGAGGCACAATTACCACATCTATCAGGCCAGAAGACAAAAAGGCTAAAAGAAAGGTCAGTGGATTTTGCTAACTCTGGAGGAGAAGAGCGGGTCCGGCCAAACTGTTCCCAGGGTAAGGAGGCAGCGGGAGACGGCTGCAGCAGCAGGAACGGCTGAGAGCCACAGCGGCTTCCACTGGGCTGCTTCAGAGCCCTCGGCCTGCAGATAGCAGGGGGGCTGACGCAACCCATCGAGGCCAAGGGCTCTTGCGTTGAGCGGCCTGGATCT
>CM053599.1:37421674-37488296 GCA_028646575.1 Pseudocheirus occidentalis | reverse complement strand
CAGGGGGGAAAGCTCTGTTCCAAATTGCTGGGGTTTTCTCAGCTGTCGGAGCTATTAGGGGCTTGTTGCAGTCCCCTACCCCACACCCCCCAGCTTTGGCTTGCTAAAAGCACTCCCCAGGACCACCACCCAAGACAATCCAGATCCACGCTGCTCAATGCAAGAGAACTTGGGCCTGATCAATTGACTCAGCCCCCCTACGGGATTCACAGGCCAGGGGCTCTGAAGCAGCTCAGTGGGAGCAGCCTCCGGTTACAGCAGTTCCTGCCCTTCCCCCACTGCTTCCTTGTCCTGGGGGTAGATTAGCCAAACTGCTTTTCTTCCCACAAATTTAGTAAGCTTCACTTACTTTTGCTGACTTCTAATCCTGGCTTAGTAGATGTGAAGATTGCTCGAGGTGCTTTAGATCTTCTCTGAAGTAGACTCATGCTGTGGCTTGGGAGGCTCAGCTCCTTCCAACCGCCCTGGAGCCTGGCTGTATGGACGTTTCAGGCTGGGCTGGTCTTGGTTTCCGGCCTGCAGGCCTGTGTGATGAGCCCCTCCTGCCGAGTTGTGTTTCTCTAATCATTGTTTTCACACCTTGGTAGTTGCAGAGTTGTTGGAAGCTGTAGATTTTCTCTCTTGTAGACTAGCTGTGGCTCAGATCAGCTCCTCCTGACCTGTCTTGGGGCCTGGCCACACTTTGGTTTCAGACTGGGCTGGCCTCAGCTTGCATCCTGCCATGATGATCCCCTGCTGCTGAGCTGCCTTCAGTGAGAGTTGTGTTTTCTGTATTTTTGTGAGTTTGAGAGACCTAGAATTTGTCCAGTCATATTTTATGGGTGTTTAGGGTGGCTGTGTGTGAGCTGAAGGAGCTTGCTGCTTCTACACCTCCATCTTCTGCAACTGATATTCTTAAAGTTATCTCAAACATTGATAGGTTAAGTGACTTGATCTGAATAACACAGATATTATGTGTTGAGGTGAGATTAGAACCTGGCCTTTTTGCCTTCCAGACCAACTTTCTGGCCATCATACAACTCTGCTTCTCAAAAAAAATTACTTTGTCTTTAATATCAGTTCCTGGCTTAACTATTTGGTGGAAATTTGTAGGATAAAAGATATGCAAGAGACTTTGGAAGTCACCCAGTCAAACCCCCTAATTTTACAGAATAGGAAATTGAATTCCAGAAAAATGAGGTGACTTGCTTGAGTTACCAGAGATATTAAGTAACAGAATCAAAATTTGAACCCACCAACCCTTATTTCCACTGACTTTTATTGTTCCTATGTTGGAGTGCTCAGGAGAACATACTTAATGAAGACAAAAGGAGAATTCACTTGAAGTCAAGTTACTGAGTCAGGGTGAGCCTGTGTGGGATTTGCCACTATTAACTTGAGAAAGAACAAAGTTGAATTTCCAGGGATGTTTTTGTTTTAATTGTTAGGGACATGTTTTCTGCCTTAAACCTGAGCAAGTTGAATTCCACATTCAATCAGAATCTGCCATTTGGCATTTGGCAGTCTGAAAAGGTAAATCACTGTATCATTCACAACACTCACATATGACTTTTGGTTCAGCTATTACCAAACCCCTTGATGCAGAATTTTTCAAAGGTAGAAATGGGTTTCCCCCTGGACATGATGTCCCTTTCTTTATGGTGGGGGTTCTTATCCTTTTTTGTGTCATGGGCCCCTTTGGCAGTCTTCTGAAGCATCAGGACTACTCAGAAGAATATCTTTAAAGACATAAAATGAAATGAAGGGGATAAAGGAAATAAGTGATAATGAAATAGTTATTAACATACTAAAAGCTCCAAGATGAATCTCTCTACAGACTCATTCAGGGTCCATGGAGCCCAGGTTAAGAACCCTGCTTTAGGACAATGGTTTTCAATAAATTTTTTCTCTTTGAAGAAAGAAGGCACAGCTGTTTAGCCACCTGCGTTGATGATCCAAACACCCTTCTATGTTCCATCTGGGGCTGACATTTAACATAACCTCTCTTGGACAAGAGGTTAATTTCTGAAGTATGAGAGTTATGGCAATTAATTCATGAATGTGAATGTAATGAAGTTGTCTCCATCTCTTACATCTGGTCTATAATCACAATCCATTAATGATGATTGGGCATTGTATTCCAGGGTGACTGAGGTGGGCCTCTTCAAGGATGGCCATTTTCTTCATGGATGCTTCCTTTGTGATAATTACCTGGAGAGAGGAGCTGGGGCCTATTTGTCTAAATTCTTTCTCTCAGTTGGGGTGGAAAACTCAACTATAGTTCTTTGTGAAATAGATGAATGCTCCTTCCTTCTCCAGATCCCCATATCACAGTAGAATGGGGCTAGAATAATGTTGAGTTCTTCAATGGAAAATGAGTCCTGATGTCAACTACATGGGAGAAGGGGAGAAAAATCATAAATCTCTTGGAAAAGGCACTTAATACAGTTCAGTCATCGAAACAAATGGTCCCATAGGACACAAAAGATCAAAAACATAGTGTTCTTGCTGTTGGCTTCTGTTGTTTTTGACTGGTCCTTTTGGGTACCTTTTCTCTGAGATGACAAAACTTGAAGGTCTTCCTGTGACTGTTGGAGCTGCATTGGTTTAATTAGCCCACATCCCAAAATGCCATTAATCTGGGCTTCTGTCTCTGACATGCAGTTACAGAGTCCCACCATCCCCCTGATATGTGATTTATTGCCTACCCCATGCCATAAGTGACCAAGGGAGAAGGAAATTTGTCACATGTCACTGCTGTTTGCTGCCAAGTGTTTCTAACTTTGGGGGATTTTCCACCTGCATTGATTTTTTTTTAGCTGTCTTCATAATCTACTAAATTTGAGTCTCTTGTCTCTACTAAATTTTTGAATTTACATCATGACTAGAGAGCTGATCTCAGATGTAGGCAGTCCTGGGTTCAAAGTTCACCTCTGACACAAACTTGCTATGTAGCTTAAACTCATGGTACTCCAGGCAACTCTTTAAAAAAGGGGTCTTTATTTCATTTTTCATGTTATGGACTCCTTTGGCAGTCAGGCAAAACCTAGCAACCTTTTCTCAGAATTGTGCCTTTAAAATGGATAAAATAAAGTACATAGGAATGTAAGATAAACCAATTATATTGTAATAGTTTCTCTCTATCTCTGTATATATACACACATATACATGTATGGATGCACACATATATTTATCAGTGACTTAAATGAAGACAGAGGTTAAATGTTTTGCAGATGATGCAAAGCTTAGAGGAGTCTTTTCTTCATTACACAACAGGATTTGGAGAAGAGATTTCAACAGGCTGGAAGGTTGGGGTACATCTAATAAGATCTATCCAAATATGAGATGGGGTGCCTCAGGCAATAGGGAGCTCACCATCATAGGAAGTCTTCAGATTGAGACTAGGCTGACCACTGGCAGGCAGTAACTTAAAGGTTATTTCTCCTCAAATGCCCTTTGAACTCAATGACTTTTGCTGCCCTTTTCAATTAAGAAATTCTCTGATTTGTGTTCCAATTTTCCTTTCTCTCTAGCATGTCATTTTTTGGAGATGAAACATATGGAACATCAGAGAGTTTAAGGAGCTTTGCCCAAGGTTTCATAGGCAGTAAGTTGAAAAGCTGGGATTCACTTTCAAAAGCCCACTTTCTCAAGACTAAGTCAGCACTCTTTCTAAAGCACTATAGGATTTCAACTATTCCTAGGTCTCTAGATGGCACAGTGCTTAGAACGCTGGACTTCAAGTCAAGGAGATCTGAATTCAACTCCAGTCTCTTATTATATCCAGTCTCCAGACATTTATTGTATGATCCTGGTCAAGTCGCTCAGCCTCAGTCACTGTTATCTGTTAAATGGGGATAATAATAGCCCTTTCCTTGCAAGGTTGTTGTGAGAGCCAATGAGATCGTGTATATAAAGTACTCTTCAAACCTTAAAGTGTGCTAGAAATGCCAGCTGTCATTTCAGAGTTGATGCTCTTAAACCTTGGAACAGAATGTTAAACAACCTGCTTCCTTTGGCCACATATCTGCATGTTTCCTAAGCTCTACATTTATAAATGTTGTCTAACCTGAGTTCCTCCTACTGCAATGACTAACTTTGGTTTGGCTGGAGAGATTGGTGTGAACCATAAACCTCCTCAAGTCTTTTAAAACAGATTGTATTCATTAGTGAAAACCCAATCATGCATTATTGTCTTAACACACTGAAACATTAACAGACTGCCATTCGAAAATATGCAGTCTTTTCAGAAAGTGAATCACATTAGAGCAAGTTGGTATTTTTTTTTAAATGACACCATAAATAGTAGGTTCTGGAGAAATGTGTCAAGTAACCAAATTATCAGCTCATTCAGAATTAAATGCTGCACCTGTTGAATAGGGAGTAGAACTTTCTTTAAGGGGTACAGTTAAAGGCATTTTTAACCTTTTAAATGATTTTTAAAAATGCAGATGGAGCCCTAAAAGTCAAATCTTGAACCTTTTGGATACAATGGTAAAAAGATTATATACTGAGAAAGACTTTGATTCTTCTTTTTCAGTTATTCTAGCTGGGTTAAATATAGTCAGGTTTTTTAGTCTAGTACCAGAAATAAAAATATTATTTACTGAGGAAGCACTGGGCTGAAGTAGATAGGGGGTGTGGATTATGTGTCAGGAAGACCTGAGTTGGAATTCTGTCTCTTACTATTCAGTCATTTCAAGCAGTATAATGATCCCTCTCAGACTGACTGTGATCTCGTCCCTTTCCCATAGGTTGGTATATAATGGAGAGTTGCCAGCATTTCATTGTAGAAATGGCTCATTTTTCATGCTGGGCTTCCTGTGGGGATCAAAATCACTGACCTTTGCTGTTGTTATTCAGTTGTTTTCAGTGTGTCAGACTCTTCATGACCCCAGCTGGCATTTTCTTGGCAAAGATACTGAAGTGGTTTGCCATTTTCTTCTCCAACTCCTTTTACAGATGAGGAAACTGAGGCAAACAGACTTAAGTGACTTCCCCAAGGTCACACAACTAGTAAAAATCTGAGTCCAGATTTGAACACAGGAAAATGAACCTTCCTGACTCCAGGCCCCAAACGCTAGCCAGTGAGCCATCTAGATGCCTCAGGAATGAACTAGTATAGCTGTATGACTATATAGTATATTGGGCAACTCACTTGATCTCTCCCAGCCTTAGTTTTCTCCACTATAAAATGTGGATAATTATAGCATCAGCCTCACAAACTTGTAATGATCAGATAAGATAATATAGTATGAAGTGTTTTGTAAACTTGGGAGGCTTCATAAATATTCATTATTTGTTGCTGTTATTCCAGCCTTAGAGCAAACACAATTTTTCCAAGAGTCAAGAAGCCTTTCCTTGTTGTTCTCACCTCAAAATACTATCAAATAACACTTTGTGTTTATTGTATACTCAGCTAACTGTGTACATGATGCTTTTTTCCAAGTAGAACATAAGCTTCCTGAGAGAAGGTAGGGACTGTTTCACTTTTGTCTTTTTGTCCCTACTATCTAGTGCAGTATCTAGTGAAAATGCTCATTTAATTTGATAGTTCTGGACAAGTGGAGAAAGATCACACTCATAAATTCTGCTAT
This sequence comes from Pseudocheirus occidentalis, assembly GCA_028646575.1. Taxonomy (NCBI): domain Eukaryota; kingdom Metazoa; phylum Chordata; class Mammalia; order Diprotodontia; family Pseudocheiridae; genus Pseudocheirus; species Pseudocheirus occidentalis. The sequence continues at coordinate 37,482,720 of CM053599.1, read as the reverse complement.
GTCAGTGCTACACTCTTTTAAAAATATTTGTTTTATTTAATTTTTTTTTGTAATTACATGTTAAGAGAGTTTTCAATCCTGTACTCTTCACAAAATGAAGTCAGGGGTAGATAATCTCATCTAGGAGCAGCTAGGTGGTGCAGTGAGTGAATAGCACACTTGCTCCAGAGTCAGAAGGACCTGAATTCAAATGCAGCCTCTGACACTTGACACACTTACTAGCTGTGTGATCTTGGGCAATTCACTTAACCCCAAATGCCTTGCCTTCCCCCATCCAAAAAAACGTTAAAAAGATAATATCATCTAAATTAGAAAGAGCCAGTTTTTATCTATTCAAAAACAAAATAAAGCTATTAGGTATGTCTAGCTCATAGGAGAGCATACTAAGAGTGGTCAAAAGGAGATAATTTTTCATCATTGTTTTCTTAGGAATAAGATGGATTAGAGCTTGCATGATGTGGTGAAAGGATCATCTAGGACCTGGGGACCAATCCTACTTCACCTGTCTTTTCCTCCCCTTTTTTGGAGAAGAAAGGGCAGGAAATTGCAGTTAAGTGACTTGCCCAAGGTCACAGGGCTAATAAGTGTTAAGTGTCTGAGGTCAGATTTGAACTCAGGTCCTCTGGACTCCAGGGCCAGTGCTCTATTCACTGTGCCACCTAGCCACCTCCTACCAATCCCACTTCACTCAGTTACCTTTGTGCCTTTTAGGAACATTTGATCCCTAATAAGAGCTTAGCCATGAGTGGTGGCACTGATTAATGTTCTTGGTCATCCTTTATTTTTGAAGAGGACCAATGACACCATGAGGTGATGTTTTGATTTTCATGTGAATCAGATTTTAGCGAGACCATGTTGCCCCAAGTCATTGGCCTCATATCCTCTTCCAGAGTTTCTGAAGTCCAGTGGCAACACAGAAGTCAAGACAACTGTTGATGGCTAGGCTGCAGGGATATGGGGGTGTTAAAAGTAGAAATATCCTGGAATTCACCTCAATCTCAGCAGAATTCTAGGAGTCAGTATATAAATAAATATAGATCTATACCAGTAAAAGGCAGATTTGTTGAGAGCAGGCACTGTTTTTCATTTATCTTTGTATTCTCAGCTCCTAGCATGGTGCCTTGCACATAATTGGTGTTTAATCAATGCCTGTTACATTGTACTGTATTATTTAGCTGCTGGGCCAGAAAGTCTCCTCAACTGTTAGTTACGTGGATCTGTATTGGATTCCATGGCAACTAAACGTTAGAGCTTCTGAATTCAGAGACCCTGAGTAACTCAATGTAGAGAATGGAACACTGTAATGTGGTGCAATTAGCATTTCCAAATATCTGACACATATAAGGCTTTGGGATTTGGAATGAGAAATCATAATTCCCAAGAATTCCCAAGAATTCCTGAAATTGTGGTATTTTGTATTTTTCAAAATATTTCATTTATATGTTTTTAAATGATAGTGAGTGACTATAAAAATAAGCAATCATTTTTCTGTTTAAGGGTAATAAAAGTTTCTGAGGTTTTCTGTTTAAAAAGATAGGGTAATAAATCCATAGTTTATTATTTTTATGAACCAACAGATGGTGACTGATTTAAAATCTATAAGATAATGAGTTGATTATTTAAAAATTTTTTCTTAAAATACTTCTGATATTCTTTAAACTCTTTATTCATTATTATGGATATTTTAAAATTATTTAATAAGTAAAGGATATTTAATTTGTATTATTTATACAGAACTGCATCATACAGAGAATATCAAACACTAGAAACATGACAGCAAAAATTACTGGGGAATGATCAAGTGATACAACATTAAATAATTTAGTATTAATTAAATAAGGAAGCTAGATGGCCTAGTGGATAGTGTTGGGCCTTGAACTGGGAGAACTCATCTTCTTGAGTTCAAATCTGACCTCAGACACTAACTAACTGAGTGACCCTGGGCAAATCACTTAATCCTGTTTGTCTCACTTTCCTCATCTGTAAAATGAAATGGAGAAGGAAATAGTAAATAAATATAGTATCTCTTTAAAGAAATCCCTAAGTAGGATCACAAAGAGTTAGGAATGACTAATAATTACCCAAACGACAAAGACTAAATTTACATCAAATGACATAACATAATAGAACTACATAGAATCACCTGTGATAATTGCTAATCTAAAGATTTAATTTGCTTCCAAAACATGATTTCTCAGAATCTCACTCATAGGCATTATATTAAGTATCTTATGCATATAAATGTTATTTATTTTATTTGCAAATTTGAAAAAAAATTGAAAAAAACATTGCACTTAAAACACGGTAACAGCTACAAACAAGACTGACTGATTTGACTGGTCACTTCTCTCCTCTGGGTTTCTGTCCTGGGTCCTGGAAATGTGAATCATAACCTTTGATTGAATGCAGCATTTTCTGTTCTTGCTTTCAACTTAATGCCAATGAATTCCTTTGAACCAGGAATACCTATATATTGATTGTTAACCTTTTTTTTTGCAGGATAATTATACTTTCCCCTAACTTTTTGGCTCACTTTTCTTGGGATTTAGAAAAGCATGAATCTCCCAAGTAATGTCGCATTCATATGTGTTTATATATTATTTATATACATGAAGTCTGATTACTTTGCTCTTCTTGATAAGATGTTTTGATATCTCAAAAGAAGAATGGAAAGGGAGGGAAAAGGAATAAACTGTGGGGTGAGGAAGAGGGTGAAGAAAGATGGATATAATTTTCCCTCATAATTGGAGCATGCGAGCAGAAATCTATACAAGCAAGAAAGAGGGGGCAGGGAGACCAATTGATGCTTTTACGTCACTTTCATCTGAATTGGTCAAAGGATGAAAAAAAAACCCATAGATAATCAGGTATAAAAATACATTTCATTTAAGAGGAAACCAGGAAGGAAAAGGGAGGAGAGAAGATGATGGGGAAGGAAGATTAAGGGAAATGTTGGTCTTAAGCCAAACAAGCAATGAAGATGTACAAAAGTACTTATGGGAACTCTTTTTATAATGGCAAAGAATTGGAAATTGAGAGGGGTGTCCACCATTTGGGGAATGGTTAAATAAGTTATGGTATATAAATGTAATGAATATTATTGTTGTGGAAGACATTATGAGACATGATTTCTGTGAAACCTAGGAAGACTTGTATGAACTGATACAGAGTAAAGTGAGCAGGGCCAGAGTAATATACAGGGACAATAATAGTATCAAGACATGCAACTTTGAAAGATTTAGGAACTGTGATAAGGGCAATGATCCATGATAATTTCTAGAGAAATGGTGTCAAACTCAAATAGAAATGGGAGTCTCTAATGTCTATACATCAGCTTTCATGTGGACTGCATATTGACTTAGTTTTAAAATGTAACATTATATTTAATTGCATTTTATTTATTTTGTTAACTATTTCCCAATTACATTTTAATCTGGTTTGGGTCACACTCACAAGCGTTGTGGGCCATGTGTAGCAACAGACTTTGTGTCTGACACCCTTGTTCTGTAGGAATCATGTTGAAACATACTTATCACTTCATGATAGAGAAATGTTGGACTCCAGTCTAGAATAGCATATATATATATATGTATGTATGTATCATTATTATATGTCAATATATATATATATATTTAACATGACCAATGTAGAAATTATTTTTTAGTGTTAGTAAAAGGAGTTTTGCTTTTCTTTCTGAAATTTGGGGGAAGTAGAGATGGGAGGAAAAAATGAGAATTTTTGTTGATTATAGAAAGTAAGATTTGATTTAAAGAAACAAAAAAAGGAGTAAAGGATGATCAGAAAGGTAATTGGTTAGGACAAGGGGTGGGTTGCTTTTCTGATTCTCAGAATTAGAAATTGACATGTAATGAAAGACTTCTCAGTCCTAGAAGGATGTATGTGGACATTTGGTGAGTTTTCTTCTACGCATGTGTAACAGAGTCCTCTGTTCTCCACTTGAAAGTAGGGGGGTTATTCTATCATTGATTCCTGTGTATTTATTGTTTGCTCTTTTTGATTGCTTGCTGAGACAGAATTGGGTATGGCTTTAAAAGTCTCTTATAGTGCCAATTTATGGCTCTTTTTCCTGGTTGTGAGTCAGAGAAGGAAGGTTATAAACCTCCAGGTGGTGAGAGAAATAGCAGCAGTGGAGGAACCACCCTTTGTTGGCCAGCCTCCTAACTCCTTGTGTGCTCTCACACTTGGCTATGAATACATGGTAGTTCTTGAATAAACCATTCTATTATATTCCATATAATAATCTTTTAGACTGGAGACTTAAAAATTTCTATTAGAAAAGATATCCTAACCCCTTAAGGATTCTCCTAGAATCTTGAGGGAAAACTGTGACTGGCCACTCTCACTCAGAGGGACTGTGTTTATCTTGATTATACCTGATTATCTATGGGTTTATTTTTCATCCTTTGACCAATAATAAACCTTTTTGTGTTTGTTTCCTGATCATAGGTTCAGGAATGTTGGAGATGAAACATATTGGGCATTGACCTTTTAGCTTGGAAAGGTTAGGAGAATCAAGGAATGGGAATCCATGCCAGAATTTTCTGGAACTATATCAAGTGAGGAACAATCTATGGGATCCAACCCAGCAAGGAATTGAACTTAGCAGCCAAGTCATAGACACTAGTTTCTTCAAGAAAGGGAATCTTTTTTTTCATCAGGTTTATGGCATTCTGTTCATTCTATAACTGCTCAGTAATTCTTTCATTAAAGTTAATTAATGTTAATTGGTTAAATGACAAAAAATGGTCCTAATCATTGGATGGTATTGGTGATATGGTGAGAAGCTAACTGTAACTTGTTATTGATATTCCATATAATAATATTTTAGACTGGAGACTTAAAAAATTCTATTAGAAAAGATATCCTAACCCCTTAAGTATCCTCTGAGAATCTTGAGGGAAAACTGTGACTGGCCACTGTCACTCAGAGGGACTCAGATTATCAGTGATAGTAGGAGTTGAGATAAAATCCTTAGAATCTCTACAGGTTATGAATGAAAGGTGAGTCTTTGTATCTTTCCTAAACTTCTGGAAATCCTGGCTTATCTTTTAAATGTGGAATAGGCTTATGGAGGCATTCTAGTTCTTTATACAACCTTGGCTATCTAGGAGCCAATTAAAGGAATTCGTAAAATATGGCATTATAAAAGTACAATAGGCCTCAGTGAACGAAGCATCTTGAAATATAATAGCAACTTCAATTCCAGTCTTTTGGAAAATTCAGTTGTGAAAATTTTCATCTTTATCAATGGAATGAATTTTGTAGGAATGTCACATCATCTATTGTTTCATTAAAGTATGAACAAATACATATGTATTTTAACTAATTAGTCTTAATTTTGCAAAAGTTACTTCATGCTGTGAAATGTATACTGGACTTGGAGACAGAGAAACTGGGTTCAAAAATCCATTCTACCTGTCTGTACCTGTGTGACCTTGGTCAAGGTCTTGAGCCCTTTGGGCCTTGGTTTCCTTATTTGTAAAATGAAAGGGTAGAATTATGTTATCTGTAAGGTCTTTTCCAGATCTAATGATCTGGATCCAGATCTATGATCCTATGAGTTATTCAGAAATAAATGGCTTGCCTACAGCTCTTCTTGAAAAGAGATGGGGTAAGAGGGTGGGGTGTGACATGGTAAATAGGATGTAATTTATAGAGAAACCCTTCAGAGACAGAGTCAAAACTGATATTCATTCTGAACTGCTGACAATGAAAATACTGAGTCATCTAAGGACACCATAAAATTTATTGATGGGAAATGGGAAGAGGTTACAAAAGAAATATCCTAATTTAAAATAGAGGCCTCTGAAGTGAGGGGCTTCATTATGGAAATTAGTGTTTCATTGAAAGTGGGAGCTTTTATTTTGCAGCTTGTTTTAAAAAAATCCACCACTAGAAACAAATCAAGCAATAAGTGGTGCTCTTGAGCATCTGACTGTTATAATTGGACCAATGTGCTAAGTAGAAGCAGAAGGTAGAGTGATAGTGTGGAATGAATCCTGGAAGGGTGGAGGGCTCTGTCATTATCTTGCTGTGCGACTTTGGGTAAGTTATAACCCTCTCTGAATCTTGGTTTCATCTTCTTCAAAATGAGCAGGTTGAACTCACTCTCTAAAATGCCATTACTTTCTAAACACTTTATACCATCTCCACTATAGTATGTACTATCTTCTGACTCCTATGAGATAGTGGATATATTACAGTGTCAAAGCATCTTAGGCAATGTACTTTATCAAGTCCTTGGGGACATAATAAAACACAATTGTCTTACACTAAGGTTTAAATCAAGGGTTAAAATAGACTTTTTTTTAATATTAAAAAACAAAGTTAACCAAAGCTAACTGACAGAGTGGTCACATCTGACAATGCATAGCACATTCCATATCCTTAGTTAATACTTTTCTGTTGAGTAAAGGACAGCACATTTTCTAATTCATTAGAGTTCAACTGCTTTTGGGCAATGTTGATTTTTTTTGGGGGGTGGTTAATAACATAGAGCCACAACTAGGAACTGGGTGACTAACATTTTTCCCCTTGGGTACTCAGGGATTATACTTGAAGGTATTCAGAAGCTGTCTAGGAACCACAAAGCTTATCACTTATTTAGAAAGCATATTTAATTAAAATACTTACATTGGATTGGCATGGATGGCATTCTGCATCATTGGAAGAACTTTCCAATGATGAGCACACAGAGCCATTTGAATGATTAAACACTTGAGTGTGTTGTTAAAATAGGAAGCTACCAGGGGTCAGGCTATGGTGAACCCCTCTTTTTCTCCTCTCCCCTGCCCTTATGAAGTGGCTTTTCCACTTCGTAGGCAACCTCCTCTTCATATTCAACCATTCACTCATGTCTTGGGGCTCTGTCTTTTCCCTACAGGTGGTCCTTGAAACTCAAAAAGGCCACAATTTGTTGTACTTATCCCAACTCCCCAAACTCCTATTCCTGGCTCAGGACTATTTTGAGCTAATAAATGCCATGATTTAATTGTGAACATTTACCAAAGGGTTTGGATGATGGGTTGCAATTGGTTTGTTTTCCTTATCCTTGTCTGTCAGGAAAGTACCACATGTATATTCAAATTGCCTAAATACATATTTTCTCAATAAAGCCCAGCAGTTCTGTTGAGTAAATAACCTACTTTAAAAAATCCCTTAATGTACGCACCTCAAGGAGATTAATACTCATGGTTATGAATTTGATAAATGTGTTTCACAGAGTTTTTGGGTCTACTCACTCTAGGGAGGTCTTAATATGCATTTTATGGGGGTTTTAATCTTCTCTTCAGTAACAGTGAATGAAGCAGTAATAGTGTATATAAAATGCATGTGGCAGAATAATAAGGTCTGGTTCTAGACAACGATACCAACTAAAGGATAGAGAAAATGAGGCTAAGAAACTGGTATGATAAATCCCTGGAGCTGGGGCTGATCTGGGAAAATAATTCACTGATGAGAATTTCAAGTTTTTCTTTGGCTCCATGCCCTATAAGAGGAAAGGAAGTTATATGAACTCATTAATTTGAACTCTACCAAACCCGAATATGACAAATAAACAACATGGGCTGGAGATTTGCCTTTGAACTCTTCAGTAGATCTGTATTTCCTGATCAGGGACCCATTGGTGCAAACTGCATTATACTGCACTTAGTCATCAGAAAAGAGCAAGAATTTCCAAGGGATATAGCATGGTACACTAGAAGGAAAAATGCCTCTGGAGCAAGATTAAATTTTACCTTTAATGCTAACTGCCAGCATGAGCTTGGACAAGTCACTTAACCTATTTGCGTCACATTTATGAAAGGAAAGGTTTGTACTAGATGACCACAGGGATCCCTTTTAACTATAGATCTATGATCCTACATATTTATTAAGCATTTGTTATACCAGAAACAGGAAGGTACAAAGAAAAAAATGAAACATTTGCTGCTCTAAAGGAGCTTATGCTATTGTCATTGTTGTCATCCATGTCTATTTATCAGTATGTTCATCCATCATCACACTGTCATAGTCATACTTGTATTCAGGCAGCATTCTGAATAAATGGCTGGAAGGAGGTAATAGAGACAAGAATGGTGGTGCCCCTCAAAGTGATGAGGAGGGTGGGAAGTGGGAAAGAATTAATATTAAAAAATGGAGATATTCAGTCTTTTCCATTATTAGTTTGCTGTTGGCAATGTTTTATGCAGCTTTAGTAGCAAATAGTTCCCAAGATAATGGATAGGTCACAGGGACTTGGAGCTAAGAGGACATACCCAAATTCCACCCCAGATAACTATTAGCTGAATTCCTCTGGGCATGTACCTCGTTGAACCATAGCTTCTACTTCCAGTCTCCCTGAGATCCCATCTCCATTAGATGAAGTACATCAAAGTGATTTTCTAGCCTGAAAATTTTGTATACATAGGATCTATTATCTCAAGCATGACATATTTTTAGTCAATTTATGTTAATATTTGGATTGCTTATTTTTTCCTCTTCCTTATGCCCAGGTGGTGGGGGCTTACACTTAAGTTTTGTTGTGTTATCTAGGCATTATTTGGGGAAAAAAATTAATCCTAAAGCATCCATGTGAGACACACTGCCTCTTATTTGTCAGAAGGGTGCAAAATACACACTGGCCACTGACAAGCATCAGATTTTCTCTCCATGTTAATGGTGGTTACATATCACTCAGTGAGTAAAAACATTTGCCTCTTGATTTATGTTTGCTGACAATGAAATGTCCCTGGTGATTAATTGCTGTGCTCTACACTATTGCTTGGATGCTTACCTCCATGGTCCAAATTTGGAAGCAAATAAATATATGTCTTGCCATGGAGCTTGACATTACCCATTAAGTATTCATTTCTTTTGCATGAGTGAGTCTCAACATATCATAGGAAGTACATGCATGTATGTATATATAGCTATATCTCTCAATATGTATACACACATATATTTATTTGTATATTTGGTTTTGGATGTTTAGTGGGCCTTGGTTATTGAGTATCAACTTGTCAAAAATAGATACAGAGACAGATATAATTTTTACAAGCAAAAAAGAAAAAAATCTTTAGTTTAAAAAAATGTAATAGTCAAACTAGTTTGGATTACTGCTATCATTGATCAAATCACATCCCCTTTGGGGGTCTCAGGTTTTCTCTGTTATAAAGTGCAGGGTTTGAACTAGTTGTTTTCTTAATTCTTTCTCAATTTGATGCCTAGCTGACCTTTAAAATATCTTTCACTTCTGATATGACTCAAAGATAGGGGTTCTTAACCCCTTTTTGATGTCATGGAACTTTTTGGCAATCTAGTGAAACCAATGGATCAGTCTTCAGAAGAATATTTTAATTAATTAATTAATTAATCCATCTATTTGTTTATTCATTAATTAATTTATTTAATCATTTTTTAAAATTTTGAAATTCCCCAGGTGACAGTTCCCTTTTATTTTATTTTATTTTTCTTTATTGACTTGTTTGTTTACTTTTACTTTACAAGATTCAGTTTCAGAGTCACTTGAGTTTCAAATTTTCTCTCCTTTCTTCCTTCCCTCCCACCCCCTCCGCCATGGTGGCATATAATCATATATAGGATCTGCAAGCTCTTTCACATTGTACAGTAGTCTGGTTGTATAGAAGCATTGTAACCAATGGAGTGAACAATAGGAAAAAAGAAATAAAACCAAACATAGAAAAGAATGATAGCATATATTGGTTTAGTCTCCATTTACACTCTGGTCTTTCTAGATCTTTCTCTGAATGTAGATATCTCCTTCCATTCTGAGACTTGTAGAATTGTCTTCTTAGCGTTGCTGAGAAGCGTCCAGTTTATCAAGGTTGGTCATCACACATATGATGTATCTGTGATTGTGTACAGATTTTTCCTGGTTCTGCTCTTCTCACTTATCATCAATTAGTATAAGCCTCTCCAGGTAATTATGAAGTCCATCTCCTTCCCGTTTCTTATAGCACAATAGTATTCCATTACAGAATAATATTTTTAAATGTATAAAATCAAAAAGCATGGAATTATAAATGAAATTAGTTAGATGGAAATATAACTATCAAATACATAAAAAGGTTAACAGACCCAGGTTAAAAACCTCCCTGCTTTGGGGTTTCTTATACATAATATCAATATTTTATATATTTGTTTATAATTTTTTGAGACATTTGCATGTAACAAGATTGTATTTTGGCTGCCCCAAATCTCCTGCCAAAATTCTCTACCCAAATCTTCCTTCCCTCTGTTTAGTGCTTTAGTCATACAGTGAGTTTATTGCAGCTCAATTAGCAAGTACTTATTGAACAACTATGTCATTCTCAAGAGCATTTGAAGAAGGAACTGAAAGAAGAACCAACGAATAGAAAAATAAAAGAGATTTGACAGTATTGCTAGAGTATCCTATTTACATCAATGATGACTGTTGGCATAACACAACTGGACAGTCCATTAACCGAGGGTACTACATGAGGAAGTGGAATTTAAGAAGCCATTTAAAAGTGTTATTTTATTTGCATACATATATTACCCCTCACTCTCATTCTTCCCAAACATTAACTAAAAATGCTCACAACAAAATGCATAATCCAGCAAAACAAATTCCCACACTGGTCATGTTCAAAAATATATGTCTCAGTCTGCATTTTAAATTTATAACCTCTGTGGCACGAGGTGCTTCAAATATTTTATCTTCAGCCCTCTGGCATCATGGTTTATCACTGAATTTATCAAAATTCTAAAATATTTAAAAGTTGTTTTTCTTAAATAAAGTTGTTGTATAGATTGTTCTTACAGTTTTGCTCACTTCACTTTGTATCAGTTCACAGAGGTCTTCCTAGTTTCCTTTGCAATTTTCTTTTTGGTTATTTCTTATAGTGCAACAATATTTTCTTATTTTCACATTTATCATGTGTTTAGCCATTTCCTAATAGGGGGCAGGCCTCTTAGTTTTCAGTTTGGGTCTGTTACAAAAAGAACCACTATAAATGATTTTATACTCATGGGTCTTTTTCCTCTTTGTTTGACAATTTTAGGTTATGGGCCTAGTGATAACATTATAGGGTCTAGGGGGCTTGGGCAGTTTAGGGGAAATCCTCTTTGGTAAAACTGAATAGAACTAGAAAAAATCCATTCAGGTAATGGTGGTGATGTGGCAGACACTTCTGACAACATGGAAATTTATTTTTAAGATTCTTCACAGCATAAGATTACAGAAGAAAAGGAAAAAGAAAAAAAGAAACAGAGAAAAAAAGCCCTACACAGTATTATTAGTCCCCATGACTATATTTTTATATCTATGTGCAATGGAATCTGGTACTTGACAAACTCCATTAACATGTGAAATCTTTGATTTAAAAAATGTGCATCCCAGGAATCCTTTGCACATCATGGTAATCTTTGATGATGTATGAAAAAAAGAATAGCAAGGTATTCACAGGCATTTTCTCTTCACTAATCCACATCTTCATGGTTACATATTTTTCTATGTGATGTATAATTCTGTCCCTGGGAGTTTTATGCAGAGGGTATGGACAAACATTACACAGGATGAGAAAAATCTAGGTAGCTGTGATTTGTACTGGGAGATGATGGACTGAGGAGTGTGGGAGAGAAGAGCTAGATCCAGTTGCTATCATAAAGAACCTTGACAGTGAGATGCTAAGGGGCTTGGCCAAAAAGGAAGTCATATTAATCCTTCATTTGTCAGCATCTTCTTTAGATTAACAAGATAACGTGTGTGTGGAAATAAAGAACTTCAGCCCCAATGTACCTTAAGAATTTCAGGGTTACTGAATATCAGCACAGGACTAAGGGGTATGTCAGGTATGTAATGTATTAATTTCTAGGTCTCATTTAAAAACACAAACAGTCATTTTGTCTCCAGACAAAGCTGATCATGGAATTCTGGCTTCCGTAAAATAAATAAGATTTCTTTTCCTAATATCACCTTGCACATATAAAATATCTGGTGCCATTGTTACTTACACAAGATATGTTTATGTGTGCATATATGATATCCATATCTATGTTTCTGCATATATGAATGTGTGTGTGTGTGAATGCTATACTTTATACTTGGGTATTTAAAATCATTATAATCACACATTTCATATAAAATGTTAAGTTTTGCAGAGTTATTTCTTTACAACTCTATGACACAGGTAGTGCTTGGATTACTTTCCCTAGTCACAGATGAGGGGAACAAAGTTCAGAGGAGTTCAATGATTTTTCTCCTAGTTATACAACTAGAGTGCAAGTTTCTGAATCTAAAGTTCATCTTTTCTCATTATACCATGATGACCCTCCTTCCTTCTGATCCTCCTCTCCCTGTTTTTAACCATTTGTATAGAATTATACATTCATGGAATGCAATCTTCTGAGGAAGAATAAATCTTAAAAAATCATATTTTAATGTATATTTTTTCAGAGTATACAATAAATCTCCCCTGATGTGCCTGAAAGAGGGCATGTACCAAGATGTATTAGTTTTGTCATGTATAGAATTTATAGGCAATAACAAAAAGGGAAATGAATTTTCAGTTCTCTGAGGATTCCTTAAAGGATGTCGGTAGCTAAGGAAACATGGGAAAAATGGTTGTTTTGTGCATTAATTTATTTTTCCAATGCTTGTTTAAGATTACACAGAGCTGATCACTATAAGTGTTAGATTTCTCAGGGGGAAATTGTCTTTAGTCTTGTGTGCTGAAAGTAGTGGGGTGTGGGAGGACCATTTCATAACACTGATATCAGGGCATGGATGGTTTGGGATCTGTTCCATAGGATGAGATCACAAGGTCCAAAGCAGTATATAGGGACAAACATAGGACATTTATAGGCTACCTGTATGCTTTGAGATACTGTGATATTTCGTATATTACCAAGCTTTGTTAGGATGAGAATTAGCTCAGTGTTTGTTAGCAAAAACTAATCAAACCATGGTGTAAGCCTTTAACCAACCATGATATAATAAGTTACTTTCTTTTCCTTCCTTTCTTTTGTTTTAGAATAAGTTATTTTAACTTTCACATAAACATTCTAGGAAATGACAAGACAATTGGGAAATGTTCCTATATATGTTACATGAAATGCACTGGTATTTGTATTTATTTATAGGATTGTGTTCAGCATTTTTATTGTCTGTTTGCTTCTACTGTCTTCTTCTTCATCATCATCATAGTTGGCATGAATATAGATTTCTAAGGTTTGAATAGTACTTTACAAATATTATCCTACATCTTATTCTCACAACAATACTGGGAAGATAGGTGCTATTATTGTCTTTATTTTACAGATGAAGATAAGTCATGTGTCCAGGGTCACACAACTGGTAAGTGTCTGAGGTTAAATTTGGACTTGTCTTCCCAACTCCAGATCCAGTGCTCTATTCACTGCACCATAAGGTGAGCTGCATTTCCTTGTATTGTCTTTCCATAGTTCTAAATTAAAAAAAAATTCCATATTCTTTTGTTTGACACAATACTTTTCTGGAACATGTGTATACTGTACTATAATAGTACTCATTTCTAAAAAATAGGACATAGTCTATTTCTAATTTGATATTGCTTTCTTAAATAGAACTATTAAAAATAATTCTGTATGTGTTTGTTTTTTTATTTTTCTTGTCCATAATATTGTTGGCATATAAACTTTGTGGAGTGATACCTGGTTTATAGAGCATGAACATTTGGAAACTTTTCATATGATTCCTTATTGCTTTTGCACAGATCAAACTCTTTCCTGTGTTCACTATTAGCACATCAGTTTTTTTATGACTGTGCCAACATTCAATAATTTTTACACTTTTCCAACATGATGAGAACAAGGAACTATTTCAACATTGTTTTATTTTGTGTTTTTCCCATATTTTTAGTAATTCTGAACATTTTATGTGTCAAACTTTTATCAGAAAATCTGAATACAACTTTATTTAAGCCTTATCATTTCTTATTATTGTTTTTATATTATTTTTCAGCTATGAAAATGAATTGAAACACCTTAAAATGAATCTTGAACCTCCTGTAAGGTTATCTAAGTTGTGACTGGTTAAGCATTTTTCTCCTATTTATATTTGAAAAGATTTCACCTTATATTCTCCTTTGTGCTTTTATAAGTTTTGAATTTATGTCAATGATTCATTTTGAATTAATTTTGTTGTATGGTATAAAATGCTGGTTTATTTCAGGTTTCCCCTTCCCCCATGCCCAGGTTTTCTGATTATTCTCAGCAGGTTTTTATGAATAATAAATTCCTTGTCCAGTGATTTATGGTCTTAGGTTTATCAACCCTTAGGCTCTTCTATGCAGTTAGTTCTAAATATCACCTCTTTAATCTCCTCTATTGGTTTATTTTTCTATTTTTTAAACTGGTTTTTGGTATAATTTGGAATCTGGAAGGTTATAACTCTATTCCTAGTTTTATTTTTTAAAAATCTTTAAATTTATTGGTCTTTATTATGCAGGATGAATTTTGATAATATTTTATTCTTTGAAGTATCTTATTAGTAACTTGATTATCTACAAATTGGGATAGTAATGTCATCTTTACTATCTATGACCCAGCCATGAAGATTGAATACATTTCCAAATATTTAGGTCTTTTTCCCTATAAACATTATTTTATGGTTTAATTTTGCATACATGTCTTTGTAGGTTGGTGTCTGAATTTTTAACATATTTTAAAATTTGAAATGGTGATTTTTCTATGTTTTTGGTCAGTAATATACACAAATTCTTACTATTTTGTGAGCTTATTTTACATCTTAGTATTTTAGAGTCTTTGCCTCATTTTTTTTATTATTGGTTTTTGTAAGAGAACCGGCCTATCACTCTTGAAGATATTTTAACCTTTTCTTTGCTGATATCTATTTCTTTATTTTTTCCATATCTTATTATTACATTTGCATTTCTTGATCTGTGCTGACTAGTAATAGTGAGAGTAGACGTAATAGCTTTGCCAGGATTCTTAATGGAAATAAAATTCTTTATTCAGAACCAAGAGAATGTCCAATACAATAACAGCAATATTGTTTTAAGAACAACTTTGGGCAAATAAGTCACTTTTACTAATACAAATGCCCAAATCAATTACAAAGGACATATGAAAGAAGATGGTATGTAAATCCAGAGAAAGAAATGATAAATAGGAGTATATATGAATTATTTATATATACACACATATAGATTATATACATACATACATATAAAAATTGTGTCTAATGTCTCTAGGGTGGGAGGAGAGAAGGAAAAAAAGAAATGGAAAAAAGGTAATGATAAATCAATTTTGTTTTTAACACATACCTCTTTTCTAGTGGGTGGGAACAGTCTTTAACAAAGAATTAATTAAGAATTATGTGGAAGTAATTATATAAAGGATATCATCAGAGAGATTAGTTTGCAGAAATGAAGAACTGTTGGTCACATTCTTTTCTTCCTTCTTCAGATTTGATCTGTGTTGAGTCTGGGCATCATAGTTTAAGAAGGGCATTGATAATATGTAGTGTATTTAGAAAAAAAGCAGCCAGAATGGTGAATGGCTTTGGTGGATTCACATTATATAAAGGTTGAAAGAAGTTATCATGTTGAGACCAGAGAAGAGAAGACTCAGGAGGGATATGATTGTTGTGCTCAAGTATTCAAAAAGCTCTCATGTGGAGGAGGGCTTATATTTATTCTGTCTGATCCCAGAGGGTCATTAGTGGAAGTTCTAAAGAAAACAATTTAGATTTGATCCTTGGGTACTACCACTACCACCACCACCACAACAACCCAACACTTCCTAACAATACAGCTGTCTAAAAGTGGGATGGACTGCCTTGGGAGGTTGTGGTTCCCCTTCCTTTGAGGACTTCAAATAGAAGCTGGCTGGCTACTTACTGAATAGGTTATAGCAGAAATTCCTTCTGTGTATGAATTTAACTAGATGGTGATTGAGGTCCATGCCAACTTTCAGATTTGTGCTTCTGTGATTTTATCCCTCTAGACCTCTTACATATATCTCTGTCTCTGTCTCTCTGTCTCTGTCTCTCTATCACTCTCTCATCTCTCTCATCTCTCATCTCTATTATCTCATTTTCTATCTCTATATGTAGTACATGTAATGAAATATTTTATATGAAAAAAATATATATAGAAAATTATACTGTAAATTATGATAATATATTTGCTCTACTTTTTCAGACATGTAATAAGATTCCAGGGAGAACATAAATGAGAATAAGGAACCACTATTATGTAATGGATAAGTATAGACCTTGCCCAACTGTACCACCCTGATTCTATGAGCCCATGTTGAAGGGATTTTTAAAAATTTGTGTCTCTCCCTTTGGTGTCAAATATGCTCCTATTCTCTTAGGTAAACAGTTTATGCTATTCTAATGAATATTCCAATTAAAATGACCAGAAAGGAAATTTTGCATGGAGAAATTAATGGTGCCATTGATAAAGCAGTCAAAGATAGATGACTTAGAAAGCCAAAAGGCACATATTCCAAGTCTATGGAAAAAAGAACAGGTAATCTCACTCCAGGGTAATCTTAGAATGAAAAATATTTAGTAATTTCTAACATTTTAAACTGAATAACATATATGCCTTAGAATTTACCATGACAGTGCCTTATGAGGAGGTTCATTTGTGAAATATGGAAAGGTATGGGAAGGACAGACATGTTTGCTAAATGACTTCTTGCTAGCCTACCATTTTATCAATGGCAGTAGCAAGAAACTACCCTTATATACTTCTGAATAAATCATTATAAATGAGGATGAATTCAGTTGTCTTTCAGCAAGTGGCAGCAAGAAGTATTATTAACAGCTTTTACTAATCAGGAAACAGAGGAGAATAAATATCAATTATGATAAGATGAATAATGATTTCTTTTTACCATCTTTTTCACTTTTTCCCATGATAGGGTTAATTATTTATGGTGAAGGCACATTAATAATTTCACTTTATTCTTATCCAGGCAGTTAATGGGTTGTAACAAAAGACAATTGGGAAGAACAATGCTATAAGAAAATGTTTACATTATTTAAAAGTTCCTGTGTTCATACATACATACATACACATATATCTTTAGAAGCAAACTGTTTATATTAATTAAGTTGGACAGAAATTTTAACATCTATCTTTTCCATTTGATTTCTGGAAAACTTTAATTCCTGTTATTTAGGCAGCCTGGGAATATTAGAGTCTTTGGAGAAATGCTGCAGGGCTTAGTGCTCGAGAATGAATTTAAAAAGAATCATGAGAATATTTCTTGTCTGATTCTTGTAAATTTTTAATCCTGTTTGTTTCTGTTGAGTATATGGGCTTAGAATCATGTTGGATTTTTGATACAAGCTTTTCCTCTCCTTTCCGTCTCTCCTTTTGGCATTTATTAACTTTAGGGGATCTTCTTGGTTTAGACTGATGGACTTAAGCTTATTTCAATTTGAGAAACCCTGGTTATAGAAAGGGTGGAGTTGTTTATCTCAGAGAAGACTGAAGTGGGAAAGTGACCATGATAATTGCCTTCAAGTATTAAAGATTGTCATGTGGAAGATGGATTTGAGTTATTCTCTTTGTGCCAGGAGCGATGGATGGTATTTGAAGAGATAAACTTAGGTTTGCTGCCATGTGAACAAAACAAAACAAAATCCAAATAATTCAATCTAACAGTGGAATAGATTATTGTGGTTGGTCATGGATATGTTCTTATTGGAGGCCTTCAAGCAGAGGCTAGATTACCATTTGTATTGAGTACAGTGAGGTTTCTTTTCCTGGTATGAGTTGGCCTAAATATCCCCTGAGCTCCTTTCCAACTCTAAAATTCTGTGGTTTGGTTTAGTTTTCTATAAAGGAGTTCCTACATATATGTTGGGATAGGCTTGCTGCTCATAGCCCTGGGTCTCCTCTGGCATCCCTCAGGTTGGTTAGGAACTATCACTACTTCCTGGCACTTGAGGAGAGCTAGGAGGATTGACACAGATTTCCATAAGTGGCTAAGTTATCTATACTTGAACTATGAAGTCATTAATACAGGGGGAGGGGGAAGCTAGAGGATTCTCCAGGAATGTGCCTTTCATCCCAATTCTATCAAACTCTATACCATAACAGTCTTGTCTTCTTTTTGAGGGTCCAGGTCAATTAACCAATGAAAAGTATGTATTAATCACTCCGTATGTGCTGGATACTATGCCAAAGTCTGGATATACAAAGAAAAATTAGAAAAATGTAAAGTTTCTTCCTTCAAGGAATTCTAGTCCATATGCTCCATTTGACATGCCTTTAATTCATTCTCTACCTCTATACAATTCACAGGGTTCCTTTCTTTTTTTAGGCGCAGTTCAAGCACCATCTTCTGCGCAGAATGTTTCCTGGTCTCCCAACTGCTAGCATTCTACTTCCCAAGTTATCTTGTATTTAACTACTTTGTACATGTTTCTATTTATTCATTTTATACATAGGTAGTTTATATTTAAGATTTGTACTTGTCCTTCCCATTAGAATGTAAGTTTTTTTTTTGGTGAGAAATAACTATTTCATTTTTTGTACATGTATCCTCATTGCCTAGCAAAGTACCTGGCACATAGTAGGGTGCTGTAAAATACTCATTAATTGTTGATTGATTCTGATTGGGGAGATAAGATGTATTTAACTCAGTGCATGCAAAATATATAGTCAATCAATTAACAAATATTTATTAAGGCCTGTTATACCAAGAGAATCCTTGACTTCAAGGAGTTTATAGTTTAATGGGCAAAGACAAGACAGAAAAGGAAGGATATCAGGTTTTACAGCATGGAAAGTAAAACCAGGCAGAATTGAGATGGAAAATGGTGTGAGCAGGAAGTCTAGTGACTGCTTTCTGTACAAAGCAAACTTTGGGAGTGCTTCACCCTCTTGCCTTCCAACTGAGAGGAGAGGAGGCTGAGGGAGATGGAAAGGCTGAGTTAGCAGCAAGATGTTGGGATAAGAAGTGATCAGTTTATCCTAGGAAGGACATCTCCTTCCCCAGAACTCAGCAGAGTAGAATATATAGATTAGGTGATAAATAGTCTCAGATGGGAAAATGCTGGTGGGGGCAGCAGGGATGGATAGGCCTTCTGCACAAGATGGCATTTAAGGACTTGAAGCAAACCAGAGAAACTAAGAGGCAGAGGGGGAGAGAGAGCATTCCAGGCATGGAGGAAAACCCGTACAAAGTCCTAGAGATGAGAGATGGATTGTTGTCTGAAAGGAAAATCCAGTATGTCCCAAAACAAAAACCCTCGATTCCTAGATGCTTTATATATTAGATTATATAGATTCAAGGAATTCTACAACTCTCATAAAGATGTTCTTACCTCTTACCTCATTTCCACTGCCTGAGAGACCTTCTTGAGGTTTTTTGTTCTAGGGTTAAGGAAATGAGAGTTCCTTTTTTGTAGTTTGGTAGATAGCTTCCGCCATTTTCTACTACCAAGTGGAACCAGGCAAAGACTCCTTCCCATAGACTGGGGTCCATGGCCTTCCTAATCTATGATGATCAAGTGTTTCCATAATCCATCTGCATCTTTAATCCAGTATCAGTTACCTGTGTGGCTACATCCAGAGTTATCACCATGTTACCATCTCTATCCTGTCAATCATCCCTTCATGACAACTTATTTTCTGAAATGACTGCAGGTATAATTTAAGGGCATTCCTTAATCTTGAAGCCCTCAATTCCCTATATTCTGTTAGCTGGGGGTTCTGGTGGGAGGAAGGTTGCCACTCTGCTTTACAAATCACTTTAAGGATGGAGTGAGGCCAAACACTAAATTTTCAAAGCCACCATGGAGCCTTTCTTAATAATGGAATCAGGCCACTGATATCAATCATCTCTCTCAGCCTGATGTACTGTGACCAATTTAAATAGGCAGAAATGGCACTGGGACATATATTTTTCTGGAGAAAAATATTGTTTTCTCCGGAAAACAATTTCTCTAGAAAACAAAATATTCTCCAAAATATTAGAGAATATCCTTTCTATATTCTACAGCTGACCCTCCCCTCTAGATAAGAAGAAATCTGATTCCTTTTCTTCCCAATCTATCATTTCTAAACATCCAGAAGATCTGTGCAAGTACAAGACTGTGGTCTAGTTAAAGAATGCTTGACTTGCTGCCAGGGAATATGAGTTCCAACCTTCTCCTGTGTGACTTTAGGTAATTCACTTAATATCTCTGGGACTCAGTTTCCTCATCAATACAATGTGGGTATTGGATTATATGACCTCTAAGGTCCAATCTGGTTCTTTTACTGTGGTTTGTATGACCTCAGTGTTTCTGAAAGTCTGGAGAAGTGGAAAGAGGATTGGATTTAGAGGGCTAGAAGACATGAATTTTATTCTAGACTCCCCTACTTAGCAGCTGTGTGACTTTGGATAAATCATTTATGTTTTTAAGCATTACTTTTCTCATCTGTGAAATAAGAATACTATTTGCATTCAGAGGTCTACAGAACTGCTGTGAGGAAAACCCACCATTTCCTATAGAAAGATGACCTATTCCTCCCACTGAAGATCCAATCCACCTATGCAACAGCACCATTGTAGGATCATAAGCAAGTCACTGAACTTCTGAGCTGCAGTTTCTTCCTCTGTGAAATGGGGACAGAAACGTCTCAGTCACTTCAAAGGATAGTTGTGAGGATTAAAGGAGATAAGATATAAAAAATTTTTGTAAACTTAAGAGTAATATACTAATGATAGATTATTTTTATTATTATCACATCTTTATCCTTTTCAATGGAGTTCAGGTAGAAACAGGCTAGAGATCTGCCATTATCCCAGTCTTAGTCTTTTAAAATTAATGTTCAGCTGAGTTTTGGCCAAATAGATAAAACACCTGAATTTTAAAGATAGAATAAAAGTAGTGGGATGTAAATTCATCTTATGTAGACTTGCTGAAACCATTTACAGGAGTTCATTTACAGGAGAACTCCAGGAGCAGAAAGGATGATGGGGATTTCTGTACCTCCTCTTGCTCTCACATGACATATTTATTCTTCTAGGTCTCTATATGATGAAAACTTCTCATTCTAGTATGTTATTAATCTAGTGTAATATAATACAATATGATATGACATAATATAATACAATATAACATAATATGGTGTGATAGATTGTAATATGATATATTAATATAGCAAAATCTCTTAAAAGTTTTATTCTTGAAACTGTGAAGTTTGAAAGATTTTGAGAAATGTTTCTGTCTCTGATAGTTTTCCAGTCTTGGTAGTTAATTGGTTGAACTCACTATGTTTCTTTTTTCTTTTTTTAAACAAGAGCTATATTTGCAGAAAAGAGATTTGTCTTCTCTCAGTTCTGGAAAGACAATGATCTTATGATGCATAGTTTTAACCACTAGGTTATATTCCTAGGTATTTGTAGGCACAACATTTTTATAGCATACCCTAGAGCAGTGTTTCTCAACCTTCTATTGCTTTATTTCTATATCTTTAGTACATTTCCTTATGTGGTGACCCCAACAATAAAATTATTTTCGTGGCTACTTCATAACTGTAATTTTGCTACTGTTGTGAATCTATCTGATATACAAGATGTATTTTCATTGTTACAAATTGAACATAACACATAGGTTGAGAACCACTGCCCTAGAGGTTCAACTGAAAATTTAATTGAAATAATGAATAATTTTAGCAAAGTTAGATGACAAAAATAAATTCACATATGTCATCACCATTTCTATATATAAATAACAAAATTCAGCAGGAATAGCTAAAAGAAAAATTCCATTAAAACTTATTACAGATGTTATAAAATAATTGGGAGTGTATATATACCAAGATTCACCCAGGGAATCTAAATATGAATCTAAGTATGAAATACGTTGGCAAAAATAAAGATAGACACAAATAATCAGAGAAACATTGTGTGTAGCTTGAACCAAAATAATAAAAGTGACAATGCTACCTAAATGAATATATTTATTCAGCATTGTACCAATAAAATAGAAACAAAGGAATGCTTTATAAAGCTATGAAAATAATAAAGTTCACGTGCATGAAAAAAGATTAAGGATCACAAAGTTAATAATAAAAAATATCAGAAAGGCAAGGGAAGGGGTTCTATCAGTGTCAGATCTCAAACTGAACTACAAAAAAGTAATCATTAAAATAATTTGATACTGGTTTTTAAAAAGAGAGAGATTGATTAGTGGATTTTATTAGGTATGCAACTTACAGAAGAAAATAAACTTTGGAGCATAGCCTTTGATAAACTCAAAAACTCCAGTTAATGGGGGCAAAGGCTAGGACTCGCTATTTGACAAAATTTTATGGGAAAAATGGGATAGAATTTTGGCAGAAATTAGGTTTAAAACAATGCCTATATCCTACACTAATATAAACTCCAAATAGATACCTGGCCCATTTATTAAAAAGCCACATCATAAATTAGAAGAGCAAGGAAGAAATACCATTTCAGATCTAGGGCTAGAAGAAGAGTTCTTGACTAAAAAAAGGAATAGAGAGAATCATACAAGACAAAATGGCTAATTTAATTACAGAAAAATTTTAAAAGTTTTTACACAAACAAAGTATGATAAAAATAAAGAGAAATAGGTAGTTTTTGGGAAAAATCTTTGCAATAAGTTTGTTAAAGCCTCATGTCCAAGATATATAAAGAACTGATTCAAACATTGAATAGACTAAAATGAGCTAAAATCTATTCTCCAGTAGAAAAATAGTCAAAGGATATTAACAGACTGGAAGAAATCCATTCTATGAATAATCATATGAAAAAATACTTAAAATCCCTAATAATTAGAGAAACTCAAATTGAAGCAACTTTGAGGTTCTATCTCAACCACCAAAAATGACAGAATAGGAAAATAACAAATGTTGGAGGGATTATGGGAAATGAGGCATATCAGTAGACTGTTGGTACAGTTGTGATTGGGTTCAACCATTCTGCAAAGCAATTTGGATCTATGCTCAGAAAATTATTAAACTTGTAATAAATTAATGAACATTTATTAAGCACCTATGTTTCAGTAAATGTATTAAGAGCTGGGGATATCAAAAAAGGGCAGAAGATAGTCCCTACCTTCAAAGAGTAGTCCAAGATCCCTGAGAAATCAAAGAGAAAGTAAAAAAGGTATTTTGTACAAAGATATTAATTTAAAGTATTTCCATTTTTAAAAACTGGAAACTAAAGGTTGTTTCCTATTATGAGATGGTTAAACAAATGGTATATGAATGTAAAGGAATATCATTGTGTCATTAGACAGTGGAATGAATAATTTCAGAGGAAACTGGGCAGACCTCTATGAAATGATGAAAGGCATAATGAGCAGAACTAAGGGAACAGTATACACACTGATAAAAGCACAGAGAAAGGGGGTAGCAAAGTGGCACAATGAATACAGCACGGTTCTGGAGTTGGTTCTGGAGTCCGGGGGACTAGGGTTCAAATCTGGCTTCAGACACTTAACACTTAGTAGCCATGTGACCTTGGACAAGTCACTTAACCCCAATTGCCCTGCCTTTCCCCCTCCAAAAAAAAAAGACAAGAAAAGCATATAGAAAAACGACCTTTAAAATTCTGATCAAAGCAAACTTCTAGAACAATAGAATGAAGGTTAAACATGCCAGTCACCTGCTGATGAACTTTAAATTCATAAAGAAACATACATTTTCAGACAGGCTAATGTAGGAATTTGTTTTGCTAGATTGTGCTGCTGTGAGCTGAGAGCTTTTTCTTCTTTTTGGATTAAAAAAACTCAATGGGAAGATGATGTAGAGGAAAGGAGAGATTAATAAAACTGCTTGTTACTTGAAATAATTAAATTAAAATTAAAATATATTTTACAATTTGCCATGATGTGTTAAATAATTTCTATCATTGTCTTGCATAATCTAAATTGATTGATGATAACCCACCTGTAATTTCTGATTTTGATGATCTTGTCCTGAAATGTCATCATAAATTCTTCTATCTGTATAAACAAATCTTCATACCTCAGCAATTTGCTTGACATTCCTTTGCTGACATACTGTTGATTGAGTTTATGTGAATCTTGTCCATAGAGAGTCTTTTGATGCCAGGTTTGGATCTAGCCATTTCACATGCTCTATTTGGAAGTAAATCACTTTTATTCACAGTAGACAAATCCAAAGGTGTGATGCCTATTGTTAGTTTTTGCAATCGCTTGGTGAAGTGATATTTGCTTGATCCAAAAATATTTCTGTAAGTTTCTAGCCTATATTATCCGAGGGAAATTATTTGCCAATTATAGTAGTAACCAGTTATTAAATTAGAATTAATGATTTTTCCTTTTACTCCCTCATTCAGGGACCAGCCCCAGTAAGTCATTGAGTCTGTCTGTGCAGGATGAGGTTGATAGATGAGATTGGCTTAATCTTTGGGATACATGTTCTAAGACCTTGGGTAGGACCTCACCTAACTAGAAGACCTTACTTCTGTTTAGAGTGTAAACAGGGTCTAATCTAGGGGAATTTCAAACCTAAAGCATTAAGTCTATGCCTGTACAACCCCCTATTGTGGTTTAGGATAACCCAGGTCATGAAGGAGAAAAACAACCAGAGTGGTCTGGTAGAGATGGTAGAATTTGTCAAAATTCCTGGAGGTGGCTGAGTCTCAAGAACAAGCTATATTCATAGCAGGAGGAGCTGAAGACTTTTAGACCGCCTCCACATTAACATGCCCACCACCTCATCAATTGTTCACCAATTAAGGTTAATTTTCCCCCTCTCAGGAGCATCTCCTTTTCCAAAGTTTTTTAAACACCTGGTGTTCTCCATGGTTTTGTCTTTGGTTACTGAAATAGTTGACTATTAATTTCTTTATTATCAAATAGCCTAATTAATAAGTTGTTTATTAATTACCCAGAAACTCTGTCTCTCATTTTTCATTCCCATCCCACTCCATTTCACTTTCATTCATCACATATCATGTGCACTGAAAAATATCTATTGATGTTCATAGTCTTTTTGGACAATGACATTCTTTGCATTTCTCTAGCCTTGGACCCTAGAATTTTGCTGTTGTTTTGTTGACTTGATCACGTCTGACTCTTCATGACCCCATTTGGGGTTTTCTTGGCAAAGATGCTGGAGTGGTTTGCTACTTCTCAGCTCATTTTACAGATGAGGAATAGAGATGAATGGGTTAAGTGATTTGCCCAGAGTCGCACAGTTACTAATTGTCTGAGGGTGGATTTGAACTCAAGTCCTTCTGATTCCAGAGCCAGCAAATGACAGCTATTTAGGTGATGTGTTTTTATGTTTTGGAGGATTATAGACTCAGATTTGGAATAAACCTTAAAGGCCATTCAGTTCATCCTCCTCATTTTATAGAGGAAGAAACTAAAGCTTAGAGAGGTAAGCTTACTGGTCTGATGTCATACAGCTAGCAAACAGCATAGCTTCAATTTGAATCTGGGTCTTCTGTCTGTAGGTTCCTGAAGGAAAGAACTATTTCATTTCTCATGCTGTCTAGCTGTCTATTGATTAAGTTACCATACATTAATTATTTAAAACCTATATGAAGCTCTTTGTCATAAAGACAGGAATGGGAATAGGTTAAACTCTCTAAATTCTGCTTTTTGGGGAATCACATACCTGATATCAAGAAAGGAGAGTAGCTTTTTGGATTTTATAAAATATTCCCGGGGTTGGGGTGCTGTTACTGTTTTTGCCGGTCTGGATACATTCTATGCCACAGGGGCTTAGAGAGTTTCATTGTGTGTTTTTGCTATTTGTTTGCATTTAGTAAAAGTGGTTTGAAATTATTTGACTTATTTATTGAAACTCTAGATTATGTACTTGCATTTGGGGCCAATTTTTATCTGGTCTAAGACAGAAATATTAATCTTTCTATAGCTGATTTAAGGTCACATTCCCTGGTTTTTGTTAATATTGTATATATTTTTGCTAGAATATTTTACAACACTTTTTATTGTGCAAAAATGTATATTACAACTGGTGATGTATAGCTGTTAATTCCTTATGTTCTTCCCATCAAACTTTGATGTCAATATCATCATCATCATCTCTCTGTCTTTCATATTAGGATCTTATAGAAAGTCCTGAGACAAGCAATAATTTTACTTCAACAATAATGTTGCATAAGTGGATAAAATAATAGATTTTTTCTCTGGTGGAATAAAGCTATTAGGATGTAAGGTCATTTTCTGGAGGTTCATTTTAATGACCCTAAGAAAGTCCACAAGGCTGATATCTACTTCACCCAATTCTCATAGAATTATTGTCATTGTTTTTATTGTTCTTACCATCATCAATAATTTGAGAGCCAAGTACACCATTTGTTCCCATCTGACTCTTCTGTCAGTGGGTATATAGTTCTTATAATCACTCTATCATTGGCCACTGTCAGTGTAGGCAGAGAAATGGATGCAGTATAAAAACTTAACTACTTATTGAATCAAGAAAGAGTGGCATAATGGAGAGAACAATTGGCTAGTCTAGACTTTGTCAGGTGAGCCATATGTAAGCCCTGGTTTTTCCCCAAGGGAAGCATTTAACTTTTCCATTGTCTTAGAGGGATGCTATTTGGTTGATGAGAAGTGGAAAACTGAGTCCTTAAGCAGCTAATTTTCTTTCTGATCATTTGGTCTACTAAAGGATCATTCTTCCCTGTAACAGGTCATTTAAAAACAATTAAATCACAGTTAAACCCTTTTCTACCATTGTCACAGTGGGGCAGGGCAAATGACAGCTTTTTAGGCAATGTGATTTTGGATTTTGAAGGATTATAGACTCAGACCTGGAATAGACCTTAAAGGGCACTCAGTTTACCCCCTCATTTTATAGATGAAGAAACTAAAGTTTAGAGAAGTAAGGTTACTGCTCTGAGGTCACACAGGTAGCAAGCAATATAACTGCACTTTGAATCTGGGTCCTCTGTCTGTAAGTTTCCTGAGCTATTTCATTTCTGCTTTTGAATTTCCAGTACATTGCTTATCACATAATAGTCAGTGAATGCTTGTAGATTGATTGGTCTCCAAATCCAACCAATATCTCCACAGTACCATGCAGCATGACCTAAAATGTGACCTAGCCAAATCAAAGAAATAGAAAGCTCTATGATAATGATGAGGGGCCAGAAATGTTGAGGGAGAAACCTCCAGGGATATAGGGTTCCTGAGACCAGAGTTCTGAGGGCTAGGTCACCTAGAATGAATTTGGGGACTCAAGCATTCTTTAAAGTCAAGGTGGCTAAGATTTATTGTTATGCTATACAACAGGCAAGAGTTATTAGGGAACCTGCAACCTTAGAGGATATAGTTAAAGTTTATTTAGTATGATATATATATATATATATACATATATATATGTGTATATATATATAAAGTATGATAAAAAAACATTTGCCAAATATACTAACTAGGTGAATCAGGGCAGGATTAGGGAGTGGTCAGTTCTTGAAGGAATATAGAATTTTAATATCTACTGCACAGGTATTTTACCCAGAGTTCACTGGGAAATAGCCCAAGGGGAAGCTACAAGGAGGTGTGATTTTAGGCCTGAAAGGCAGTAAGTCAACTAACTGTCAGGGCTGACTGAGAAGTACCCAGATTGCCCCCATCAATGCCTTATTAGACAAGATAAATTTAAGGAAGTATACATACGGCTAAGTCTAGGATACATATGAGAGATTAGTAATTAGTAAATACCATTATGATCCAGTACACAGCTGGTTCAAAATACTAAATTCTATAGGTGTAGCTGGCTACTATATCAGGAAGATAGATAAGTATTGTGCTACGGCATGCTGCCCTTAAGCTGGAGAGAAAGTGCCTGAGCCAGTGTTTAGAGGCTAGGGAGAAATGTGATTTGAGAACTGGGGTTCAAACACAGGCACCCAAGCACCCCATCAATAACAGGGTTATATTTGAGGCTCTGATTATTCCCTTGGGCTCTCCAAATAACTTTACCCATGTAAATCCAGCCAGTGATAAAGAGGTAGGTGAATAAATTGCTAATTGATAAATAAATGATTAAATTAGCCAATAAATTATTTTTTTGCAAGGGGGTTATTCATTGCAAGTGGATCCTGGCACAGTTCCTTTACCTAAGGGGAGAAGAGGATTTTTAGCAATTTTTCTACCCAGAAATCTCATTTTTTTCCTCTCTCTAAGGTTAGCAACAAGGCTCTGTATTACATTACATTACATATGTAATATTACATATTACATCTTGGGAAATACCAGGTGAAAGGAAGATTTGTCTGTGACACAGTCTGCTGTTGGATACCTCTTTTTACAACTTATCACTTTGCTTATTACTTCCCTAGGACATTTAAAAGATCATATCAGGAAAACAATGTAGTTGATGGAGACATATGAATGCCTGGTGATCTTTGTCCAAATGTGAATGAAATTATTTTCTATGCGCGCATGGAATATTATCAAAAGCTGACCAGTCAGATCTCTGGGAATTTATTTGAATTCCTTCATTCATGTGTAGCACATTATTGAACTTGTTTTCTCAACCCTCACTCATGCTGTCAGGTTTGGTCCTTAGAGGTGGCTATTATGTCCTCTTAGGGGTCTACACACAACCCTAGAGGATTGTGAAATATCTTTCTCAGGCTAAAGTTCGTAAACCTGCTCAGTGGTGAACTTTTCATCATAATTATCATTTAATAGCAGTTAGAGCTAATTCCCTTTTAGAAGGATGTAATAAGACAACTTAATAAGAATAATTTAATAAGATTAAGAACATTTGGTATACAATATCCTTCCGCAAATCTGTAACACATTATCTTACTGGTATTTACAGAGTCAAAGGAAAGTAGGTTCAATCTTAAGG
This sequence comes from Pseudocheirus occidentalis, assembly GCA_028646575.1. NCBI lineage: Eukaryota > Metazoa > Chordata > Mammalia > Diprotodontia > Pseudocheiridae > Pseudocheirus > Pseudocheirus occidentalis. The sequence continues at coordinate 37,453,888 of CM053599.1, read as the reverse complement.
ACCACATGTAATAAAGGGCCCATCCTGGTTGATAAAAGTCCTTTTCCCCCCTTCTTGGAATTGCTCATGAACTTCTCTTTAGGCCTGGTGTAGCCATTCCACTAGGCTCTTTGTTTATTCCTCAAATGTCTTTATTTGACATGTCTCGAGGCAAGCACTGCTGTCCTGTGGATAATGTAAACACCCCTATAAGTATAAATTCTTGTAACCATATAAAGTTTACAAGGTTCTTCTTTATTCAAGGAGGAGCACAAGACTAAGGTTCCACTAAGTCATTTTATTTCAGGGACTTGGCTGGAAGGGCTCTGTCTCCTCTCCACTGTCAGATAATAGAATAATGGCTGAATGCAAAGTGTAATGCTGGTTTTGTATAGTTTCCTCAAACATTCTGAATTGAATTCCTTTTTTACATAGTTGAAGTGCACTTGTTTGCTTGCCTGATTCAATAGAGAAGTCTAGGCCTTTTTCACATGTAGTTGATGCCTCTTGTTGGTTGATTAAATCAAGGCATCTTGTCACCTGATATAGAAGTCAGGGCATATCATCTTGTCATTTGCTTACGTGAGGTGAGATGATTGATGGACTCAATCCATCTCCACTGTACATGTGCATCCCCTCCCCAATCATCCAGTGCCAAGCAGTAGTAGGAGCTTAAAAAGTACTTGTTGATTGATCGTTGACTTATTCTGAAGCACTGTGGATACAAAAAAAATTCTTGATCTCTAGAAGTTTGCATTATTCAGGAAGAATGTAGTATGCACACTAATTTGAAGAAGGAAAAAGCACTAACAACTGGGGAGAAAAGACTTCCTAAAGAATGCTCTATCTGAATTAAGCTTGGAAGAAAAATAAGGAAAGAATACATTCCAGGCAGAAAGGATGGTTGTGAGGGTGTTTGGAGGAAGAAAATGGATCTCCAAGCTTGGGAAAGAGTTCATGAACCAGTTAGACTGGAAGAGAGAGATGGTGAAGGGGAAGTGCAAAATATGACTGGAAAGGCATATTGTAAATAGATCTTTGTGGAGACTTAGCTTGTGGCTGAGGGTTCATAGGTTATCCCATGACACTAATGAGAGTACATTATTATCTACCTAGTCATTGCAATTTAGCAGTCTCTGATTTGCATCTGAAACCTATCTGTGTTGTTTCCCCATGTTTAAATCTGTGCTCCTTGAGAGCAAGGACTATTTTGCATTTCTTTTGGTATTTCTAGTGTTTTGTACATAGCGAATGCTTAATAAATGATTTTTTCATTCACTCATTTTTTTTCCATTCTACTAGATGAAAATAAAGTCACTGTAGATCTTTCAGCAGGAAGATTCCATGAGCAGAGTTTTTTTTTGGGACAAGTATTTAGCAGATGTATGGAGAATGGATTAGAGAGGGGAGCTATCAGAGAAGCAGAGGTGCTTTTTAGGTAGCTATTACAGCAGCCTAGGTGAGAAGTAATAAATGCTTTAGCTTGAATCTTGGCCATGCAAGTGAACATATGGGGACAATATGAAATATGGAGACAAATTCAAGCAGACTTGGCAACTGATTGGATATAGCAGGTGAAGGAGAGGAAAGAGTTTAGAATACCTCTGAGATGATGAATCTGGGGGAATAAGAGGATGGTGGTGCCCTCAACAGAAACAAGTTTTGGAGATAGAGTATGTTTGGAGAGAAGAAGATGGCTTATGTTCTGGACATATTGAGTTCATGTTTGTCTTTACTATGCAATCTCTGTTCAACCCTATGCTGCACACTTGACATACACACAGAGAAAGTATGGATATAGATTAAAGAACATTGGATTTGGAGTCAGGTGGCCTGCGTTTGAGACACAGCTCTGCTACTTATTAGCTGTGTGTCATTGGGGAAGTCACTTCACTACTCTGTGACTCATTTTCCCCCATTGTATTTCAAGAGTTCTATTTTTCACTGATGAGGATGATTTCCTTCACTGGGGAAAATCAGACCCAATCATGCAGTCCTGCAACTAGGAATAATAATGGTGGTAAAGCAAACAGGCAAAAGAAGAGCCAGAAAGATGAGAGGGAGAGGAAAGTGAGTTCAGAATGTTTTTGGCATCCCTCCTCTTAGAACTTTGCTGATGAAGGTGTTAGAAGGGGCCTGGATGAGTACAGGAGATTAAAAGAAGTGCTAGAAGCTAGATTCATGCTTTGGGTAAGGGTTGGACTTAATGACCTCTGAGGTTCCTTCCAACTCTGCAGCTCTATAAATAATTTAGAAGAAAATGTTTCCTTCAAATTCTTGCTCCAAAGTATTTGCTCTGTAAGAAAATAGTATTTTTATGTCATTTATTTTCCACTGCACTTTCTACCATACTACACTGTCTTGAGTCTGCTCAATTGTTCACTGCTACAATTGGTTGATTTGCATCATACAAATCCATGAAAAATGACTTCTTATGTAATATAAAACAAGAATTTTATTTGAACAATATAAAGATATTGAATATTAAGCTTAATATTAAAGATATATACTCACAATTATTCCTGCAAATAGGATAGGGTTAGATTAAATATCACATCTCCTAGAGTGCCTTTAGCTGATATGAGGTCATATAACATTCCCTCTCTGAATGACAAACATGAAGATAAATATCATGGTCAGTGAAGGGGTTAGGAGAACAATCAGAACATGGTCAATCCAGTGGTCTAGTAAGAGAGAAATGAGGATTGTAGGCTGCTCTACCCCATGAGGCCAAGAAGGAAGATTGAAAGGAAAGGGAAGAAATAATAAGCAGACTGCTGGTCACTCAACTAGAAGGAAAAGAAAACAGGAGGAAGGAAGTGCTTATACATTTCCCCTATATATTTCTCTTGACTTCTAATCCAGCAAGGAAGAAAAGTACAATTACCCTGCCTATTTCTAGAGTATTTATATCTTATTACATGAGATATTGAAGGGAATTCAAGGTTTCCATTTTTCTTCTTTAGTTTTGAAAGCTTTTCAAATATGTTTTTAATTCCATTTCCCAGACATCATTGATTTTTTGTTTATTTCAAGTGAAATTCCATCTCCATCCATGTACCTTTGTCTAGGATGCTCCCCATCCCTACTCTTCATATTCAGAATGTGTTCCTTCCCAACATCCACCTCTTGGAATCCCATAGCCTCCTTCTAACACTCAACTCAGGTGCCATCTTCTAAGGTATTTCCTGATCCCTCTACATTTATCAAATTATTTTATATCTACTTAGAATTTTTACTTGTATATTTATAGAAGGTCATGGAATTAAAATTTAGACATGGAAGTCACTTTAGCCATCATGGAGTTTAATAGCCTCATTATATAGGTGAAAAAAAAACCCTGAAGATCAGAAAGGTTTTATGAATTACCCAAGACCTCTGAGCTTGCTAAGTGCTAAATGTAGAATTTTAACCCAAATCTTTTAACCAAAATCCCCTGTTCCCTTCCTTTTATATTACAATCCTGTACTATCATATTCCCTTAGTAGACTAGAAGTTCCTTGAGAGTATAGGCTGCTTCATGTTGTCTTCATATTTCTAGCGTCTAGCATAGTACCTCCTACATAGCAGACATGTAATTTCATTTAATTTATTATAAAAGGAAAACTTTAATGGTAAAAATTTTATTCCTACTGGTACTTTATCTAAATGTTTGTAATTTTATGCAGGAATTTTGAGCTAGCTATCCAAAACAATCAAAGTAATCAAGATTGACACCATAATGGAGCTTGAGCTGGTTTTTAACAGACCGTGGCAACCAAAATGATCAATCAATGCAAGTGTATGAGATATTTTCATTGGTATAATTTGGCTACTTTGGGGAAAAATGAAAATTGAAATGAACTCTCTGCAATAGAATATTATTATACTAAAAGGGGGATGGAGAAAATATAATAGTGTTATGGAAAAAGCGTTAGCCTGACTTTTGGGTCAATCTGAGTTGAATCCTATATTGCAGTGTTACCTTGGACAAGTCAATTCACTAATCTTGGCCTCAGATTCATCACCCACAAAATGATATGATTGGATTGGATAACTTCAAAGATCCACTTTGGCTCTAGAAATTATTGGGTTTTATGATTAATTCTCTGTCTCAAGTAATTCAACAAAAATTTAAGAAGTGACTACCCTGGGCTACTCTGAACATGGGTTAAGGATTGCAGATACAAAGATTAAATTAGAAACATTCTCTGGCCTTAAGGGACTTATATTTTACTATATATGTTTTCTCCTTTGTATCCTTTGAAGCATCAAAAATCTGTTGCCTTTTTCATGTTTGTAGTACATCTTTCAGTAATAAAACAAAACAAGAAAAACAAATAAAAACCTTTGACCTGTATGAAAATGTTACTTGAGATAGGGGGAATTAATAATAAAACCCAGTAATTTCTAGAACTTTGGGGATCTCTATGTTAGTAATTTTGTATGTATTTTGTCCTTCCTGATAACACTAACAACAACACCAACAACTATGATGATGATGATGATGATGATGATAGCTTGCATTGCATTTGGATAGTTGTCTGCACCTTGACATTTTATTTGATTTCCTCCTTACAATAACCGGACAAAATGGGTGCGACTCTCCCTACCCCCTCCCATTTTATATAAAAGGAAACTGGGACTTAGAGGTTACCAATTTTCCAAGGAATATACAGCTATTAAGTGACTAAGGCAGGGCCTAAAGCACCATCCTCCCAATTGTAAGTCTAGCACTCTCATCAGGCAGCCTGTCCCCTGCTCCTGGAGGACAGAATCTGTTTTGGTTTTCAGTTTCTTAATTCAGTGCTTAATAATAGATTAACTAAAGTTGAATTGAGTTGAAGGGACAGTATGATATGGTGGAAAGAGTATTGGATTTAGATTCATAGTACTAGTGTTTGAATTTTGCCTCTGTGACTTATTACTCATTATACCACAAGCAAGTCAGTTCTTTCTTTGGATCGTGATTTCCTTATTTAAAATGAGGAATTTGGACTATTTCTACTGGACCTTTTAGCTTCAATTTTTATGATACTGTGAATAGAACATAAGTGGGCCCTTCAAAAATGGGGCAAATGAGAAGAGGTATGTAGACATTTGACCAAGGACTGAATTGGTTCTTTGGAGTTAGTATAATTCCATGATATCTAAGGGAATGGTATAGCATATATTAAATATTGACTCCATGCTAGGCACTGTGCTGAGCTCTAGAGAAACAAATACAAGCAAGCAAAATAGACCCTATCCTCAAGGAACTTAGATTCATTATAATGGAAGATCCAACATGGAAATAACTAGGTGACCCCCCCAATAGACAGATAGAAATAGATAGAAGATGATGCCAGAAAAGAAGACTGTAACACCTGAGTCAGAAAAGGTTTCCTGTTGAAGGTGGTATTTGAACTCAGCCTTGAAAGAAGCCAGGCAAGCCAGGAGGTGAAGGTGAGGAGGAAGAACATTCCAGGTATGAGAGCTAGTGCAAAGCACAGGTATGGGAGGTGGAATGTCCTGTTTGAGGAAGAGGAAATAGGCCAGTATAGTTGGATTGTAGAGAGTGTAGGAGAGTCAAGTATAAGAAGACTGGAAGAGTAGGAGAGAGACCTGTTACAAAGAGTAATAGGCAGCAACTGCAGGTTATTGAACAGGAGTATTATGTGATAAGAACTACATGTTAGAAAAATGACTTTGGCAATTGAGCAGAAGATGGACAGATGAAAGAGAGACTTGAGGCAGGGGAAACAAGTCCAAGGGTTTTTTTAATAGCTGAGGTGAGAGGTGATGAGGGCCTGACCTAAGGTTGCATCTATAAATGCATAAGGGGAAATGTACAAGAGACACTGTGAAATTAGAAATGAGATTTGGCAATGAATTGGATAAGTGAGGAAAGTAAGAATGAAACATCAAAGATGATGCTGAGTTTTCAAGACTGGGTGACATGGATGATAGTGGTGTAGGGTAGGACTTTGGAAAGATGATGAATTCTAATTTGGACATTTTGAGAACTGATATCAAAAGATAGCAATGTGGGAATGAATCTTGGGGGAAAAGACTAAGGATAGATACATATTATGTAGGAGTCACCTGCATAGGAATGGTATTTGAACTCATGGAACTGATGATATCACCAATTAAGATAGTTTAGAAGTAGAAAAGGGCCCAAGACAGAAGGCATGGTTAGTCATGGGGGATGTGGATGAAGAATGAGAAACAAAAGACTGAAATGGAGGAGAACCAGGAGAGAATAGTGTTCCAGAAACCTCAAAAGAAGAGAGTATATAAGAGAAGAGGGTAATGAATAGCCAAATGTGGTAGAGAGGACAAGAAGGATGAGGATTGATAAAAGACCATTAGATCTGGCAATGATACTTGCTACTGTGGATTTTATTGTTATTATTAGACTTGAAGCAGGGTAGAAAATCAGGAAATGGAGGAGATGTTAGAGATATGGCAATATGGCATAAAGATGGTAAGAGTGTAGTGATGTGGGTGTGGGTCCAGGCTACATACACATGACTTGTAATACCAGTTTAGAGATTGAGGCTGGAACTCAGTAGCATGATGCTGTGAAGAGTATGTTTGAGTGTTGAGTTTCAAAGAATGATCATGCCAAGAAGGAGAGTAAAAGGGAACTTCAGGAGAGATTGCCTGGGAAAGAGTGTTGGTCAAAAAGTACGGGACCTAGAAATGATATCTATATTGGTTTGCATTAACAGGCTGACAAATCAATATGGAAAGTATCCAAAGGGAAGAATTCTAGCTTTGTAATTGTGAGGAATTCTAGCAGTCAGTATTTTATTGAGTACATCCTGTATATACAGCCTTGGTCTCAGAGCTGCTGAGATTACATAGTGAAGAGCAGATTCAGTTTCCTGTCAATGCAGAATTTGGAATAGAAAGAAGATTTGAACAAGTTAATAAAAAAACATTTATTAAGAACGTTTTAGGTTTTACAAAGAAATCTAGAGGTTAGGGTTAGCACTCAGTCTAGATGAGGAGATGTATAACAATACATAGCAGTATCTGGTAAGTGCCAAATTAAATTTACACAAGAGTGGCTAGGGGAGTTCATTTGAGCAATGCTAGTCATTGATGGCTTCAAGGACAGGGTGAGATGTGGATTCCTCAAAGGATGGTCAAATTCTGATCGACTTTGAGGTTTGAGCATTCCAGGATAGAGGAACAGTCTAAGCTTAAAATTAAACTGAGAGGGATTTTAGACTTCATAAGATCATAGATAGGAACTGGAACGAACCCAAGATGTTATCTAGTCCTATTCCTTTATTTTACAGATGAGGAAAGTAAGGAGGAAGGAGTTAAGGGACTTGCCTAAGGTGACCCAGGTAATAAATATCAAAGGCAGAATTTGTCTAGAGGCATTTGTCTTACATATCTAATTCAATATGAACCCCTTCATTTTAGAGATGAGAAAAATCAAGCTTATAAAGGTTAAGTGAATTCTCTAAGGTCAAACTGTTATTAAGAAGCAGAGCCAAGATTTGAACCCAGTTTTTCTAATTACAAATCCATGACTTATTTTACTCCACCATACTGAGCAAAGGATAGCTTTAAAACTGAATTATCCTTTTTTTCTTCATAAATCATAAAACATTTCTCATCTTATTCTGTTCTCATTGTGTGTATTTTTTTCTTCACTTTCCCAGCATTGGGCTTTATTAGATTTGTAAATGGGGTTATGGATTGCATCAGTGATTTAATGACCATTGATAGTAGCTTCTCAGCATGGCAATGAGGCTCAGACCAAAACATTTACTTGTGTTTCAGGGCAGGCCTGAAACAAGTGACTTCAGCCTCTCAAAGAAAAGTGTACTCCAGAGAGACAATGATTTCTGTCCTGTACAATGCAGAAAACACTTGTGACTAGAAACTCTGGAGAGAACTTTAAAATATTTCTGTATTGTGGTTCTTATACATTTAGTTTTTAGGGCCTATGCCCCATTGGAATCTTAAAGATAGTAGTGGGTATTGGTTATCACTCAGCTGCATTTTGTTCTTGGTCTCCTACTCTTTGTATTTTTTACCAGCCAACCTTCGTTTATGAAGACAAAAGAAGACGGGCCTGGGGCTTGAGTATCTGACTGAAATTAGGTTCTTACAGGATGGCACATGGGTACACGTTTCAAAGAGGATTGGAGACTGAAAGTTAGCTTCAGTGGATTACAGATGGAAGAGCTGTTTAAATGTATTTGTTAAGGGGCAGGAAATAGGGAATGTTTCTTCCCCAGAAAACATAGTGCTTTTTGTTAGTTAAATGTTTATTTCACTAAGCGGTCCCACTCCAATGACTCCTTGAATTTCAGTTGTATCCTTCTGTATTTTTTCCAAGAAAGGACTTTATGCACTGCCAAATATAGTGTGTGTGTGTGTGTGTGTGTGTCCGGGGACAGTTTAGAGAGGCAGTGGCCCTATCCCAACTTTGCATGTTCTCTCCCCCCAAAACACCCTACAATTTAGATAGATAAAAATCTCATTTGGGAGAATCCTAAGTCTCCAAGCATTTGCAGATGTTTGTTATTTCAATAAACACTTTCCCAGTCTAACAGTTCACTATCAGTCAGGGAAGAAATCAGGCCTTTACTTTGGGGCCCACTTAAAAGAGTCAATGTGTACCTTGGCAAACCCCTCAGGCAACTGCTGTCAATGGTCCTTTGGTTGAAAGAAATGGCTGTTGATGATGATGATGATGATGATGATGCTGTAGCACAAATCTTGGCTTAACTGGGTAACTTCTTAGGGAATTCAATTCTCAGCTGTCATTACTTCATTTTCCTATCTTCCAGTACTTTCTGTTTATATAGTCTTTGCTTTTCAGATTTGTACCTCCTGCTCTTAAGCATATATATTTTCATTATTGGGGAGAGGAGGGAGAAAAACCTAAAATAAATTCTGAATGAGGAAGACTTACTGACTCTGGACCAGCATTTGGAAACCTAATCAACCAAAAGAGTCACATGACTATTGTATCAAGTGTCCAAGATAACAATATGTGAGTAGCGGAGAAAATACAGAAAACACATATGCACAAGAGTGTATGACACATGGAACAAGCCTGGAATTGAGATAAGTGGGTGATACTTTGGTGGCTCCTATTACAGGAAGGGAACATGATAGTGTGGAAACACCACTGGATTTAGAGTCAGAGGTCCTGTGTTCAAATCCTACATTGGCTACTTTTGTACATTTTACTGTGAGTACAGTCATTTAACCATTTTTGGTCTTAGTTTTCTCATCTGCAAAGTGAAGACTAGGTGATCTCAGAGGCTCCATCCAGTTTATATAACTAGATAACATTTTGGTGTCATCGTGTCTGCTATTGAAATTATTCCAAGAGTTTTTTTTTCAAGAAACTACAAAAGGTAAGTTTACATTCAACTGTTTTACCCATTTACCAAAACAAAACCCAAACCCAACACCAACCCCTCCCCCAAGATCATTTTATCTCCCTGCAAGACAGTCCCCAGAAAATTAAACATGGAATTGCATATGTGTGTGTATAGAGGTGAACTGGCCACACACACAGACTCTATCTGTTACCCACCCATGTGGACTTTTAAGGAGTAGCTCCTGGGTATGTTCCCAAGACTATGGCTTTATTGTGATGTGTCACATTAAAAATGAGTAGCAGGATAATTTCTTGTCCCAGAACTGTTTCTATATGAACTATATTAATGACAATAATATAGATAACAACAAAAACATCAGCCAATAGAAAATTAATAGCAATATTTTAATAGAAGTTGCCATACTGACTAATCTGAAACCTGAATCATATGAAGAGAAAGATTTTGTAATCTAGCATTTTTAGAGGGAGAAACAAACAAAAAACCCAACATGTGGTAGCAGGAAGAAATTCATAAGAAATCCATCATCCATCCTGTCTGCTCATGGTCTTGTCCCAAAGAGGGTTTCATGGTTTTTCAGATGGTGAGCTTACATTTACTACTTTTATTCAATATTGACAGCAATCTTTTTATTCACCTACAGTATTCCACTGAACATTAGACATGAAGTAACCAAATACTGAGACAGTTACCTATCCCATGATCATTTCTATCAGAATTATATCAAATATAAGATGAAAATTAGAATAAACACAGCAGCAATAATAGTAAGGTAATAATATTCTACAAATTTTAATCCACACTCTTGCTAAACTTACCTTTTGTGAAAGAAGACTGATATCCTGAGTTACTGTTATTTTTTAAAAATCACTTAGGCAAGATGGAGAGCCTGACAGAAAGCTAGTCTAACTGGCAAAACATGGCCTCCAAATCTGTCAAGATATTCAGAATAGCTTTTGAACATACTGAAGATGGTTCACTGATTGACTTGAAGAGAATTGTTACTGCTTTGTTCCTGCTTCTGGGGATCATCTCTTTTTGTTTTCCATTGGTGCCTAGGGCTTGTAAGCCATCCCAGAATCTTGCAAAGAAGTAGATTTCCTAGAAACATGGGCTTGACACACAAATACACTAGACTGTATTTCTCATTGGAATAGAATACCTGCTCTATAGTAACTGGAAAAGGCTGCTCATATGTAGCCCTTGACAAAATTGAAGTGGGAAAGGAAATCTTCTGCCCTTCCAGATTTCTTGTTTCTATTTTTTCCCCAACTGGCTGTTACTTCATCCCACCCACTGTCAGTAAAACATTGCCTTCCTGCTCAATACTACTTTAAAAAGAAAATAATCAACTGTGCTTATAAATAATTGATGATAGGGGAGGAAAAGATTTGTCTTTTCAAAGGAAAACTACCCTTAAACTAACGGAATGAAGCTCTAGCAAGCCCATTTCTTGTACCCTTACTTATGGGGAAACCTATTACTTCTGAAAGTTGTACTTTATACCTTCACTGTCTCTGCCTAGAACATGAATCCTAAATTTGCCTCTCCTCTATGGTCAAATGAATCAAATTCAATTTCTCTTTGACATAGCAGCCATTGAAATGTTTGAAGACAGCTCTCAAGCCCACTGTCTTTTCTCTTCTGCAAGCTAAATATTAGAATTTCAACTAATTATTTGTATATCTTGATCTGGGGATCTTTACCATCTGGGTCATCTTCCTCTGGGAAATCTCCAGTTCAGGACTATCATTCTTAAAATATGGCACTCAGAGCTGGATGCAATATTCCTTATGTGGTCTGATGAGGGTAGGGTACAGTGGTATTGTTGCCTCCCCCTTTTGGACATGAAGGAGTGCTTGAGATCTCATTATTAATTTTTTTGGCTGCTATGCTATTGTTTATTCACGTCGAACTTGTAATTCACTAAAACATTCAGATTAGTTTCAGATGAACTGATATCCAGTCATACTTCTCCCAATTTACTCTTATTTTTGAAAAAATTACTGGAACCTTTTGCTGTTATATAATGTTAATTTATGAAAATATTCCTTTTTCTCTTTTCTACTTTATTATTTGTGTAAGCTGTTACAAGCTTTCACTTATAACAAAGGTAAAAAAAATAAAAGTTCAGCAAAATCAAATAACCTAGTGACCATGTCTAACAGGATGTGCAGCATTTTGCATCCATAAACCTACAATCTCCCACCTCTTCAAATAAAGTGACAGGGTACCTTTTTAATAGTATTTTTAAAATTACATGTCAAGACAATTTTTAGCCTTCATTTAAAAAATAATTAATTTTTTGTTTTCAACTTTCACTTCCATAAATTTTGAGTTTTAAATTTTCTACACTTCCCTATCCTCCTCCCTCCCCAAGATGGCATATAATCTGATATGGGCTCTACATACACATTCTTATTAAACATTTTCACACTAGCCATGTTGTAAAGAAGAATTAGAACAAATGGAAGAAACCATGAGAAACAAAAGCAGAAAAGAGAGAGAATGTACATGAGCAATTTTATACTTTGATTTGCATTTAGACTCCATTGTTCTTTCTCTAGACGTGCATAGTATTTTCCATTGAGAGTCTCTGGGAGTTGTCTTAGATCTTTGCATTTCTGAGAAGAGCTAAGTCTATCAAAGTTAGTCCTCACACAATGTGACCGTCACTATGTACAATGTTCTCTTGGGTATGCTTACTTCACTCAGCCTCAGTTTATGTGTCTTTCCAAGTTTTTCTGAAGTCCACCTGCTCATTGTTTCTTATAATACAATAGTATTCCATTACAATAATATATCTCAACTTGTTTATTCATTCCCCAATTGATGAGCTTCTTCTCAAATTCCAATTCTTGACCATGACAGAAAGAGTTGCTACAAATGTTTTTGTACATGTGGGTCCTTTCTCCATTTTAATAATGTCTTTGAGATACAGTCATAGAAGTGGTATTGTTTGGTGAAAGTGTATGTTCAGTTTTATAGACCTTTGAACATAGTTCCAAATGGCCCTCCAGAATGCTTGAATCATTTCACAACTCTACCAGCAATGCGTAAGTGTTCCAATTTTCCCACATCTTCTCCAGCAAATATCATTTTTCTGTTTTGTAGTGTTAGGCAATCTGATAGGCATGATGTGGTACCTCAGACTTGTTTTGATTAGCATTTCTCTAATCAATAGTGATTTAGGACATTTTTTTCCATGTGATTATAGATAGCTTTAATTTCTTCATCTGGAAACTGCTTATTCATATCCTTTTACAACTTATTGGTTGAGGAGTACCATATATTCTTATAAATTAGACTCAGTTCTTTATATATTTTAGAAATGACACCTTTATCAGACACTTTATAAAAATTGTTTTTCAGCTTTCTGCTTCACTCTTAATCTTGGTTGCATTGTCTTTGCTTGGGCAAAACCTTTTTGATTTAATGTAATCAAAATCACCTGTTTTTCATTTCTTCATTTTCTTTATCTCTTGTTTGGTCACAAATTCTTCCATTCTCCATAAATGACCTACACATGCAAAAATATTTATAGCAACCCTTTATGTGGTGGCAAAATATTGGAAATTAGGGGGATTTCCATTAATTAAGGAATGGTTGAACAAGCTGTCATAGACAAATATTACAGAATACTATTGTGTAATAAGAAATAGTGAGCAGTTTTCTTCCTCTTTTCCCCCTTCTAAAAATGGTAGACAATTTGATATAGGTTATATATGTGCTATCATTAAAACATATTTCCATGTTAGTTACAGTTGTAAAAGAATAAACAAAAACAAAAGAAAAAACTGAAAAAGAATAAAGTAAGTGAAAAAATGTGATTGGATCAGCATTAAAAGTCCATCAGCTCATTATCTGGATGTGGGTGGCATTTTCTTTTGTGAATCCTTTGTATTTGTCTTGGATCCTTGTGCTGCTAAGAAGGACTGAGTTATTCATAGTTGATCACCACACAATGTTGCTGATACTGTTTACAATGTTTTCCTGGTTTGGCTCATTTCATATCACAAAACCTTTTCAAATATCTTTGCACATGTAGGTCATTTCCCTTTTCTAAACGATCTCTTTGGGATACAGACACTGCATTGCAGGTATAAATCCCATCAGTCTATAGGGTATAATCAGTAGTGTATAACATATTGCAGTAATCACCTTGCTAATATTTTGTTCAAAATTTTTGTATTGACATTCATGGGGGAAATTGATCTATAGTTTTCTTTCTCTCTTTGAGGTCTTCCAGGTTCAAGTACCAACACCATATTTGTGTCATAAGAGGAGTTTGGTAGGATCCCTTCTATGCCTATTTTCTCACATACTTTATATAGTATTGGAATTAATTGTTCTTTAAAATCTTTGGTAGAATTTACATGTTAAGCCATCTAGCCCTGGGGAATTTTAGAAAGTTAATTAATTACTTGTTAAATTCTTTTTTTTTTCTAAGATCAGGTCATTTAAGACATTCTTTTTCCTCATCTGTTTATTTGGGTAATTTATATTTTCACAAATATTCATTGATTTTGCTCAGATCATTAGTTTAATTGACATATAATTGGGTAAAATATTTTCTATTGAATGTTTTAATTTCTTTGTCATTGATGGTAATTTCACACTTTTCATTTTTGATACTAGGTATTTGGTTTTCTTCTTAAAAATCAGATTAACAAAATGGTTTATCTATCTTATTGTTTTTTTTTCCATAAACCAGCTCCTAGATTTATTTATTGGCTCATTTTTTAAACTTTCAGTTTTATTAATCTCACCTTTTCTTTTCAGGATTTTCAGTTTGGTGCTCTGATGGAGTTTTTAATTTGTTCTTTTCCTAGCTTTTTTAGTTGTATAACCAATTCTTTGATCTATTCTTTTTCTATTTTGTTCATGTAAGAATTTAGAGAGCTAAATTTTCCCCTAATTACTACTTCGGCTACATTACATAAATATTGGTATGTTGTCTCATTGTCATTCTCTATACTGAAAATTTTGATTGTTTCTATGATTTGTTCTTTCACCCATTTATTCTTTGGGATTAGATTATTTAGTTTCCAAACAATTTTTAATCTATATTTCCACTGCCCTTTGTTAAACTTAATTTTTATTGCATTATGATCTGAAAAGGATGCAGTTAATATTTCTGCCTTTCTTCATTTGATTTAGAGGTTTCTTAGATTTTTTTGGTGTAATTGCCAAATACTGCTGAGAAAAAGTTATATTCTTTTCTAGTCTCATTCAGTTTTCTCCAAAGGCCTGTCATATCTAAATTTTTCTAATATTCTATTTACCTCCTTAGTTCCTTTCTTTTTCTTTTTTGACTGGATTAATTGAATTCTGAGAAGAGAAAGCTGTGATCCCCCATTAGAATAGTTTTATCATCCATTTCTTCCTGTAATTCACTTACCTTTTCCTTTAAGAATTTGGATACTATATACCTTGTTACATATATGTTTAATAGTGATATTGATTCATTGTCTCTATGGTATCTTTTAGTAATATGTAGTTTTTTTCTTATGTCTTTTAATTAGATCTATTTTTACTTTTGCTTTTTCTGAGATCAGGGTTGCTATCTCTTCTTTTTTTTTTAAACTTCAGCTAAAGCACAATAGATTCTGCTCCAGTCCATTGCCTTTACTCTCTGTGTGTCTCTCTGCCTCAAGTGTGTTTCTTGTAAACAATGTATTGTAGGGTTCTGGTTTCTGATCCACTCTGCTATCTGCTTTTGTTTTTTGGAAATCTAATCCCATTTGCATTTATAGTTATGATAACTAATGATGTATTTCCCTCCACCCTGTTTTTTCCACCTGCTTGTCTTCTCCTTTCACCTTGTCCCTCCTCACTGATGTTTTGCTTCTCTCTACCACCTCCCCCAATCTGCCTTCCCTTGTCAGCCCCACCCTTTACTTAATCTACTCCTCTACTTCCTTGTGGGGAAAGATGTATTTCTATATTCAACTGATTATGTATCTTATTTTTCTATGAACCAATACTAATGAGAGTTAGATTCAAGGGATGCCCATTACTCACAGTCCCATCTTCTCCTCAGGTGTTATAGGTCTTTTTTGCTTCTTCATGAGAAATAATTTACTCCATTATACCTCCCTCTTCCTTGTGTACCCAGTGTACTTTCTTCTCCATTAATTATTTTTTGTGTAATTCCCTCAAATTTGCTTTACACCTGTTCCTTCTATATTACTTCTACCTATGCTACTAATGACATAATTTTTAAGAATTAATCATCTTCCCATGTAGGGATGCAAACTGTTTTGCTCTGTTGAATCCCTTATGTTTTCTTTTCCCTTTTAACCTGTTTATGCTTCTCTTGGGTCTTGATATTGGAGATCAAATTTTTGGTTTAATTGTTTTCTTCTCCTTTTGAAAGCTTGAAATTCTACAATTTCATTTAATGATCATTTTTTTTGGCTTTGATGTATTATGCTTAATTTCACCCAGTAAGTGATTCTTGGTTATAGTCCTAGTTCCTTTGGTTTTGGAAATATCATGTTTCCTTATCCTTGATCTTGTAATGTCACAGCTTCTAAGTCCTGTGTACTTCTGATTGTGGATCCCTGGTATTTGAATTTTTTTTCTGGCTATTTGCAGTATTTTTTTCATTGACTTGATAGTTCCATAATTTGACTATAATATTCCTTAGAGTTTTTATTTTGGGCTCTCTTTCCTTAGATGATTGGTGGAATTTTTCAATATCTGTTTTGCCCCCATGGTTCGAGGATATCAGGACAGTTTTCCTTGATAATTTCTTGAAAGATGCTGTCCAGGTCTTCCTTTTGCTTATGACTTTCAGGTAGTCCAGTGATTTTGATATTGTCTCTCTTGGATCTATTTTCCAGGTTAATTGTTTTTCCCATGAAGTATTTTACATGTTCTTCCATTTTTTTCATTCTTTTGAATTTGTTTGATTGATTTGTAATATTTCAAGAGTCATTAGCTTTCATTTGCCCAATTCTAACTTTTAAGAGTTTGTTTTCCTCAATTGAGTTTTGTACTTTCTTTTCTACTTCACCAATTCTACTTTTTAAGGAGGTGTTTTCTTCAGTGGATTGTTGTATCTCCTTTTCCTCTTTGACCAATTCTATTTTTTAAGCAATGGCTTTCTTTTTCCAAGCTGTTGACTCTTTTAAAAAACAATTCTCTTGCATCAATCTCATTTCTTTTCCCATTTTTATTCTTCTTCTCTGATATAATATTTAAGCTCCTTTTTAAAAGCTCTTCCATGAGATTTTTCTGGGCTTGAGAATGTTTCCTATTTTTTGGGGGGGTTTACCCATAGATATTTTGACATTGTTGTTCTCTGAGTTTGTGTCTTGGGCTTCTCTGTCACTATAATAACGTGTTATGGCTAGATTCTTTTTTGTTTTGTTTTGTTTTTTATTCATAAATTTTGGTCATTTTCTCTCCTTTTAAATTTGAGCTCCACTCCTGGGGTGAAAGGGGCAGGCTTCTCAGGCTTCTGGTGCTAGGGGCTACAGGCCCTGGATGTTTACCTGGTGCTGGACTGATGTTACTCTGAGGCCCAAAAGGAACCCTCATGTCTTGTGTTGTGTTGAGGGAGTATACTGGTGGGTTGCTAGCCCTACTGGAGGCAGTATGGGTCTGGCAGCTTATGGGGTGCTGAGGAGGGGTCCTATTTCTGGTGTCTGCTGTGTGCTGAGGCCGGTGGGATGTTTCTGCACTTACCGAGGACTACACTGAAGCACATGGAGTTCTAGTTGCTGGAAGTTGCCTTTTGCCCAGGGCTATGCAGAAGCATGTGGAATTTCTCAGAGGTTGTGTCTCCCTCTTCCCTTGGCTATGCTGAAGTATATGGGGGGGGTTCCTGGTGTTGGTGTTTGCCTGCTCTACCTCAGTGAGGTTCATTATCTCCCACTGGTTTGCTGAGGTGTTGCTTGCTGCTGGCTTACTGAGATACTTAGTGCCCTGGACTTCACTCCTATTTTACCCAAATGAGATAGACATTTCTTGCTGATCTTCCAAATTTCTTGGGCTCAAGGATTATTTTGCCCTATTTTTTTGTTGGTTTTGCCATTCCAAGATTTGTCTTGAGGTACTATTTTCTGGTTGTTTGGAGGCGAGTATGGGGTACTTAAGGTGATTTACTATTTCCTCTTCCATCTTGACTCCTAGACGACTCTATTGGCAAACTACATTTTAATTTTATTTTCTCTGGAGCCAAATTTGTTCATCTTATCTGAAAAATATTGTTTCTTTTTATTATTCATTCTGTTTACATTGATTTAGTCTTTGTGCATTTATGATTTCCTGGCTCTGGTGCTCTTATTCGACATCAGTTCATACAAATCTTGTCATGTTTCTTCGAGTTCCTTTAAAAATATTTCTAATGTCCAATAATATTTTATGGTACAATATATTCATATGACATCTTTGGCACATATCACCAGCAATAGGATTATTAGGTCAAAGGGATGTGAGCTTTTTTTAACTCTTATCTTAACCTGAGGGGTTGCCACATCTGGGATGTAAAGATTTCAGATCCCATCATGAGATACTGCTGAACTGCTAGGAGTTTGAATGTTGTATCTTTTGTTTTCAATTACATTCAATAAAAATGCTTTGATATGAACTATATAAACAAACAAAAAACAACCCAGCAACAATGAAAGCTTTGTAGTAATCTTTTTCTTTTAACCTGAAAGCATTGCTCATCATAATTTGCCTAATTAGCAGTTTTGTCAGTAATATATGAGTGTGTCGGCTTCCTATAGCTCCTTCAATATCAACTTTCTACCTTTTGTCTTTTCTGTTGATTTTTTGGGTATGAGGTGATACCCCAGAGAGATTTTATTCTACACTTATCTTATTATTAGTATTTTGGAACAATACATTATGTGGCATAATGCAGAGGTACCAAACACATGGGGATCAGAATAAAATGTATCTGGAAAATATTTCACTAACTAAATTAAATAGACATATTTAGTGTTAATATCTATTAATAATTAATTTAATGCTAATAACAGAAAACATTAAAAAAAGAAACATTCCAGGGCAATTTTGCTACAGACCTCCATCCAAGATGACATCATATGATTTATAGTGACTCTTTGGGGCCAATCTTTCCACTAGTTTTCAACTGTACTTTTACTTAGTCTTTATCTCCCCATCTTCTCCATAATGATTGCAGAAGAGGTACTGTATTGCCAAATACTTTACTAAAATCTATATTCACTGTATCTATAGCATTCTTCTTATCTACCAATCTAATAAGCCCATCAAAAAATAGCATAGTTTTGCATGATCCATTCTTGCTGATATCAATTCATTTCCTTATCCAAGTATTCACTAACAGTCCTTTTGAATAACTTGTAGAAATTTTCCAAGGATCACAGTCAAGTTGCTTGGCCTATATTTTATATACATCTGTGTTTTGACAAATGGGCCACCATTTATCTGGCCATACCACATCTCTCTTGTTCTTCATGCTTCTTCAGTGATCAGTGACTGTGATTTAGCAATCCCACCTGCCTAGTCTTTTTATACCCTGTCATATGCTTTACATAGGCCTGATGCCTTGAATTCTAGACAGTTGAGTACTCTCTTATTAACTTCTTAACTATACAAGTTTCTATTACCATTTCCCCCTAAAACAAAAGTTATGTGGATTACTTAAAATCAGTAAGTTCTAGAGTTGAGGCTAGAATACTATTCTCTTCATTTCTAGACCCATTCTATTAGCTGTGAGGTCTTGTGCAAGCTGGTGTGAAGGTCCTCTAACTTGTGTCCAATGACGGCATATTGAAAAAAAAACTGGGGCTGTTTAATCTGAAGAAGAGAACTTGTACTGGAAACAACCATATTTACATATTTGATGGATATTGTCTAGAGACATTTTGTATTTGGCCCCAGAGGGTGGAATTAGGAATGATGAAGGACATTGGATAAAACACGAATTTAGACTTGGTATAAGGAAATATTCCCCTCACAAGAGGTAGCCTAATGAATATGTGAAGAGCTATACAAATTGGAGACTATTTTGACAGGTAGCATATTCCCTCTTACAAGAGATCTTCAAGCAAAGGGTAAATGGTGACTTGTCAGACATGTGACAGAGGGGATTCTTTTTCATGTATGAGTTAGATTAGAGGGCAACTGAGGTTGTTTTCAGGTCTGGAATTCTTCAATGATTTGTTCAGCTTTTCTGAATCTCGGTTTACCTGCTTCTAAAAGTGGGAATAACAAGACTTGCATAGCTACTTCATGGGGTGGTTTTTGTTTTGTTTTGTTTTTGCTTTTTGGAGGGCAATTGGGGTTAAGTGACTTGCCCAAGGTCACATGGCTAGTTTTTGTGTTAAATGTCTGAGGCTGGATTTGAACTCAGATCCTCCTGACTCCCAGGCTGGTGCTCTCTTCACTGCACCACTGGCTGCCTCCATGTGGTGCTTTTGAGATAAGCACTTTACAAATCTGGAAGCACTGTGTAACTGTGTCATTGTTATAGATTATTTAATATGGAGATGAGAACTCTGGACAATGCTTTAGTGAGTTTTCAAGACTAGGGAAAGTATTCTTGGAAGGGAGTCTGTTCTCTGTGAAGATGGTAAAGAGGAAATGGTATTTAAATATACTGGAGTCTTATTGATTACATACAAAGAATTTTAAAATCATTAATGCAAGAAAATGTGGAAATGAGTTTCTTTTTTCCCTTTTTTTTTCTTTTTTTGTGTTAGACAATTGTGGTTTAGTGACTTGCCCGGGGTCACACAGCTAGCAAGTGTCAAATGGATTTGAACTCAGATCTAGTGCTCAATCACTGCACCACCTAACTGTCCCATGGAGATGAGTTTCTAAGAGGACTTGTGAAATATTCTTCCAAAGGGCTGTGTGTAAATTGTCCTTTGTTCTGGAAGAGGACCATGACATCAGGGAGATGATGACATGACTTGCAATTGACTTTGAATTGAGTGAGGGAGGGCTGTGCAAGGCCACCAGTCTCGCTTTCTCCTCTAGAGCCATTTGGGTCCAGTGGCCAGATATTGATCAGGATGACTGGAGATGGCCCAGGATGCAGTGGGAGACCTTGGCCCTTTTCTCTCCCCAGGAACAAATAAAATGATAGACAGCCATGAGGTAGACAGTGTTGAGTATTGGATGACCCTTCTACCATTGAAGGCAGGAATATGGGCTAAATAATCTGCAGAAGGAACCTCCTTCTGTTTGTGTTTATATGCTTATCATTTAATCATTTTATGACTCTGAAGTTGAGATTTGAGGAGAAGGTATTGTTTCTAGAATTCTCTTAGATCCTGAAGGAAGGAAGGAAAGAGAAAAGCATTTGTTAAATACCAAGTATGTGTCAGGAGGGGCAGCTTCATGGCAAAGTGGATTGAGCACTGGGAAGCTCTCTAGGAAGGAAGGAAGATTCATCTTCATGAGCTCAAATTTAGCTCTAGACATTTACTACCTGAGTGGCCCTGGGTAAACCAGTTAAACCTGTTTGTCTCAGTTTCTTCATCTGTCAAATGATCTGGAGAATGAAATGGTAAAGTGATCCAGTATCTTTGTCAAGAAAAGCCCCAAGTGTGATCACAGAGCATTGGACCTGTCAAATGTGACTGAACAATAACCATAAAAATGTGTCAGGATCTTTATTAAGCACTTTGCCAATATTGTCTCATCTAATTCCCACAACAACCTCCCAAGGTAGGTGCTATTATCATACCCATTTTACAGTTGTGGAATCTCAGGGAGAAAGAAGTCAAACAATTTGCCCAGTGTCACATAGCCAAGAAGTGTCTGAGGCCAGATTGGAACTCAAGTCTTCCTGTGTCCAGGCTCTGAGTTCTCTCAGAATCTCTGATTTAGCCAATATGTATCAATTGAGTACTTCTCTACTCCCATGTCTCTTGTTGGTGATTATAACTGGGCATTTTCTCCTGATGTTCCTATGAAGAGGTTATAAGTATGCTGCCTTCATCTCAAACTCGGTCATCCTGGGCTGCCTTCTCAGCTGGGGCCTCCAAACGCTTTGGTTCCCCATGCCTTTATTACTCTAATATCCTTGTCTGCTTTGCTTCTTGCTGTTCCTCTGCGATTAGTTCAGTATTTGGTAGCTAAATTACAGTACTTAGAGACTGAAGCTTTTCCAATACTGTGCCCCTATGCTGTGATAACTCTGCTAACTTGCAATAAAGTATAAAATTGATTTTGAGATTTTTGATGTTAAATAAATTACAAACCTCTGTGTGGCATGCCACACTCTATCTGTCTGAAATTTCAGCTGCTCTCTTTCCAAATTTCTTTTCTAGGAGACTTTTATTATTATCTCAAAGGATTTCTTTTGAAAGACATGTTTGAGACCAGTTTTTGTCATATTTCCAAGAGGTGAAGGGGGTAATCAATTGAATGATAGAATCGGAAAGTAGAAATCCTAAGTTCCAAAGCTACTTCTGTCCTTTTAGCCTTAGTAACAGTGATTCTGGGTAAGTCACTTGTCCTTTACATGTCTCAGTAAACCCCTGATAAGTTACATGCTAAGTCATAGATGGGTTGTAATACAGTTTGGTGAAGGGAGCTTTTGAAGTCATTTTTTCCCTAACCTGTAGAAGTAACACTCCTATATTTTGCCTGTCTTCAACACCATAAGGCCTTCGTGTTAGACTTATTGGGCTATGTGGTTCATTGGTCACATTGAACACTGGTCCTAAATCCTTTTTAATGCAGATGGGGAAGAATGTGAATTCTCTTCAGAGAATTTCAGCACAAAATCTAACTGAATAATGTAGGAAGGCAACACAATGTAATGGATAGAGTGTTGAACTTGTAGTCTAGAACACATAAATTCAAATCTCTCCCCTGACAAGAACTAGTTTGTGATCTCTGAGCCTCAGTGTCCCTGTTAGAAAATTAAGCTAAGTGGTAGCTAGGTGGTGCAGTGAGTAGAGCACTGGCCCTGGAGTCAGGAGGACCTGAATTCAAATATGACCTCAGACACTTAACACAAAAACTAGCCGTGTGACCTCGGGCAAGTCACTTAATCCCAATTGCCCTCCAAAAAAAAAGAAAAAGAAAAGAAAATGCAGATAAAAAGAGCATCTAATTCATGTTTTGTCTTTTTTTTTTTTAGTGTTATAAGAAATCATGTCTGTAAAGTACTTCATAAACTTAAAAAATACATATCAGGGGTTCTAAACCTGGGATCCATGAACTTATTTTTTTATATTATCATTTCATTATAATTGAATTCTTTTATAATCTCCCTGTTTTATTTTATGCATTTGAAATATCTTGAGAAGCATTCCAGAGACTTCATCAGACTGTCAAAGGGGTGGTCTCTAGCATCAAAAAGCAATAAAAAATCAGTATGAGATATTGTTATTTATTGTGCTGTGAGTATGAATAAGCAGTGTGAGATGAATAATATGACATCGAGAAGAATGTAATTTTAGAGCTAGCAGTTTCATACATGATTGAGGCTAGATTCAAAGTGGAGATATGACCTATAATTGGTTACCTAGTAAAGTAACTCACATTCTACACAGTGCCACCATGTACTTTTCCCCTTTCTTTTTGAGGTGTAGCTATGATGGAAAAGTACCCTGGATTGCTAGCTATGAAATCTGGTTTTGAACTCAGTCTCTACAAAATACTACCTGGCTGTCCCTGGACAAGCAAAATGAGGTTATAATACTTGCCCTAATGAAGTTATAGAGTTATAGGGAAACTTTATAAACTTTAAATTGTTTTAAGAATAGAAATTATAGAATTTAAGAATAGGAATTATTGTTGATTGGAAATATGATGAAGTAAATTATATATATTTTTTAAATTTCTGAACTTAAGAAATAGGACAGGAATTTTTTTATGGAGAAAGAAATAAAAAAAACAGCCATAAAGAACTGGGTTTGAATTCTACTTATGACACTCTCCATGGTGAAGCTGGGCAAATTACATAACTTCTCAGTGCTCTGGACCATTTTCCTATTATTACACACTGAAGACCAAGCACTGATCTCTGTTGGAGGTGTTTCCTTATCAGAATTTCTCACAAACGAAATCACAAATCTAGTACAACAATTTTCATGTATTAGTTGATCTTTCTAGCTTTTAAAATTAATCTTTCTAGCTTTAGACCATAAGGAATCCATATTTCTAGAAGTCTAAGTGTGCAACAACCACTCTCAAATTGATGCACAGTCTTGAATAAAATTCTATCCTTGTAAATAACCTCAGGGCCAGAAAAGTTGATTGAAGTGCTTAAGGCCACTTAGCTAGATTAGAGGCAGAACAGGATGAGAATCAATACTTCTCATTCTTCTCACTTCCTAAACTGGCCTCAGTTTGCCCTTGCCCTAACAGCACTAATATTGGTAACTGTCATTTTCATAGTTCTTTGAAATTTTGAGTATCACAATAGTACCCTGAAATAGGTACCACATGCCATTATTATAATTCCCACTTTATAGATGTGGAAACTGAACCTTAGATGGGTTAATGCACAAATGACTTGACCATGGTCACACAGCTAGTGTGAGCAGTGGATTGGAACCCTACTCTTGACTTTAAGTATATCCTTGTATCCATAATGTTATGCATTCCAATACTCTTGACAATCCTTTCCTCAGTTGCCTTTTATGCCCTAACTCTTTCTCACACATGGTTTCTGTGTTACTCCTTCCAAAATGCTGAATTATGTTATTAATTATATTTGCTGTGGTACAAACTTGTCTCCCCAACTAGACCATAAGTTCTTAGAGGGCAAAGAGTTTGTCTCACACATAATTGAGGCACAGTAAAAATGGCTGATTACAATTTATTGATTACAGTGCTGGCAAAAACCTTTATGTCTCTAGTTTCTGACACATGCTAGGTATTTAATAAATGTTTATTGAATTGAATTAAAACATGGAAACATGCTGTGAGAACAGAGGTCCTCAGTTTACCTTCTATAACTTCCCATACATATACTGCTGAAGAATTTCAATAAACGTGTCAAGTACCTACAGTGGGCAAAGTACTGCTCACATTTAGCCTTTATATACCTGTTTCTTAGTTTACCTAGTTCTCATGTCAACTCCTTTTATCCAGCACTCTTTATTGGACTCAATCCAACTCAGCTTGCCAGTGATTATTGTCGTTTTAAGATTGTCACTTGTTATGTATTCTTCATCTCACTTGTTTGTGACCCAACTGCTTGTTTCTTTTTTCCTATCCATATGTTTGAGACTCAAGTCCACAGACACAATCCCTTCCTAATCTTTTGTCTTTCTCTCTTTTTTCTCATCCTCTCTCCCTACAGTGCCACATACACTCCTGGAAAGCAATAAATGATCAGTAATAAGCAGAAATAAATAGGACTCATATGAGTTCACCAAAGAAAATGGCACTCGGAAACACTACAATGTGTGCTCTTTCTCTCAGAAAGTAATCCAATGCATTCTGCTTGTCAATGACTTTGGAGAATTTGTATATGATTAAAAAAAAATCTCTCATCTAGAAAACATCAGGTGCCAGAATTTTCAATTCTATTTTCAATTCCATCTGTTTAACAAGTAAGTGTAATACTTTCCTGACAAGAGGTAACTTCAAGAAACCTAAATGCTAGCATGTGGGAAGATGTCAGTCTTGGGAATAATTTTCCAAGTACACTTATTCCATAGTCCTACACTTGTCTCTTATAGCAATGGTGAAGCAAAATCTTCAGGGTTATATGTGGATTTGTTCGAAGGAAATCCCAAACTCTGAAAATAGGTAATGTTTTCAGATGATTTAATCAGCATAAGGAAATCTTGGTGTGGAAATTTCCTACACTGATGTTTATCAATAGCTCCCCCATAATTTAGGGGGATTCTCCCATGACACTGAGAGCTTAAGTGACTTGTCCAGGATTACCATGCTGGTGTATATCAGAAGAAACACATGAACCTAGGAATATCTGATATTTTAGACCTTAGTCTAAACTTTAGCTACTAAGCTATATTGCCTGTATAGATACATTAAGAAATATAATTATGTGTATTACACAAAATTATATTTTAGAGCACTTTTAAAATAATGAGATCCTCTAGGACAGATTATTAGCTGCCAGCCTGTACACCCTACAATAGATTCCTTGAATGCTCAAATAGTAGAAATGGTAGGGGCCCTATGGTTTTGATTTCCTCCAAATGCACAATCAGAGAACCTGAAAGTTGGCAAGGACGTCAGTAACCACCTTCCCTAACCCAGAATTTATTCATGACAGGCATCCTCATATCTGAAAAGGGTTCATCATGGCTTTGCTTCAAGATATATAAAGAAAGGGAACCTACTGCTCCCTAAGGTAGCTCATTCTGCTTTTAGTTATCTCTAATTTGTTGCAAAATTTTTCTTGAAATTAAGCCTCCATTTAAAAAAATGTTCACCCATTCCTCCTTTTTTAACTTCTAGGGTTAAATAGAACAAGTCTAATTGCTGTTTCACATAAAACATTTTCAGATATTAGAAGCCTGCTATCATGGACCTCCCAAGTCTTCTCTACTCCACATTAGTATTCATTTAATGAATTCTTTCAACAGCTCCTCATGTGGACCTAAGATCCTTCACTGTCTTGGTTGCTTTTGAATGCTTTTCAACCAGTCAATGTTCTTTTAAATCTGTGGCATCTAGAATTCAACACCATACTTTTGATTAGTGATGAAGGGGGCAATGTATAGAATGACTATTATCTCCTTATTCCTGGAAGTTACGACTTTCTAAAAGCCAAAAAACAAACTAGCTTTTCTTTGGGTTCATACTGGGCTTGCAGTCCACTGAAAGTCCCAGATATCTTTTAAACAAATGGTTCTCTAAGTATGTCTCCTCTGTTTTGTACTTATAAAGTTGATTTATAGCCATTTAAAATCATTTTTATAGCCATTATAGCTCAGAATTTACCTTTATCCCATCCCTAATGAATTTTATCTTATTATATTCACAGTTGTGTCAAACTTAAACAGAAATGGATGCATTTAAACCAGATAAGGATCTCTGTGGGTTGTATATTGATTTAGTAAGCCACATATTAATATTATCTAGATTTCATTGAATTTTCTTTCTTTTGCTAAATATTTCTCAATTATAGTTCAATCTTGATCAAGCCATAGTCAGGAATGTCATAGGCAGCATGTGTCTTGTCAGCCGTGTATTAGACATTTCTGCTCTAGTCTTTCAAGATCTTTTTGAATCTGACACGTTTCCAGTTTGTTAGTTTTCCTTCTTAGTTTCATAGCATCTGCTAATTTGATCCTGTGTTCAAATCATTAATAAAAATATTGTGCAGCACATGACCAAACCCAGATTATTGAAGTTCTGTGCTGGATACCCCTTGCCACGTTGACATTGTGCAATTATCAACTACCCTTTGGCTGTATTTATCTAACCATATCTGAATCTATCTGTATTATCAACTCTCATCTACATCTATCCATCTTTTCCATAAGAAGAGCACAAAATACAAGATTAAATTGGGCAAGATTTGGTCTTGATGAAATCATGCTATCTCTTTGTAATCCTTGCTTCTCATTCTAGATGTTCACCCATCATCTATTTAATATCCCTTTTTTAGAATTTATACACACATATGCACATATGTATATATGTATCTATCTAGATATTGTTTCTATATGCACACATTCTATTATCTTTAATTTGTTTTTTTGAAAAAATCGGGATATTAGTCTGTTCCTATTCTTCTGGTACCTCTCTTGTTTCCCTTATTCTTTCAAATGTTACCAACAAGGGCTGTGATTGCATCTGTCAGTTCTTTTAGTAGAAAAGGATGTAGTTAATCTGCATTAGGCAACTTTCATTTATCAAGGGTAACCAGGTGCTTTTCAACTTTTTGTTAATCATCTTGTTCTTCCTGTTTTGGTACAAGGTTCATTTTATTTGACAGACAGGCCAGGAGCAAAACAGAAAGTTGCAGCTCTGTCTTCTCTCTCTCATCAGTTATCAGTGCTGCACCCACTCCAAGAAGTACTGTTTCCCACCTTATATCATCCCTTTCCTCCTAACATAGCTTAAAAAAGCAATAATCTTTTGTTCTTAGCTTCTTTTGCCAGCCTCATTTAATTTTTGCATTCCAACACTCCTGATGTCATTTTTATCTCACTGTGCCAACCCTCTTAAGTTCCAGATGAGTTAAAGTAAGACCTGTAGACACTAGCCCATTTGCCCAGCATAATACATCTGGTCAGTTATAAGGTAAAGACTAGAACATAGATCATATAGTCCCCAGTTGAGCACTTTTATCACTAAGTTATTCTATTCCCTGTCTTATAAAGGATAATAACTTAAGAGAAAATCTGAAATTAGAATATAATATAATTTAAACATGGTGAAGTGGCAAGAACATTGGAAATGTAGATTCCATTTCCTGCCCTATTATTTCTTCTTGTGACCTTGCTTGGACAATTCACTTAATTTCTCTCTGAGTCCCAGTTTCTTCCTTTAGGAAATGAAGTGGGGGAGGGGACAGTCTTTTTCAGATGCAATTTTTATTATCGTAAATCCCTAGGAATGCACATGTATACAGTATTCTCCTGGAGAGTAAGAAATCACCTACCTGGGAAACAGTTTGCCAAGAAATAGATGTGGGAATTTTCATTTGTCAGTAATCCACCTAATGATGGAGATTCTAATCCTCCACATGCGTTCCTAAGTGTGTAAGTAGTCTTCTTTGTCATCTCTGAAGGCTGAGTGGGTACCAAAGGAGCATGCAGCTTGGTTTTTGGTGACCTTTTTTTTTTTGGTTACATCAGCAACCTGCTTTCCTGTCCATCATCGCTCTGATGATTGGTTTTATGCCACTACAAACCCATGATACATTGCAGCTTGCTCCCTCCTTTTATGTGTATCTACATTGCCTTTTGAGTGACCCTCAGCTTTAATACTTTGGAGACATGATATTCTATAACTTGTAGCTATCTAACAACACATGTTGGTTTTTTAAAGAAAAAAATGGACCTTTTTTTAACCTGATGAAAATCTTTTATTAATGCCTTTTCACATTTATACTTATAGTGTTATGCTCATGGGAACAACAGCTTTGTGTTGGGCTGCTTGTTCTTTCCTCAGGGATGAATAAAGATGTGAAGTGAAGCATAAGGAAATCAAATCAGAGTTCAGTATCACTTTTTCCTTTATTCCACAGCCCATCATCACTTTTTACCTGTTAACCTGAGACTCTTTAAAAATGGATAATGCTCAGCTGTCCAAAAGCTCTTTTGCATCTCATAAATTTGAACTAGTGCTCTAGGGGGAACTTACAGGGTTAGAGAAGAAGCTGTGGAATCTCACTGTTGTATACTTCGATCTTCTCCACTCAGATATTGATTATTTAATATCTTTAAAAAGATTTCTGCATATTAAACACAGTGACTTCCTTGTGCATTTTTGGCCTCCAAACTCTTTCTTTTCTCTTTTACTTTCTCTCTATCCAAACTGTAGCTCTGAGCTGTAAGTATGGTGGGGTAACTGAGGCTCTGTCCTAGAATTTAAAAAGGTAGAGGGTATTAACAGCCCTTGTATTTGTACGAAACAACTGAGCTTAGCTCTCATTTAGCAAGAATAATTGGCTAAAATGGGAAGCTGTTGTATCTTAGCTGAGGGAACTATCCCCTCTTTACCCCACTACTGGTTGCCATACATTATGTGCACTTCTCCATGATGTGGTTTCATCATGGCATGTAACTCTGGTGGGGTAGACTCCTTATTATTGATCTCTTCTTCCTGGAGGTCTCTCCCTTCTCTTCCATGAAGGTTGGAAGTAGGAAGAGAACCTCGTGTCTTTTTCCCCACTCTGCCCTCTTGGAATATTTATTTGATGGTGCTTTTCATGTTTCTTATGATGGGACATGTTGTCTGCTGCTTGTTGAGGCCTCAGAATTTCTAACTGTAGATTTTCCTACCCCTTAAGTTACATCTATGTCCACCATGAACCCTGCCTTCTGTACTCCAACTCACAGTAACCTTTTCTTCTGCATTTGAGAATGCTACCTAACTAACTAACCCTGGTCATATTTGGCTCTATATTTTCTCTGACTGCATTTTGTCAGTTTCTTAACTCTTTGGGATCAGGGAAAATGCTTTACACTTTGCCCTACCCAAAGATTTTAGAAGAGTGTTCTGCTTAGCAGTGCTCAAATGTAGGTTTGATTGTAAGTCTGGGCTGGCTGTTTATGACCTGAAGGGGAAGTTTTTATGATCTCAGGCCATTAGGCAGACTTTCAAGGAGTCAGTGACATGATGGGCCATCACTAAGATGTGATTAGGGGAGTAGCAGAGACCTTGCTTACTGGGTACCCCTAAGAAGAGGATCAGGCATCTTGGAATCTTGAAGGTCAGAGGGATCAATGACTTCTATAACAGGATAACTCTATTTCCTGGAAAGGACTTGGGACCAAATGGACCAAACATTGAAATATTAATTTGATCCTAATAGCAGTATATACTATATGATCCATAGAATCATAGAAATACATTTTTAAAAGGCAAAGGGGCTTTATGGACCATCTTCCCTAAGCTATTCTTTACAAATGTACAAACTAAGACTAAGAGAGGTGAATTTACTTGCTTATGGTTGTACTATCTATTTAGTTGCTAAGAGAAGGAATAGACTTCAGGTTGCCCAGTATTCTTTTTATGTCACCTTATTCTCTCCCTGTCTAAGATATGCTTTCTTGGAAAAGTCACCTCAACTCTCTAGGCCTGTTTCCTCATCTCTAAGATGAAAATCAGACTAGATGACCTTCAAGATTCCCTATGGTCCTCAATCATAAAGAAGAGTCCACATTTTCTGGATTTATATGAAAATATTTCTGAACACAACAGGGCCAGTCACAAGCTACAAGGTATCTCAAATGGAATTACAGTAGACTCAATTCCTGGAAGAAAGGTAGCATCTCTGAAAGGAGAGCAAAACGCTATTGATATTTGTGTGACCTTGGGCAAGTCAGTTAACTTCTCTGTGCTTCATTCTACCATCTGTAAAATGGGAGCAATACCTACCCCTATTTACCTACCTCACAGGGTTGTTGTGGGGATTAATTAGATTTAATGTCTGCAAAACTTTTGAACTGCTTGGAGAATGGCTCAATATAAATACAAAATGATCTATTAAAGCTGGTTTATTTGTGCTAGGGAAAAACAACAACACTACTGATAGAGGCAGACTACCCCTATGATCTCCAGTAACTTGATTTTCTATTCTAAAAATTCAACCACTGTCCTTTTCTCCCTCAAACCCACCTTCATTGTCCCGCATTCCCACATGTGATTTCCTCTCTGCTTCTACTTCAATCACTCCCTAAGGCAGTGGTTCTCAACCTGTGAGTGGTGACCCCTTTGGGGGTTGAATGACCCTTTCACAGGGGTCACAGAAGTTGCCTAAGACCATCAGAAAACCCATATTTCTGATGGTCTTAGGAACTAAGACACTGGCTTCTCTATCTGTCTCCATGTGGATCTGCCCACATGCAGATAAGCCCACATATGAGTATTAAAGGGTCGCAGCATTAGAAAGGTTGAGAACCACTGCCCTAGGGGATCACCCTAGAAGCCCAAACTCCAGTGACCCTCCATTGTGATTTGCTAAGTTTTGTCCCTATGAAGCTCCTGCCATATGCTTTCTCAGTAACGATTCCTTGCCTATTGAGCATCACTGGGGTAAGTTATGAAATCACAGTAATTTCTCTTTTTACTATATATGGTATGTCAATTTTCCAAACCTCCCCAGTGCTCATGTTATTTCCTAGGCCTAGAATGCCCCTTCTTTCCTTCTTTTCCTATTGAATGTTTCTCTCATCCTCTCCTATATTTCTTCTCTTAATAATAACATTTTCTCAGTTCTCTTGTAGGTACAAAGTGTCACTTGAATACATCACATATTATAATAACTGGTGCATGTGTGATATCTTTGAATATCATCTCCCTTAGGGAAGAGGCTGTGTCTTATCTCCCCTTTGCATCTCAAATATTCCTTAGAATAGGCTTTTGTACCCAACAGACAATATCTGTTGGTGATTCCTGCCAGTTCTACTGCTGGAAGAGCCTTATAGGTACCTACAAAGACATCCAGATGCCTTCCAGTTTCAATGTTTCTGAGAGTGTTTCTGAGAAACTGCTTCTAAAAATTATCTTCTCTCCATGCAGGGACAACATTAACATTTAAATTTGAATAATGTGCCTAGAATTTGGCTCTCATTTCTCACAATACAATTCCTTTATACTAAGGACAGAACATTGAATTAAAGCTCAACGAAGACATTTAAGGTCCTAAATGAAGCTGCTGAAACATTTAAATGTTGTGCAACAGCCCACAGAAGCCTTTCAACTGAAATTTCCCCTCATAGACTCTTGCTTCTGTCTTTAACTCCTGGTATAGAGGGTTTGTGGTCAGAGATGCTAGCCTGTATCCAGAGGCTGATGAAGGTAGAATATGACCTGTTCAGACATTTAAAATTCACTTTCAATTTCCTATCATAAAAGTTCACCTCCTGTTTTTGTTTTTCTCAAGGCAGTAATGATTAGCTTTTATTGGAGAACTGCCCCTAATTTTTCTGGGTTGAAATGTTTTCCATATTTCTTGCTTCACACCATCAGTTTGGTCTTTCTCCCTTTTTTCTTTCTGTTTATTGACATTTGCTTTCAATATCCTTGACTATGGAGAATCAGAAGTTAGTAGAGCTAAAGTACATATATAAGGGATGAAGATGATGGGAAAAGCATTCATTTAAGGGAAAAGAATAGTTTACAATGCATATTAAATAGAAACAAAATATTTCTTTTGCAATGACCTACCATCAGCATTTGGTGCTGGCATGCAAGGCAGGTTGAGTTGCCTATCACCCATGAACCTGACCCCCTGTCTGCAAGTGTCTGGGGAATTCCCTCTGCCCTCCAT
>CM053599.1:37396970-37421174 GCA_028646575.1 Pseudocheirus occidentalis | reverse complement strand
TTCTTCTTCTTCTTCTTCTTCTTCTTCTTCTTCTTCTTCTTCTTTTCTCTCTCTCTCTCTCTCTCTCTCTCTCTCTCTCTCTCTTCCCCCCCTTTCTATCACTCTCTCTCTCTGTCTCTCTGTACTTGGGAGGAAGAATTGATTTGGTAACTAATTAGTGATTATTCCTATCCTTCATTTGAGTCCTTGGTATTTTTTGCAAATGATATTCCATTTCCATCTCTGAGCCTGAGATATACGAGGTCATCTATTCCTCTTAGAATTCCTTGTTTTCTTCAAATCTCAGCTCAGTTGCTGTGTCATATAAGAGACCTTTCCTTACATCTCAACCTGCTTATGCCCCTGCCCCAGATTGCCTTGTGTTTACTCTGTATATGTTTTCATATACCTATATGTTTCATTTACTTTCCTCTGATCAAATGTGAGATCCCTGAGCTCAGGGATGGTTTCAGTTTTGTAATCCTAGTGCCTGTCATAAAGACAGGCACATAGTAAACGCTTGCTGGTTGATTTGTTACCATACTCAACAAAAAGTTGTAAGTGTAGAGCACAAGAATTCTTTTCACACTACTGAATTTGAGACAGGGTCCCAGCCCTTAACAATATCTTGCTGATTGAATTTTGAAGAAAGATTTTTTTTTTCTGTCTTGTGGTGTGGTTTGAGAAGGCTCTCTGTCCCATACTTTACATGCAACATGAACTCTCTAGAACGTTTTGTATGGAATGTCTTGGGACTCTGACTATTCTAGTTTAGCATATATTTCTATGGGAAATATTTGATCAAATTCAGTTTAATAAGCATATGTCAAAGGCCTGCTCTGTGCAAGACAAGGTACTAGTTATTTTTTACACAGGTAGAAACAAAACAGAATTACACTCGGATTTCTGGAACACAAGTCATCCAGAGAGTGGGAATTGTCTATATATAATCTCCAGAAAGACACTGATGTTGCATTGAAATGTATTATTGAATGATCCTTGTAAGTATTTTGTAGTGATATTTATGAAAGGGTAGTTGTAAAGCCAAGTGGCTGGGAAGCAGGTTCTGTCTCCTAATCAGGTTCATCCCTTTCTTTATCCTTGGAAACAGAATTTTTAGTCAATGAATTTGCACTCAGTTCCCTACTTGTTGTTAGTTCCCCCACTTATAAAGGCTTTTTAGGATCATAGCTCTAGAACTGGAAATACCATAGGGGCCCTCTGTTCCAACACGCATATTGCAGATAAAAAAAACTGATGTTTAGAAAGGTCAAATGTTTTGCCCAGGGCAACACATCTTTTGTCAGAGGTAGAATTTGAAACCCGTGTCTTCCTGATGCCAAGTGCAATACTTTATTACATTGCAATACTTTCTCCCTACAAGCAAATGGTTACTAAGAACCTGGACCAGCCCAGGATCAGTGTGGTGCGGGGTGGTGTTTGAAGCACTAACCTTTTAGTCAACATCCAAATATGACAAATAATTTCAGCAGAGAGACATTTATATGGAAACTTTTCATTTTCTGGAACTGGAGTCCCATGGATTTTAAGCCATCTGGTTTTCTGGGAGTTGTGCTATTAATGCTACAATATGTGGGATCTGGGATGGATTCTCTATAGACCCATTAGAACTTCTTTTCGATGTTACAGCTCATATAGATTGAGTTGAGACCCTTTCCAAATGTCAAAAAAGAATCAGCATGCTCTGAATTCTCCAACAACTATTACTGTACCCATCTCAAAGCTACCTTAGCCACTAGGATGACTTGCCCCCATAATGGAAGGTTGACCCTCAAAGTTGCAGGTCCTATGGATAAGCTGAACATTTAACCGGGAAAATTTTTCATTCTTCCTCATAAGTCCTCTCTGTACTAAAAGTGCCTTGGAAATGATGCATAATTAAAATGACCTCTCTGTTTCATTAATTATACATGGACAGAGTTTCTACTGAGCAAGAAATTCAAAGAATTAGACTATTAGACTATTAATTTATCTTTTGTAAATTCTGTGTTAGAAGGAGTTGAGAATGAACAAAACTGATAGAAACTCTTTTAATTTCTTTGTGTGCACAAATACTTTGTAAAAAGAGAAATCCAGCTAGGAAGAGTCTATATTTCCATTTAAAGTAAAGAAGGATAGTTTGATTTGCTCATTTAAAGATTAATGTATATGCCATCATATTTCACAGGCACAGTTCAAACTGATATAACTCTTAGAAGCTAACAAAGTTAAATTTGCAAGAAAAGCACATTAGGTAATCTTTTCCCATCTAGGAAATTTCTAGGAATTTCTTCAAAGGTAAAATGAAGCAAGATGGAAATCTACCATGGAAGCTGAATATAATCTAATACTTGCTACCTATGTGGCCAGTATAAGTTGCATTACCTCTTACACTGGATGTAAGGGATGATTTCCCATCAAAATTTGCCCTTCCTGTCAAGGAAGTCAAGGCAGAAGAAAGCGGCATCAAATTCAAGGTCAGAGAGATGAGAGGGAAGTTAGGAAGTCAGGATTCCCTTATAGGATGTATCAGTTGATTCCAATTCCTTTACTGGCTCCATGAAGTAACTATAGTGAGAAGCAGTCAGAAGACTAGACCCAGGAAGCTTTTGTTGTTTAGTTGTTTTAGCCATGTCCAATTATTCCTGACTCCACTTGAGGTTTTCTTGGCAAAGATTTTGGAGCAGTTTGCCATTTCCTTTTCTAGCTCACTTTATAGATGAGAAAACTATGGCAAACTTGCCCAGTGTCACACTGCCAGTAAATGTTGGAGGCCAGATCTGAACTCAGGAAGATGAGTTTTTTCCATGAGAGTTGTAGATAAATCTGATGACAATATATCTCTTCCGGCTATTTTATGTTTTGCTTGATATCAATGATAAGATGATTATCAAATAAGATTATTTCCTATTGCATTTTCTTTGTAAGATTCTTGCATAATTTTGACAGAAGTATGGGAGACTACTTGTGGAAGAGAGCCTTTAAAAGTAATCTTTTGCTCTATAGTATAAAATTCTTTTAAAAATTGACAAAAATTATTGTAGTGGGAGCTTCTATTTTATGTATCTTTTAGTCAAATATATTATGATAGTAAAGATGTAGTCTACTGGGGAGTATTGTCCAAGAAACCCTTCTGACATCCTAACATCAAGTGAATTAGACCTTAGGAAACATGACCATTATGAACAATATGGCTAGAGGAGGTGAAAGAATTCTAGCTGAGCTATTTAATATCCTAAAAGACACTGCTGTTAAAGTGTTGCACTCAATATGCCAGCAAATCTGGAAAACTCAGCAGTGGCCACTGGATCAGAAAAGATCACTTTACATCCCAATCCTAAAGAAGGGCAATGCTCAAATGTTCAAATTAAGCTCTGCTCATTTCACATGCCAACACATGCTTGAGAGCAATACATGAGCCAAGAATTACCAGAAGATCCAGGGTAGTTTTCAAAGAGGCAGAGGAACTAGAGACCAAATTGCCAACACTTGTTGGATTATGGTGAAAACAAGGAGTTCCAGGAAGAAATATACTTCTGCTTCATTGACTATACTAAAAGCTTTGACTCTGTGAATGACAGCAAAACATTATATATCCTTAAAGGAATGGGAGTGCCAGATCATCTTACTTGTCTCCTGAGAAACCTATATGTAGGCCAAGAGGCAACAATTAGGACTGAACCAATTGGTTTAAGACTGGAAATGGAGCATATATACAAGGCTGTATATAGTCACCTTATTTATTTAACTTATATACAAAATATGTCTTGCAAAATGCCAGGCTGTGTGAATTAAAAGTTGGAATTCTGGTTTCCTGGAGAAATATCAACAATCTCAGATATGCAGATGATACAACTTTGATGGTAGGAAGTGAAAAGGATTTAAGAAGCCTTTTGAAGAAGATGAATGAGGAGAGTTGTACAAGCTAGCTTGAAGTCTAATATCAAATGAACAAACAAACAAAATCAAGATTATGGCAACTGGTCCCATCATTTTCTGGCAAATGGAGAAAAAGTAGAGACAGTGTCAGATTTTATGTTTTTGTCAATCACCATAGACAGTGACTGCAGTCATGCAATTAAAAGACACTTGCTCCTTTGAAGGAAAGCTGTGGAAAATCTGGATATCATGCTAAAAATCAGAGATATCACCTTCCTGATAAAGGTCTGTATAGTCAAAATTTTTTCTTGCCCCAAGAGCAACATGTGACTGTGAGAATTGGATTATAAAGAAAATTAAGTGATGGAGAACTAACATATTTGAATTATGGTCCTAGAATAGCAAGGAAATAAAACCAACCAATACTTAAAGAAATTAATACAGACTATTCAGTAGAAGGTCAAATATTGAAGTTTTGGCCACATAATGAGAAGACAGGATTCATTGGAAAAGACCACAATGTTGGAAAGATTGAAGGCAAAAGTAAAAGGTGATGGCAGAGGATGGGATGGATAGTTTCATGGAAGTGACAACCATGAACTTGGACAGACTTTCAGAGACTGTGGAGGATAAAAGGGCCTGCTGTGCTAGGGTCCATGGGGTCATAAAGTATCAGACATGATTAAATAACTGAAAACAACAACCTCTAATATAATATGAGCCACAGTTCATGTTTCCACATTGATCTTTCATTAAGGATCTCACACTGAGCATATCGACAGATTCATTTATTTATTATTTAGGGATGTGTCTTAGCATTCTTTTCACTATTTTCTGTCATTCTCCCATGGTCTTTGAAGAAATGCTAATGGGATGGAAGTCACTGAGAGCCATTTTGTATTTTCCTCTATTAAATGAAGTTCTACTATTTAAATGAGATCCATTTTGTAATTTCCTTTATTTAATGAGTTTTCACTGCTAAAAAAATAAATCCTTAAGTTGCCATCCTACTGGTGATGAATCTTTCCATGTTTAGGGATACTTGTCTTAGGAAAGAACATTTAATCATTTCTAGACTGTGTGGTTAATGCTTTTCCAGCATGATAGATCCCTTCAAATCTTTCCCTTCCTTGGTATAACCTTCAAAAACCCAGAAATATTTTGATGCTATGTTGGGGAAGTGGAGTTGAATTTTGTAGAAGATATGTCAACCATGAATCACCAATTAAAATGAGAATAAAATATTCTTCAAATTGTAATTCTCACAGTGTTATTCTACTTGTGCAACCTTTACATATATATCTTATTTCATTTGAATTTGTTAAAAATTACAGGATATAAGCCAATTTGAAAAGCTCTGTTGACTGATCTTTGATTCATGATGGTTATTGGAGTTACAAATTAAAGTTGAGGAATATTTTAATTCTTTTTTATATGTAACTTTCATCAGAATTAGCCCATTCCACTTAAAGTTATTTTTTAACAGAGAAATGTGAAGTTCTGGGCAATTGAGTTGAATCAGATTTTACTTTAGTCAACACAAAGTATAGTAGATATGATATTTCTCTGATTTACAAGGATCTTGTAGTTCCTCAGGGCCATCATTAAGAACATCTCACATACTGCTCTGTGAAAATCATGGTGATTTGAGGTTTCTGGCTGAGTGTAGCTGAGATAAATAACTATTTATTGTATTGTTACAGCAAACCTCTAAAGTTTTTCATAAGAGTAAAGATAAGAAAAATTCTCTCTTGGACTGTAATAGTAACAGTAACAATGGTAAGTGGTATTTATATCATTTATGGGGCAGCCAGGTGACACAGTGGATAAAGTGCCAGGCCTCGAGCCAGGTGGACCTTATTTCAAATACAGCCTCTGATACTTACTAGTTGTGTGACACTGGGCAAATCACTTAACACTGTTTACCTCAATTCCTTGTCTATAAAATGAGCTGAAGAAGGAAATGGCAAACCACTTCAGTATCTTTGTCAAGAAAACCCCAATGGGGTCAGGATGAGTCAGACGCAATTGAAATGAAACAACAACAACAGCATATCATTCTTTAAGATTTCTAAGATGCTTTACATCCATTATGCCAAAGGGTTTTATTGCTAAACATATCAAAACAATTTTCATTCTATTTCATTTCAGGTATCTCACTTTGAATGGGATCACCCATTATGGACCAGCGTGGTAGCCCATAAAGGTCTGTAAAGCCATGCATGAGTAGCTTTCCAGAGGACTACTGCTGTGAACAGCTTTCAAGGTTCTAAATGTATAGTATAGTGAATTCTCTATTTATTCAATAACAAATCAAAGCAAAACATATACAGAAAATCAAGGTATAGAATTTACAATGTTACAACTTATCACAGAAAAATCAAAATACAGCATCCACCATGTCACAACTCAACAACTTATCGCAAAAATTGCCACATAGTTTTCACTAAAGTAGTCACATAGTTTTAAACAAGGTACATTCATTTAGTCAATCACAAAATTCTTAATTCTATTACAAAGTACTAAAATCAAAGTTCTCCACCCCTAGGTCACAGTAAATCATAGTTTTCTCAGTCAATATTCAAGTAAAGCCTTCTTTCAGCTTGACTTGAGGCTGGCTCTCAGCTTCCATGATTCCTCTTCCATGGTCCCAGCTCCACTTGTCACCTGGGTTCAAAGGCAGGCAACTCCCAGTTCCTTGTCCATCTCCTTGCCCAGTTCTTTGTCCAGTTCCCATTCCATATTGAATCTCACAGTGTCCAGTCCACCTCAAGTCCTTCACAGTTCCAATTTCTGGGAAGACAAAGCTTAACAGAGCCACAATAATATTCATGCACATTGTTGGCACAATCATCAATTAACTATCTGCCTGTGAAATCAGCTCCGACCTACCAACAAGGTCTGAGAACTCAACACAAGTCATCACCATAGAAATCAACACAGACCCACAAATGAGGTCCAAGAGGTCAGCACAAATCATTAGTAAAGTCTCAGTACCTCCAAAACACTCTTCTAGAACTTCTGTAAACATACAACCAGAAAAATCCTCTTTCAGGGTTTCCAGTAAGGTCCTAGGGCTTCTGTACAAAGTATCACAAACATCAACACAGACAGAACAGAGTGCTGGGATACCACAAGTTTTCTCCTTCTTGACTCTGCCACCACAAGAGTCCTCTTTTCAGTTCTGCCCAATTCTCAGTTCAGTCTTCAGTCTAGCAGCAGCTGCCCTGCCTCCAAGATGCTTATCCCAAGAAGTTCTGACTGTCTAGCTTGTGCTCTTCCTTATATATGATATAGCTCCTCCCCCTTCCTGTTGCAGGAGTTCACGAGTTCTAGGGTTCACAAGTTGGGGGCTTCACAAGTTCTGTATTTATCAGACTTGATTCAAGGCTCAAAAGAAACTTGATCTGAAACAAGGTATTAATTCAGTAACTGAAACAAGGTGTGAACTACTTCTGTGCTAGCCATTACAAGGTCTCAGGAGCAATATAGTCTCTTCCACTGATTTCAATGGAATGGTAGAAGTACTAGACAGGTTCTATATGCCTCAGCTGTTCATTTGAGTTGTTGCTGTACTATATTTCCATACATTTTCATAAAATGCATGAAGAGTGGGTAGGAAAGGAGAGAGAAGAAAATATTTATTTATAGCTTATATCTTTAAATTAGTAACTATGGAAATGATTAATGTTCCATAACAGCACATTAAAAGCATTTCTTTAATTAGCTTCCCAATCATATACAGATGCCCTGATAGGAAAGTCACAGGATCCAAAACATTTTCAATTTGACTGTTAGGAATGAAAACTCAGATGTGTAGTATTTGATTTACTTCTGACTCATTTGCTACCTCACCCTCCAAGAAGGGGAAATTCTTCTAAGTTCCCAGTCCCCTCAACTTTCACCAACATTTCCATAGAATACCTAGTTAGTATCCTTTACCTGGAATACACCAGGATGACATAGAAAGAAGAGGATTTAATGAGGTAAGTAAAGAGGGATTTTAGTGTCTTGTTGCAGATTAGACTGATAGGGGAAACTGAGTATCTTTCCTTGACCAAAATGGCAAGGTAGCGGGTTTGAATGCCAGAGTCCTTCCATGGAATCAACTCCATTCTCAGAGATATCCAGTTGACCAGTTGACTGGTCCATTCTAAAGTGTCTTAGCAAACGTAGAGGAAGATGCTATTCAGTAAAAGGATGGGATAACAGCAACTGACCCAGCTGACTTTCTATTTGAGGCAAGAGACCTAAGACATTTAGAACGGGAAAGGCACTGTGTAGGACATGATACCTGAAGTGTGCTTGGAAAGAGGCCCTGTACTTAGACCTTAGCTTTGCTACTTATTACATGGGTAACCTTGGGCAAGCCACTTTAACCTCATATATAAGGAGTTTGAACTGGATGACCCCTATACTTCCTTCTAGGTCTAAATTGGTGACGCTCTTAGTATATTGGGGATGGCTTTAAATGCTAGGCTCAGAAACTTGCATTACTCTCAGAGGTAATAAGGAGTTACTGAAATATTTTGACTGGTGAAGTGTCATAGTTAGATCTATGTTTGACTCTTACCTTGTTGCATTTCCTAGTATGTATACTGTATTTCCAGAATGTGGTACCAAGTATGTTTACGTACTCTGAAATGATTTTCAATATCACTGATCCTATCAAGGAAAATTAATGCTTATAATTTGCTGACATAGACAGGGTGTCCTTCGGCCTAAAGCAAGATAAATGTTTGTATAATTCTCTTTGGCTGGGAGCCTGTTATTCAGCAAAGCAGGCACAGCTAGCATTTTAGCCGAGTGGATTTTTCTTCTGCCTGAACGACAGCATTTGTGTAAAGTCTTCACAAGGAGGCTTAGACAGCATTGCAGATAAAGAATAAAACAGAGTTATTCCCCATAGGGGATTTGAAGTCACATCTCATTAAATTCATTGGAATAGGACCAGTTATTCTTTCCATTGAACCCAGCACAGGTAGCCAGTTGGTCCAGGGCTCTGATTTCATTCATAGGTACATAGAGATTCCCAGGACACTTGAAAATTAGTCAAAATATAAGACATAATGGCATTATTTTAGAATGATCGCATCACTTCTTGGCTTACCAAATTGCTTCTACTTCATTTGGTTGTAAATTGTGAGTGATTAGGGACTTTGTTTCCCATATTCAGAGAGCGCTTAATATTGCTTGGAGTTGCTTAGATAGGGAATGTTTTTATCTGGTTTACTGTATATATTGCATTGAGTTTGTAATTGGATCTGATCTGTACTGCTCTGGTTTCTCATGGCTC
Organism: Pseudocheirus occidentalis; assembly: GCA_028646575.1. Lineage (NCBI taxonomy): Eukaryota > Metazoa > Chordata > Mammalia > Diprotodontia > Pseudocheiridae > Pseudocheirus > Pseudocheirus occidentalis. Next base: position 37,412,020 of record CM053599.1, on the reverse strand, counting down.
TTTGGAAAATTGTTTGCTTCTTGGAGACTTGGGCTCTGTTGAATGAAGTTAATAGAGCATTCTGTATATTTAACCCAAGAGGCATGATATAAATTGTCTTTGACAGTATGCTTACAGAATGGAGGTTCTTGCTCCATCTTTGAGTACCTATACAGGCAGAGTGAAGAATAGTGGGTGGTGGTATCCTTGAGGTGTCATGGAGCATAATCAGAATGTGTGCCTTATATTACCTGAATTGCCTTTCAGTCACACAACTGTCTAGTTCGTTGTCATCAATTTTTCCATATGTAAAATGGAAGTTTTCATGAAAGTCCTACTTCTATAAATTCCTCGTGGTATGGAAGTGATCTTAGGTTCATCAAGGCCACATCTGAGGAGCATAAGTTCTAGGAAGAACACTATTCCTTCACAGTACCTAGTTCATGTTATTGTTCTCATTGACCTATTTTTTAGTCATGTCCAATTCTTCATGACCCCATTTGGAATTTTCTTGGCAAAGTTACTGAAGTGCTTTGCCGTTTTCTTCTCCAGCTCGTTTTACATATGAGGAACTGAGACAAATAGGGTTAAGTGACTTGCTCAGAGTCACACAGCTAGTAAGTGTCTGAGACTGGATTTGAACTCACTTAGATGAGTATTCCTGACTCCAGGTCCCACATTATATTATATCCACTGTTCCACCTAGCTGCCTGCCTGTTACATAGTAAATGCTATGTAAATTTAATAATAATTGTTAAAAGCAATAGAATTTGGGTCTGAGCATTATAGTTTGTGGAGAAAATGAAAGATGACTGTAGAATGAAGCTATCTCATCAGGACAACCAGTGAAGACAGTTCCTACTTGCTACACTTACAATTTCTAAACAATTTGAACTCAAATGATTGAAAACTAAACAAAGATAAGAGAATGAATTAAAATAGAGTTTGTGATTGATTATAAATATTTCAATTTAAGATTGAGCACCAAAGCTCAACAAGAAAGAGCGCTTTACTATCCATTCCCTGGTACAAGAAGTTGTCCCAATGTTTTTCATTTTAACACTTCACTCTATACAAGAAATAGGATAATAGAATCCTCAATTCAGATACTGAAGCCACTTTGTTGGTTATCTAGAATGTGGACTGGTAGACTGATAGGTCCTCAAGGACAGAGAATATTTCCACTTTTTTTTGTATTTGTAGTCTCAATACCTAGTGTAGTATCTGGTATATCATTGGTGCTTAAAGAAATAATCATTGGTCTATGGATTTAATCAAACCCTTTCATTTTACAGAGGAGAATACTGAGGCCCAGAAGGAGTTTTCAGTTTACCCAAGTTTACAAAGTTCATAAATATAATAGCTTGGATTTAAGCCCACATCCTCTTAGTCTAAATTCAGTTTGTACTGCCTCACATGGCCTCTAACTGTACATAGGTGTTGTTCCAGCTGCACAGAAGTCTTTCTTTGCTGATCTGTTTGTATGTTTACTCAGCCCTAGGTATAGAGCATTCCAAAAGTCTTAGTGCAATTAGTAGCTTAAATCTGCATTAAGACTTTTGGGACACCCTGTATATACCTAAAAGTTGTAGACAAGTTGATGGAATTAGAAGAATTCAGAACTTAAATGTAGCTCTTCAGTAAAGCCTTTTGATAGCTTAAGAATCTTTTCAAAAAGTGAATAATCACTGCCTAGTTTTTTTCTGTTTTGTACTTATACATATTAAAAAGAGACTAAACACTATTTGTTCCTAATGTCCCATAACTCTTAAATGATTCAAATTCAAATTCCTGATCCATCCAGAGCTTAATTGATAAGCTATTTCTTCCATGAATACTATAAAGTGTTTATAGTTAGTATCTCTTCTGGCCTCCTGATTTCCAGGAGGAGTTTCAAGGATTTCCAGACCTTTGGGTAAGAATGGGGGATAACAAAGCATGGTTCATAAATGAGCAACTTGTACATCAAAGGAAATCCATGGAGAAAAAAGAGATGGAAAATTTGTCCCGGATGCCTAATTAACGTGTATGTTCCCTATGACTTCCTCTCCCAGTTCCTTTTATGGACTGAATGACTCTTGGCTCTTGGGGTCGTCTTCTAAAACAGTAATTGATCTCCCCTTCCAGGCCTCCATCAGAACAATTTATACTGTACCTGAACAAGCACAGCTAATGATCTTTGGTGACTTTTATGATTCTGATTCTTTCCTAGAGTCAAGGCCTACACTAAGGGCATTGGAATGATTATTCTAGTCATTGAACTTTGGAATTTAGAAAGGCAGTTAACCAGGAGAGAAGGAGGTGACTCTGACAGATCATTCCCATAGAGTTAGCTCATTTATACCCTTTCCCCCCTAACTGCCATTAGCTGGTAAAAAATACTGTTTTGTGACATCTTGTCCACTTCAAGCAATTCGATTAAAAAATCAAACATCCCCATGTATAAAAATGTTGCAGAGTGGAGGTGAGAGAAATGACTTTATCTTGATTGCTGATATCTAGGGATACCGTGTTCAGTCGGAACATGTTTAAGTTTTGTTTTTGTATCTCTAGCACGGAGCATAGTAACTAACACTTAATAAATGCTTCTTGAATTGAATCAAAAAGGATTATTCAACCACCAGTCATACTGAAGGAAATACTTTGCTGTAATGCAGAATGAATGTTGTCAGTGGTAATAACCCAAGGTAATAGATTAATGATTCACATGTGAAATGGACCATTTTTTCCCATAAAAGCTTAGATAAGGGGGATATTCAGAGAGAAGCTGTAGTCAGTCCACAAATGGGATCTGTATTATGGATCTAAAGCAAGCCCATTTGGAAATTACCAAGCAGAAGAGCCAAAGATAAATGTACTAATGATCTCTAGCAGACATCCTGGACATCTTCAAGGCCAGACTGACCTGAGGGTCAGATCTTGGTTAAAAGGAATAGAGTAAAAGTTGATTTGTGAGAAGAATTTTGGGAGTTTGTTCTTAGTACAAACAGAAGAGTCAGTTTTCTTTTATGCCCTTTTGTTCCCAAATGGAGGCAAGCCAATGTTTCATATTGAATGGCTTATGATAAAGGAGATGATAAAATAAAAAGGCTGATGGAGATAGATGGTGAAAGCAATTTCCGTTTGAATCCTCTAAGATTGGGACAATATTTATTGTTTGATTTCAGTAAACTAACTTGGGTTGAGGTTTTGAATTTGAATGAGTAAACCCATCATATATGAAATGATACATTTTAGAGCAAGAGTGAGACTTTTGAGAACTAATCACCTTCCTGCTCCCATTTTACAGATTACAAAACTGAAGCCTGGAGAGAGAAATTGATTATTCCAAGGTACCACATCTAGTTAATAATGGATCCTCAGATGAGACCCCACACATAAACTATGGTGCCCTTCCCCCTACAAATTGCTGCTTCTCTTGTATAGGTGCACATGTCACTATAAAGCTTCTCATTTGGCAATTGAGACCTATCATTCAGGATCCTGTAGAGGATATCAGAATTGCTAAACAAACTCTAAATTTTGAAGTAAGTTGTCTTCATCTTGGTCTCCTTGCCAAATAACATACTTACATGTAAGTTAATTAACAAAACAAGAAAAAAATCCATGAAAGATTTAAAATGTTATTGTGTATTAAATACTATTTTTTGTGAAATATCTAGATTTCCAATCCAGCCCCACCTAATCTAAAAATCCATGTATTAGGCACCTGCCATATATAAGACAGAAAACCCCAGGGAGAAAATAAAAAGCAAAAAACATTAAATAAGAGTCCCTCCCTGCCAGGAGCTTAAATTATACAAGAAAGTTAGAAAATGTAAGCAGATAAGTAAATAGATATTTTTAGGTGGAAAGGGGCACTAACAATTAAGGGGATTTGGAAGGCCATCTCCTAGGAGGTGACAAAGGAGGTAAGCCTTTAGTGAAGTGAGGAATGATGGGATATGACACTTAGGAGGCAATCTCAATGCAGGCAGATGTGATGTCAAATCTGGACACCAGAAAAGTGGTCTCTTAAGCTCAAACCAAGAGTATATAAGGAGAGTGATATGGAACAAAGCCATCTTTAGAATTCCTTCCTTTTCTCATAGGCTCATTTGTGGTGAAATAAGCAACCCCTAGGAAGGTGAGTCCTTAAGGCCTAAAACCAGTATTTATGAGGAAGCTGATAGTTTAAAAAAAACAAAACTCTCAAATCAACATATTTTATTACATTTACTACATAATGTATTAAATTACTGGTCATTAATGCACAGTGTAATACTATAATATATCATGTTACTTTTATGCATATTATTTCATTGTATGGAACCATTGTCATATAAGGAAGCTCATGTGCTAATGCCTTCCAGACATTCTACCTTAATCCAACAAGCATGTATAAGAGACATATTATACACTGAACATGACATGAAGTGTTGGAGAAGATAAACACTTTAGGTAAAACTGATTTCTGCCCCCCTGAAGTTGATAGTCTATGAGCAAGAAAAGGAACAACCATAGATAACTGTAACACCCAATTATATATTTAGTGCATCAGAGAAGCAAAAAAATGTAATGTGGGGCCTGATGGGGGTGGGGTGAAACCAAAGAAGGCTTCTTCTGGAAGTTGTAATTTTGTTTGAACTTGGAAAGGTGCTCTAAGGCAGGGGTGTTTAGATGAAATATCCAAGACCACCCAGAAATAGCTTAACAAACTTTATTGCTATCTACAAGGTGAAGAGGAAAAGAGTTGCTAGCCAAGACAGTCTTGATGAGCTATGATGGGTGGAACATTGTGGTTATGGTGGGAGTAACCATACTCCAAAGACACATGACTCTTCTAGGCTAAAACATGTTATTTGAGACAAAAAGTCAGTACAATACCAATAGAAAAACATCCTGTTATATCTAGGACCAGTGAAATGAAAATATAAATCTGGGACCAGACTAATCAAATTGAGACAGCCAGGTGAGACAGTAGAGCTAGACACTTTTAGCTATGTGACTCTGTCCAAGTCACTTATTGCCTTAATTTCCTAAACTGTAAAATGGGGGATAAATAATAGCACCTACTCCCTAGAGTAGTTGTGAGAATCAAATGAGAAAATATTTTAAAAGTTCTTTGCACAGTATCTAACTCATAGCTGGCACTTAACAAATATTTATTTCATTCGTTAATATAGCTTTTCACTGGTTCACAGATAAGTAGGAACTCAGCAGGAAAGTAGTAGAAGGAAAGACATTCCAGAAAAAAGGGAACAGCATGAGTAAAGATATAAGGATGGGTAAGTTCAAAGAGTGTTTTGGGACAGAGAATAGTCCAGTTTATCTAGAATGTAGATGGATAGAAGGGTTAGATTAGAAAAGTCAGGTGGTGCTAGTTTATGGAAGACCTTGAATGCCAAGCAAAGTGATTTGAATTTAATTGGTAGTGAAATAATAGGGAGCCATAGAAGATGCTCTCAGCAAACTCAGATGATTATCTCTCCCTACCCTACAGCAAAGAGACAGTAATTTCATCATTTTTAGTATCTTTGGAAATTAAACTTTCCCCTATATTATTGCTATAAATGTAGCTTGGTTCAACACTCTCCCCTCTTTCATACACAATTTCAGTTATCTATTGAATTTTTATATTACATTGCAGAGTTAAGTCAAAATAACCTGCCTTCAAGTCTAGCTTCTGACATGGGCAAGTTGCTATGAGTCTCAGTTTAGTTGTCTGAAACAAAGGAGGTAATGTCTGTAATACCTATCAATCAATTAATCAACAAAGATTTATTTACCTATCTCAAATGGTTATTGTGAAACTCAAGAGAAATGTTGTATAAAAGCACTTTGTAAATATCAAATACTATAGAAATGTCAGTTGATATCATGATCATTATTAATATTAAAATATAAATCCTGACTGAAGTTCAATCACAAAGAAAAGAAGAAAAGCAATACCACTTTTCTTTAAGATAATGAACAGCCTCTCAGGTACCATCACTGACTTTGGGAAAGAGAGGCAGACTTTTATAAATCAGGATGTGGTGTACATGATCTTCATTAATGTAATTCTGTCCTTCAATAAGAATGCACTTGAACTGCCACTCTGGATTCTAACATGGATCATCATAGTCACGGCCATCTATCCTGTCTGGTATGAAGTAGAATATCAGTTAGGCTCTAGGGAAGAGCAAATGATGGCTGCCTGATCAAAGGGAAACTGAGTTCTCATGGGGAGGAAGATTAGTGGCACCAGGTGTTTTTATCCCTCTTTTTCTCTCTAGCCACCATGACCAACTCCCCCATGTGGTTCAACTGCTTCTAGCTAACTAACAATCACAAAGCCTGAAGTCATAGAGTAGACATTGAATATCGATATATGGATAGAAGCTGTCCTTTTTCTCTTGGTAAGTGGGTGTCCTGCCAGTTTCTTTCATTGCAACAGTGGTGGGTCAAACTCAAATTCTCTTGAGTTGGCATCTGCTGACCTAGGCTTTAAGAATCAGAACAGTGAGATCCCAGGATCTCTGCATTCTCATTAAAATAATATAGTCACATTTAATTGCTGAGTTTGTGTCTGTTTTCCAAGAATCATATGAATTTAGGTAATTAGCCAGTCCAATTAGAAAGAGCCTATATTTGATGGAAATTATGACTATGTCATGCTGAGTCAGTCCATGGAAGTTTTCAATTTAGTTGATAAGTATTGAACCTATGACTTCATTGATATAGGGAGTATAGGATGAAAAAACTTTCTACCAATGCAAACTGTCACTTTGTTTGCAATTTATAATCTTAGAGAGTTGCCTAGAGTACAGTGAAGTTAGGTGACTTGCCCAGGATCACACAGTCAGAATGTGAGAGACCAAACTTAAACTCAGATCTTCTTGGTGATTACTTTGGTTCTCTAGCTTCTGCTACATGTTGTCTCTCACAATTTAGTCAAATGGCCAAATACATTTAACTTATATACACACACATATATGTGGGTACATGTATGTGTGCATGGGGAGTGGGTAACACAAGGCTAATAAAAAGTCATTCTGTTCTCCCCATATTGCCTTAACCAAAGAGAGAACTTTTTGTCTGAAATTTCCTGCTTAGTCATCCTCATCCACATTGACAAAATTCACTAGATATTGGTTCTAAATGGATATGTGACTTAAGATAAAGGCTTACATAATAATAAATGAGAAGAGTATAGATGGAGGTATCCTTCATAATTACTGTTTGGAGAGAATGTTTAAGCAAACAAAAAGGTAATGGAGGTGATCAAAAAGAAAAAATAGAAAGTTTTGCTTATATATAAAATTAAAAAAAATCATGGACCAAAACGACCTAGACAGAATGAAAGAAATGGTCAAGTTGAAAAAGGAACAACTTGAGGCATTAAACATCTCTAATAAATATCTGATAACCAGGATATACAGTATATTGACACAAAAATATAAGAATAAGAACCATTTCCCCAGCGGCCAAAGGATATGAACAGATTTCAGAATTAAAAAAGCAAATAATTAATAACTGTATCCAAAGATGTTCCAAATAATAGCAGAAATGCAAATTTAAAGAACTCTGAGGTTTCACTTTAAATCCTTAGAAATGAAAAGATTGTTTAAAAAAATCCCAGCAACAATATTGGAGGGGCTGTGGGAAGACTAGGACGCTAGCATTCTATTAATGGAACTGTGAATTGGTCTAATGAGTCTGGAAATCACTTTGGAGCATTGTTCATACCTGATGATGACCCATCAGTCTTCCTAACATTAGATATATACTCCACATACACACACACATTAGATACACACACACACAGAGTTTGTCCAAATGGGTCATTTTCCTTTTCTCTTAATTTCTTTGGGATATAGGCCTAGCAGTGTTATTGCTGGATAAAAATGGTATGCACAGCTCTATAGCCCGTTGGATATAGTGCCAAATCATAGTGCCAAATTTCTCTTTAGAATGGTTGGATCAGTTTGCAACTCCACCAACAGTGAATTACTGTTCAAGTTTTCCCATGTCTTTCAGACATGAAGTAGTACCTCAGAGTTGTTTTAATTTGCATTTCTCCAATCAAGAGTGTTTTAGAGCATTTTTTCATATGACTATAGGTAGCTTTGATTTCTTACATATTTTGGTTTTTAAATATGTGATATTTACACTCTTAGGATTTAAAAACAGGTATTTGGGAAGTTACAAGTCAGATTACCCACTTGCCTCATTTGACAAATAAAAAGACAGGCTGATATAGATAATCAGACAATTTAGGTAGTTCACAAAACTAGTAATTAGAGGTGGCGGTAGAAGCCAGGAATCCTGCTTTCAAGGCCAGTGTTCTTTTGCTATGCCATGCTGCAATTTATGTGGAGAGAGAAAGACACACACATACACACACACACACACACATATATAGAGAGAGACAGAGACAGAGAGAGCAACCAAAAGCATAATCATCAAATTGAAAGTGTGTTGGTGCAAACCTCAAAACACAAGCTAATATAGCACTTAACCTTTGAAAAGTTATGGATTCGGGAGACCAGAAAACAAATAGCTAAAGCATGCAGGCAGAGGCTAATGAGCCATAAGAGTGAAAAGTTGTGAAGGCTTAGTGGACCACTTTCTAATTATTATTTCACTTAAAATAATTTTTCATCCTTGCTTTAATAAAATGATTACAGAGTATCAGTGGAAGATGGGAACATCTTGGTAATGTTTATTTATAAAGAAGTGCTAAATCATATCTCAAAAGTATAGTTTATAATAATGGAGATATACTTTTAGAGTACCAGGAGGAAAAATTCAGAGTTCTAATCTACATGTTGAAGAGATGGATCACTTTTCAGATTCAATTACAGTTCCTTCTATGTTTTGGTAACTTATATGAGAAATTCCTTCTGGAAGTAAAAATTTGAACTTCTGTAAATGACTTGTTGCTATTGACCAGATAATTGGAGAACTTGAGAGTCTTGCTGGTCTGTCCCCTCCAAGAATAGTTACACATATTAAGTCTCACAATGTTCTAGTTTCTGGAAAATGAGAATCCGACCAAACCTATCAGAATTAATCATATTTCCAGTGAGCAGATGGGGAGAGACCCCACTTAGGGTGACCTGAACAGCCTCAATGATATGGCATAAAGCTCTCCTGGAGAGTGATTGCATTTGGTAATTCACACTGGTGATCCCTTTACAGAGAAAATGGAAAGATATGGCTTAGAATACTGAATACAATAAGGATTCAGAACGAGTTGGATGGCTGAATTCAAATAGTAGTAGTCAAGTGTCAGCATGGAAGTCTTTAATGTAATACCCCAAGGATCTATATTGTTTGAATTTTTTTGTTAATGACTTTTATGAAGGCATAAATAACAGAATCATCAAATTTGCTGCTGACACAAAAGAATGAGAGCCAACACAATGGATAACTGAGTCAGGATCTAAAAAGATCTTAAAAGCTTAGAGCAGAGGTGTTAGACATGTAGCCCAAGACCCCTAATACTTCTGAATGCCACTTGAACCACATGGAAATGTATTTCTGGAAATATTTGACAAAATAAGTAAAAAACAAATGAAACAGAGGTAATGTTAATATGTGGTTTTCTAAGTCAGTATGTAACCTGCAGAAATTTTTATATATAATTTGGTGGTTCCTATTTCAAATTAGAATTTGATACTACCAGCCTAGAACATTAGGCTGCAGGAGATGAAATTCAGTAAAGATAACTGTAATGAATTACAGGTGGAGAAAGAAAATGAACTATATCAACACAAGGGGGAGATATGCTTGATACCAATTTGTCTGAAAGGTGTTTTTTTCCCCCCCTTCAATGGACTTCCAGTTAATTATGAGTGAGCACTCAGTCTCACCTTTCAAGAAACTGGGATTCAGCACAGATCAATGGAGAAATTTCTGATTCTGAATTAAGATCTAGGTTAAAATTTGTACTTGGCCTCTTGCTATTTTGTGTGACCTCTGGAAAGTCACTTATTCTCTCTCATTTTCCTTCTCTTTACAATGATGGATTTGGATAGATGACCTGAAAGGTGACTCCCAGCTCTAGATTTATAGCTCAATGATTTTATGATGGTATGAACTGTCAGTAAAGTCTAACTGGGCATATGCATGGGAAGATGGAGCACAGGGTAGTAAGCCAGATGGTGGCTCTGAAGAACTCAGGAAAAAAAGTCTACTTTATTCTTATTTTAAGGTCTAGACCAGGAGGCAGGGAGATAGTTTCTGTTTGTAACTGTGCATGGGAGAGGGTCATGGAGTCCTGCTTCATTTATATATACACTATTTCTTTATCTCTTCCCATGAGTAATCATTCCTCTAAGGGAGATCATTCATTTTTCATAGTTCTTCATATATTTCAGTATCTTAGTATTAAAAGACTTTTCTTAGTGTCTCTTCATTTGTAAAAAGACTTCATTCTGGATACCTGATCATAATGCTGTGTTTTTTTTAACTTATTGGGTGATTGTGACCAAATCCATTTCTTCCCATTTAGTATAATAAATAGCAAAGTTTTAATTTTAATTCTTTTTTTGTGCATTTCATTTCTTTTCTTGCTTGCTTGATATTAACATTTCTGACAACAAGTCCTTCTTGTAAAAGTGGTTTCTTTAAAGACACCTCATTTACTGTTCTTCTGGGTATGTTATTACTATACAATGCTTTTTAAATCTTTATTATTCTTGTCATCTCTTGGCATGTGAATGTAATAGCTGATATTTTTAGTGCACCATTAGTATTATTAAATTGTATTACAGACTTGGTTGGTGCAGCATGGCATAGCCATCTTTCAAATTTGTATTTTTAATCTCAGAGATGCACTTGAATGGGTATTTCTTTGAAATGTTAGGTAAGAACCTTTGTGCCATTTTCTAAACACAAATAATTCAAAGCAAAGTGATATCAGTACATTTTAGATCTGGTACTACTAAGGTGGTTGAACTTTTTTATGTTATGGGGGTAAAGGGGAACTCAAAAACATAATAATAGCCCAGATTTAATTATAACATCATAGTTCTCTTCACTATTCCCCTCTCCCCCATCTCCAATGAATAATATTTGGGGGCTACTATAATGTAATATCTGAAGTATTAATTCAATCAAAGTTTAACAATGATGACTGATAAATTTATCACTATCTCTGTTTCTATCTCTACCTATTTCCTGTTGTAGGGAAAAAATAGGATCTGATTTTGAGCAAAAAGATCTGGGCTTAAATCTTGACTCTAGTCAACAACAGCAGCAGCAGCCTGAATTTGTGTAGCCCATCAAAGTTTGCAAAACACTTTATAAATATCTCATTTTGTCTTCTTGATAACCCTCAGAAATTAGTTTTATTATATTCATTTTGCAGTTGAGAAAAGGGAGAGAAAAAGAGGAAAAGTGACTGGTTTAGGATCACACAACTAGTAAGTGTCTGAGGCCAGATCTGAACCCAAGTCTTCCTGACTCCAGTTTCAGCCATCTATGTACTATTCCATTTAGTCTTCAATGAATTGATCCCTGTGATGCTTTGGATAAGTATCCCTTGTCCGTGAAACAAAAGCATTAGAAAAAACTACTTCTCCTATGGTCTTTTCTAGCTTAAAAGTCTACCATCCTCTTTTTTTGTCCATATCTATAAATGCATTAGTTTAGGGGATATTGTTGAGGAAACTCTTTTTACCAAATTCCCTCTGTTGATACAGATCATCAACCATTTTTCAAGTTCTAGAGGAGTTTCCCTGGTCAATGAGAAGTTATGTGACTTGCCTAAGATCACTCAGCTGAAACCAGATCTTGATTCTAAGGCCATGCTGCCTCACCTACATTCAATTTCCATCTTTTAATCTCAAAGGATGGTTGACTCACTCTACACATCAGGGAACTGAAGAATTCCAGTTAGAAGAGATTTGGGAGACCAGCTAGCCTAAAATTTTCCTTAAACAAGAATCCCTTCTACTTTATGGGAACATGTCACTGCCAGGTCTTTAAATAAAATACAATATAAACTAGTATTTATACAGCACCTACTATGTGGCAGGTATTCTGCTAAGTATTTTATAAATGCTACCTCATCTTATCTTCCCAACAGCCCTGGGGGATAGATACTATTATTATCTTCATTTTATAGATGAGGAAAGTGAGACGAACAGAAGTTAGGGTCTGAGGTCAAATTTGAGCTCAGGTCCTTCTGATTCCAGGCCCATCACTACACCACCTAGCTGTCTATCTAGTGTTGCCTCATCTTGATTTCTCCTTTTATCCACACTAATCAAAATGTAGTGCATCGTATTAATTCATGAGTGATACATACAGGGTCATAAAATTACTTTCATAATTATATATCAATATGTCAATATTGATATGTCAATATGTCAATAGTTTAGATCAAGGATGGGGAACCTGTGGCCTTGAGGTCATATGTGATCCTCTAGATCAGTGCTTCTCAATCTGTGGGTCATGACTCCTTTGGGGGTTGAACAACCCTTTCACAGGGGTCGCCTAATACCATTGGAAAACACATATTTCCAATGGTCTTAGGAACAGAGACACTGCTGCTCTGTCCATCTCCAGGCGGATCTGCCCACATGCAGATATGCCCACATATGAGTATTATGAGTATTAAAGGGTCATGGCATTTGGAAGGTTGAGAATCACTGAACTAGATCATTGGGTGTGGCCTTCTGACTAAGTCCAAGTTTTATAGAACAAATTCTTTTATTAGGGGAATTTGTTCTATGAAGTTTAGATTCAGACAAAGAACCTCAGTTGTGGACCTAGAAGATCACAGGTAGCTTTGAGGTAACAGGTACCTCATCCTTGGTAGATTATTCAATTGAAAAATGTAGCTAATATTTTTAGCTAGTAAGGGGTCATTTCTATAAGTTACTTAATGGAACATTTATCTTTTTAGGTAATTTATTCCAATATTTATGAGTAGCCACTCTGTGTAAAACCCCACTAGATTTGACATGGCAGATACAAATGGGGCTAATAGGGGACTTAACCTCTCTGTATAGCAGAGAAGTTATAGACTGTAAATTACAGAAGAACTGTAGATCAACATCAGTGGAGAGATTTTCCACACTGGGATTTCTCTACAAAGATCAGATTATAGGACCAGTTTAAAAAACCAAACCAACCAAAATAAACAAAGAACCATAAGAAAAAAGACTATGTTTTGTAGAATGCAAAAAAATAACTTCAACAAGCTATTTCCAGTGAAAATTCTCATGATTCTAAGTAAAATTACCATTACAAACAAAGATGATTTCTTTGAGAAATAATAGATCTAGGGATAGGGTTTAGAATTAGACATGTGATCTCACTGAGATAGAAAACTCCAAGTGAGGAGCTTTATTATGCAGGTCAGAACCTTTATTGCAGCATAAAGTATAAGAGAGCTACATAGAATATGAAGAGGTTAAAAGACTCACCCAGGGTCATACAGCTGGTTTATGTCAGAGGCAGGTCATTAACTCACACCTCCCTGGATTTGTGACTTTCCTTTTCCCTTCTATATCTCATTGTCTCTCTTGTGAGATAATAACCCATCCAAACCTTGATGAACTGCAGCAAAGGTTTTGCACCAATCTCTTCGAGGAATTAGAGGGTATTTCTTGCATCCAAAATACTTCTGCTAAATTGGCATTCTGTTTACAGACAGCCAGTCATGGTGGTGAGCCCATGTTCAGCTATTAACATTATGATGTTACTGAAAAGTGTATTGCCTAGACTCCCAAGAGACTTCAGTGGAAATATTAGATTTTCAAAAGCAAAAAATTTCCATTCCGACAAAGAAGATGCCTATGAAACTCATATTTTAGGTACTTGGAACTAGTGGATCGAATATCAAGTGGGATAAATATATTCAGGGAGATGAATGTTATGCATTATTAATGCAGCTCTATTTTCCTGGAAGTTACCAAAGGGACTGTCCACTTAAACTGAACAGTTGTATTTTTTAGTTTCCAGCTAAATTGTGAATGCAAGATGTTTCTATAAAGTCACATATGGTCATATTCTTATAAATGATAGATTTGCTATGTCGGGCGCTATAGGGCAAAGTGTGGATGATGCAAAATGGTAATCTTCTTTTCCTTGACTATTCTCTAAAATGAGATTATCTTTTTGGCTCTGTGGCTCTGCTTAGTAAGGTGGTTGTCTTTGTTCCTTTACCATGTTTCTATTGCTAGTGACTGTCATAAATGTTGTGTGTGAAAGCCCAGAGAACCTTGAGTTGGTATTTATACAAATGGATGGTTTATGGGGCACCATCTTCAAGGAGGGCACATGATCCTCTTTGTGAGGTGAGGGTGATACAAAGCAGGGACCAGAACTGACACATAGCAGCAATATGATTGATTGATTTGATTCCATCGTGTCAGAAAGTACAAACTAAAGGCTTCTAACAATCATATAATTCTCTAAACCATCCCAAACCTCAAGTTTACTTTTCATAATTATTATCGCCATCATCAGCAACAAGCACATATTAAATACTGATTATATGCCAGGAAATGTGGTAGTGACTAAGGATACTAGAAGATGAAATATGGACCCCATCCCAAAGGAGCTGACATTTTAATGGAGCAGACAACTTGCAAGCAGCTTTGTGTGCACAAGATTTATGAAATATAAACAGGAAGTAATCTTAGAGGGAAGATACTATGAGTATAGCAACTAAGAAAGACCTCTAGGAAGAGTTGGGAGTTGACTTAGTCATGAAGGAAACCCAGGGAGCCAGGAGGTAAAATTGAGGACAGAGAGCCTTTCAAGCAATGAAGAAACACAGAGTTGGGAGGTGGAACTTCGTATGTTCAAGGAAGAGGAAGAAAGCCAGTATCATTGGATTTAAATGTAAGAAGATTGCAAAGGTAGGATGGGTTGTGAAAGTTTATGAAGATCTTTAAAAGACAAAAAAGATAATTTTTATAATTGATTCTGGAGGCAATAGGGAGCCACTTGACTTTACTGATTAGGAGGTAGGTGGTACTGTCGAACCTGTACTTTAGCAGCATAGTGGAGAATGAGAGTGGACACAAGAGAGAGTTGAAACTGGGGAGCCTACCAGCCAACTGTTGTAATAGTCTAATAGGTGACAA
>CM053599.1:37376683-37396470 GCA_028646575.1 Pseudocheirus occidentalis | reverse complement strand
GCACACCCCAGGACCACCACTCAAGACCACGATCCAGATCCAGGCCGCTCAACTCAAGAACCCTTTGCCCAAATGGATCGCCTCAGTCCTCCTGCCATCTACAGGCTGAGGGCTCTGAAGCAGCCCAGTGGAGGCCGCTGCTCCTCTCAGCCTTCCTGCTGCTACAGCCGCCACCCACTGCTTCCTTGCCCTGGGAGCAGTTTGGCCGGACCCACTCTTCTCCTCCCCAGTTAGCAAAATCCACTGACCTTTCTCTTAGCCTTTTTTTTTTCTTCTGGCCTGATAAATGTGGTAACTGTGCCTCCAGTGCAGCCAATCTGCTCTCCTATAGATGCAGCTCCCCACCCGATGCCGCAGGGCCTGACCCGGCCGGGATTTCGACTGGGACTGCGGGTCCCAGACTGCTGTGAAGAGCCCTGCTGAGCTGCCTGTAGCAACAGATGTGCTTTCTGTCTTTTGGAGAGTTTTGGAGCTTGAAAATCTGTTTAGAGTCCCATTTTATGAGTTTTTTAGCGTGTTTGTGTGGGAGCTGCGGTGTTTTGCTGCTTCTACGCTGCCATCTTGGCTCTGCCCTCGCAGAGCTTGGGCTTTGTTAATAATATATAAAAATGTCAGTGTTTTATATGGGTTCATTTTGTATCATGCAACTTTGCTAAAGTTGTTAATTATTTCAAACAATTTTTTGGTTAATTTTCTAGGAGTCTCTGAATATGCCATCATATCTTTTGCAAAGAGTGAAAGCTTTTTTTCCTCATTGCTTATTGTGATTCTTCTATTTCTTTTTCTTTTCCTATTGCCAAAGCTATCATTTCTTGTACAATACTGAATAACAGTGGTGATGATGGACATCCTGGCTTACCCCTGATCTTATTGGAAAAGCTTCTATCTTATTCCCATTACATACAATACCTGCTGATTGTTTTAGATAAATGCTCCTTATCATTTTAAGGAAAAATTCATTTATTTCTACACTTATAAGTGTTTTTCAATAGGATTGAGTGCTGTATTTTGTCAAAAGCATTTTATGCATCTAATGATGTAATCATATGATTTGTGTTGTTTTTGTTATTGATTTGGTTAATTATGCTAATAGTTTTTAACTACTTGTTAGGTTGATAGCCTAATATTGAACCAGCTTTGCATTCCTGGAATAAATCCTGCCTAATAAAAGTGTATTATTCTCATGATAAATTTCTGTAATCTCTTTGCTAATATTTTATTCATAATTTTTGCATCAACATGGTACCTTTTAACAAGATGTAGTTTCCTTCCTTATCTCTTTTAATTATATCTATTTTTGCTTTCTCTCTGTCTGAAATCAGGATTGCTACCATTTTTTTTTACTTCTGCTGAAGCATAATATGTTCTGATCCACTTTTTTATCTTTACTCTGTGTGTATATCTCTGCTTCAAATGTGTTTCTTGTAAACAATATATTGTAGGATTATGGTTTTTAATTCAATCTGCTATCTGCTTCCATTTTATGGGAGAGTTCCTCCCATTCACATTTACTGTTATGATTACTAACTGTCTTTCTCATGATCCTGCCCCACCTCCAAACACTCACCCCAGTTTATGCTGTTCTCTCTTCACCCTTTTTCTCCTCACCAGTGTCTTCCTTCTGACCATCCCCTCCCTTAATCTGCCCTCCCTTCTATCAGCTTCCCTCCCTTTTCTTTCTGCTTTCTCCTATTACTTCTGTCCTCCTTTCTATCTACCTCTCTCTTTTCTTTCTCTTTTCGCCTCCTACTTCCCTACAGGGTAAGATAGATTTTTATACCCAACTCTATGTGTGTGTAATTCTGTCTTTGAGCTAAATTTGATGAAAGTTTCAAATAATGCTCACCTACCTCCCTTCTTTTCCTCTATTGTAATAGGTCCTTTGTGGCACTTCATGTGACGTACTTTACCGTATTCTGCTTTTCTCTTTTCTCTTCTCCAAGTACAATCCTTTTTTTCACCCCTTAATTATTTTTTTTATTTCATCACATCAAAGTCAAATTATACCCACACCCTCTATGTGTACCCTTTCCTAAATGTCCTAATAAAGATGAAGTTCTAAAGGGTTACAACCATCAACTTCCCATGTAGGGATATGAATGGTTTAATGTTATTGGATAACAGTTTTTTTTCTTTCCTGTTTAACATTTTATGCTTCTCTTGATTCTTGTACTTGAATATTAAATTTTCTGTTCAGCTCTCGTCTTTTCATCAGCAATGATTGAAACTTCCCTATTTCGCTGAATGTCCATCTTTTCTCTTGAAAGATTATGTACAATTGTCCTAGGCAGTTGATACTTGGTTGTAATCCAAAATCCTTTGCCTTATGGGATATTATATTTCAAGTCATCCAGTCCTTTAATGTAGAAGCTGTAAAGTCCTGTGCAATTCTGACTGTGGCTTCTTGATATTTGAATTGTTTCTTTCTGGTTACTTAGAGTATTTTCTTCTTGACATGATAATTATGGAATTTGGCTACAATTTTCTTTGGAGTTTTTATTTTGGGATTTTTTTTTCTGGAGGTGATTGATAGATTATTTCTATGACTATTTTATCATGTAATTCTGGAATATCAGGAAAGTTTTCCTTGATAATTTCTTGAAACGTGCTGTCCCAGGCTCTTTTCTTTTTATCATGGCTTTCAGGTAGTCCAATATTTCTTAGATGGTCTCTCTTGCATCTATTTTCCAGGTCATTTATTTATCCAATAAGGTATTTTAAATTTTCTTATTTTTTTATTATTTTGATTTTGCTCAACTGATTCTTGATATATCATATTTATTAGTTTCCACTTGCCCAATAATAATTTTTAAGAAATTATTTTCTTTAGTTAGTTTTTGTGCCACCTGTTCCATTTGGCCAATTCTACTTTGCAAGGAGTTATTTTCTACAGTGTATTTTTTCCATTAAGCCAACTGTATTTTTTAAGGAATTATTTTCTTCAGTCAATTTTTGTCCTTCTTTTTCCAAGTTGTTGACTCTCTCACATTCCTCTCATTTCCTTTCACAATTTTTCTTCTACCTCTCTTATTTGACCTTAAAAATTCTCTTCTGAGTTCTTATAAAAAGACTTCTTTGACGAGATCAGTTCATATTTCCCTTTGAAATTTTGGATGTAGGTATATTGACAGTGTTGTCATCTTCTGAGTTTGTATTTGGTCTTCCCTATAACCAGAGTAATTTTCTATGGTTAAGATCCTTTTTTGCTTCTCACTCATTTTTTTTTGCCTATTTCTCAGCTTTTAAAGTTGAGCTCTCCTCTTTGGGTATAGGGTGCACTGTACCAAGTTTCTTGTGTCAGGGGCCTGGTCACTGGCTTCGTGCACTGTGGCCTCAGGTGTTGGCAGATTGCTTCCTGCACTGGGGTGGTCTATGCTAGTCACGACCTGTGCTTGCCTGGTTTCTGGGACTGACAACTTGTATTCTGAGCTGGAGTTGGAGGCCTCACAGCTGGCCTACTGCACCACTAGTCTGCTGTGCCAAGACAGAAGAGATTTGGTTGCTGATCTATGCTGTAGCTAAGAGCTTCCTGCTGACTCTCCCAGACACTGCTAACCTGTGCTCCCCTTTTTCCAAGTGAGACAGACCTTTCCTGAAATCTTTCTAAGTTATCTTAAGCTGGAAAATTGTTTCACTCCATCTTTTTATAGGTTCTATCAATCCAGAATCCATTTAGAGGTTTGATTAACCTTATTTCTGAGGGCAACTGGGAAGAACTCAGGCAACTTCCTGGCTATTCTCTGCCATTTGGCTCCACCCAGTCAACAAAACCATCTTAATGATTTATGGCACCAGCCCCCGAAAAAAATTAATCACCTCAGGGCCATAAGATGATAAGTCCCTCAGCTGTTTTTTGGGTGGTAGACATATTGTACATTGGAATGTAAGATGTTTGAGAGCATGGACTGGTGTTGTATTTTTGTTTTATTTTTTTCACCCTTCTTAGCTTCTCTAGTACATAGTGCAGAGTCTGCCACATGATTAGTAAGTGCTTGGTTAAAGTTTGTTGAATGCTTTACCAATTCTATACTTGAAGCTTTTCCAGCTTTGTAGGTCCTGCCAGAACTTATATATCATATATATCTCTTTCTATCTATCTATCTATCTATCTATCTATCTATCTATCTATCTATCTATCTATCTATCACCTATCTATAATAATGTATATCACCTATTAGAATCTAAGCAATATTTCATTCTACAAAGAGGTATTGGAATAGGATTTTGATAGAGTTTACTGAGGTATAAGGATGAGATACCCAAAATGTACAATTTCAGTTACCAAATCTTCAGAGACGCAATTGTATGGGAATATATGATTTGGAATGATTAAATGGAAAGTTGGTTCTGAGCTCTGTTATTAATTTATAAAGTCAAATCTCCTGATGTATAGAATATAGTTAAGGCTCTGGATATCTGCTCAGAAGAAGGTTTTAAAAGATATAAAATAAAATCCAGAGGATTTCAAAGAAAACGAGTCATATTGACATAAAGTTATCAAGGGAAAAAACCAAGTTCATGGATCTCAACTCAAGATTACCTGCTCTGTGGTGCAACTGTATTGATCTAGAATGTGACATTCTTGAGAAGGTATATGTAAATTAAATTCCAATAAATTTTAACATGCCATTAGGAATGTTCATTAATATAATATGAGCTCTAGGAATACCTGGTAGAGTTCTATTGTCTTGAATTTTTTCTTACACATACCTGCAGATGTTTGAAATTGATTTTATAATTAGACATAATACTTAAAATGCACATGTCTAATGTATATTGTATAGTTATATATTACATAATATATTATGTAGTTAGTTCTAGGTCCTAAACCTGGATCTGTCCCTAAATTGCTTTGTGAACCTAGGAAAGTAATTTAGTCATTAATCTTTTAGTTACAGCTCCATGCATACCAGCAATTGGGAGTGTCATCTTTCAATTCAGACAATGATTTTCCTGTAAAATGTATGTAATAAATTATGGTAATTTTAATGAAATTTCATGCAAGATTGCCTGCAAGTATTTATGGGTTGTCACAGGGAAGAGGGATTAAAGGTCTTTTTGATCCTAGAAGACTTAACTAGGAGTAAGGGATGAAAGTAGGGAAGAGGTCAGTATATGATTAATATCAAGAAACATTTTCTAAAAATTTGAGTCAAAATGGCCTACTTTGAGAGGTCAGGGGTTTCTTGTCCTTGGAATCTTTCAATCACAGAAGACACAGCCTCTTGATGGATATGTAATAGGGGCTTTTGAACCAGAAGGCCACTGAGTTCCCTTCCAAATCTCCAATTCAACAATTCTGTGAACGTGTCAATTTTCTCTGGTATCTACATATCTTTTCTGGTCTTATGATTTCTTGATGCCTGCATCTTGAAGCACCAACCAAATGGAACAGAGGGAAGGAATGAATTGTGGGCCAGGCAGAGATTGAAAGCATTCATGCATTTACTACGTGTATGCTAATAAAATCCCAATTAAGCATCTGAGGGTTAGGGTTTTTGTACTGTAGCTGAAGCACTTACATCACACTTTCTCATGGGAAACTTCATTTCGGGGAAAGATGATTAGTGGGGGATGGTGAGTTAACATCCTGGGATAATGGGCCCTGGCGGGTGGGAACAAGGCTCAAGGGGGTCCTTGGCTTGGATTCGCATCTATGGCAGACCTTTCAGAGGTAACACTCAACATTGCCCCCCTACAATTTCTTATTTCTGACCTAATGGTGCATTTTGTACCCAGATCTGGTTATTTTATTAGACTCTATTACTCATCCATAATGGATCCTATAGTGACTCAGACATGTGCATGGTGGTGGGTAGGAGGGGAAGTGTCCAATTTGTTTTCAAATAATCCTGGTTTTTCATATGAAATAAACGTGCAAAGATATGGGCCTATGGCCTGTCTCACAGAGGAGAGGGCTGAAAAACTGCCAAATCCCATAGAGATAAGAGAGGTTAGCAGGGGCACTGCCAATTTCTTCAGTCACCTTTATTTGTAAACAGTGATAGAGGATTTCAGCTGGCTTTAGGGAAAATGGAAATAGAGTTTAAAGCAAATTATAGAGCCTAGGTAGGAAATAATTGTAGTGGAATCACATGTCTCACATTCAAAGTTAATTGACATGAATATTCTGAAACAGGCTCACTTTTTCTCTAGTAGCCCAAACCTGAGCTTCCTGTGCCTTTTCCTTCTTCCTATATAAAGTCCTCCTTGCTTCAGGTTCCCAGGACCCTCCTTTGAAGACCTAATTAAAACCTGCCCTGAAGAAAAGTTCAGATGTGAGGCTCTGTTTATTAAATCTCAGATTGAAAGTAAGGTACTGTATTACTTCTCTCAGGGACATTTGCATTTTAAGTCTAATTATAGATTCAATTTCAAACATCTGCAGATATGTGGAAGAAAAAATTCAAGACAATAGAACTCTTCCAGGTGTTCCTAGAGCTCGTACTACATTAGTGAACATTCCTAATGGCATGTTTACAGAATTTACTGAAATTTAATTTACATATACCTTGTCAAGAATGTCTCCCTCTAGAGAAATACAGTTGCAACCTAGAGCAGGGAATCTTGAGCTGAGGTCCATGAACTTGCTTTATTTCTTTTCCTTCTTGATAACTTTATGTCAGTATGACTAGTTTTCTTTGAAGTCCTCTGGTTTTTAAATTATACATTTACAAATTTTCTTCTGAGTAAAAGGGCTCCATGATGCAAAAAAATTTTAAAACCCTGACCTACAGGGAAGAAACTCGTTAAATAGTAGTCTGAGAGTAGAAGCACCGTATCCAGCAACGTCATGACACAGGTAGGGGAATTTTACTGAGGTAATATCAAAGATCATTGAAAGTAGAGCTGGAAGGGACCTTAGTCACTGCTGGGTGCAGTCCCTGTGGTGCAGTGAAAAGCGCAAAGAATTTGGAAAAAGCAGGTTCAAATCCCACTCTTTCCACTTACTACCTATAGAACCTCAAGGAAGTCACTGAATTGTTCTCAGCCTGAATTTTGTCATCTATGAAGTGAATGAATTAGATGAGAGGACCTCCAAGCTCTATGACTCTATAATCCCTCCTTTACCATATTCGGTCTGGAGATTCAATAACAAATATAGTAATGTCAATAATAATCACCAACATTTATATAACTTTTTTAAGGTTTACAATTATCTTTACAAAAATGAGAAAGAGACAGAGATAGAAAGACAGAAAGAGGCAGGGAAAAAGAGATAGAAAGAGAGAGAGGGAGGGAGGGAGACCCCAGGCAAATCACTTAACCCTGTTCCCCAGTTTCTTTATCTATAAATGAGCTAGGGAAGGAAATGGAAAAACATCCCAATATCTTTGCCAAGAAAACCCCAAATGGGGTTACAAAGAGTCATACGTGACTAAAACAACAAATATAAACATATATATTATAAAAAGACAAATTATATTATACCCCGGGTTAAATTGTATAGTCTCCTTTGAGAGAAGGAACCAGTAAACATGTGGTGAATGAGAAAGAGTTTGATTTGTGGTCAAAAGACTTGGGACTGACCTGCATCTCTGCTACTTCCTTGAAACCTGTGACAACCATAGACAAAATCATAGTCAGAAGGTACCTTACATGTCATAGTATCATGGACTTAGAGTTGGAAGGGATGCTGGAAGTCATCAAGTCAAACGCCCTCATTTACAGATGAGGAAATTGAGGCAAATAAAGACAAAGTGTTTTGCCTAGGGTCACACAACAAGTAGGTGTCTAGGAGCAGTATTAGAACTCAGCTCCTGGAGCAACTAGGTGCAGTAAATAAAGCATGGCCCTAGAGTCAGGAGGACCTGAGTTTAAATCCAGCTTCAGACACTTAACACTTACTAACAGTGTGACCTTGGGCAAGTCACTTAACTCCAATTGCCCTGCCCTCCCCTTCCAAAAAAAAAAAGCAAAAAAGAGTTTAAAAAAACTCTGTTCCTCCTGATGCTAAATTGAGCATTCTCCACTATGCTATGCTTCTTCTTCAGATATCTAGCTTTGTGTTTTTCTCTGAAAAACTGAAAATGAAAGCCCATTGCCTTTATAAGCAGCTTGAGTCTTCTTGCAGTTGCTCTTGGCTATGTGGAAAAGCTACTATTTGCTACAAATTGGTGGGTGCAAAATATTGTCAAGTTTTCATGAAATTATGGTTTATCATCCTTTGATGTCTGTAACTTACTGATAAAAATGACAGTTTATAAAATAACAATCGACTGGCTTAACTTTTATTTTACAATAGAGTTAACATGGGCCCAAGAAAGTGAAGGGACATGCCTAGGGTCACACAGCTATTTGATGCTAGGAACAGGAATAGAACCAATTTCTTCTGATGTTCTGGGCAGTCCTTTCTCTATTAGAATACAACGCTTTTCAAGAACTTAGTCTGGGGGAAACTGCTCGGAATACCAAAAAACTGGTGTTCCCTTCTTTCTCTTTTTTTCTTCAATTAATATATGCAAAAGAGTAAAATTATAATTACATGAGTCGTAGTCTCTCATTGAGTTGGTTTGGGGGAAATGCATGGTGCTGTGATTCTGACCCTTTATTACCCGTAGCAACACTTGTGCTACTTATTTCGGGGCTGGAGGATGGGCAGGAAATAGAGTGGCAGAATGAGGGTGCATGAGTCCATTTAATTGTTATTTACTCGCTTCAGTGAAACATCTTGTCAACAATTGTCCTGGGACTCCCAGGCCCATCTTCTGCACTCATAGTTGCTGACTGTTCAGTGACAGAGAATTCTCACAGTCCTACCAGGTTTCAGTCAAATCAGGCAACTGATGTACAAGTATTTGTTTATAGAATTTCTTCTAATTTGCCTAGCACTGTGGAGAACACACACACACACACACACACACACAGAGCCCCCACCCCAAGATTACAATTTGAAAGCATATAAATGACCATCTAAAATCCACAGCAGGGGCAAGATCCAAATGGGTGCCATATACATGTATACATATGTACACATACACAAACAAATATATATGCATTTATACCATCTAATACATATATACATACAACACACACATATAAATGTATCTATCTCTATTCAGAGACAAGCAAGAAATGGGATGTGAAATTTAGGGCATAGCAAGTAAACCTGTCGGGTTGGAAAAAAGATTAGTGTTGGTAATGGGGGTAATTTTAATTATCTCTAGCGTAGCCATTGTATTAGTTGTTTATAATTAACTGCTATTCTTTGTTACTAGAAAACACTTAATTTAGAATGGGAAGATGATGTTATTAAAGACTTATTTTAAGAAACATAATCACAAGAGAAAACAAATGACTGGAATTGAGACCAAAGCCAGGTTGTAAAATAACTTAAGATTCCAAGTCAGGAATTTTGCATTTTATCTCAGAGGCAATAGGAACCTACTGATGATTTTTAAGTGAGGGAGTGGCTTGGTTAAACCTGAACTTTAGGAAGATTGTTTTTAGCAGCCATATGGAGAGGAGAGGGTATAGATGGAAAGGGGTCCAGTGAGAAGACAATTGCACTACTCAAGATGAGAGATGATGGAGACTTGAACTAGAGTGGCAGAAAGTATTGGGAATGGAGATTTAGGGATATATGAATGGGCTAAGGCAAAGAAGCAGATATGACCGAGATAGCAAATCCATGTGACTAGAAGGATGGTGATGATCTCAACAGAAATAAGGACATTTCAAAGAGGCATATAATTGAAGAAGAAGATGATGAATTCTAGTTTAGGCATGTTAGGGTTTGAGAGGCATACAAAACCTCTAGGGAGAGCTGTCCAGTAGGTAGTGGATGCTATAAGACTGGAACAAAGTAGAGTTTGGGGCTGGGTTCCTTGACTTGGGAATCATCTTCACAGAGATGGAAGCTGTCTATATCATGAAGAGATAGAATGAGAATGAAGAAAAGAATGTTGATGGTCAAGACTTAGAGATCTCCTGGGGTGAAGAGAGTTGGTCAGGTATGATTACTCAGCAAAGGAGACTGAGAAGAAGCAAATAGATTGAAGGAGAACCAGGAGAGAAGAGGAACAAGGAAGAGAGATTCCATGGGGTGGGAATGAACAACAGAGTCAAAGCGGTCAACAAGGATTTATTAAATACCTACTATGGGAGAGGCTCTGTGTTATGTACTGAGCATATGCATCCTCTCTTTCACCACCACCCCCCACAAAAGAGTCTCAGCTCTCTAAGAGCTTACATTCTATTTAATCTAATCTATGTAGCTATATAAGTAAATACAGGATGAATATAAAATCAATACAAAGGAATTAAAGAAAAGAGCAGTTTGGTTAGAAACCACACTGCAAGTGGCTGAGTGAGTGAATGAAGTAGTGGAAAGTACAGTAGAAAGTTCTTTGCAAAAGTTTGGTTTTAAAGGGATAGGAATATAAGATAATATCTTTAGGGAGTGAAAAGTGAATAGGATTGTTTTTACTGTGATCTAAAGGTGGAGATGACTGTGTTTGTATCCAACAGAAAAACTTGAAGAAGTGAGAGTGTTTGGACCTGTTTGGGGTTTGAGGATAAGTACAGTAACCTAGTAGCCTGAGCTATTGCAAACAAGCTAGGGTATCTGGGTGACACAATAGTTAGAGTGCCAGGCCTAGAGCCAGAAGGATTCATCTTCCTGAATTCCAATATGGCCTCAGATACTTACTGAGCAAATCACTTAATCCTATTTGCTCAGTTTCCTCATCTGTAAAATGGGCTGGGATTCTATAGATGAGGCGCTCCAGTATCTTTGCCAAGAAAACCCTAAATGTGTCACAAAGGGTCAGATATGATGGAAACCATTACACAACAAAACTCAGACTGGGTGGGTTGAAATAAGAGGCAGTTTTTCAAAACCTTGCCTGCTACTGTACTAGGGATGGGGCCCAGGAATTCAGTTAAGTTTACAGCTTATGTTTATAGCTTAACTTACCTGAGCCATAACCTATGTTACCTAGGCCACAAGTGCATACTACACCCTGGCTATTAGTGACTATTTGTACCCACATGGCACTTTTAAGTGTAGAGTCCTGGTGGAACTGTTAGAGATGTGGTAGAAGAAGCTGTGACCATCCAGGGTTTTCTACTGTGAGCTAACTCTCAGAAGCAACCAGAGAGTATGGAATCAAGGGCTCAGGGTAACACACTGACCTTGACAATAAGAGTCATCTCTTCCTTAGAGACTAGAAATAGAGAGGTAAAAATGGGAAAGGACACAGAGAGGGGAAAAGAGGAAGGTGTTGGCAAATATTCTCTATTTTCTCAATAAAAGATGATGGTTTGGGCATATTGATGGTACCACATTTAAATTTTCTTAGATTTGGATGTGAATATAGATGTTATGGATGTTTTTCTTTACTTTTAGATGGAGATACAGGTAAAAGAATGATAAAGCTGCCCAAAGCATACCTGAGCCCTTTATATCATGAACGATTCTCTAACACAAGGGATACAAACACATTCACTCCCAACCTCACACTGTAGTTATGAGGAGAGTACTTCACAAACCTTTAAAAAGCACTATATAAACAGGTTATTATTATTACAGTGCCAAAAGAAGTGGCAGCCAAAATAGACAAGAGAGAGATTTTCTTTGTCTTTTCTTTCCCCATAAAAAGCACATATGATGATAGTAAATCGGAGTCTGCCTATTGAGAATTTTGCAGGTTTACAAATAATAATCATAAGACTATATAACTCAGAGCAAGAAAGATCTTAGGAGTCATTTGGTTCAACTCCACTTGTTCTATAGATGAGGAAAATGAGACCCAGAGAGTTAGTGGTACTTGGCCAGAGAGGCTCAGCTAGTAAGTGGCAGATGTGCACAGAGGAGCAGTTGGCAACTGAACCATGCCTTGTTTAAAGAAAACATCATATAAGAATAGCCAAGTTCACAAAAATAACTGAGGAAAAAGTTATTTGTTTTACAAAGTGATTTTTTTTAAATCTCATAAAACATCCATAATAGAATACCTGTAACTATTGATCCAATCCAATTCGATTTAGAATACAATTTGATGGTCTAAAATTTGATTCATCTTCATCACTTGTTTCCTTGTCACTTTGACCAGATCACTGAACCCCCTTGAGACTTCATCTTCAAAATTACTCATCTTTAAAATTAAAGGGATGGGCTAAATGACTTCTAAAGTCCCTCCCAGCTTTACAATTAAGACTTTATGTTAACACAAAGATAACTAATGTAATCAAAGAGCTATAATGGTACCTGATAAGGATAAGGGCCCCATTCTGACTTTATATTAGAAATTTCATGTGACTTCTGTCCAACTTTCAATTACTAAATTGAATCCATTCAATAACTGTTTAGAGGCCACAATTTATCATCATCAGGTACAATGGTACCTGATAAAGATGATGATACTTGGTAAGACAATTTGGGAACCAACAAATTCCATCTTGGTGACTTAATTATATTATCTCTACTATAACAAACTCATTCACTATCCAGCGACTATCACCAGTCATGGCCTCATTTAAACTGATATACTTTTATCCATCTAGAAATGTACTTTCCCCTTTGAAAGCTATCATGGTTCATATTTTAGATTCAAGAAACAAACAATTATTCCTCCTCTTAATTAGATAAGGAAAGGAAACATGAAAACAAAGGAAATTTTCATGGTCATTCTAGGCCTCTGAAAGGCCAACCTTGCCTACACTCGCCTCCTTTAAGGCAGAAGAGTTGTCCATGTGTTAATTTCAGAGAACAGCAAGAACTTCACCAAATGGGGTTAGATGATTTTTATCTTGGTTAGATGCCACTCATGATCAACTTTTGGAATTGCTCCTTGTTTGAAGGAGATAGAGAAAAGGCAGTAAATGTAGAGAGCTATTTTCTCTGTTGGTCCTTGATTGCCTTTTTATTTTGTTTTTGTTTTTTGCCTCTTGAAAAAGGTGCTTCTCTTAAATGGAGACAATAAACCAGCACCTTCCTCACTGTGAAGCTGAGTTAAATGACTAAGCAATTATTGTAGCTTTCAAATTAAAAAAATATATATATTTTACTAACTCTCTCATATTATTTGTAAAGGTTCTTCAGAAAGTTTTACTTTGTTCCAGTGTAACTTTACAGCTATTGTATCTGGTGAAGAGAAGGTTGTCCACCTCCTTTACTCACAGGAGGGAGTTCAGCTAAGGTTACCACAAGTTCAAGTTTCTATGCATCTACATTTGCTTAACACTATAGTGCACAAGCCCCCAGCGGTGCATTTAGTTTTTGCAGTCATCCAGAATTCAAAGAGACGGATTTTACGAAATAGAATAATAGGGAAATTAATACTTGGACATTATCCCTATAAACCTGGACACTTTTTTTTTTACAAAAATATATACCAGCAGTGGAAGGGTTCTTGCTCTAAGTATAAGGCTCTTTGGAGCACAAAGCCAGAGTTGGCCTAAAGTCTCTGCTATTTGCTTTGAGTTACAATGTCATTGGCTTAGATGTAGAACTTCCAACTTTGGGTTTCAGCAATAATCCTCATGCCAATTTCTTTCTATGTGAGAAGGAATGGACTCGACCACTGAATTCAGTGTAAAGCCCCAGAGGCCTTGCTTATACCTTACCTACCTTGTCAGTGCACAAGAGAAAAATAAATCCAAAAATATCCAGTGGCTTTCCTTCTCCTAAAATAAATGATGGGTACCTATTTGTTTCTCTAGATTTTGAAAGGGATGGAAATTTCTTCTCCAGAAGAGTCTTTGCTTGAGATATCAGAGTTTTAGAAGACAATCACAGTTGTGCCTTCCACCTAGTGATCACTTGCTATTTTTCATTTCTAGTAACCAAGGGCATCATTTCTGTGAGGGGCCCCATTCTGATTACAGATTAGAAATTCCATGTAGCTTCTGTCCAACTTTCAATTGCTCAATTGAATCCATTCAAGTAACTGTTTAGAGGCCACAATTTATCAACACATCAAGGACCCTTAGTGTTCAAGGTGCCTTTTTCAGATCTCAAAAAGTTTTGTTCTCTTATGCAAATGAGTGAGGGGGCAACACAATCACAGAACCAAAATTAAAAGCCAGAGGACCTTTTGTGTTCCTGAAATCTAGTTATATTCCAGGTTGAATTTCTGCTTTATATATATATGTATGTATGTATGTATGTATGTACGTACGTATGTATATGCATGTGTACATATGTATATGTATATATGTATCTGTATGTATATGTGTCTGTCTGTATGTGTGTGTGTGTTCAGAATAGAATTGCCTGGATGAATTACATGAAATGATATTACTATCACTTGGAAAAGTGTTCTTTTTTCCATTTAGAAAAACATCCAATTAGTAGATGTAGACCTGCAGGTGGGCTTCTTACTGATTCATAATAATTAGTTTAATATTTCAAAAAGTATTTTATGCATATATAGTTTATCCAACCTACTAAAATCCTGGGCAAAGAATCTTTAATTTCTACTTTCCCTTTTCCTTCTTCCTCACCCACAATTACTACCAACCCATTCATGCATTAGTCCATTATCCTTAATAAATGACTGAGGAATTTTCTACAAATTATCCCCCTACAAAGCTCTTGTCTTCTCAGCAGAGAAGAATTGTGACTAATTTATCTTTTTTTCCCAAATTACATTGCTGAATTAGCACTGGATTTGGAGGCTTCAGACCTACCATTTAATTCCTCTCAGTGTTCTAGGAGGCTCAGATGGAATCTGTACCAGCTTCAAGTCCATGACACTTAATATCTTACTTTCTGGCCAGCGAAGGAAGATTTCTTGACTTGAAAATTTCCAGAGAGAGAAAAGAATCATTCACATGGCTTCAGTGGCTGATGGAAACGATAGCAAAGGACTAGGACTAAAGGTAATATGTGGTGAGCCAGAGTTCTGTTTTTTGCCCTCTGCATTGCTATGAGTTATTTAAATAGTGTGGGTCTCATATAAGAGAGAGTTGCCTATCTAGCAAACCCAAATATATTTCCTTTCTAAATCATTCCAAAACCTCAAAGTACTATAAGGCTAAATATCTATAAGTATCACTGCGCAATGACAAAGGGGAATCACCAGAATATTGGGGTGTTTCCTGTCTAGTAAGTCCACATTAATTTCCCTTTTAAAGCAAATTAAAAACTTATAATGGCACTAGGTCATAAAGATTTTATGACCCTCATAGAAAGTAGGAGATGCCAGAGAGGAAGGACAATTGTATTGATTATTGGCAATTGTGGATGTCTTAAGTTTTTGGTTTTTTTAAAATATAAACTCCTGTGAGCAATTTATGATTTATTTGTAGAGTGAACTAACAGTTGCACAACAAATTCATTGTTACTGTGAGTGTTTATAGAGGGTCTGAGACCCCTTTTTACTCACATCTGTAAAGACTAGATACGAGCTATGCAGAGAGATTTTCCCAGGATAAACTCTGTTTGCTCTTGGAGGCTGAATAAGAAAGAGTTGTTCATTTTAGGGATAACCCATATGATCAAATGTAGTCAATATAAGCTCAAAACTTGGGCCAAAGTCAATACAATGTATGGAACATTGACCTTACAGAGGATTTGGCCTAACAAAGGAGATAACAGGAAGCTCCAGATGATTATAGTATAGGCCAAAATACGATTTGCACTATAAATCAGGCCAAACTAATATATAGATATCTATACAAGTTAAAAAGAGAATAGGTCTAGTCTGGTGTTAAGCACAGAATTGAAATAGTCAAACACATAGCAGAGTATGGGTAGATAGGGTAATAAGTGACACCAGAAAGGGACCAATGGACTGAGGAAATGGACCACCATTGGGTGATGGACTAAGGAAATAAAGAAAGGTTGAAAGAATGGATGTTATAGTTCAGAAAAGAATAAGGCTCAATAGAAATACAAGAATATAAGTGGAAGGATAAATAAATTACTGATATATAATATAATTTCAGAATCCAAGATCTTGAAAGTGGGATAGTATCAAATAATAGAGTAGTCTACAGTGAATGACTAAAATGGAAGGAAAGTATCTATAATTGAGGTTGAATAACTGTGAAACCTGGGTATTTGAAGACTCATTCTAAAATATGAATTATAGTACAAATGAAAGCATTTTGGATCTGTCATCAGCTGATACTATTTCAGATTCCAACAGGTCCACCTTTGTGATCTTGAGTAAGTCACTTGATCTCTGAGGGTCTTGGTTTCTTTATAAGGAAAATGAAAGGGTTGCACCACATGGCTCTTTAAGCATGTCCCACTGAAATTTAACTATATTATTCTATGAACCCTGACTGTTCCCCCATTCAACTTTACTAAAAAAAACACACATACGGAGTAAGTCCTTGATAAAGATTGGAACTTGAATCAGTCTTAACTCAGGGGTGCAGCTGTGGAGAAAGTGACACTGAGACACTGTTATGAGATGGGAAGAAGGGTTTCAGGAAGGAATTGGCTCATTCCAATGTATCATCTGGTACTTCGGACTTCCAATTCACTTGAGTATAAAAAAATCAGTTGCTCCAGTTTATAAAAGGAATGTGCAATTTGCAACCAATCTTTTCAATCAAGCTTTAAGTACATACTCTATGACAGGAGCTATGCTAGATCCTAAGTATACAATGACAAAACAATATTAAAAATAATAATAGTATTGCTTTCCTCAATAAGTTTATACTCTGTTGAACTCATCAATATGCAGACTGACAAGAATAAAAGCAGCAGTTTGAGGGCAGCTATAGAACTAATAATTAAAGGGGGTCATAAAAATAAGTATAGTAAATAGCATAGGGGTCAAGCCTTGAAGGAAGATAGATTTTTAAGAAGCAAAGGTGAGGATAAAGTACATCCAATAGATGGGACAGAGTCTGGGAAAAGGCAAAAAAAGACATGGGATGTAATGCCAAGGTAATTGGCCAGTTTGGCTGGCATTTAGATTATATGATGAGGAGTTGAGTAAAGTAACCCTAGAAAGGCAGACGGGAGTAAGAGTTTGAACAACTTCAAAATTTGATCTGAAGGGTCTATTTTGTTTTTCTCCTGGAGCCACAAGGGAAGCACAAAAGCTTCTTGAGTATGGAATAGCTTGGATGGAATATAATTTTAACAACTCTTTGGAGGATGGATTAGAGAGAGAAGAGAACAAGGAGTCTAAGTAGGAGAAGTAATGAGGAACAGTGGAGAGAGTTCTGGATTTTGATTAAAGAATCCCTAGACATTAATTAGCTAGAGGTGTGGTCCTCTAAATCACTGAACTTCTCTCTACTTCACTTTGCTCATCTGTGAAATGAGAAGGTTAGACTACATTACATCTAAGGTACCTTCCAGTTATAAATGATCCTACATTTAAGATCTTATTAAATTAGGAGCCTCTTGAAATAGTTCAAGCAAAAGATTAGAAGGTCTTAAACAAGGGTTGTGACTCTGGGAGTGAGGAGGCAGATGTGAGAGATGTTGAAGTGATAAAGTTGATAGGACTTAGAAATTGATTAGAAATGAGAATCATGGGATATGGAAGAATCAAGCATGACTGATTACATACCTGAGCAACTAGAGGTTATGGTGGTACCCTCAACAGAATGAGAGAGTTTAGGTGACTGAGGTAAATAATGTTTAAGGGTTAAGAGAATGAGTTTTGTTTTGGACAAATTGGCTTTAAAATGGGTTTCAAATAATTTGAAACATATGGTAGATAGTTGCTGATTTGAGATTGGAATTCTGGAGCGATTAAGGATAGATATGTGAATCTGTGAATCATCTGTAAAAAACTGAAAATTAAAATCACAGGGGCTGATCTGATCAGAGACAGAGACAGACACAGAGACAGAGACAGACACAGAGACAAAGACAGAGACAGAGACAGAGACAGAGACAGAGGATAGAATCAGAAAGATTCTTGAAGGGATACAGATCCTTGGGGAATAGCCAAAATATGAATTTGGACATGTCTGATAAAGCAAAGGAGACTGAGGGGTATTCAGATATTCAGGAGGAAAGTCCAGAGAGAATACTGCCATGAAAACCTAGAGAACAGAGTATCAGCTAAGAATTGAGGAAAGACTATTAATTTTAGCAATTACTTGGTAATTTCAATGAAAAGTAGTTTCTCTTGAGTAATGGGATTAGAAGTCAGATTGCAAGGGGTAAGGATATAAGGTGTTATGTAAATCATATCTTTGGGGATTTCATTGTGAAGGAGAGGAGTGATACTACTTGTTATTTTAACTAATTCTTAATCACCAGATGCTATTTAGTACATACCTGGCTAGTCTAGGAGGGTCAAAGAATGGGAAACAATGGGAGGAGTGACTTGCTTCTCCACTCACCAGTTATCCTTTCCTCCACTATCCTTACCCACATTCCCCATGCAGGTGTCATCATGGGCATACATCTCCCCGGCTGATGGTGAGTGAGGCCTGGCCTCAGGCATCAGGAAGAATAGGACAAGGGCCCTTTGAGGAGGCTCAAAGATAGTAGGAGGAGAAACTAACTTTTTGGTTTTTCTAGTCACACTTGATATGGGAAAGAGTAATGAGATGTAGAACATCCTTTTAGGACATACCAAGTTCTCTATATGTCCCCTGGGCACCTATCTTCACCTTTAGTTCTTGGAGAAGCTAGTAGAAGATAAAAAGGTGCAAACCTTCCTGAGGCAAGAGGAACTAAGAGTTTACTGTTAACATACTGAGATAATCTCATCTTCAACTTCCTCCCAGGCAGTTAGAAACTAGAAAGCTCTGAAGGTCCTCTTGAGCCCTTCACCTCTTCTAGGGCAGGGGTGAGGTACTAGCCAACTTATAGCCTAAGAACCTAAAGGAGGGCTAATGGCAGAGGCTTCAGGGAAAACCCATGTCTCTCTTCCTTTATCTTGTGCCTAAATACTCAGCTCATCCCCAGAGAGGAGTTACAAAAACTGGAGGATGCTCACCATCCCCATCTCTGCTTACCTTCCATAGGTTTGGTTGGGAATATTCATAGTGTTGGAACTGTGGCAGCCTCCATGAAGGAGATATGTCTGAATCTCTTTCCCAGACTCTGGGGATGAGCTGAATATCTGGGCCCAAGATAAAGGAACCCTTAGAATCAGTAAGAAAGAACTTGCTAAAAAAAATCCAGAAGTGTCATTCCTATATGTCTTGAGTCACCCTTCTATGCATGAATAAGTCATTCCCCTACTTTTATGAATGAGTGCTATTTCCTATAGGAAGCCTTTCTTCATCTTGTCTTCCCCCTTTTATTTACTTGTCCTCACAAATGTATACCTCCCAACTCCAGTATAATGTAAGCTCCTTGAGGACAAGGATCGCTTGTCTGCTTTCTTTTATATTTGTATTTTTAGCATTTTCCATAAATAAGGGACTTAAAATATGCTTATTGTTTCTAGAGATTTCTGTGTATTGTTCTGTAATTGTTTCATATGTTTATATCTGTAAAGCCAAGCATGAGCAACTTTCCAGAGGACTGCTGCTGGGAACAGCTTTTATGGTTCTGATTAGACAGTATAGTGAACTCTCTATTTATTCATTAATAAATTAAGGCAAGACATTCACAGAAATCAAAGTACAGCCAAAAGTATTTATTGTAGCTCTCTTTGTGGTGTCAAAAAACTGGAAATTTAAGGGATGCCCATCAATTGGGGAATGGCTGAACAAGTTATGGTATATGAATGTGATGGAATATTATTGTGCTATAAGAAATGGGAAGGAGATTGACTTCATACTTACCTGGAGAGGCTTATATGAATTGATGCTGAGTGAGAAGAGCAGAACCAGGAAAAATTTGTACCCAGTCACAGATACATCATATGCGTGACGACCAATTTTGGAAAACTGGATGCTTCTCAGCA
>CM053599.1:37359341-37376183 GCA_028646575.1 Pseudocheirus occidentalis | reverse complement strand
AAAAAAAAATCAAGATAACTGATGATGGCCCAGGATGCAGTGGAAGACTTTTGTGTCTTTGTTGTATGACCCAATTTCAGTGCCTCATAGTGCCTTCAGGCTCCTTCATGGCAATTGGAATAAATTCTTCTCATCTATTCCTTCTACCAGGGAAAATCTTTACATGCTTAGGGTAGATATCCCCTAACTCACTGACAGGTTTGAGCATGTTGGTTAGTCTCAACCTGGTTTGGACCATCTGCTAAGACAGTTTGCAGCTGCTGAATATGCTGCAGTGTCTTGGGGTCCCCGATGAGAATTGGGTGAATCAGGTGGACCCAAAGTCCTCCTGAACACCCCATACAGCACACATATTGGGATATGCAAGAAATCGATCAAGCAACTTATATATATATATATATATATAAAAGATTGGCAGAGTAATCGAAGCGAGGGTCTGTACCTGACGACTAATACAAAACCATTCTGTGGCTTCTAAGAATAATATTAGGAAAAACAAATCTCCAAGTGAAATGAGGCTGATGAGGACAATAGATGTGTTCTTTTAAAAAAATAGAGCGAGTGGGAAAAAAGATCACAAATGGGATTGTACTATAACTTAGAATAGACAGAAAATAACAAGGATGACAGCAAAAATGTTGAGACACAAAACTCCAGAGTTTTCTTCTGTTTTCTATTTCAAGGAGAATGATCTATGAATTAGAAAGAACAAAAATCAACAAGAGGGCAGATACCCCAAATAAGAGCATATCTAGCTTCACTTGATAATTGTATTTATGCCCACTAGACTGGATTGAATATGTATTGATTTATGAAAGAACACAGGTGGATATAATCGCCAAACTACTGTCAGTAATTGTTGAAAAGTTGTGGGGAATGGGGAAGATATTCCCAAACTAGAGGAGATTGCTTTCTTGCCCTATTAAGGGCAGGATTATAACATTAATAAAACTTGCTTTCACATTTGATGATTCTGTTGTAATGTTTTTGTTTTTAGGTTGGGTCTCCCTGTCTCCCCCAGGCTAATAGTGTGGCAATTTCACAGGCCCTGTCTACTGCTTAACAACCTAGGCACCTTTTTTGGGTCGTTTCCCCCCAGGATCATTTCACCTTTGCTTAGGCAGTGTGGGGGATTCTCCCTCTTAGGGGATTGCCACCTTGGTGCCAGATTTAGTACAAACATCAGAATAAATTAGCATGCTATAGTTCATAGTTCTATTGCTCAAGTGATCCATCAGCCTCAACCTCCTAAGGGCAGGAATCATAGGCATGTTCCATCATGACTAGTTCATGGCTGAGGATATTTAAGTGTCCCTGATTTAGTATTTTGAACATCAGTGCTCATTATCAAAGTCTGATGCTACAGGTTATAAACATAGATGATATATAGACATTATCTTAATGTTTGCAAAGCATTTCATATATATTATCTCGTCAGATCCTTACAATAACCTTATGAGACAGATGCTAATACTGTACTAATTTTACTAATGAGAAAAATGAGACTGGAGAATTTAAGTCACTTACTCAAGAGTATAGAGAGACTAAGGATTTGAGGCAATATTAAAATGTCCAATATAGCAGGCCCTGTAGAACATAATCATACCATTGTAAAGTGTACCCTATATACACATATATGCACACACATATGCATATATTAAATATGTATATACATATATACATATAAATAGAGAGAGAGAGGGAGAGGTGTAGGTACTTAGGTAGGTAGTCAAGTCCTATTACATATATGGAATATACTCTATTACATTTATTCCAACTCCATGCACTCCACTTAAAATTTTATTTTTTATTTTTTCTTCTAAAATGGAGGCCAAGGAAATAGATTCATTGAGGAAATCTGTTTGGTAAGATTTTGCTTATTGGAAGTTTTCCTGTTTTCATTTCCTATCCTTACATAATGCCAGCTAAGATGTCCCCTATGCATAAACATCCCTTATTAACATTGATCACCTAAGCTAACTATGTTTTGGCTCTTCTCAAGAAATGAGGTAAATCTCCCTCATCTTCCCAAGTTCTAAAACATTGGATGCTGTTGCTAAAGAAACCTGGTATTTGGGCAGTGGTGTTATTAAAGTCAATTGTGAAGAATAAAATTTCAGAATTATGGAAATAGTCTAGGCAGCTGGTGTGGAGGAGGAATATGATTTATTGTTTAAAAAAAAAAGGTATCCTTCCAGCTCTTCTAATCAGCACAATGCCTAGTGTCTTAGTAGATGTTAGTTAAAGGTAGAGATTTCCCCTCAATAAGTGTGATCTCAGTTGAGGGAAAAACAAATAAATGATTCTTCTATTTTTATGTCCATTTTTATGGGAAGAGTGTTGGCTTTGGAGTCAGGTCCTGTGTTCAAATTCTGCCTCTTCCTCCTACTACCTGTGTCCTGCATCTTCTCTAGGCCTCAAATTCTTCATTTGCAAGATAAGATAGTTGGATGAAATGGTCTCAAACGTCTTTTCTAGCTCTGTTTCTATCATCCTCTCTTTTTTAATTTAGTAAAGAAATACGTTTTTTTTAAACCTTTTAGGAAAGGAAATCATTGATCTCTAAAAAGCTCTACATAAACACAGGTCAACACATATTAAGATATTTTTTTCTTTTCCCTTTACAGGTCTATTAGACAGCTTAATTAATGAGAATGCTGAGGTAATAGTATATGTAGATTTCAGACTTCAAATTTACAAACACTCTGACACTGTCCTCAGGTCACAAGAGAGGGAGATAGGCTAGATATGTTGCTAGACATATTTCACGTCACTGGAATAAGGAGTGAAAAAGTATTTTATAGTGAAATATGCATTAATATTAACCAAACTACTGATGTGCTTATTCTAGGGTTTACCATCATGGTGATGGTGGTAGTATGAAATAAAAGTCTTACTCGATAGATAAATAGATTCACTTTTATATTTGGAAAGCAGACCCATAGATAATATACAAGTGCTCCAGAGACAGCTGAAGTGAGAGAAGAAAGCTGAAACAAGGATACCAGAAAGGGGATGCAGTCCCAGAAATGAACACTATAATATAAAGTTAGTAATAAAGGAGAACTGTTCAAATTATTATTTTTTTCATTATTAAGATACTGGTTGTTTTTTTTTATTTCTACAACAGGAGATGAATAATTTTATTTGAATCAGTAAGTACAAAAGCTAAAAAAGGGTAATTAAGCTGAACATGCTTAAATAATAATTAATAGATTGAGATAAGTACCATATAACAATTTATATGGAATAAATTGCACTGGTATTGCAATTTAATCTAATTAAAGAAACATGTAGAAGATGCATGATTAGGCTATAGGGACAAAAAAGACAAAAAAGAAAATTACAAAAAACAAAGCCCCCAATCTCTGCAACTAAGTAATTTATAGTTTCCTAGTACAAGGTCAGATTTATGGATTTGTAGGGGTGATT
Organism: Pseudocheirus occidentalis; assembly: GCA_028646575.1. Classification (NCBI taxonomy): domain Eukaryota; kingdom Metazoa; phylum Chordata; class Mammalia; order Diprotodontia; family Pseudocheiridae; genus Pseudocheirus; species Pseudocheirus occidentalis. The sequence continues at coordinate 37,372,751 of CM053599.1, read as the reverse complement.
TTTATCACCCATAACCCTTCACTCCTCCAATAAAAGAAGGATATATATCTATATTTATATCTGTATCTATATCTATATCTATATATGTCTATATCTATCCCTATTTATCTGTCCCTTATATATATTTCTTATCTTTTCTTCCAGGCTAAACTTGATTTATATAATTAGCATTCAATTTGGTTTTATTATTCTTTCTGTTTACGTTGCTCTTATCATTGTTTATATTGTTTTCCTAGGACTACCGAATTTGTTTTGCATCATGTTTTTCTGAATTCTTCATATTTATCATTCCTTTCCTTTATGTCACTATGGTTATACATTTAATTTCATTCATTTGTGATAATCTCACCATTCTTAGATCAATTGATACACATTTTATTTCTAATTTCTTTTTTTACACAAAAAACATTAGCATGAATACAATAGTCAACCTCCAGAATTCAGTCTGGGAAAGACAAACAGGATTAGGGTGTAGCCATGTTTATTTCTCTCAAAGTGGGCGGCATGTATAACATGGGAGCCATTTGAGAACTGGACTTGGGGCCCAGGTTAGTTCTCCTTTCTACAGGGGCTGATGCCACTCCATCATCATTTTACCTCTGGATGGAGGAAATACTCTTTTATCAGACCCCCCCCCCCCAGATTTGGGTTATATAGACAAAATAATATGTCTCTACATGAGTTTGAGTAGAATACAGTTTTTCCTATGTTAGATTAAATTACTTGGGAGTTTGGGTGGGGCTGACCAAGATAAGGAGAGTTAATACACTAGCAGTATCAGTAATGTCCTTCTGAAGAAGTCAGAACTTTGGAAGAAAGGGTTCTGGGCTTTCAATGAATTACTAATTGATATAGCCAGTACTTCAACATTTTGGGGACTTAAAATGAATGATAAAGTTGGGGGAGGGGAGTGAGAAATTGATCAGTAACAATGTGGGATGGGGGAGGGAGATATTGATGGACACATTGACAAAACTAAAGTAGACCTTACAGATAAAATATGCAAAGGAAAAAAGTAAACTGTGAATAAAATTGTCCATCTAAGGATCAGAAGTCTAAGTCTCATCTCATCTCATGTGTATCTGGTTCTTGGGACACCATTTGATGGAGTTCTCTGGTCAATGATGAGTGTGGTCTAAGCAGTTTCCAGCCAACTGTCTTCTTATGCTCAAGTTACTTGTAGAGGTCCTCTTTCTTTGTCAAAAATCTCCAAAATTGGTCTTAATACAATTTTAAATTACTTTGCCAATAACTAAGTCAAATAATGAAAGTTTTAATTCAACTGTTATGTCTCTATAAAACATAATACTAATAATAATCAAATCTGGAAACTTTTCAACCATGGAAAATCAGAAAAATAAGAACCCAGTTTTGTACTTCACATTATTCATTCATTCATTAGGAGGATGAGTTTCCACTTAGGAATTAATAATGGGACACTTTTTAAAATAAGAAAATGGACTCCAATACATAAATAAATTCATTTAAAAGTTGCCAAATTGACTACTATTGTAACAAAAGCTTCAGGGATGGTATACATAAATATATTGAGTATTCAATTTTACAACAGTGTGTATCAAGCAAGTTTAATAATACATTTCCAACTTTTAGCCACATTCAAATAACCCCTAATTAAAGCAGATGTTTCTTTTAAAGCATTTACAGATATACCACAAGCCATTCATTTTCTAAGATAACTATTTGTAACAGAACTGAGACAGTAACTAAATAACAGAATCATATCCTGGTTTCACAAATCTTTGACCTACTTATCATCATACTATTATGAATAATAGAAGGACCCTTACTTACATAGGGATATGTCAAGGCTAACTAATTAAGTTGGTTGTTTGAAATATTGAAAGGACTGATTCTAGGCCAAATCTTATACTTGTGTCTTACTATAGCAACTAAGAGATATTCTACTATCAATATATTATTGAATGGATTTAATAGCATGCTTATAAAACGTTTTGATTATAAAAATTGCTATAAAATAGGGACATAACTGTGCATGACAGTTTCAGGCAAATGTCATGTAGATGTCCAATTGCACTGAGCCAAGCTTTAAGTCTACCAGGTGGGATATTTTTCATTCCATGTATCAAATTGTGGAAATTGAGTCAGGAACATTCTACTTCAGCTCACAGCAATAGTCATTTTCCTAGCCTTTCCCATGAGAATATTTCCCTCCAGTTCATAGATGCAAAACCCCATAGAGTTTCTGACATCATAGATCACTGGCTCAATGGAATTCCTTGATGATCAATTATAGCTGGAATCAGATTCAGAATAGTCAGTTAATTGTCTCACAAGTTCTTGAATAGCATGTTACAATTACTAGAGTTTCAGGTGGGTTTAGCTCTCAAGTATCATATATTTGACTATAATCCCACATTGGTAACAATAAGAGATTCATCATAGAAAAATATTACTGTTTTCAGACTCCCTTTAAACAATGGAAACATCTTCAAATCTAGTCTTAAGTGGCTTGCATACATTTCTACAAATGTTCTAATTCCAGATAAAACAACAAAATAAGCAAAATAAGATTTCTCATTAATATAACACAAGATAGTTCATAAGTTACTACTCTTTGATAGCAATAACTGTACTTAAATCCTATTCCTCAAAAAAAAGAGGTTCCTGACCTTAACTTTACAACTTAATAGATTTACATCTGTTTCTCAAGCTTGTTTACCATTCTTTGTACTCAATCTGAAAGAACAAGATACTTCAGGAATCAAATCTTTTGCATATAAGTTCAAACACTAATTTTAACTCTTATTGAGGTCATGGAATGACTATAAATTCAGATCAAAATAGCAAGATCTTTCCCACTTATAGCTCATTATAATAATGTAGATGCTTTAGAATTTCTCATTAGCATTAGATTTCTGATGTTGCTTCCACTGAACTGCTGACTCTAACTCTGTTTCTCTGAAAGCACCCATTTAAGGCAGGTTCAAGGACACAACAAAACTAGGAATGAAACTCAGAAATTCACAGTATATTTGAGCATAATTGTTATCTATATTATAATTATTAATATTAAATTCTTATCAAAATAAAATAGTTTAAAAATCAAAATTTAGTAGACCTTTCAAAAATTATGCAAAGTATCTTATAAACATTTCTTTGTAAAAGTATTTCTCTTTCTTTCTTAAAAATAGCTTAAAAGTTATCCTGATGTTAAAAGGAAGTTGGTGCTTCCATTACCAGAAATTCCTTAGACTAGGCTAGAATGAAGTAAGCTTATTTGACCTCTTATTATGATGTCATCCCTATCTTCATATCTGCCAGGTTCAAGAGTGAACCTGTACTAGAACACCTGCTAGCAGCCCTCCTGTATCTCCACCTGTCTTGTACTTGGCATAGTATGTGTTACCTGTGTGTTTAGCTGTGATACTCCAAGTATGAAGCAATTACATCTCATAAAAACAGTTAACAGTCAGATAGAATTTGTGCTATGCCAAGCACTTTACAATCACATTTTCAGCTTACGTGATAATAACAGGTGTGATTTCAGGCTGTTTGTAAAACTTCATATGCATTTCCTTCCTAGTACATGCAGCTTGTAATTCCTAGGAGCATGGTAATGGCAAGCTTCCAGGGTTTTTGTGAAGTTTTTATTATTATGCCCTTACAGAACAGAAAACTGACATAAATTGGACTTTCTTAGGGCCATATAGCTAGTAATTTTTCAATACCAAATAACATTTTTTCTGTGTTAGGTTGTATTTTACTATAATAATCCCAATAAGGAAAACCTTCTCAGATCCCATTGACTTAAATCACATGAAATCCAGATTTATAATCAGTAACACCAACATTTTAATTTTTAAAGCCATATACTTTTAGCACTTTAAAAGATTATTATCCATAAATCCACAAAGTACCATTTTTTAAAAAAGTATCATGGTGACAATTTCCACCACTGAATAACCTTGTCCTTTAATTCCTTAAAGAGCAGTAGTCCCCTTTTTTTCCTTACCTTTGAGACTTATCAGATAAGACCTACACTAAGACCTCTAGCTCTCCATTACCATTTTCTCAGGATTTTCAAGCTGCATATACTAGGAAATGCATATGAAGTTTTACAAACAGTTTGAAATCACACCTGTTATTATCAGGTTACTGAAAATGCACTGGGCTAAAATAATCTAAGACTCAAAGCTGTACTGCTGCTTTTGGCCCAGGCAAAGCAACCTAAGGAATTTCATTTAATGCTGACAGGTGTGGCCATTTTCACCAGGCAGTAAAGCTCCAGAACTTTCAGAGTTGTCTTAAATAATAAATAAATAATTGAACAGTCAAGGAAACATTTAAGATTTTATATAATAATCACAAATCACAATAACTGATACCTTTACCTTAGCCAATATTTATATAGTGTTAGCTTTAATAAGGCCTTCCTAACAGATTTATCCTGAAAGGTAGGTGGACATGACTAACAGATGATTATCTGACTTTACTCTTACGCTCTAGCTAGTTACTGATTAATTTCTAAAAATCTTTTCCTTTATAATTTCTGATTCTGAATTGAAATCAAATCACTGCACTTTAACGACATACCATGGGCTTAGATGTTGAAATCTTATGCCCCAATTCAGTTACTAATCTGCTACTGGTTATTTCCTTTATGTTAGTCTTTTAACAATCAAATCCATAACCCAAAATAATTAAAGAAAACTTCATTTTTAGCAATATTCCTACCACAATAAATTATCAAATTAATGTCAGCCATTAACTTTATGCTCATTATGTATCACATAACTGGGGCAACATGGCTTAAAACCACATAGCTAACAAGTTTCCTGTTATAGCATAATAACAATAAATTTCACTTCATATGAGGCCAGAATAAATTCAATTACACCTGGATCTGTTTTCCAAATGTTATCATACAGAACATCCATTTATAATTTCAATTATCTAGTATTATGTTTTACATAAGGGCTATTTATTTCAAGTATTTCATGTTATGTGGTCCACTACTACTGCCACTATTTCCTGCTAATCTACTGCTAAAATATTTGTAAAGTGACAGTATATAACAAGAGGGGTTTAAAACACATTTTGATTCTTCTAACCCCCCATAATTTTGTCAATTGGCTTTGAAATCAAGCTACAAAATTTTCATTTTCCATCTTTCTACTTAGAATCAAACTTTCTCACATTCTCTCAACATACTATAAATAAACCATCTGAAGCTGGCAAAAGGGCACCAAGAAAAACTATCCAAGGATGAGAAGGGGAGGGAGATTAGAGCACATGGGCTTGCTGCTACCTGCCCCCATTTGTCCCCAAACCATTTTTTTCTGCCTCAAATATTTTCACTCAAACTTTTATTTCTCATTCCTAATCTTTCAAACCCATTACTCAGACTGACCCCCCTTTCCTTTACATTTCAACCATATCCAAGACTACACATACTATTGTTAAATCACTGTTTTACAACAGCCCTTTTTGGGTTATGGAGATAATTTCAACCAAGGGAAAGCTTTCCATGAATCTGCATATTACACAATTCAGGTGCTCTCTAGAACAGCAGTTCTCAACCTGTGGGTTATGTTCAATTTAAATACATCCTGCATATCAGATATTTACATTATGATTCATAACAGTAGCAAAATCACAGGTATGAAGTAGCAACAAGAATAATTTTATGGTTGGGGGGGTCACCACAATATGATGGAGGAACTATATTAAGGGGTTGTGGCATTAGGAAGGTTGAGAACTACTGCTCCAGAAGATCAAAGAATTCCAAATCTCATTTTCACAAAAAGGAGATAGAAAACTGCACTATCTATCCCTAGTTGGAATAAAGGAAGATGCTTCTGGGACAAATCCTAAAAAAAATCCATTTAGATGTTTTTAGTAATTGCACTTTTTTTTCCAAGGAGACACAGAGCGGCTTATGTTCTTGTTGAAAAATAAGAGAGGGGTTCTGGCTACTCCCAAGTTCAAATTGTAATAGATTGCAAAAGGTTTGACTGCCAAATTAGCATAGTTTCCTAAACTGAAAATCATATTCTCTCCCCACCCCCAACCCCATCCCACTTTTGCCCCATTTCTCTTCATCATTTAGACTCTGGAGATATTTAACACTTGAAAACCTACAAATTAAGAGAGGTACATTTCTCTCACACCCTTCACAAACATTACTTATAAAAAAAACAGCTTTCTATGTTAATATACATTTTAAATAAATCACTGAAATCCTAAAGTGATTGTGTTTAAGGCTATGACATAAAAATCCTGAACAAAATGTCTCAAAAGACCAAAGACCCCTTATTTTTGGGGTTTTAAACACTTTGCCCCAATGTCAGATAGAATGTGTGTGTGTTTGTGTGTGTGTGTGCATGTGTGCATGTACTCATATGTAAAGACAGTTTTCTAGATTTAATTTAAACATAATCTACAACTTTAGCTTTGGGATCTAGTTAAACCTGAATTCATCTAACTTTGGAGTAAAAAAAACAACTCTCAACTTTCCCTCATCATCCCCTACTATCTGCATTAATGTCTCGATTTTCCCATATCCCCTCTAATATTTGTCAATTTCCTCTTCTCTCTTGTTAGCAAATCTGGTAGATGTGGGAGTACTTCTTCAGAGCTATTTTAATGTGCAGTTATCAATAGTGATTTAGAGCACTTTTTTCATGTAAATATATACAGCTTTGATTACTTCATCTGAAAACTGTCTGTTCATATCCTTAGATCATTTATCACCTGGGGAATGACTCTTATTTTTATAAAATTTGTCTCAGTTCTTTATATATTTGAGAAATGAGCCTTTTATCAGAGAAACTTGCTGTAATTTTTTCCCACAATTATCATCACTGGGAAAGCAATCTTCAGATATGGTTGGCAATGCAGTTCATTTGGTAATTATTCAGTGATCTAGATGGATAAATTCTAACAGATCAGATCCATTTCAGGAAGATTTCAATGTGTTAGTGTGTGGGAAGAGAATTAATGTACATTATCTCTAAAATCCCTTCCTGCTTTACAATCCTAAAATTGTTTCTCATTAAGAAGGTTATTTGTGTACATTTTGTATTTACTTATTTATGTGTACATTTTGTCCATACTTCCTACTTCAGAAAGAAAAGAAGCTGTTTCAAGGATAATTATGTCATAATTAATTTCAGTCCTTGTAGGAATATTTAATAACTAGGCTGAAACAATGTAAAATTTTTCTGTAGTATAGGAAATTTCATTAAAATTAAAATATATTTAGTTATGTAATATAATTGAAGAAAATAGTCTATATACTTTATCCTATTTAAAATTTCTCCTGCTCTAATAAAATGACAATTGGTTAATTTTCTGATTCAAACATTATTTCCCCTCTTTTTACTTTCTTGGATAAACCAAATTTCTTTTGACTACTCACTATTAATAGTATTGTCTCTGATCAACCCACAGTCAGCAAGTTCTTTCTTTCAGTAGGACTGTATACATTATTAAGCTAATTTACCATGGATATTTACATTCTATATAAAAATATCACTTCTGTGTAGGCCTTTCACTTCTGGTACACTGATCACATTTGTTGTCTACCACCATTTATTTGGGAACAGCTTCCAAATAGCTAAAATTTCTCTTAGGACTATCACTAAAGTGGCAGACTAAAGGAGTCCCGGGAAGTACTGTGTCAATTACATGCAGTCAATGGAAAAGCCACAGGGAATTCTCCAACACTTACACAAATATTAGCTATTTTCAACAATCTTTATCTTTCTTATTTCCAGCATAAAGACAGCTATATTCTACATGTAAATGTAAATGTTTAGCCTGAAACCATTACAAGGAAGAGTGATTTTCTGTGACTAAGTAAAGTTGGAATTTCTCAGGTCAGCCTTTCAAATGGCTCCCTAGACTTGACTTGGCTTAGAAGAATTACATTTGTCCTTTCTGAAACTTGTCGATGGCTCTCTACCATGTAATATTAGCTTGTTAATTTAGTTAATTGAGTGAAACTAGTTGATCCTGTAACTTCATGAAGACTCAATGTCAAGGCTGCTCACTAAGCCCTAATCTTCAGGAAAGTCAAATTCTTTATTGTGGAAGACTATTACTTGTTTTCATTTGGTCATATAATGGTCTTTAAGTACATGCTTCTTTGTATAGCTCATGGTGTCAGCTTTAGCAAAAAAAAAAAAGAGAAAATAACAGTAAGAGGAAAAATAAAAATAACACCTCTTAACTGAAAATATATGGAGAAAATACCAAAGGCCTTCTGAAGATAGGTCTTTGGGAAACACTTGGTTTTCTTATATGGATTGGAAATAAAACTCATGAATTTAATTTGAAAATAATCATGCTTTCTTTTGGTCTCATAATGAAATTGCTCATTTTCCCCAAGTTTATTTAACTAAATCTATTTATCTGACTATTGTTTAAATCCTCATATCTTTTAAAATAAATATTTATTAAGATCTGAAATAGTAGATGCCCATAATAATTTTCTTTGTATATATTTGTAGGAGTCGGATCCTCTGGATGTTGCATGGAATTCCATTGGAGCCCATACATTAGTATGTCTTTTATGACATCACTTATATAACTTTTCTTGGTTGGTAATAATTTGGAGCTAGTCTGTCATTCTTTAGCTCAAATCTGGGCCCAGCTCCAATATTATGCAATGTCTGTCCAAAATAGAGCTACTTGTCAGGCAACTCTATGGATTATCAGTCCAACTGCATCACACAACCTGAACAACAAGGTTTTTATCTGTTTTTTTTCCTATGGGTTAAGCCAAACTCCTGTGAATGATTATATATGTCATCATCATCATCATCATCATCATCATCATCATCATCATTATCATCATCATCATCATCCTCACTGCATGACTTTCTACTTTTCTAATCTATTCAATTAAGTGACTTTAAATATTTGCTTTATTATAGAACAAAGTTCTCAAAAGCTTTGCTCTTCTTCATTCACAACTTCATTAGGGCTGTTCTCAATCCATGTCTAGCTTATTGTCATACAAATTTTATAGAAATGGGGAAGAAGTCACATTATAGCTTACATTATATCTATATATTCTTATATTTATTCCTTACATACTTATTTTATAACTTATACATACATTCTCTAGGTTACCTTTTTTTGGAGGAGGTAGGAAGAATGAGAATAATATCTGAGTTTTTCCCCCAAACCCTTCATATCCTTTCTTCTTCTGATATCTTGGTAATCATTCTCTCAATGCTCTCAAAATTATATCACCTCTGACATAACTTTTTGTGACTTAAGTTGGCCAGGTAACCACAAAAGTTTATGCCACATAATATAACTAAAATTTATAAAACAAATATGACCCTGGGCAAGTCATGTAACCTTTATGGCCTATTTCTTCATCAATAAAATGAAAACAATGAACTGTGCAATTTTGAGTCCCTTCAGCTTTAAGTTCCTGATCCAATGTTTGATTTATTCCTGAAACAAATACTTCTCATTTTAAAACTTGTTTTATGCTTAAGGATAGAAACCAAATTAACTTGTAATTTCAAATGTAAGCATTGATACATGCAAATGTCTGTTTTATTTATATTTAACAAAATGAAGAGAACTTTTGGTGCTAAACTAAAGAAAATGCTATTAACAAATTCATAGTTTTAATGTATTTTGACAAGCCATGTATTCAAAATGTTTGAATAAATAGCCATTTAATTGGTGTAATCCAGCATGAACAAAATTTATTATCTCATAAGCCATCAGTCAATCAATTCCAGTTGTCTATACCTACCAGAAAGTACTACCTACCCTGATCTAGCTTTAGTTTATTTAATAGGGTTTAAGGAGCATTTATTAACTTCTATCCATAAGACACGCACTTTGTTGGCTTTGATAACTGTTTGTAAAATTAAAATGAATTAAAATGAACAGTCAAACTCTCATGCCCTAAAAGTAACTTTTAAGGTGCTGTCAATGTATGTATACAGAAAATTTAAATGAGTTTTGATAATTGTGCAACAATTGGATTAATTTTTTTCAGGAGGGAAACATAATATTTTTTTCAGGTATACAGCAAGTACTTGTAGTGAAAAGAACTTCAAATTAGATACTGTCACACTAATTTGTTGCACTAGCAACTAGATTTAATTATTAATCTCCCCTAAAATTATCTGGTTTGATCACTAAAATTACCTTTTGTTTCTGCCTTTCTTCTTTTATTTCTTATTTGCTCTTTCTTCTGTGTGGTATATTTCCCTATTTCCTACCCTGCTTTTCTTTTTCTTTTCTTCTCCCTGCCTTGAGAGGGGATATTATATAGTGGATAGGGTCCTAGGCTTAGTGTCACCAAGACTTGGTTCAAATCTAAATTTTGATACTTATAGATTATGTAATTCTGGGCAAGTGACTTAATTAGCCTCTCTATGCCTCAGTTTCAACATCTGTATAATAGAGATTATTATAGCACTTACCTAATATGGTTATTCCAAACAATTCTATTTCCTTCAACCAATCCTCAAATGACAGGACTTCCAATCTGTTCAACTTATGGTAAGGATCAAATTACATATACATATATGTACATATTCATACTCATATAAACTTATATATACTTATGCATATATGCATGTGTGCATATAAATGTATATATGCATATATGTACATCCATATATATTATATATTAAATGAAGAAAGGGATGAGAAAAAGAGAGACAGAGAGAGATTGAAGGAGAGAGAAAGAGAGAGAGAGAATGAGAAAGAACGTGAATGTGAATGTTTTTGAAATTTTAAAGCCTTGTGTAACTTTATTTTTATTTTTTTCACTGAATTCACTTAAAAATTCACTGAATTTTTATTTTTCATTTCCTTTATCTTACTTCCCCCCTCACTCCTTTGCCCTTTCCTTTCTACCTGCTCTACCAGAAGGGTAAAGTGTTTAACATTTTATATTAACAGAGTCTGGTAACGCATACAATTTGAATTTTTTAAAGTGATGTTATTTCTTATCTTTGGTGTTAATAAAAGAAAAGGTCAGACTCTGTTTCCAACCTTCCTCTTAAATGAAGACTGTTTTATGTGACTATCACATGCAGATTTATTTACATGCAGATGACATTTGTAGCATATTTAGAATTTTTTATATTGGTGAAAATTAAGCAATTTCATAGGAATTCTCAGTATTTTTTTCTTACTAGATCAAAAGCCTGGCATAGGACATGATAAAAATATTTCCATTTTGTGATATTATTGATGTAATGGCTAAGAAAAGAAAGAAAATGCTGAAGGACACTAGAGATATGGCGTTCACTACCTCTTGTGACAACCTGAGACAACTCTTTTTAGATTTTGATAGCTCCAATTGTTTATGGGGAAAATTTTTCTTTACATCAAACTGGAATTTTTTCCTTTGAAACTTTGACCCATTGCTTTAAGTTTTCCCATCTTGAGCCAAACAGAACAAATCTAATCCATTTTTATGCCATATTCCTTCAAATACTTCAGTATTGTTATCATGACCTTCCTAAGTTCTTTCTGCTTTAGGCTAAAAAATTCCATTTTTTTCCAACCCATTCACATAAGACCTAGTTTCCAGTCTTCTCACTCTTCTGTTCTCCCTCTTCTGGACCTGCTTATCTTTGTCAGTGTCCTTGGGAAAATTACAGAATTTGCCATGATATTCTAAGAATGGTCAAATGAGAGGAGGAAAAAAGAACTACTATGTTATCTTTCTTATTTTGGATATCTTACATTTCTTAAAACATTTTAAATCAATCTAGCTTTTTCATTAGCTTATCAGTGATTCATTAAAATTGAATCATATAGTATGGAGCTTTTTTTTTGTCTTGACTGTAATTCAGTATAAAGTAGAGCCATTTTGTATATGCTAAATATTTGTTTAAACTGGTATCTATACTTTGGACTGAATCCCTTGTTAAATGATGACTACTATAGAATCAAGGCCAGATCCCTACTTCTCAGTCATTAATTTTGATTTTTTGAATACAGTTACAAATTCAAATAACTACCTAGTCCATATCTCTAGTTTATTGCCAGATTTACACAAAAGGCTTTCACATACTTTCCTGAAATGCAGTCATGTTTTTTTTTATAACATTACTTCTGTAAAGAAAAGGAAATGATTTGAATGTGATATGAATGGTGAATGGTTCTTGAGTATTCCTTGTGAACTTTTAGCAACCACAGCTTCCCTTTTAAAACTCACTAACTAAACTTTTAATGATAAGTTGCAAAATCATGCCAATAAACTAAGTCAATTTGTTTGAATATGTTGCCTTCCTCCTCACACATCAAAACTGAGATCTGATATCTTCAATGAAATTTATCTCCAATAAAAACACAAGTAATAAATGAAAAGAGTAGATTTAAATAGAAATCATGTATGTTACATTCACACATGGAAAACATGACCAGGTCATATTCACAGAAAAGAACATCAAGTCTTTAATGTTGAAAAAATACTGTTTTTATCATATTCCTCTTTGCTGGACTTTCCCTTCTCCCCAAGTAATGAATTCTATTGTTCCCCACTGTGTGTCTTCATTACTTTCCATCTGCTCTTGCTAGACTTGCTAATCTATCTTCAATCTGCAAGAGTTGCTATGATTATGAAGCCTCTCCTTGACTGAAGAAGAGGACAGTTGTTCTCAGTCAGCTACCTTAACCAATAACTAGGAAGGTTTTTTTTGTTGTTATTTTTTGCAGTCGTTATTCTCACTTAAAGTTGTGATAAAGCTAATTTCAGTTTTCCTTACTCATCTCAGGCTATTTAGGAAGTGCTTCCATTTATTTAGGCTTCATGAAGTGGTATCAGTGACTGAGGCTAAAATTAAATCTGCTCTTTGAAGCCCTATTTAATTCTTTTTTTAAAACTTCCCTCTTTTCCCTTTAATATTTCTTCTGGTCTCTCAGTTTAATTGCCTTTTAATTTATGGACAGAAATTTGTTTTAGCTCTTAAATACTATTGTACCCTTTCCTTCCATATTACTAGGTAATAATTACAAGAGTACACTGATCTTTCAAATGGAAAAGAAGCTCAGTGATATGTTCAAGAAAATGTTTTAACCTCTGACTTGTTGTCATATTGCTCTTTTTTATGCAAATCAAAGTGGTTGAGCTGTTTAGAGGAAGAATAAAAAGCCAGGTATTCTTGGTCTTAGTTTTTCTCAGCAATATATTTCAGTCTGGTTTCTTCCAGATCTCTGTAAAACCATATTAATTCTATCTTTACAATCTTGAGTTAATTTTTCCTGGTTATGAAGTCTGAAGGAAGATGTGTAAACACATTTTCCTTTCAATACTACAAGTTATCATTCTAGCTATCTCCAAAGAGTGATCCTGTACTGCCATTGAACTTTCTTTTATCAGCAACACAATTTAAAAGCTCCTCCCACTTTTTATTGTTTTAATTTGTTTTTTTT
>CM053599.1:37332234-37358841 GCA_028646575.1 Pseudocheirus occidentalis | reverse complement strand
TAACCAATTCATATTATTCTTGGAAGGTTTTGGTGCAGGAGTTCTGACTTCATTGTCTTCCTCCTGTTCCATGCTTTGATCCTTTTTGTCCCGAGAAAAATGAAAATGAAAAATGAAATCTAAGGTTTTATTGTTGTGCTTGGTTTGCTTCCTTCACTAACTCATGTTGCCATTCAATTATTTTATTTTTGACCTCTTTGCCACAGTAGAACTTTGCTTTCAGAGAGAAGTGCTTTGTCTCAAATTGCTAGGGATTTTGAAGCTGCTGGAGCTATTAGTTTGGTGCCCTCTCTGCTGCCCCCACAAGCTCTGGGTCACTGGTCACACACCCCAGGACCACCACTCAAGACTGTGATCCAGATCCAAGCATGTTAATGCAAGAGCAATTACCCTCTGAATGGTTGCTTGATCCCTCTACAATATGCAGACCAGGAGCTCTGAAGCAACCATATGGAGGAGACTACACAGCTGCAGCTCCTCCTCCACTTCTTGTTCTGGGGGCAGAGGCCAGACCATGCTCTATCCCACCCCAGTCCCAACAGAGTCCCACACTAACCTTTTACTTTATCTGTGGCATTTATGGATGGATAATTCTGGAAACTACCACAGCTGCTGGTGATCCACTCTCCTGAAGTCACCTCCAGCCACTGCTGGTCGGGGCTGCCTTGAGACTAAAAACTGTGGGCTCACACATGGCTAGGTGTGGCTCCCAGCATGCTATTATGGACCCTTCTTGTCTGCCTGCCAGGCTGCCTTCATTGGGAGATTTGTTTCTGTCACTTTGTTGGTTCTGTAGCTCTAAAATGTGTTTAGAGTCATATTTTATAAGTATTTCAAGTGGTTATGGAGGGAGCTCATGGAATTTTCCTGCTTCTATGCCACCATCTTTGCTCCACCCCCCATATCTATCATATTTAACCTAATACTCAGTAGAGAAGTCACCTACCCAAGTATACCTCCATTTGTCCTTCTTCATATAGTCATGAACTTTTCTCCTCCAAAGAAACAGAAATATCTTTGACCTTGAGTAACAACAGGGTGGGTAAAGAAGACCCAGAATCACCACCAGTAAGCTTAAAGAATATAAATAAAATAGAGGTACACATTGCAAGGAAAGAAAGGAGAAAAGAAAGAGCAAAGGTAGGTATAGAAGAAACAGAGGATGAGAAAGGAGGGGGACATAAAAGGGGGAAAGGGAAAGGAAAAGGAAAAGAAAAGAGAAAGAAGCATTATAAGAAAACAGAAGAAAAGGGGGAAGGAAAGTTTGGAGATATCAAAGTAGAAAAAAGCTGCATTAAACAAAGGGGAAAAAAGGAGCAGAAGATGTGAGAAGGGGAGGGAATGGTGAGGAAACACCATTATTGGAAAATGAAGAGGTTTGGTTTAGACCTGTTTTGGGGAGTGGCTAAGTAACCAACACAAGAGAAACATGAATATGTACATGAAATTAATAAAGACAGGGTCAGGGGTCATAATGGTGAGAATGTCAAAACTGTCAAGACACCCTGGAAAGTAAAGTCCTCTTTCTACTGTGAAGAGGCTGGTTCTATATGCCCTCCCTAAAAATAGATCCATAGACCTCCTAGGATCTTAAACTGAGAGTAACCTTAATCCCTTCATTTCAAAAAACAAGTCAGTCAACAAACATTTATTAAGTGCCAGCCTACTATGTTCAGAACAGGATGGCATGGTTGATAGAGAGCCCTCCTAGAAGACCAGGGTTCAAGTTCTACCTCTGACTCAAACTGACTGTGTGACCTTGGACTTGTCACTCTCAATGCTGTTGCTGATAGCTGGCAGAAAAAGCATTGATATGAATTGGTAGAGGGAGCTACCTAGACCTAATAGTTCTTTAACCAATGAAACCCCAAATCTAGTATCTATTGATTTATGAGGTACCTTGACAGGTAGAGGAGATAGAAATATAAAAATTAAACAATCCATTCTCTCAGGAAGCTTATGTTCTGTTGCGGAATCTGAAAGACTATATACTAAATAAATGTAAATCCAGGGTAATTTTGTTTGGAAAGAGCACTAACAATCAAGGAATCAGAAAAAAAAGCCTAGTATAGGTTAAACCCTGAAGTGAGTTTTAAAGGAAATTGAGAAATAGAAGAAGTAAAAATCAAGGATGAAAGTTATAAAGAAACTGTAGATTAGAGCGTTCAAATAATTTCTTTGCATGTACACAGGTCTGAACTCAGATCTGATTACAAATTCAGGGTTCATCCCCCTCTACTATGACCCAACATTTGTGGGATTGTAAACTCTTAAAACACAGTGACCATCTCAATAATTTCTCTTCCCAGAAAAAATAGTATGATCTGTACCTATTAGTCACTCAAAGTCCATTGCCTTGGCCTACTCATTTGGGAAGTTACAAGCATTAAATCTCTACCACAAGGGCTTTTTATTGGTCAATGGCCAGCTGCATTTTGAATTTGTGGGTGGTACTCATCTGATTCAATAGTCACACTTCCAGAGTTTCCATCAGGTCCTTTCAATTTCCAAAAAAATACAAATTTTAATTTGAGCCTTTTACAGCAAAGCTCAATACTCCCCTTTTCAGCAGCACCAGCCACAAGCTGGCTCAGCTGTAGCTGTACTCAACCTTGACTTCATGTCCATGATCCTCTAGAGCTAAGAGCAAACAAGGTCATTTCTCAAAGTCACCTGATCCATTTCCTGTTCCTGACTCCCAGAGTGCTATGCTTTCCCTCTTCCCACACCTTCCTGTGCTCATGGTGATGTTGCCTAGCTGCAAAAACCCTGAGACATACTACCACATCTTTATGATACTTGAAACATAATAAGAAAATTCAACTGTTTGATTTAAGAAAAGATTGACCCAGAAGGGCATGGAAGAGGGGGGATGACTGTTGAAAAGAAACAGGCAATAAGTTGCAAGTGGGGGGGTGGTGGAAGAAAACTAAAAAAATACAAGATCTTATTATTGCAGCCTCACTTGAGATTTATTTGACAACTATCAATAGAAAATGACATTGTAAAACAATGTAACTATCTGAAAAACCCCAATGCTCCATTTCCCTTTGTGGAATATTTGCAAAAAGAAAATTACTTTTGATTATATAGCTCTGTTGGAATCTACTTTCTTATTTGGGGGCTAATACCAATAGGCGGCTTTCAAATTCTGGTTACACAATCACTCATGGTACAGTGCTGAATAATAATACTCCGCAGAAATCATCTCCAATGCCTGTGAACAATGTGACCAAGATACTCACTCACACCAACCATCCTTTGGTTTAACAGCAAGGGGTCAAGGTAATAAAGACTGAAATGAAATCCAATTACTGTTCCACTCAAGTTGGAAACCCAAATAATAACATATTGTTATAGGGAAAATAAAACAAGAGATAGCAGAATGAGGCTACTTCCAAAGTCCTGAAATGTGGTTCTTTGTATACAATCATTTGTAGCTGGTCAACCCCAATTTATAATCAAATTGCATAAAGATTTCCAACTGATCCCAAGAAGATTTGGAAAATAATATTTTCAACCAAATGGGAAAAATGGTTAGACTCACTAATAATAAGAGAAAGTAATATTAAAATAACTTACATGCAAATTGCCAGAGGTTGGAGAGACTAGAAGGGAAAAAAGTACAATCACACAGTATTGATTCAAGAATTCTTGAAAACAAATTGTCATTAACTATTCATATCCAGTGACTATGCAAACCCACTACTGAGCCTATATGCTAAAGAGATAAAATATAGAGAAGGGTTCCCAGAGAAACAGAAGGTCATATGTATATCAAAATATCCATAGGGTTTTTTTTGGGGGGGAGGCTACAACAAAACACAGAAATCAATGAAGATGCCCATCAATCATGAGATGGCTGAACAATTTGTGGTCTGCAAATGTAATTAAATATTTTTCCATAAAATATCACAAATATGAACAATTCAAAGAAAGATGATAATATTTTCATGGGCTGACAGAGTAAATAAAGCAGAACGAGAAAAACAATATCCACAATTAAAGTACAATTATGAATTAGTTCTACTATTCTGGAGAATAATTTGTCATTAATTAATTATACCCTAAGACTAACAACCCCACTACTATTCATATATAACTAGGAAGAAGAAGACAGAAAGGTTCAGATAGAGGGAAGGTCCTCAATTAGTCATAGAATTTGAAAATTAAAAGGTACCTTTATGACAGTCTAGTCCAACCTACATATGAAGAATGACTTCTATGATATACTTGAAAAGTAGTCAGTTATTGTCTTCCTGAAGACCTTCAGATTAAGTAACTACCTTCTAAGGCACTGCATTCCACTGAGGGTTAGCTCCAATTGGCAGGATATTTTACCTTTGAATTTGAGCCTAAATTTACTTTTTTTATGTCTCATACTAATTGCTCCAGTTCTGGAACTAAACAGAAGTCTAATAATTTTCCAAATATTGACCCTTAAAATACTTGAAGACAACTATCATGTCAACCCTGAATCTTCTCTTATTTAGAATAATTATCCCCAATTACTTTAACCAATCCTCAATTGACATGGACGCAGGGACCTTTAACACTGGGGTACCTTTCCTTTCTTGCTTACCAATATTCTTAAATTGTAGGGATAAAAACTGAACAAAATGTTCCAAGTGAAGTCTAATCAGGGTAGAGTAAAATGGACCTATCACTTTTGCATTTGTGCAAGCTAACCCTACATACAATCCACAATTGCTTTAGCTTTTCTGGCTGTCACATCTCACTGTTTGCTCATATTGAACTTGCAGTCAACCAATGATCTCTAAAGGCTGGAGTTGGGAAGACTTGAGTTCAAATCCAGCCTTGGATACTTATTAGCTGTGTGAACAAGTCTTTTACCTCTGCTTACCTCAGGTTCAATAAAATGGCAATCATAATAGCAACTATCTCGAAAGGTTATATCATTATAAATCAAATGAGCATTTATGAAGCATTTGTTAAGTGTTTGCCCAATGCCTGACACATAGTAGGTGCTACATAAATGTTTATTTCCTTTGTCCCTTTCCTAAAGTGCAATGTAGTCACTCACACATCTCCCATTTTATGCTTGTTGCATTGATTTTGGGATCCCAAGTTTAAGACTTTTCTTTTGAATTTTATCTGTTTTATGTTTAGTTCTGTTAAGAATTCTTTTAATACTTTGAACCCTGACACAATCATCCTATACATGAGCTATCCTCCTACATTTATGTCAACTGTAAATTAGAGGAGTATGCATTTTTTTTCAACAAATCAGTGACAAATATAGACCTTCTCCTATGCTGACATGGAATCATTAATCACTACTCTTTGAGACTAGAAATTCAGCCAAATCATACTGTATCAAATTGTATTAGCTAACACACACACACAGTGTTACCCTCAGGTAATAATTTCATAATCCTGAAAAGATAGGAAAAGAGCTTAGTCTGGCTTGATTTGGTCTTGTTGAAACCATACTACCTCTTTAATCATGACTTTGTTTTCTAGATGTTCAGGAACCATTTATTTAGTGACTAATTCTAAACTTTTCCCAGAAACAGAAATAAAACTTATGGGCATATTATTTTCAGACTCTATTCTCTTCCCTTTTTTAAAATCAGGATAAGAGTTTCCCTTCCCCATTTTTAGTGATTCTACTATTTTTCATAAACTTTTAAAATAGTAATGCCTATGGCAAGTCACCATGCACCTATATGCCTCAATTATTCCATCTTTAGAATAGGAGTAATGATGCTTTTCAAAACTCATAGAAACTAAGAAATGGAAGGCATATCAAAGGTCATCCAGTAAAATCTTCACCTGAACTGAATATCACAGCAGTCTAACATTCCTGATGATCTCCAAATGAAAGAGAAGTCACTATTTTCCCAAAGCAGCCCATTCTTCTTTTGGACAGCTCTAATTATTAGGAAGTTTTTCCTTTTGTCTTTCTTCAACATCCATTCATTGATTCATTAGCATGTATGGAAGCTCTTCAAGAGTACAGATTGTTTCACTCTTTGTGTTTTCATACCCAGATCTCATTAAAGTGTCTGTCAAATAATAGGTGCTTAATAAATACCTGTTGTTTATCTTCCCTAATTCACTCTCTCTGGTACTTGTCATGAGTCTGATTCAACTCTCATGTTCTCTTATGTCTTCATTACTCCATCACTAGTTTCTTCAGCTGATCTTCCTATGTCTTGGTCTCCAGTCCCTTTACCGTTCACTCATTATTATCTGAATGAGATCTAGTTTTTCAATGTCCTGCCTAAAATGCCCTGTTGAGAACTAATCACTTTCCTGAAGAAATGATCTGACTAGAGTAGAATACAACATAACTATCAACTCCTTTATCTTAGAGATGATCTCTATGAATAAAATCCAAGGTCATTTGGGCTATCTATAGCTGCCATATTTGTTTTGCTTAACCTTGGGTTAGAATTCACATCAGCCCAAAGATCTTTTTCATATAAACTTTTACCCAACTATGTATTAACTATTCTTTATGGATTAGGCTTGTTTTATTTAGTTATTTGAGTATCTCCTTATTGAAATTCATCTTATACGATTTGACTCATCATTATAACTTATTGAGACCAGAGAAGTTCACACCCCTGTGGTCTTGTAGTCAGACTACATTTAAATAGATTTTCACCCTATAATATCTTTGACAAGCGATCATGTAGCTCCACTTGAACACCAGAAGCAACAGAGATCTAACAACTTGATGACTGAAGTAAATAAGCATTTGTAAAATCCCTACTGTTTACAATACATTGTGCTAAGGATTTTTCAAATATTATCTCATTTTGTTCTCATAACTTTCTAAGAGATAAGTGGTACTATTATCCCCATTTTACAAATGAACAAACTGAAGCAGGTCAAAGGTCTTGCCCTTTATGTGTGATACAGCAAGTGTCAGATTTTGGACTTTAACTCAAATCTTCCTGATTGTAGATCCAGAACTCTATCCACCTAGCTACCTCATAAGACAATTCTCTCAGGAAGTTGGTCCTTATAACAATCTGAAATCTGCTTCTGCAATTCCATCATATTTCACCTAGTTCCATGTTCTGGAATCAGGCAACAACAAAACAAAAGCCAACCATATCTACAAATAAATATTCACAAAACTTGCCCACATTCAAATCTCATCTTTTTCAGATTCACTAGTCCTTGTTCCAGTGGGTTAGATATACCTGCTCCACTCCCTGCCGTGTGTCCTCCCCATACATAATGAAGTAAACTGGATTGTCATCTGACATGCATCTCTCCTTATCCACAAGGATGACATGAGGAGCTTTGTTCAAGGTTTAACTGAAATCCACCCATATTATACCTACCACATTGACCTAATATATCTGAGTGGCAAGCTTACAAAAAAGAAAAGGATATCAGTTGATGATGTCATGATCCTTTTTTGACAAAGCCTTCCTCACTCACCTCCTCCTCCTCTACCGAGAGCATCATTTGCCTCTATGTTTTGCTCCTTTTGCTCCCTAACTTGTATTATTTTTATCTATATTCATGCCATATTACTTGGCCCAGGAGAAAGTAAGTTCCTTGAGGGCAATAAACTGTGTATTTTTTAGTCTTTGTGTTCCAAGTACCAAGGCCATTTCCTTGAATACAGTAGCTTAGTTGATGTTTATAGAATATTTACTTTGGAAATATTTACAAATGTTTATTTATCTACAAATGTGATCCAGATCCTCCCCAAGAGTTCAAATCAAGCTCACTTCTTATAATATGAAGGCTTTACTCCTCTCCTTAGAAAAACCTTATCTCTTTCCTGTCCCCAGCTCAGTAACCAGTTTCTTCTTCTCCAACAGTGTTTAGAAACCAATAAAGAAAGCTCAGCAATTCTATCTGATTTTTATTTCAGCACTCAGGGACATTTTTCATCAGGGTCTCAAGGCAGGAGACTAGCAATGTGATGCAGGTCCCAACGGTTATCACTTACTGGGCCTTAAATAGCACTTTGCTGTGTCAGCAAATATATGCTGGTTGTTTTTAATATCAGTAGTGACTATATCACACTGAGGTTAATTCCTATTGAGATTCCATCAAAAACTATAGAGAAATAGCAATGTATAGTGGATGTAACACTAGTCTTTGGGTCTGAAAGAATTGGTTTCAAAACCAAACTTCAGACACTTGCTGACTGGACACCTTGAGCAAGTCACTTAATCATGCTACATGTATCTCAGTTTACTTATCTGTATAAAGGAGAGATTTGGAATAGAGTTCCTTGAAGTTCACTTTCCACTCTATCATCCTATGTTCTTTTTTGCTATCTGGGAGTCTGAAACATACCTTCAAATGCTTCTTCCCAAAGATAACACAATTCACAGACAAAACAAAGAAACCACAAGAGGAAAAAAATTAGTCTGAATTGAATTCTTTCTCCACTAACATATAGCAACTTCTATACATTTACCTTCTAGCTGTTATTCCTGAGATCACAACAAATTCCCAGGCTGCACCATGACCCTCCAGTCAATTTCTTTTCATGATTGGGGAACTCTCAAAAGGAAAGCAGACATCCAAAGAAACTTCCAAGGCAAGTGGCTATAGGGCAGAAACAGAAGAGAAATCGGTTTCCTCAGCATGAGTTTCTCACAGTTCAGTTCTCTTCAAAGAAATGAGAGCAACTGACTAGCTTCACTTCCCTTGAAATCATTCCTCTGCCAGGGTCATTGTGAAAAGAGCTTTCTACCCGTTTGGTTTCTAGTCATACCTTGGTGACCAATTTTCTATATAATCTGGAGCAAATCCATTAATTTTTCTGTAAAATAAGATTTGTGTTACATAATCTCTAAGATCTCCTCCAGCTCTCAAAAATTCCATGATTCTATCTCTGCCATACCAGGCAATTTTAATTAGTTGCAGGTAGCGTTACTTTTATTGAAAACAGATGGCTGGTAAACTGCCCCATCATCCCATCAGTATTAGAAGTGCTTAAGAGATAACTCAGGCAAAAAAATAAAAGAATTATTTGCAAGGAATTTCCATCACCATCTCCCACTTGCAGGTTCATGATTCATTCTCTTACTCAGTGTCAAAAATTGCAACCAGTTCTCTTGAGTAACACCAAGTAACTGCTCTCCTCCAAATTCAGTGCCCTAAATCCCAGTTGCTCCCCTTTATTCTAGATTTGCTATTCATTCAGTACTTCAAGGAGGGAGGAATAGGGTAAGAAAACTCATTTCTGATTCCACATCCCAGAAAATGGTCAAGGAACTGAGACTGAAGTTTCCCACAATAGTTCAATCAGCAAGCATTTATTAAGTACCTACTATGTGTTGGGCACCATACTAGATGTTGAGGATATGAAGACAAAAATTAAATATCCACAATCCTCAATAAATTTACATTCTATCGAGTCAATGTCTTATCTTGAATTAGACTTCTGAGAAATAACCAAATGGTTTAGAATGTGTTTTTCTGGACTTATTCTTTTTGTCTCAGTTTATCTTATCAGCTCCCCAAGAAGCAGCATGGGATTCTAATAATTCATGATTTCTTGGGGAAGAATTTCCCTACTTGCACATGCCATCATGTCAGCTATGGGTGAAATTTCTCTTGATTGTTCCCTATGCAGTTTCCTGCAGAAACCACACATTCAGAAGAGAATTTCCACGTGAGAGATTATTAGTAAAGCAACCTATCATACTAGGGAAAGGTGGGTGCTGATTCAAGGCAAACGGGGATTTATTTGTCTGAGTGCTCCCAAATTCACTCACCTGAAGTTGCTTGGGAAACCTGATTTACAATAGGCAGAGAGGAACATTTTGTAGTTAATGATCTCTAATGTACTCAGGAGAAGGAACAAGTGACTAATATACTAACAATTAAGCTGTTTACTAAGAGCAATGAGGTAATATGCTTGAGCTGTAAATTTGAAACCCTAATTGATTACTTGATTCAGTACTACTATGGAAAGGCCCCTTGGATAGAAAACATCTGCAGCAGAAATAATAATAATTATTATTAGCACTACATAGCACTTTGGTATTTTGCCAGTTCTTTCACTTCTATTATCTCATAGGAACCTTACTCCTTTCAACAACCCTGGGAAGGGTCATCTTCCTCCAGGATGAGAATTCTTATACATTCCCACTTCAACCTTGTACCTTGCTTGCTAACAAAAGCAAAAGCTGGAAATATCCATTTATTTCTCAGGTTTGAAGGGTGATCGTAAGACAGAAAGATTCTCAGTGGAATGTCTTGGCAAAACTGTAACTTGGGTGGGGTGAGTGGAACTTTGAATTAGAGTGCCAATATTTAGATGGAATACTTCCTCCCCAATTGGTTGAAATTAATTCCAAGTGTACTCCAGTGATTAGTCCCCGTGCTTGATCATCCAATGTCCTGCAGAACATAATTCAATCTTACTCCTTTCCCTAGGTCCACCCCTACCCTCCCATCATTACCCCTCTTCAAGAGTTACCCATCCCCACAGTCCCCATGTGGAACCCAGACATGTCTTTGGGCAATGACTCACCCTCTCTCCCAGAAAAATTGCAACTGTTGTCTCCTGTACTATCCTTCAACACCTTCTGGGCCATACCACTCCACTATCCTGTGTCACCATTGTAACCTACTTCCAATAATGCCCTGCATGAAAGACTGAGCATACTTCTGTATATCTATGTTGTAGAAAGTTCATTTTCCTCTAAGAATCAGTAAAACCATAATTCTCATATCTTCTTTGCCCTTGTGTTAATTAGCAACACAGAAATTAATTATGATGATAATAATAATAATAACATTAAAATAATACCTATTATGTTCCAGGTACTGCACTAAGTATTTTACAAATATTATTTCATCTGCTTCTTACAACTACCCTGCAAGATAGGTTCTATTATTATTTCTATTTTGTAGATAAGGAAACTAAATAAACAGAAGTTAAGAGACTTGTCCAGTGTCT
The DNA here is from genome assembly GCA_028646575.1 of Pseudocheirus occidentalis. Lineage (NCBI taxonomy): Eukaryota > Metazoa > Chordata > Mammalia > Diprotodontia > Pseudocheiridae > Pseudocheirus > Pseudocheirus occidentalis. Next base: position 37,347,926 of record CM053599.1, on the reverse strand, counting down.
AAGGTCAGATGTAAACTCAGGCCTTCCTGATTCCAGATCCAGCAATCTATCCACTGCACCAACTACCTGACACAAATTAGAACAAAAATAAACCTTAGAGATTACCTAATCCAACCTCTTAATTTTAGAAAGAACAAAACTAGGGCCCAAAGAAGTGAATCAGCTTTTTCAAGGTTGTGCAGCATGAGCAGAAAAGCCAGAATTTAAACCCAGGTTCACAAGTCTTAATACATGGCTCTTTCTACTACATCATCAATTCTCAGTTTGATCCTAGAGGCAATAGGGAGCCACCAGAATTTATTAAGTTGATGAGTGGCATGTTTGCATTGGGAAAATTCCTTTGGTGATTGAATGGAGGATGGATCAAAGTGGGTAGAGACTGGAGGTAAGCAGGCCCACCATCATATGATTGCAATAGTGCAGGTGTAAGGTGATGAGGGTCTGGTCTAGGGTGGTAGCAGAAGCAAAGGAGAGAAGGGGTTGTATTTGAGAGATGTTGCGGAGGTGAAATCGACAGGGACAGTGAGAGAGAGTGAGAAATTCAGGGCACCTCCTAGGCTGTGAGCCTAAGGGCCTGGGAGGATGGTGTTACCATCTGCAGTAATAGAAAAGGTAGGAGGGGTGAAAAGTTTTGCAGGGGAAAGATAGAGAGGCTGGGTAGGAAAGGAGATGAGAATCATCTGCACAGAGATGGTAATTAAATACATGGTAGTGGATGATATTACCAAACAAAACATGATGGAGAAATGAGGAAAGGGTCCAGGACAGAGCCCTGTTGGGTACCTGCAGTAAGAGGTCATGGTCTGAATGAAAATTAAGCAAAGGTTAAGTTACGTGAGTAGAAGGAAAACCTGAAGAGTGGTGAAAAGAGATCAACAGTATCAAAAGCTAAGAAAGATCCAGGATAATGAGGATTGAGGAAACACCATTCAATTTGGCCATTAAAAGGTTGCTGGTAACTTTGGAGAGAGCAATTTTGGTGGAATTACTAGATCAAATGAATTTTAAAGTAGTTGAGAAGAGAGAAAGGGGAGATACCTATTGCCATTGGCCTTTTCAAGTAGCTTACCTACAAAGGACAGATGGCATATAGGATGATAGCAGGGATGGAAGAATTAAATGAGGGGTTTTTAGAATGGGGGAGATATGGTCATGTTTATAGACAGTAGGGAAATAGCCAATAGACAAAGAGAAATTGAAAATCAGTAATAGAGAGGAAAAGACAGATGGAGCAAACATTTGGAGACAATGGGATGGAATGTGATCACATGAGAATGTAGAGAGATTAACTTTAGTAAAACATGACACTACCTCATCAAGCAAAACAAGGGTGAAGGAAGAGATAGTGGCAGAAGGCATATAAGTGGTATGATAAAAGAAATAGGAGAGAAGAGGAAGCTCATGGCAAATGGCTATGACTTTTGTCTATTGACTATGAGGCAAGGTTCTCAGAAGACAGGGAGGGGGGAACCATGGAAGATTTAAAGTGGAATTAAAAAGTTTGGAAGGATCCCCATGGAGAGTAGGACAGTGAGTTAATAGGTAAGATATAGCAGGATTGTCTAGCAGCAGTAAGGGTCCAATTGACATTGCATCATATAAATTTATAGTGAATTCAGTCAGAATGGCAGATTTTCTCTACCTCTGTGTATAGGAGTGAAAGTAATCAATATAAAGGCTCAGCCTTGGCAGGGTGTAATGGGTAAAATGACAAGGTGGTTGGGTGTTCAAGAAAGGAGGACTATGTAGCTTTAAATTGGTTCATCAAGAGGTCAAAATGGGGGAAAGAAGAGAGAATGACTAGTGTAAGGGAGATGAACTGGGAAAGAACTGAAGGATCAAGAAGTTGAAAGTCATAGTGTAGATGGAGACTAGGCTTAGGTAAAGGAAGGAAGCAGGAGAGGTGGAAAGTCAATTGATAATAGTCATCTAAGGTGATTTTGGAATTTTTGAACATAGAAATAGGAAATTTGTAGACGACAGCAAGTATGTCATCATACAACAGTATGACTATCTTTGTATGTGACTGAGGTAGAGGAGGAGGAGGAGGTCATAGGAAGTGAATACATTAGATATTTGAGGAAGAGTCAGCATGTAGTATGAGAGCAGGAATGGGCAGGAGATAAAAACTGTGAGCTTTGTATTGAACTCATGGAGGAAGGAAGGGAAGTTGTCCAGATGTCTGTAGATAACAACTATGAACATTTTGATTGGTGGTATAAAGTATAAAGGCCTTGGGGATTCCTATTGTTTTGAGAGCAGTAACTCTTAAATAGACTTCTATTTACACAAGAGTGGGCAAATGCTCTTGTGAGATTAAATCCTTCCCTGTACCCTGTACCAATTCCTGTATCATGGGAACAGGGAACCATAGAAAGATCATTAATTTGGGATTCAAGAAATTCAAGTAGGACACTTGGCTTTGTCCATAACTTCTCTCTAGATCTCAGTTTCTTCCCTCGCAAAATGAAGTGGTTGGACTAGAATCAGAGATTGTTAAATGTTTTCCACTTGAATTCTCTTTTCACCTGGGAAATTTTTACACAACCCTGGGGATATAGGTATATAAAATAAGCATGCAAATCAAACATTTCCAGATAATAAATCATAAAGAAATGCATTTTGAAACGATTCATTTGTATACATATATTTTATCATTTATTAAAGATGAAAGCAAATTTGCATGCTAATGAGATGGATGTGCTTGTTTATTTTTACACAAAGAATTAAATCTTGGTGGAATATTTGATACTGTAGGACACAGAGCATCTTCAATGTTTTGCATAGTTGATTAACATTCTGATTTTATTGTCTTCAATACTGATAATGCCACTTTGTATAAATACACAGTACAAAAATGGCAGAAGTATGTTATGGGCTCTTTCAGAAAATTCTGGAACTTCTGTCCTAATCTCAAACAAAATTCGTCTAACAATTTTGTATGTACAGTAAAAACACTGCAATTCACAACATATCATATTCTCTAATATGAGGCGAGGTGTTTCTGGCAGTGTTTGCTGGTCTTGCACGACGTGATGGCACGCACAGTACAAAGTGTACATATTGCGTGTTCAGAACCAAGGCTGAAGTGAAATTGCATATTGCAACATAGGTAAGCACTGTCAGAAACATGTCTGATACATATTAAATTTGAGTTTGAATTAATTTTAGGTTATTATATGTTCAGAAACCTTTGACTATTGGCAAATATTTATGACCCACCCCCGCACCCCGCCTTCAGCTATGCAACCCTATATGGGGTTGCAACCCACAGTTTAAGAAGTGCTGGACTAGATAATTCCTAAGGTTTCTCCCATATCAAATGCTCTGGAATAGAATTTTTTTCTCACCACAGTTCCTTAAGCTAATGAGAAGCAGGGGAAAAATGGAAACTGATACTTGGATTCTCTCCAATAGATTAAAAGCCAACTAAGTTTAAAGAATGTTAGTCCATAGTAGATAAACATCTGTTAAATGCCTACTGTGTGCCAGAAACTGTTTTCTTTTCTCTGAGAGCTGTTACTCATGAGTTGGTTTTAGAAACCAAACAAAAAAGAGAGTACTTCTATTACGTGGAAGATCCCTCCTTTTAAAAACAAAGTTCTTGCTGAGTCTTTTTCCAGGCAACGATCACAAATATAGTTGTCAGAAGAAGTCCATTAATATAACCAGGCATCACTATTTTCATGGCTGTTGATTATGCAAGGAGTTAAAAGTCTAAGTAAATTTTCATGTTATTGCAGGTAAGGTCTTATTTCTTTCCCATTGCATGCAAGATAAACTGCAAAATCCTTAGCCTGATATTTAAAGCCCTTTATATTCTGACTCTGATCTAACTTTCTAGTCTTATTTAATATTACCCCCCTTACAATGCATTTTCCATGCAATTAAAGTGGTATGTTAACTATTCCCAGAATATGAACCTGGGATCCAACTGTGCCCGGTCTGTGACATCTCCCACTTCCATGCATTTGCATAAGAGATAAACTATGTCCAACCCAACATACTCTTTCCTCACCTCTGCTTCACAGAATCTTTAGCTTCCTTCAAAGTATAGCTCAGATGACACCTCCAAGAGAAGGCATTCCCTAATGCCCACAGTTATTGGCAATCTCTCTCTCATGTCCTGTCCTTCACCCCATATATGCATTCTCCAATTTCCATTCCAATAGTAGGTAAGTTTCTTCAAGGCAAGTTTCATTTTTTTATCTCAAGCACTTAGCATAATATTTTGCATATAGAGCTTTAGAAATCTATCCTTCATTGAACTGATTTCGAATTTTCCCCTCCCATAGCACCTACCACAGTGCTAGACACACAGTAGCCACTAAGCAAGCTTCTTTTTTTCTTACCTGACTGAGTTTACTGAGTCCACAGGCTCCTTTCCCAGGAAATGTCAGACTAAATACTACCCCCTCTCCAAATTTTACTTTGTGCCATTTATGACAGGTCAACTAAAGACCAATGACCCAGCTCCTGTCTGCACATTAAGTTTCTACCTCTATCCTTCCAAGACCTTATTTTTTTCCTGAAGTTTCCTGTTCTCTTCTTCACTTTGTTGAATTTTGAGAGAAAATAACTTTCTATCATTTATAATTCAGAACTGCCGAGGCACACAATGTCCTCAAGGTTACTGAGCAGTGCTAGATAAGAGAGCTCCCACTCAGCAATCTGACTCTTCTGCTTTGGTGTTTAAGGAGCCAGAGAAACAGGGAGGGATCCTGCCCTTCTCCTATCATTAAAGCCTCCATATTCCCCAGGTTGGATCTGTTACATTCAGACCTCCAGACGTGTTTTCCATAATTAAAAGCAATTGTGTTCTGAGTCTTGGGAAAAAAAAAGAAGACCATTGGGCCTTTCAAACCTAGGAATGGGACTGGTAGGTTGGTTGTGTAACGTGTCAAGTTATTTCAAAGATTTTTTTTTATCTTTTTTATCCATCCATGGAAATTTTTGTACCACATCACCCTACTGTGTCAGCAGGCTATATATCTCAGCTAATGCGAGACAACAGAACCCTTGGAATTTTTCTGGGCAAAAGATGCTCTCTAAGCCAATAGCTCAGAGAATCTAATCCTATCTCAAATCACATGTTCTCTGTGATGAAACTTAACATGAGAAGTGCATTAATTCTTGGCAGGTGACCTTATCTCTTTGGAGACTTCAAACTATTGCTATTTCATTTGAACTTCATCATAACTGGCTGTATTTAGCACTCTGTATTGAACACTTTGCACATGTATTTTCTCCTTTGAGTCTCTCTACAGCCTTGTGACTTAATTACTTCAGGTATTAAGAGGCTATACATGTGAGAGGCAGCACGGAACAATGCACTGGGAGGCCAAAGACTCTGGTTCCAACCTACTCTCAGACATTAAATGGTTTCATGTCCCTTTATAAGATGCCTAGTGTAGTACAATTGAAGGAACACCAATACTTAATCCAGAGGACCTGTGTTCACATCCCACATTGTGATCTCAGGCAAGGCATTTAATTCTCTGGTCCTTAGTGTTTTCAAACTGTAAGATAAAGGGGTTGGAATAAATGATCTCTGAGATCCCTTCCTGCCTGACGATCCCATAATACTCTGTCTCCTGTGATTCCAGGCCCAAGGCACATATCTAAGATGGTTAAATTATAGCAGAATTACCAGTCTCTGTTATTGAAAAGTTTCAACACTGAGAACTCCCTACACCTATGAAATCACTAGTCTGACCTAATACACAGATGTGCCAGAAACTGAGCTGAGTATTTTGTAACATTATGTCACGTATCCCCCATGTCTACCCTGTGAGGTACATGCAGATATCATCAGCTTCATTTTATATTTAGGGAAAATGAGTCAGACAAATGGTAAGTGACTTGCCAAGGTCACACATAGCCAATAAGTGTCTAAGACTGGATTTGAACTTGGATTTTACTGTAATTGCTTCAAGATGAATGCCTTGGGGTGGATGGGTAGCACAGTGTATAGAGCACTGGCCCTGGAGTCAGGAGGACCCGATTTCAAATCCAGCCCCAGACGCTTAACACTTCCTAGGCATGTGACCTAACTATATGACCTTGGGCAAGTCACTTAACCCCAATTGCCCTGCCTTCTCCCCTCCACAAAGCAAATATGTATGTAGGTGTATGTGTGTATATACGCATGTATGTACATATATGTGTACATACATGTATATATGTATACAGATACATATATGTATAAATAATGTATTGTGTACATGTATAAATAATATATGCATGTATGTATTTGAATGCCTTGCCAGTCATCATACAGCTTTTAAGCATCAGAAGCAGAAGTCAAACCCAGGTCTTCCTGAGTACTTCATCTATAATTCCATGTTGTATCTGTCAAGTAAACAGCTCATAATAATGATAAAATAAATAAATAATAAAAATAAATGTGTAGCCTTACAGGATGAGAAGATTGGAAGTTGGAAGAGACGTTAAGAAACCAGACAGCAATGGGGCACAGTGGATAGAATTCTCAGCCTGGACTCAGGAAGTCCTGAGTTCAAAAACAGATGCTCACTAGTTGTATGACCCTGGGCAATATACCTAACCTCTGTCTGCCTCCGTTTTCCCATCAGCAAAATGGGATAATAATAACACCTACCTCTCAGAGTTGTGAAGACTAAATGTGCTCATTTTTAAGCACTTTGCAAACCTTAGAGCATTATATAAATTCTAGTTATTGTTCTCATTATTTTCTTCCAGTCCCTCCCCCTGCCCTTTATCTTCCAAATACCAAAACCCAAAAGAAGAGAAGTTAATTCACCTGGTTTTTGCCCCCAGCCTCTAGGAAACAGAGCTAGGAAAGCAACCTATGGCCCTGACTCCAACTCCAAGGCCCTTTTCCCTGACCCATGCCTCTCCTACTGTATTCTGGCCTATGATAACATTACATTTGCTACTTTTGCTTTCTTGATATGACTTGCCCTGATGGTTCCCCCGCCTTTTTTTCTCTCATTCCAGACAATCCACATGGGGGAGGGAAGGCAGCCTAGAAAATCAATCTAAAAGTAGCAAGCACAAATGCTGGTGGAAAAATACAAAGGGCCAGAGCTAAACAACTCCCAGCCTTCAAAAGAGATGTCATTTGTGATGATGTATCCAATGTGTAGGGGGAAAAAAAAAACAACCTGAATTCTACGTTTGACTGCAGCAGATATAATTATATAGTTTGAGAAGATAATGTATGAAAGTAGCTGAACTACTTTTCTGAAATTAGAAAGCTGTAATGCATTCAGCAAATAGACATAGAGCTTTTGGGGGGAAAGGAGGTGGGAACGGACATGTTGCGCTTTCTTCCCTCAATCTGTGTAAAAGAATTTTACATCCTGGGGGGAAAAACGCATTGCTTTTGTGGATAGGCAAAAAGAAGCCTTTGATGCACAAAGCTTCAAGGAGGAGCCACTATTGTCACTGGCCCTCTCCACTCATTTTCCAAGTGATTTCATTTCCTCAATATGATCAGCGTGAAAAGCCCCAATTAACGCGTTCCTTCACATTGGCTTTTGTGGCACTGTGAAGATGTAAGTGACAGCTGGGAAGAGAGTGCTCTTCACCAACAGACTGACAAAAGGAAGGGAATGCAGATGCCTCACTCCTGAGCTCTCCTGATTATTGCCAGGTACCCCATGGACTGGCTGGTCGAGTTGCCTGAGGGAAGGCCTGTGACAGATGTGGGCAGTGGAAGCTGTACACAGCTCTGCTACTGTCAAACATTGGAGCAGGAGGAAAAGCAGAGGAGACCTGGGAATAGAAGAGAAGGAACAGTAGGACCCGTTGTGGTATCTGTACTAGCACTCAGTGTCTACACTAATCCCACTTGCTATGGGACATTTGCACACTGGTGAGATGAGGTGAACAGATAACTCACAAGTTATAAGAAATATACTTTTCCATAGGGAAAAGCAAAGGTGGGCATCACATAAATACCATATAATTGTGGGGTGGTTTTGGTTTTCTTTTATTGGTTCTTTTTTCAAGCAGGTTCAATACTGCCACCTTGGCAGCATTTGAGTCATTACGCTAAGAGGGCCAACATGAAAAGTATATGGGTGATATGGATAAAATAGAACAAGAGTTCTTAAGATTTTTTTTAATGTGTCAACGGAAAGAAACTGTTTCCAGGATAGTGAGATCTATGGACTCCTTTTAAGGGTGCAAAATTTAATTGTATAAAAAAACACAGGGTTACAAAGAAAACTGATTAATATTGAGATATAGTTATCAAATTCCTTTTTAATTTTTTTTTAGTTTATGTGCTCTAGGAAAAGAACCCCTGCTTTAAAAGCCTGGGTTCTTTACCAAGGAATTTAGGCAAAAATGGGGTGGAAGCCTTAACTAATTAAAATCAATCCAAGTTATTTAAACTAGCACTTAAGAATCTATTATTTGCCAAATCTTGTGCTAGGTATTAGGGACTAGAAGACAAAAATGAAGTAGTCCCTGTCATCAAAGAGCTTACATTCTACAGTCTGTCTTGATCCTCAAACCATTTTGAGAACCACTGTAATTCCTTAAAAGAAGTCCAACACCATCATTACTAAGTTTTCAATTCAGTGTAGCATGGGTAAAGCTGCTTTAAGAAAGTAATTCCAGATATCTCATTTTTAGATGAGGTTTTTTTCTAAAGCCCTTCCTGAAAGGATCCTTTTATACTTTTCCCACTATTGCTCAAACAAAGAGCTTTCACCCAAACCTCAGCTTCCTGGAACACCTAACAAAAAAAAATATACTCCCTTGATCCATGAGGTTATAACACACACCTTTCTCTTCATCTCTTGATATGTTAAAGCTCACACATTATAGTCAAGTCTAATAGTCTTCTCATCCCACTTAAAAGTTTCAGATGGCTGGTAATATATTCACATTTTCTTTCTCAGAAAATCAAAAAGAACACCATATCATGTCCTTCTATATATACTATAACCACCACTTTGCTTTCTTTTTAAACTATTCACTGGATATTCCCTATAACTATCCTATCTCCAATAAGCAAAACAAATGTCTCTCTCTCTCTCTCTCTCTTTCTCTTTCTCTCTCTCTCTCTCTCTCTTTCTCTCTCTGTCTCCACACACACACACACACACACACACGAGCATCATACATCATATCATTCATTGTTACTTAACTCCTGTGAGTCTCAGCTGCCCATCTAGACTACAAACTCCTGGAACTTCTATAAACCATAGCACCAGGCATAGTTCCTGCCAGTTTAGGCCTTTTATAAATACTTACTGATAGGTTAATTAAATGTAATGGGGGCCTGGAACAGCCATACACCCTAGCAGGTTTTTTAGGCAATATACCTTCTCCACAGGGAAGATACTAGGGAACTTGTAGTGGAAGTGCCTTGGAGACACTGTGGAACATGTGTAGAACTTCCATAATTGGATCCAGGTGACTAAACACATAGAAAGAACCTTTTTTCAGTCAGCTATGGTGTTGGAGTTATCAGCATCTTTAGAAAGTAGTATGAAAATACCCAGTGTACTCAGTACATTGTAAGTATGAAAGACCAGAAAGGCCTGAGGGAGTGTCAGTGACCTCTGCTGGCTTCATTCATTGGCTCTTTTGTCCATGAAGTCCACTGAGAAAACATGATGTAAAGTGGAAAGGCCATTCTTCCCCTTTGAGACCATAAGGCCCACAGGAAACAGGCCTTAGTCCTTGGCTTTTTCATTTATTTTTTTCCATTCTAGATTAAGGGAATAGAAATTTCATACATTGTGCACAAAGTGAGCCACATGAATCTGGCAGTTATGGCTTTACAGCCAGTTCAGGATTGAGGTAATCATTTAAAACGTTCACATTTGACTTTGAGGATCCTAGACCAGAGGAAGGATTCATCAGGCAATCAAACAACATTTGGATATTAACTTGTTTGGACCAATGCTATGTAGGAACTGAGCTAAGTTTTCAACTTACTCCCAGAAAAAGAAAGGAAATATTGGAGAGTTTATACAGGAAAGGTATTGGGAGAACTTTATATGCATCTTTCTTGTCAAATCTTTCAAGTAAATATCCCTTTGCAAAAGCTAGTTGATGTTAAATGACTAGATGGTACTGGAACACTAGTTACTGGCTCCTGACAAAGAGGGAGACACAACTGACCAAGGCTCAAGCTGATGATATTAGAAAAGACATAGCTCAACCACTCAGGTTACCCACTCCAGAATCATCAACAGCAAGGTATCAAACGTGGGGCCCCCACAACACTCCCAAGTGTTACCCAACTAAGTTAAAATATTATTGGGAAATATTTAACAAACAAAAACACAATAAAACATAGGTAATGATAATACATTGATTTCTGAGTCAATATATGGTCACAGAGATCTTTACATATGGTTTAGTGGACCCCCTGTTATATTTGAGTTTGACAACACTGATATAGCAGACCGTACCCTGAGTGTGCATACTCCAGACAGAGTGCAAGCTCTGTGAGGATGAGAATTCTCTTATTGTTGTCTTTGTCCCAGTGCTTAACGCCTAGTAAGAACTAAGTAGATACTGAATGATCAGAAAAATGAAGGATGAATTGTTGTTATTATTATTAGAATAAAATGAAAATGCACTGGAGTCATTATCTTAATTAGGGCTGTTAAGGAAAATAGGCTGACTGAGCATTAGAGTGGAACCCAGAATTTACAGAATCTCATCAGTATCACACTTGTACTCTTTCTTCAACACTCAAATCTTTATTTGGCCAATCAGGGAAATGGTTATGAGGATTTCATTTCCTCACATGAATATTGTAACACTTCATTGAGAACTACAGAATTATGCAGACCCTAGAGGGAAAGGGCTAATAGGGTGGGGAAGAAAGGTTACCATTATTATCCATTCAATGGCTAAAATATGAGTTGAGAGGCACTCTCTGCGCAGAATACACTAATCTACAACTTGTTATCCACTCCATGCTCCTCATTTGAGAAAGTAATTAGATGATGTTAACAACTGTGTATATGGTAGCCATTAAATATGTAAACTCTGCAGCCATTTAAGCAGGCTTTACCTTTTTCTAATAAAATAAATCTCGTTATTAATAAACTGCTTTACACAAAGGCAATTTTCAGATAAATTACACATGGACATGAAAGCAATGCATGCTCAATGGTAGAAATAATTTAGGTATCTAGAGATAAGAGACACTAGAAAATTAATCACATTCAAGACAAATTGCCTCTGGTTTTCATATTATTATTTATTAAAGAAATAAAAATACTTTTTTTTCAAAATCAGTCAGTTGTTCTCTCTTAGTATAATGCTATTTATGGTATTTCTACAGTAATAAATATGTACCAATCAAACTCTAACCCTCAATTACACTAGGAATATCCATTTTTCCTTTTGAAAACTTCCATGGCATCCAATGATGGTCATTTTTTGCAAAGTAAAGATGAGAATTAAAAGTGAAGAGAAGGGTTAAAGCTGTTTTAAAAAATTATTGAAAAAATATCAGCGTTTTTTGGGGGATCCCTGAATCAGACAGCCTGGCTACATAAAGTCTCTGAATCTCCAATAGAATGCTATTCAGCTATCCATTATATATAACACATCTTGGCAAAAACTGTAGTTTCACACAAAAGAAAGTTTAGCACAATTTGAATTAGGTTGTTGTTGCTTTTTCCCCTAAATTTAAATTCAGGGAAATTACTAGATTTTGAGTAGCTGCTGTAATTAAGAGATGAAGTCTGCTTAGATCTTGAGAACATAGCCTGTGACTTACCCAGGTGACGTCCCATCCATGCCACTAACATATCTTCTATTATTGATAATAAGCACTGACATTTCTGTTATTCTCTATAACAAATAAAATCTGTTAACTTCCTTACTTCATTTGTTCCCCTCACAATTCTTATGCAGTACAAGTTATTTGGTCCTTCTAAACAAAATCATTAGCACATAGTGAAAATGCTTGTTAGTTGACTATACATATAGAAACTGATTTTCAAGTTTAACTGACGTGCCTTAGGTCACAAAGGTCATACTCAAGTCTATTGTCTACAAATCCAATTCTGAGTCCATGGTTCTAAAGCTTTCCATACTGGGGTGTGTGTACTGGTGGAAGTTAAGTAGAAGGAGTTTAAGGAGGTTAAGGAACTATTAGGATGTAAATTCCCTGAGGGTAGGAGCTGCTTTGGTTTGGTTTTAGATCCACAGGGCACCTGGCAAGTTGTAGGCAATTAATAAATTTTTGTTGGATTTAACTGAAATGAATTTATTTGAGTCAAATTGAAGGCAGATGGGTTTTCATCTTGACTCTGTTATCTTGAGATTCAGTGGGTACTAAAACTCTCCATCAATAAATGAAGCATTTATTAAATGGTTTCTATGTGACTAAAAAGAAAAAGCAGAAATGCTATTCTCAAGAAGCTTATGTTCTAATGGATAGGGGAGAGGGAGACAGACTGTACATAAACAGTCATATACAAGATATGTATGTAACCAGGGGTTCAAAGATGGCTTGCAGGGGTGTTTCTTCATTGGTGGAGGTTCTAATTCAATACATCTTGCCTGCTGAAGGAACAAGTTGGTGTGAACTTGATGGAGGAAAGATCCTGATCTGTCGTCCACCATTTTCAAGAGAGAAGAAACACAATTCCAGATTCTTCTTCAGGGAAAAGTCTCTTAAAGGAGAGAAAGCTTCTAAAAAGACAACATGCTACATCCTACGTTCTATATGCTCCTTTATTAGCATGTAAGCTCTTTGAGAGTGGGGATTTTTTTCATCCTTCGTATTTGCATACCTATAGTGTTCGTTTATTTATTCATTCATAGTGCCTGGTACAAAGTAGGAAATTAGTAAATACTTTTGAAATTGAACAAATCTGAAGATATTTCTATATTGACCAGTTTTTATATTGATGGTTTTGGAACTATCATTTGGATTGTTACACTTCAATGTAAAGGGCAATTCTGTGCCACATGAGGAAGTAGGAAAAGCCCTTAAGAAACTGATGTCAAACTGAGGTCCAGAAAACTGAACCCAAGAAAGCATAACAAAGAAAAAGCAGTTCCAAGGAGAGATTTTAAAATGGTTAAGGGGGTTCTCTAGTAGTGGGAGCTGTTGCCTGCAACATTCATAGTAAATGAGTTAAGTATATACCTAGGGCTGGTAGAACCCTCATGGTATAGGGAAGTTGCCACATGATAGCAGTCATGTAACAGAGAGCAGTCTCAAACCAGAAGATAGCAGCAGAGAGTAGCTCTAGACCAGCAGATTATAGACAAGAGGGCAGTAGAGAACAATTTCCAGCAGAGCAAAAAGGACGGCAGAAGGCTCTAATTTGGGGAAGTGTCTCTTTGGTTGTCATAGTCAGGTGACTTCAATGGCCCTACAGAAACAGGGTCATGAGATTTCTCAGTTAGCAGCGTGCCATGGTCTTATGTGTTCTCTATATTTCAACCCTTTCATATATTCTCCTTGGGTGTGCACATTCTCTTCACACATATCTTTGCATGTGGGTTCTCTGATCATGAGAATGTTCCCATGCATCCCTTTAATGATGGGTCAGAGTGCACTTCCTGTATATATTGGAGCAGTGGCTATTTCTTCTTATTTATTTCACTATATGAGATTAAATGTTGTTTTGCACTAAAATGTCTTTTGGTTGGCCTAATAAAAGTGGTAGAAAAAAGAAAGAAATTGAAGTCAAAGAGAGTGAATGGGCATGATCACATATAGCCAGAGGAAAACAACACAGGAGGAAAGATATTTCAAGGACACTTAGAGATGGAGTTTTAAGATCTCTCAATGAGAACAGTCTAAAAGAAAAGAAAATATTAGGCAGGACATTGTTATCAAGATTAAAACCAAGTATACTTCAATAACTAGTGGCAAGATTTGTGTCTTCAGTGGGGAGGGATGGAGCAGATCTAGAATTTCTCTGTCATGACAGACTCCCTATGAGAAAACACTTTACCAATGTAGCTCAGCATGTTGGGTCTTTTTTTCGCAAATTTATAGCCTTAGACAATGTGTTAGAGGCAAGACACAAACCCTAATCTTCTTCACTTCAAGACTGGATCTTGGGGGTGGCTAGTTGGCAGAGCCAATAGAGCACTGGCCTTGGAGTCAGCAGGACCTGAGTTCAAATCTGGCCTCAGACACTCTACCCAAAAAAAAGTAGCCATGTGACCTTGCGCAAGTCACTTAACCCCAACTGCCCTCCAAAAAATAAAATCAAACAAATAAATAGATACATAAATAAATAAATGAGTGAATGAATGAATGAATAAATAAACGAACAAATAAATAAATAAAAGACTGGCTCTCTATCCACTATGCCTTGCTTCCTCTCTTGCTGACAAATAGGAATTCTTTTTATCTCTACAAAACCATTATTCAAATGTTCTATGCACATATTGATGGCATCTCTGAAGAAAACATGAGAAAGTAGCATGTAGGAATTTTGCAAATAATTGTCTAAAGGAAATCAAATCTTTGCAAACACACAATTGGCAAAGGGGTATAGAGAATGCAAATGTTACTGTCTATATTGTTGTTTTTTTTCCTTAATACAACAAAAGGAATTTATTTAAAAACAAGAGTTAACATTATCTGTAATGGAGAAATACTAGACATTTGTTATTAGGATGGCAGTAAGTCAAGAATGCCCATTGTCTTTTTTCTTTTTTTTTAATTTTAATTTATTTTCTTGGTTACATCATTCATTTCCACAAGGTTTTGAGTTACAAATTTTCTCACCTTTTTGCCCCTACCCCCCAGCCCAGAACATTGATGCCACTGTAAAGCCCCTCCCACAATCTGTTCCCTTTTATGTCCTCCTCCAATGCCCCTCTAGCTTTCTAGCAGGGCAGGGAGGGGCTCCCTGCACCTGTCACTGTATGTATTATTTCCCAGTTGCATTTGATTATATAGCTTTAAATACTAGATTTCTTGCAATTCCTCCCCTGTCACCTACTCCCACTGGGAGGAGCAGCAGTTCAATACAGGCTGTACATGTATAATTACACAGGACATCTCCATGGTGGGCAAATTGTGAGAGGCTGATTGTATGTCCCTCCTTCCTATCCTGCACCCCCCCTTGTTTTGTTCTCTACCCTGTCCCTGACCCTTTACTGAGATGTGTGCTTCCCGCAACCCTCCCCCCACCCCGCCCTTCCCTCTATCACCCCCCTTCTCATCCCTCTCCCCTGTATTCTCCTGTGTGGCAAGATACTCAGTATAGATTTTGTGTCTTTCCTTCCCTAAGCCAAATTCAATGATAATAAATGAAAGTAAAGTTGTAATAGTTATCCCTTGCCTCTTTTATATGGGATGATTAACCCCATTTTGTCTCTCCCTGTCTCCTCTCATTCAAGTTCTCTCCCACTTCAAAATTTCACCTTTTGAAGTATCATCTCTTCCTAATTAATTGATCCTGAACCCTCTATGTACACATATATACCCATGCTCAGATATGTATTCATACACATACATACTCTCCTATATAGAAATATGAGTAGGTATACATATTTATACATTTGTATTCCCTTCACCTATCCTCATACTAAGAAAAGATTCATAAGTCACTATTATTGTTTTTCCATGTTGGCATGTAAATAGTTCAACTTCCATAAGTTCCTTATGATTTCTTCCCAATGTTTACCTTCTTATGCTTCTTGTGTTTGAATGGCAAATTTTCTGTTCAGTTCTGGTTTTTTCAACAAGA
>CM053599.1:37315315-37331734 GCA_028646575.1 Pseudocheirus occidentalis | reverse complement strand
GGAATGGAATCATAAGGAACTTATCAAAGTTGAACTATTTACATACCAATATGGAAAAATGATAATAGTAACTTATGAAACTTTTCTTAGTATGAGGATTGGTGAAGGGAATACAAATGGATGTATATGTATACTTATACATATGTCCATATAGGAGGCTATATATGCATATGAATACATATCTGAGCATGTGTGTATATGTGTATAGAGAGGGTATAGGATCAATTGAATATGAAGGAAAGATACTTCAAAAAGTCAAATTCTTAGGTGGGAGAGGACTACAATGAGAGGAGACAGGGAGACACAAAATAGGGTTAATCATCCCATATAGAAGAGGCAACTGTTACAACCTTACTCTCATTTACTCTCATTGAATCTGGTTTAGGGAAGGAATGACATAAACTCTAAACTGGATATCATGCCACATAGGACAGTAGGTGGCATGGGGATGAGAGGCAGGATGATGGAGGGGAGGGAAGACCCTGGGTGAGGGATGCTGGAAGCACACACTTCAGTAAAGGGACAGGGACAGGGTAGAGAACAGAACAAAGTGGGGAGGGATAGGAAGGAGGGACATATGATCAGACTGTCACAATATGTCCACTGTGAAGATGTCCTGTGTAATTATACATGCACAGCCTGTATTGAATTGTTCTTCCTTCCAGTGGGGGTGGGTGACAAAGGAGGAAGTGAAAGAATATAGAATTTAAAGCTCTGCAATACATGCAACTAGGAATTGATATACAGGGGATGCGGTAGAGAGACCCTCCCTGCCCTACCAGAAATTTAGAGAGCTGATTGGGAGAGGGGCTTTATCGTGGGATCGCTGTTTGGGGGTTGGGGTAGGGGAAAGACAGGGAGAAAATTTGTAACTTAAAAATATCATGGAAATGAATGATGTAAACAAGAAAACAAATTCTTTTTTATTAATTAAAAAAGATTTTATGGTATAGACATCTTAATCATCTTATTTATATAATTACAAATTGTTTTTTAAAATGGTCACAATATTTCATAGCTCCACCAATAATGTATTATGTTACCTCTTTTATAACCCTCCAACAATGACTACTGGCTTTTTTTGGTACATCTTTACCAAGTGTGGTGTGGAGCCTAAGGATTTCCTTGATTTGCATTTTTCTTTTTATTACCAATTTGGTGCATTCTTTCATGTGGTTGTGAGTACTTTGTAATTCTTTTGAGAACTACTTATTTTCTTTGATCATGTATTTATTGGGGATTAGCTTGTAGTCTTTTACATAATCCACATATACATTCCTACAAATGTGTTTGCATTAGCAAGCACATATGCACATATATACATGTACCACATATAAAATTGTGTATATATCTTAGATACCAAACTATTTTTGACTATTTTCCTTATTATCTTAGTTTCATTACTCTTTTAAGCACAGAAGGTTTTCATTTACATATAATCAAAGTTATTTATCTTTTCTTTTTGTAATTGATTCTCTCTTTTAGCTTACCATTTAAAATGGTAAACCCATTTAAACCCATTTGAAACGATTACATGGTTGGCTCATGGAATAAAAGGAACCCATACTTCTTAGATACTTGATGAAAACTTCAAGGTCATCCATCAATATCAACTCGAGTATTTTGTAAAATTCAGAGTTAGTATTAATTACAATGGAAAAACACTAAAATATTTTCTGAGAGATAGAAAAATAAGAAATGATGCTCCCTTTCTCTGAAATTATTGGATGCAATACTAGAAATAACTTACAATGCCAATAAAGTGAGAGAAAGAAAATAAAGGTAGAAAAATTGGCAAAGAGGCAAAATGATTATTCCTACTTACAGTAGACATGGTGGTTTGCTTACAAAATCCCTTGAGAGTTAGAGAAAAATTAAAAGAAATTATTAGTCTAATAATGTGACAAGAGTAAAACAAATTCACTGATATTAGTTTTCACTAACAAAAACTGGAAGAGAATAATTTAAATAAAAGTCACTTTCATAGTGACAAAAATATATACAATATCTGGAATTTAACTTAGCCATATCTCATTTAGAACTATATAAAAAACTCCATAAAATACCTTTTAAAAAGAATTTAGATAATTCTGAAATAACTGGAGAGACATTCATTGTTTATATTGAATTGTATCTAAAGAAATTGGAAAGACATTCATTGTTATATTGATTTATGTCAGAAATTATAATAGAGTGAAGTTGTATCATATGATCATTCAATTTGTAAGATTTCTATTATTTGTTCTTATCCAAAAAAAAATCCAAAGACGGTGGGAAATGAAATATTTTAAGATAATTGTAGCTAGAAAGAAAGCAAAAGAAAGCAGTTTCAATAGGAGAGCTGTTGGATAGATCTGTGATGGTTGTATTGAAAATAATTAAATGCAAATTTTATTTTTGCTATACCCTGCTGAGCTATTAATCTGAAGAAAGGCAAAAATGAAGACTTACACTCAAATAGAAGAAAACAACAGCTTATTTGTCAGGGAAACTAAAAAGGGAAAGACTTTTAGAAGAACTTAGCACATTAAATCTGATTATCATACTAAACTTTAAGGTAATTTACTGGATTTTTGAGAGCTTTCCTCAGTTTTCACTATACACAATAATTTTATAACCTGACCTTCATGTAAGATGTTATCCTACTATATTATATAAATAATTTTACAGATTTAATTATGTGTCAGTCTAACTACACAAAGTTTACTTTATACAGTAAAAATAATAAAATCCAGTTTGAGGAATAAAAGAATGAGGAATGAAGGGAGAAAATGTAGGAAAGAAAGAGTATAAGTATTAGTGAATCTTAAAATAGCAATCATCAATACAATCAAGGGTGATTAAATAAAAATAGAAGATAAAATAATGGTGATTTCATATGCTAGAACCAAAACCAACCACAATAGTGATAGGTACAATAAGGTGAACATAAAGTTTGTTTTGAAGTATTTTTCTTTCAAGAAGGTCTTCTTTTAAAAACTGGGATATAGTTTGGCGGAAAATAGATTTAGGCTAACTTTTACACCATATGCCACAATTGACTCTAAAAAACTATCCATGCTAAATATAAAATATGATATCATTTTAAAAAGAGGAAATGGAAGGTGGTATATTTACATCTATCTACACATCTAAATATAGATAGATACATCCATCTAAATCTATACTTTTGCCTCTATATCTAAATATTGATGGATAGATAGAGAATTCTTAACTAAAAAGAATAGGTGAATAAAAAAGATGAAATGGATAATATTATATACAATTTAAAAGTATTTTTATAAGAAAAAAATCAACATTACCATAATAAGAAAAGTAACTTTGAAATGGAAAAATTCTTATATCAAATATCTTTAATAAAAGTCTGATAGTCAAAAACATTTAGGTAATTGACATAAACTCATTAGACCAAGATCTATAAACAAATAGATAAATTGAAATGAAGAAGTGAAAACAATCAGCTACTGCTAAATAAATGCTTAGCATCATTAATTATTGAAATACAAATTTATGAAAATCAAGTTGTTAGGACACAAGAAAAATAGGAGAATTCATGGTAATTTTGGAAAACAATTTAGAATTGTGCAAGAAAAGACACCAAACTTTTCTTACTCTTTTTTATGTATCTTATTACTGGGAATCTACCTTAAAGACAACATTGATTGGGAAAAAAAGGTCATACACATATATGTAATGCCATGCATGATCAGCTTTCCAGAAAAATTCTTCTGTGAAAAGCTTTTATGGTTCTGATTACACAGTATAGTGAACACTCTGTTTATTCAATAACAAATCAGAGAAAAACAGTCACGGTAAATCAAGGTATAGCATTAACAATGTTACAACTTATCACAGAAAATAAAAATATAGCATTCACAACAACTTATCACAGAAAATGGCCATGTAGTTTTCTTCCACAGTGGTCACAAAGTTTTGAACAAAGAACAATCATTTATTAACTCAAGCATTCTATCATTTCAGTCATTCAATCACCTTTAAGGAGGTTTGCCTCCTCAAGGGACACAAAGTGCAATAGTCAAAGTTCTCCACTCATTGGGCAAACTAAGTTACAAATCAGTCACTTACACAGTGATCCATGATTAAGTACAATCATTAAGTCAGGCAATCATTCAACTAACTCAGTCATTGTAATGCCATGAATCATTCAATCATCCTTCATTATCCACTATTCAATCATCAGAAAATACACAGACCCTCCACCCCTAGGTCACCAATAAATTAAAATTTTTTCAGTCAGTACACAGTATCCAGGTAAAGGCTTCTTTCAGCTTGTCTTGGGGTGGTCTCTCAGATTCCCTGGATTGCCTTCCATGGTCCCACATCATACCTGGATTCACCAAAACTGTCACCTGGGTTCAAAGGCAGACAGCTCTCAGGTCCCTGTCCAGCACTCTGAGCACTTTCTGATCCATGCTGAAATTCACAGCATCCAGAACACCCCAAATCCCTCATAGTCTCTCTCTGGGAAGTCAAGACTTAATAAAGCCACAAATATGTTCATACAAAGTACCATCATCACAGTCATGCTTCCTCTCAGTCTTCAGCAGCTCTGGCTGGCCCTCAGAAATCCTCAGCAACTCCTCAGCTCTCCTGGCTGGCTCTGACTGGCACTTAGAAATCCTTGTCAGCTCTATCTGGCCCTCAGAAATCCTCAGCCACTCCTCAGCAGCTCTGGCTAGCCTTTGGACTCAGCAGTAGTTTCAGATGGTTCCCAGAATCAAAATCACTCCATCCAGTTTTTGAAAATCAAAATTGTTCTCTCTAGCCTGGGCCCTGGGAAGAGGCTTTCCTCTTCAGCCTCCTCGGCTCCACTTCAGCCTCTCCAGTGGCAGCAGCTTCTGCCTCCTTGGAGTTTGCTCCAAGAAGATCTATCTGACCAACAGGGGATTCATCTTATATACACACAACATTAGCTTCTTCCTGTTTCAGCCAACCTCTTCCTGTTATGTCAGCAACAGGGATTCATACCTTCTGTTTCTTTAACGAAAGCTTGATTAATTACTAAGTGTTAAGTACCTGTTACCTGTACAAATAAAAGAAATGTAACCAAAATTGGAAAGAAAGCAAAAAAATGGGAAAAAATTTTAGATAGTTTATCAGATAAAGGTGTCATATATGAATTACTTCATCAGATTTATAAGAATATGAGCCATTCCCCAATTAATAAATGGTGAAAGCATATGAATAGGCAGTTTTGCATCAACAAAATCAAAACAGTTTATAGTCATATGAAAAATACTCTTGATCATTATTGATTAGAGAAATGCAGATCAAAATGATCTTGAGGTATCATTTCAAACCAATTGGATTAGCTAAAATGATAGGAGAAAAATGACATTAATTTATTGCTTGTGGAATTGTGAAGTAATCCTATCATTTTGAAGAACAATCTGGAATTATGCCCAAAGAGTTATTAAGCTAGTTTTACCCTTCTTACTCAGCAGTACAACTATTTGGTCTAATTCCAGAGATGATTAGTGAAAAAGGAAAAGAAGTTATGTGTTTTAAAATGTTTATAGCACTACAAAGCCAATCATGAGCAGTTCTCCTGAGGATTGCTGCTGTGATTAACTTTAAGGTTCTAATTGAATAGTATAGTGAACTCTATTCAGTAATAAACTAAAGCATAATATTCACAACATAATAATATAACAACGTATTACATAGTCTCAAACAAAACATATCATTCAGTAAGCCACAATCTCCTCAATCAACACGCAGTATCTAAGTAAAATCATTTTTTATCTTGCCTTGAGGCTGATTTCCAGTCATCTTTAAGTAAATCATTCTTACGGGGTAGCAGAAAGTGTAAACACCATCCACCCCAAGGTCATAGTAAGTTAGTGTTTCTTTAGTTAATGCAGAGTATCCAAAGTAAAATCCTTCTTCATCTTCACTCAAGGCTGACTTCTGAAACCCACAGCTTCTGTCTGAGAAATCAAACAAAAATCAACAGTAATGTCCCAGGACTTCTTTAACAAAGTAAAGTCCTCTTTCAGGACTTTGTAACAACAGTAAAGTCTTCTTTCAGGACTTCTGTAACCATATTAAAGTTCTTTTTCATGACTTCTGTATAAGAACAGCAGACAGAGTGATACAGAGTGCTGATGTCACAAATATTCCCTCAGCTCTCAGAAAGTAACACAGATCAACAGAGCATGGAATCACAAGCATTTTCTCTCTCAGTTCTGCCTGCTCCCAGCTTTATTTGAGCTTTTCATTGCTCTGCTCCTTCCTCTTTTACCCTTCCTGTTCCACTCTTTTGGCAAGCTTTTCCCACCATAGGCTCCATGTGATTGCATTAGGCCTATTAAGGTTAGGGGAGACCTTTGAACTCCCTTAGGCCTCTTAAGGACAACACAATGTGTATTGTTTCCAAAAAAGGCTCTTGATACAATCAAAGTCAAGGCTCAAAGGCACTTGAATAGGTGAAACAAGCCCCCAAAAAACTACTTTTCTCGCAATTATAAGCAGTTCTCTTTGGGGTGGCAAAGAACTGAAAATTGTGGGGGTGACTTTCAATTCAGACATTATTGAGCAAGTTGTAGTGTATGCTTATGATGAAATGTTACTATGTTATAAGAAATGATGAGCTCAATGATTTTAGAGAAACATCGAATAATGAAGAGGGAAATGAGTAGAACCAAGAGAACATTGTATACAGTAACAACAATATTATTTTAAGAATGACTTTGAATCAATAAGTTATTCTATTTATTATAAATGCTCAGGTTCACCATAAAGGACATGTGAAGAAAGATGCTATCTGCATCCAGAGAAAGAGCTGATAAATAGAAGTGTGTAAAGAATAATTGTACATATGTACCTATTTGTGTCTAATGGTAGCCATCTCTAGAGGATGAGGGGAAGAAAAAAAGGCAAGAATATATTTACTTGATTATTTTATTGTATGTTTGAAAGGAATAACAAGTTGTCCATTGCAGACTTGCAGTGCCATATATAATCATCATTTTTATTGTCCTATGCTATGGAATTGCTTGTTTTATTCCATAAATTCACAATAAGAGCTCAAAAAAGACCTGATACTGCAAAAACTTTTTAATTTTCATTTTATCCCCATTAGTTCCTTTAATATCCTTGACTGTTTGTTCTTCCAAATATTCTTCCATGTTCCTTCAAAGAGACAGTAACAGTATTTCTGCCAGAACCTTGGATAGTTCATCTGAGCTTGGGTGAGAAACATCTTGTAAGCTTCTTGAAAGAAGGTGCTATTTATATTTTTGTCTTTGTATCCTCTGTGTCTGATACATAACAGATGCTTCAATAATACTTGTTGAGCAAGCTTAATTGAAGTGAATAGAGGGAAACTAGTTACTGTCCTATTATTTTCACTTTTAAGTATTACCTTTGCATTAGCTTTTGTTACAACTACTATTCTATTCTTTCCATGCCAGAGATAAATTTCCTTGACACAGAAAATAGGAGCAAAAAAATGTCCAATAACTTTGTTCTGTTTAGACATGGAGCACCCCATAATGTGTCTGATCACTTTTCCACCTCTACTCCAGCAGTCTTTTCAAGCTGGCAATGTCTCAGCCCTCAGAAGTGAGCTTCTCTAACTGGTGAGATCCTTTCTCTAACCATCTGTTTGAGAAAACACTCACACCAGCCATAATTATCTCTTCAAACTCCTAACAATGTTGTGATTCCCCAAACCACCTTTCTTCCACTACCCCTGCATGTGTAACTTTCATCTTTCCATACCACCCTCACCTTTTTCAGCTCACCATCAATAAATTAATTTTCAATTATTTTTTGAGGAAGAGGAATACATTTGTCTCAAACTATCTATCCTTTTGGGTCCTTTTTATGATCAACAGAATGCATTAGGTTTTAGGTTTTGTAGGGTCAATGGTAACTGTTGATATCAACTAACTCTTTCACACACATATTTTTGTATTATCAAGCACCCTAGCACACCCAAGATGGCTGCTAGCCCAGGTTCTTGGATCTGATTTTCTAAAGGAAAGCAACTCAAAATGGGCTAACAATCTTACTTTAATCAAACATATATCGTTTACCTACTTTAGAGGAAAAAGTCAGCACCCTGAACTTCAGAGAATGCAACAGAATACAAACAGAAATTACAAGCAGAAGTTACAAGTTACAAGGAGACAAAGAAACAGATCAGCAGATGGGCTTCCAATGATCTGAACATTACATGGATACCTATTCAGTTACTAGAGAGGGAAGCACCAACATCTGAGTATTTCAAAGTCGGGGGGATCAATGGCTTCCCAGGGTCTCATCTTGCCAAATCACACAACTCTTCTCAAAGTTAGCCCCAAAGAAAAACCTCACATCAGGGTATATATAGCCTTCTCCTGCATCAGAGAACATCACAGCTTTCTTGACCCACTGCCCAATCACAAAGTAGTAAGGCACCGGCAGTCCTGAAGAACAAGTCTCCCACCACGGGCTCCATGTGACCACATTCAGCTTGTTGGGGGGCAGAGTGTACTTTCAAATCAGGGAAGGTTCTCAGAGTCACTTAATCCTATTAAAGAGCCTAGGGGAAGGGAAGATCTTCAGATTTCCATAATAATTCTATAACAAGGTGATGATATAAAGGAAAAAGCTCTTTTCATGGGGTCAGAATTTCAGGGTTCAATTCTCAGCTTCCATGATGATGACTTGTGGTGGGAAAATAAGTTTACCTCTTGAGTTCTCTGGATTTTTGTGGGAAAAAACACTTTGTAAAGAGGAGCATTTTGTGTGTGTATGTGTGTCTGTGTGTGTGTGTCTGTGTGTATAATGTCATTATTATCCCATTTCTCATCTAAATTAGTTTGTAAACAGGGGTTTTACCTTCTTTTTCTTTTGTTCTCTCTATTTTCACAGCACTTGTGAACACAGTAGGTCTACAAAAATGCTTGTTGAATAAATATGCACATGATTAGATGGCTAATTTAGGCTATTTTAATTATTTGTAGAAGCCATAGAATATGAAAGAAGAACAGCATCTTAGAAATCATGTGGGTTGACTCTTCATTTTATGGATGAGAAAACAGGCAAATATTATAATTATGTTGACTTCAAACTCAATTCTTAATCCCTCTTAGTCTCTGACTTCCTTAAGTTCCTTCTTGCCTGGTAGCCTTGTTGGTGTGCAAGAATGTGTTAATTGCAATTCGGCATCAAGATCTGGCATTTTGGCATTATGTCAAAAGTTGTAAATTAAACATATTAAAAACTAGACAGACATTGTTGTCTCAATGATTAGCCATGGTAACTGTCAGACATCCAGGAATTAGACTTAAATCTGGATGCAGTAGAAAGAAGAAATGTTTATGGGTTTCAATGAGAAAGGAAATGGAAGTCACAGTATATAGACTGAAGCTAGAGAATACTAATGGGAGTGACAGTAATGAGATTATATGTATTATAAGCACTGACAATTATATTCTCATTACTAAAATACACAAAGGGAATGAATATAATTATGTAGCAGACACTATGGGACAGTGAACTTATTATATAATGTGCAGTGGATTTTATAAGTTTGCCAGGGAATTTTCTACGTTTTCAAGGGAAGAAAAATTTTTTTTTCAATATCACAGGAAGTTCTGGATAATTCATAATAACAAAAGTGTAGAGCTGGAAGGGATCCCAAGAGATCATCTAAGTCAAGCCTCCTCATATTACAGAGATGGAAACTTAGAACTGGAGAGGCAGAGAGACTCATCCAAAGACACATAGTAATAGGGAGGCCCAGAATTTGAACCTAGGTCTTGTGATATCCTTTTTATTGTACTTTACTATATAATTTTGCCATTTCAAGAATTTGTACATGGCTTGCAACAGAGTTGGTCCTTCCTTCTTTCCTTCCTCCCTCCTCTCTCTCTCTCTCTCTCTCTCTCTTTCTGGGGGAAGGTAGGGCATTTAGGATTAAGTGACTTGCCCAAGGTCACATAGCTAATTTTGTGTTAAGTGTCTGAGTCCGGATTTGAAATTAGATCCTCCTGACACCAGGGCCAGTGCTCTATTTATTATGCCATCTAGCCACCCACTTCATGCAGTTTTCAAAGACTGTAAGCTAAAGATTGGTCTTGATTTGAACTAATGAATGGCAGTTCCCCTCTCATGCACAGATGTTTGACATATCAATGTATTTCATTCATGTCACATAGTTGAAGAATTTGGAATATGAAAAATTAATTCAGTCTTCATGCAGTCAAACTGTCATTTTGACCAGTAGTCAAAGAAAAATTCCTGTCATCATCACCTTGAATTTGAGTGTACAAAAATTTTAACTATATAGTTTTCCAAGACACCAACAATTTTCTAATATCTTTTTTATCTTTTTTGGTATCTCTAGAGCTTAGCATAATGCTTGTTGAAAGACTTGATTCATCACCCATGCATGCCTACCTATCCTGTACAATGCTTTCCTATTTCCTTCCATAAATCTGCTGGACATTATTTATCCAAATTGAGAGAGTCTTTCTTCATTGTGTTCCCTTGATATTTACAGGGTATCAGTAGACCACAGTGATTCCTTCCTCTAATTATTATTGTTATTTTGAAATTTCATTTTTATTTTCTATTTCAGAGAAGGGAGGGCATGAAGAAGAATTATGTGAAATGGAATGACAACACTGGAAGTAAGGAGTCTTCATTTGTAGTCCTGGATATGCTCCTAATTAGTTCCATGAACTTGGAGAAGTCATTTTGTCCTGGACTTGAATTTCATCATCTATATAATAACAGTATTTAACTGGATTATCTTTGAGGTCTCATATAGCTCTAAAATACTG
This sequence comes from Pseudocheirus occidentalis, assembly GCA_028646575.1. Taxonomy (NCBI): domain Eukaryota; kingdom Metazoa; phylum Chordata; class Mammalia; order Diprotodontia; family Pseudocheiridae; genus Pseudocheirus; species Pseudocheirus occidentalis. The sequence continues at coordinate 37,320,935 of CM053599.1, read as the reverse complement.
ATTTTTAGTTTTATTTAAGATCCACATCTTTTAGGGAGTATGCAACAGTGGACAGTGTGATTGATAAGGATCCCAAGGAAACAATTGCAGAGAAGTGCTTTGCCCAAGGTCATATGAGATTTAAATGGCAGAGATGAATTTGAAACTAGGTCTTCTGACTCCATATCTGATCCTTTTTGTACTACATCAAGTGACCATAGCTCTTACATTAAAGAATGGAAAAATGAAGCTTAGAACATAGAGGAGAGTACTTGGTGATTCCTCTTAGGAGAGAATGAAAATGAGACACAAGGTTTTAATTTTTGCATTTGGATCCGGGAGATGGATTTACTTTACTGGTTGTAGGGGCCATATTTAAATCTCAGAGCACCCAGAGCCTGAGATAGCTGGTGATTAGGTAGCATAACAGGTTCTTGACCAGTCACTTGCCCCATTTTCAATGGTTCTTATCCAAGCAATTTCACAGAGACTAGAGGGAACCCCATACCAAATTGTTTTCCCTTTTGGAATATTTGTGTGTGTCAGGCAAAATGAGATTCAAACATGACTCTATTCTCTGCAGTGCTGATTTAAATCAAATCAATAGATCTGTTAGTTGGGACATGATTGGAGGTTTATTTACGTTGCTACATCTTCTAATGGTCTTGTCATTGAGTTACAGTTGTAGAGATAGGGGTGGAAGGGGAGCAACTAAAGCAAATGGCTTGCAGACAAGTTTTCCCTGGTCTCTGTTACAGAGTTGAATTCACTGTGTGTTTCATCTTCAAGAGGTGAAATAAAATGATGCTCACCTTCAGCTGTACTGTTACCATTTTTCCTCTGCATTGCTGCCTCTTTAAAATCACTAAATTTCTTCACCAAAGAAGGCTACACTTTCTCTATTTTGCCTCAACATTCCTGGGAGAAAAATTGCCACTGATGCATTCTTACTGGAAATTTTGAAACTTGAAATTGTTTTAAACCTTACATGTCACTTTGCCTTACTCAGTGGTTTCTAAACTTGCTTTGCAACCTTGTAGACTCTATAGAGGTCCAGGTATAGAGGGAAGTTCTAAATCTTAATCTTGCCTCAGACTCTTAGTCATCGAGTGAATCAGGCCATGTCACAATGTCTCTAAGCCCCACTTGATTAATTTTTAAAATGGAAATTGTACTGCCACTAATGTCATAGGGCTGTTGGAAGGTTCAAACAAGAGAAGTCACATAAAATACTTTGCAAGCCTTAAATTACTGTATAAATGTAAGGTATGATTGTGTTCATTTACTAAACATATGTTATATATATTTATTCCTTTTCCTCTATGAATATTAAAGCAAATAAATTGAAATACTTTGAAATTTATGTTTTAAAAATATTTATTTATGTAAGCTTTTAAAAAAGAAAATTTATTTTAAAGCTATAGAAATAACAAGGAAAAGACATTTCATCACAACAACTAATGGGGACACTCTTACTCCTATGCTACCTGGGTTACTGGGCAGACGAAGCTCAAAACTTATTTTCATTCCTACATATCCCTTATTCTCATCGAGTTTAAATGTAGGCAGCATTTAGCCTGGGTAAGTCCTTTTTTACCACTGATGCCTGGCCTGGGGTCCAGGTGATAACCCCCAAATGTTACTCCTTGGTCCTCAGAACATCAATGATACACTGACTGTGGAAACTATGTGGATGTGCCAAGGTTCTCTCCTGCCTTATCAAACTCACAAGATCAGAAGCTCCAATTTCCTTTATTTGAGAGAGTAAATACTAAACCCAGAGGCCAAGAATCAAGTCTCTTCATGGGGCCTTAGAGAGAAGAAGGTCCCAAGACCTCTACCGTTTTAGAATTGCCTTTCACCAGGGACCATAAAGAACCAAATGAGATCAAGATGTCTTTGGAACTTCCTTTTTGCAAGTGAAAAAATTCTCATTTTTCTCCCAGTGAAAAATCAGCTTAATTGAACCATGATTCTCTGGTTTTGTCTTTATTCAAACACTCTTTTAGATATCAAGAAAAACTTTTTATCAAGACTTCTTTCCTAATGCTAATATTGAGACAAATTCATGTCATCTCATGTGATCTTTAGAACAACTTCTTTGTAGAGGTCTGAAACCAGTTTTGGATCAAACATGGGAATACGTGAAGCATGAAGGTAAATAAAAAACTCTGTCCTCCTAAATGGAACTACGATGAGGGTTGTGCCTTAATATGTCAAGATGGCATAGAGGACTCAGGGCTAGATTTGGACCCTAACTAAGCCCTGATGTTTTTCAATTCTGGTTTGGAGTGCATAGAGCCTTAGTTTACATCACAGCTCTGTCATCTCTTACCCTTTTCACCTTGGTCAAATCACTTGGTCTCTCTAATTTCTCCATTTATTATTTGAAATTAAAAATAACACCTGCCTTGACTCACAGAGTTAGCCTTCAGTGCTTCCCTTTTTTCTACACTCAAATTTAAATGAGAAAAATTCAAAGTGCTCTCTAAAGGCAACTGGTTTTTGATGCATTTATTGCTTTTCTTTATGAAGCTTATGGTGAAATAGCCTCACAGAACGGATCCTGTGACCTAAAAAGATAAGAAGGCAGAAAGAGACCTCTGAATCTCTTGATATCTCCTCATCCTCTAAGCTGGTATATATCTAATTGAACAACATTGTCACCAGCTTTGCTGACACCAGTGTCACATCTCATTACACAGAGAAAATAAGAAAGAAAAGAAAAGTAAAAAGGATCATCCTTTTTGGTCATAGCTGTTGGACTGACAAGCAAAATGTATAGGATATTTGAGATGGCTTGCAGGTGTCAGCTGGCTTTACTAAAGTTTATGACAGGGGTCTGTGACTTCATCTCCTGCATCACTTTACTCATTCAAATTCTGTATGATCACACAGATAGATATTTACACTGGAATGTGGCATTACTATGAAGCAAATTTGCTTCACATACATATTGATTTTGAATCTATACAATAAGAAACATACATAGTATCACCATTCTAGACTTGACCACTCTCATCTCCCACCTGGATAACTATGACTGCATCCTTCTCTATTTACCTGCCTTCAAACTCTTCCTACATCTAATCCATCTCATTCAACACTACTCAGATTTATCTTCCTGAAAGGTAGTGCTCATCACGTAATTCTTTTATACAAGCAAGAACCTTCCATCATTTCCTGTTTCCTATTGCATTGAGTCTGAGCTCCTTGGATAGAGTCTGTTTGAATACTATCTATATCTACCCATCTATCCTTCCTTCCCTCCCTCTCTTCCTCCCTCCCTCCCTCTCTCTCTCTCTCTCTCTCTCTATCTATCTATCTGTCTGTCTGTCTGTCTGTCTGTCTATCTATCTGTTTCATATGTATATGTACATATATACACACAAATAAAACTATATTTGATTTTATTTATTTTATTACATATTTCTCATTTGCATATAAAATTTAATATTAATTTAAAAGTTAGTTTTAAATTCTCTCCCTTCACGGCATCCCTCCCTCACTTTTTGAGAAGGCAAGCAATATGACATGGATTATATATGATGTCATGTGAAACATATTTCCATATTAGTCATGTTGTAAAAGGAAACATACAAAACCCCAAGAAAAATAAAGTTAAAAAACATACTTCAATATGTACTCAGAGTTAATGAGTTCTCTCTCTAGAAGTAGATAGCATTTTTCATTATGAGTCCTTAGGAATTGTCTTGGATCATTTTCTCAATCAGAATAGTTGGCTTTCACTGCTTCTCATCCTACAACATTGTTACTTCGTACAACGTTCTCTTGGTTCTGATTACTTCACTTTGCTTGAATCCATATAAATCTTCCCACATTTTTTCTGAAACTATTCTACTTGTCATTTCTTGTAGCACAATAGTTCTCTTGGGTGAACTTCTAATGTCTCCCATAACCTTACTAGATCCTTCGTATTCAAGCTAAATTTCCAAATATCCTTTCCCTCCTTTCTTGCTCCTTCCTTTCTTCTATCTCTTTTCTTTTGAAAAAGAGTATTTCTTGAGATATTATAGAAAGAACAAATAGTTGCAAATATTTCTCCTCCAACACCTGGGGTGCCACATTGCCTTAGTCACTGGGGAGAGTAGACTCTGACTTAAACCAATTTCTATAAATTGGGCTGTGCCATTAAGATTTCTTTGGTAGGCAAAGAATTTAAGACTGGTATTCTCAGTGTACAGAATCTCAAACGAGGAAACTACTTCTGTCAATACAGATCAATAAATACTCTGTAAGTTTTAGAGTTGCCTAGGTGACCTCCCTGGTCACCTTTTCCAGGATCTCACAGTCAATAAGAGAGAAGCAGGACTCAAACCCAGGCCTTCCTAACACTAAAGCTAACTCTTTACCTCCTAGGCAACATTGCCTCTCATGACATTAAGATAGAGGAGACCACTACTTTATTTTTGATTATTATAAAGTTCACTACTTATAATCCTTTTTCTGACACTTCCTAGCTGTGGAATCATGAAAAGTCATCAACCATTTAACTTGAAGTTTATTCACTGGTGCAATGGGCCTAGTAATTACGTATTTCAAAGGGTTGTTTTGAGGTTCAAATGAGGTTGTGGATATAAAACAATTTTTAAACTTTTCATTGTCATAAATGTCAGTTATTGTGCTTAAACAACTCCACTGTGGCCAGGTAAAGCCATGGTTTTACTCAACTAATATGTTAGCTATTTAGGACATCAGCTATTTAATTTTTGTCTTTGCATTCCCATCAACTGGCATAAGAACACAGTAGGCATTTACTATAATGCTTATCGAATTGAATTAGACAATGTACAAGGTACTTTATCTTTCGGAGGTGCATAGTTGTACAGTTAGAGGAGTGATCCAGGGAGTTTTGCTTGGGGGGGGTCAGATGAAAAACTTATAAAGATACTAGAAAGAATATTGCAGGAGGGATAATATGTTGTAGGGAGGGTGATCATGTCACTAGGGTAATGGTATGACTAGAAGGGGTGTGCCATTAACCAATCAGAATGGGAAAATAAGTCTCATTCTGCTATCCTTTAAATAACCAATCTTGTGTCTTGCCTCCCAGCACAATCATTCCAACCCTTCACTCATTATATTCTAACATTCTGCCATATACCTGCAGCTTTGCAAGTTGCCAACCTTTACCACTTCACCCCCATTTTGTGGTAAGAGTTGATATAATGAGTCATACTGTAACTATGATCAAGCTTAGCCACCCTCAAACACCAATATCAACGTATCTGCTGAAGTCCCTTCTTCGAGTTGGGTTCTGTGCTCCAGAGCAGTGATCGGTAAGTCTCTGTCTTGCCCTTTTCATTTTATTGGGAACAGTGAAGAGCACAGGATGAGCAGATCTGGAAGGGTGATCCACATTACAGATCTCATTCCTCCCTCCACAACCTGGCCCCAATTAATCTTTATAATTTTATTATTTCCCTTCTTGCACGCCAAGGTCTAGTCAAACTACCCTTATTTCTGTTGCCTATAAAACATTAAGACACAAAGAAAATATCCAAACTGGAATAAGAAATTAAGGTATGCTACAGATGATACAGAGAGTAGAACCATACAAAAAATTAACTAATTTATGTTGAAAACTTTCTAATGAGTTGAACTGAATTCACTTTTACTT
>CM053599.1:37299695-37314815 GCA_028646575.1 Pseudocheirus occidentalis | reverse complement strand
GTTGTTATATTTAAAATGCCATTAAGGAGTCATCTGTTGAATACTTGTCACTGCTGAATGCAATTCAGAGGAGAACAAAAAGATGAAGTCTATTGCATTGTACATGAATTTCTACTTATTTAGATTTAGTTGCTTCTCATGAGGTGGAAATGATTAGGTGAGGTGCAGACTATTTATTCTAACTAAAAAGATTTGAGAGTTTTAGTACCTGAGTTTAAATTCCCATGCTGCCATTTGGGACCATGGGAAAATCACTTAATCTCTCTGAGCCTAGACTGAATGACCTCTAAGGTCCCTTCCAGATATAGATACATAATCCTATAATCTTTACCATCAAAATTGAAATCAAACAATGGAGACAGCATCAGGGATGGGCATCAGGAGATGGGGTCCTACTCCTTGTTAGACCATTCCCAGGTGTGTGCTGGTGCCGGCTCAAATTGGATCAAGGGAATCCATTATAAAATTTTCAGTTATGAGTATTTATATTTTGGAATTTGGCAAACTGCAAATGAGTTCTTGATTCATTATTTTGTTAATTGCTAGACTTAAGAAAGTGATAAAAATTTAATAATGAAGTTTAAGCTTAAAATACATGTCATGTGCACATTCTCCCCTATCTTAAAGATGCTTGTTAAATATTTACCTGTACTTCATACTTACTAGCTCACTAGTAACCATTACAAAGTGGTGTGCCCTTTATTGGACTTAAATGCCAGATGACTGAATTGTGTTAAGAACTTCCTTCTGACTTAGCTCAAGTTAGTTATCCTGAAAACCAACAATAATAATAACAAAACAGCTGATAAAACCCTTACTAGTTCTAAAATTCCATTCTACTACCTGAGCTTTATAGTTTCTTTCTTCCTTTCTTCTTATTTCAACAAAGCTTCTTGGGAAAGTGTTCCAGGAAAAAATACTCTTCTTCACCTTGCCTGAACTCCCTTAATGCAGTGTCTGTATCCTCATGGAACACATCTTACTTAATGCCAGCTATTGGGAGTAGTGTTTGTCCTATCTCCTCAGCTAAGTGGTAAGCACCTGTCTTTTAGTTTCTGATATCCTTCACAGAATATTTTTACACTGTAGTATTGAATAAATATTCATGGCATGCATAAATAGAGAGAAAAAGAGAGGGGAAAGGCTCTTTTTATAGCATGACTTTTTTGGGAGGGGGGTAGTAGGGTTTGTTGAATTGATTGGTAATGAGTCAGGCAATCTACCAGTGAATCAATAAGTAATTATTATGTGCCTATTATCTTCCAAGTACTGTGATATGTGTTAGAGTTTGAAAGAAAAGCAAGGCAGTCCCTGCCCTCCAGGAGCTCACAGTCTAATGGAGGAAACAACATGCCAACATATATGTACAAACAAGGTATTTACAAGATAACTAGGAACTAATCAACAGAGGGAAGGCACCAGAATCAAGAAATGATGATTTACAATAGCAGAAGTCTTGCCCTTTGAGAAAAGATAGACAATAATAGCATTAAGAGTTAGTAATAACAAAGTGTGTCAGAGTTGGAAAGGACCTTAGAGAACATGTTGTTCAATTTATTCATTTTAAAGAAGAATGAATATTCCCAGAGAGCATAACTAACTCACCCAAAGGTATACAGTAACTTTTAGTTGTTGTCCATTCATCCACCTTTGCTACGTCCCTACCTCCAGCAGGAACTAGAGATAACAGTGATATACTGTCCTCTGGATCCAAGTATAATGCTATTGACCCATCGCTGAGGCACAGAAGAGATGAAAGAAACAGAATTTGAGAGCTGAAAAGGACTTCTGTGGTTATATCATCTAAGCAAGTTATAAAAGAAATCCCCTGCTATAATGTATCAAATATGCAAATATGTAGCATAAGGCATCATCCTGCCATGTCAGAGGACCCCTAAGGAGGGAGAACCCATCTCTCTCAAGCCTGCCCATTTTGCTTTAGGATAGAATATTTTCCCTGATACCTAAAGCTTCCTCTTGGTAAGTACCACCCATTTTCTCTAACTTATGATCTCTGAGGCAAACCAGAACAAGTGGGATCCCTCTTCAATATGAAATAGGTGTAAATATTTCAATGAGGCCATCATACTCTTCTCAGTCATGCCTCCATCCCTACCCAGAGCAACACGGATCTAAGGTTTTTTTTTTTTGCAGAGAAGTTAATTGCCCAGCAGTACAAAGTGAACCCATGGCTTATGACTCCAAATATGGTGCATTTTCACTTCAATGTGGGAACCAACATTATCTGTATTATACATCAAAATTTTGATAGTGATAGGACTCAAAGAGGAATTCATTTATTTGTTTAGTACCAAAGCTGAGTGGCAGAAAAAGTAATTACTTATTCCAGTCTACTCTATGGAATTAAAACCCTTTACTACATTTAAACAGATTCTTGATACTCAGCTATTAAATACCAATGAAAACTTCAAGAGGTTTATAAAATTCTGGATTGCTTACAGAGCAGGTATCTTAATTTTTCATGTAATCATCCAAACTCACAGATTTAGCTTTCTTCCATAGAGAAACAGAAAATCTCTTGCTCCAGGTATTGGTGCAATTCCAGTGTGTGGACTGAAAAGTAAGGAATGAACAGAAGTATGAATGTGTACAATGCAGTATTGAATGTTGGATCAAGGTAGGGGATTTACAGCAGACCAGCTGAAGAGCCTTTATTCCCTCCAGGAAGATGGCTTTACTTTTAATTTGCTCAGCTGTCTGTCTTTGTACCATGGATATAATTAGTCTTGGAGTCAGAAAAAATAAATTCAATTCTCTCTCCAACTTTTATTAGCTTTTGATTCTAAGAAAGTAATTCCCATTCTCTGATCCTAAGTTTACCCATTTGTATAATGGTGAATAGGTCACACTTATTGCTCAAAAACAAAGTTTGTGGCTAAGTTAAATTCCAATGTAAGAATGTATATTTTTTCTTATCAAATTATGCTTGTTCATTGCCTTGTTGCAGCAGTATAGTGGAAAGAATATTGATTTTTAAATCAAATACCTGTGTTCAAACCTCATCTTAGTTTCCAAGAATACTAGCATGCTTTTGAGTAAACTGTTTCACCTTTCTGAATCTCAGTCTTCTCATGTGGAAAATGATGGTTTTGGGAACCAAATAGTCAATTAAAGGCAAGAGTCCAGGCACACTCAACATGCCCCTTGAAACAACTTTAAAATAATGCCTCAAATCAAATCTTACAGAGCCAAGAACATGTCGGAGCAAGACATTTTTGGGACTATGAAAACTTAGACCTGTTTAGAATGTACCCATGCAGTGTCATCAACAGTGGCCACTACTTTGGGAGCAGCAGCTTAGGAAACTCTCAGCCCAAAGATAGTAAAGGTGTCAGAAAACTTGTCAGAAAGTTATTACTAAGTACCCTTTGCTGGCACTGGGTGCAGCTTGTGTAGATTGTCACTCCTCTTGCCCATACATAGTTCTAGATCATAGTTGCAGGGCAGAGAAAAGCAGCTATGGTTGATGAGAAGGAAATAGGGAACCTGGTATTAGTTTCAAGAAAAGAGGAGTAATAGTGTTTCTGGTTGTTGGAGAGAAGGGGTCCTTACTGGGTGAAGACCAGAGCACATACCAGAATAGCAGTGACTAAAACTCTCCCCAGCTTACACCACTTTGAAAACACTGAAAACTTTTAGATCCCCAGAACTAGCTGGGAAATGAGCAGCATGAAAAAGCCTGAAGCTTAAAAAATTGCCTCCCCATTTCTAGATAATCAGAACCCAACTTTAATAATCAACTTCAAAATCAAGAAATAGGCTGCAAAAATAAACAAACAACATTGAAAAATAACCCTAAAATCTGCTACAGTATTAGGTAAGACCAAGGCAGAAAAACAGAAGATGACAACAGTGTAAAAGCAGTTATAACCAAAACCTAAAAGAAAAAAATCATTGGACCTAAGACCAACAAGAATTCCTGGGAAAATTAAAGAAAGAGATGAGCAGTAGATGAAAAATTGAGAAAAGAAATGAGAGTAATGGAAGAAAAACATGAAAAGAGAACTAAAAATTGGTAAAAGAAGAATAAAAAATACCAAATAAAATAATAGTTAAAAACCAGAATTGACCAAATGGAAAAGGAGGTACAAAAGCTCACAAAAGAAAACAATTTCTTAAAAAAATAGAATTGGACAAATGGAAGCTAATGACTCCATGAGACACCAAGAACCAATAAAACAAAGTCAAAAGAACAAAACAAAATAAAGAAGGTGAAATATCTCATCAGAAAAACAAGGCAAAATAAAACAACCAACCTGGAAAATAGATTGAGTAGAAATAATTTAAGAATTATTGAACTAGGAGAAGTGAAGCCCAGGTGGTGCAGTATAGGCCAAGACCCAGCTAAGCTCTCCCAATATTCCCCTCCAAAGAACTTTAAAATAACACTTCAAATAAAATTATGGAGTGGCACAGCCCAAAACAGGTCTCATAGGTGAATACAACTAGGAAAAAGATGTAAAATAATAGAGTTGGTAAGGATAGAGGGAGGGCACACAGTACAAAAGCATGACACAGTCCTGAAGGCAACCGCTCCTTAAATAGACAATATGAGAGGAACTCTCTGTCTCTTCTCTGTTTTCTCCAGTGAGAGAGAAAGAGGGCCCACAAGGGGCAAGAGAGTATTGAGGAGGCATGAGTTTTAGTAGTGATATCATCTTTTAGGAAAACGGGTCTGTGGAGGTAATGATGAAGTCCAGGTGAGCAGTTTCATGGGAAATTCTGAGATGACTACCCTGAATTGTTTTGCAGAATGTTTGAATCAAATGACAATTCTGCCAACAAATGTTTTAGCATGCTTGCTTCTTTCTTTCTGCAGTCCCTCCAGCACTGATTATTTTGGTCTTTTGACACTTTCACATCTTATTGAGCATAAGACAAAATCTCAGAGACTTAATTGACTTTTCTTATTATCATGACTGTTTTAGAGAAGCTTTGGAAAAGTTGTCATTTACAATTTTTCTTCTTAGAAATATTTGTTCATATCTTTGGCAACTTATCTCTTGAGGAATTGCTCTTGGTTTTATATATTTGTACATTTTCCTTATATGTAATTGATGCCAGACTTTTTAGGAGATATTTAATGCAAATCATTTCCCCAATTGAAAGTTCCTCTTATTGTCCTATCTGTATTGATTTTGTGCATCCAAGAAAATTTCAAAGTTTTACTTAGTTAAAATTGCCTAAAATTCTTTTTGTTTGATGATCATTTCTGTCTCTTGTTTGGTTAGCAATAAATTATAATTTATGTCCTCTTATTATATTTTAAAATGATGCAACTATTATATTTTGGTCATATGTCCATTTGAAACTTGCATTATTTAATTTTATAGTTAAAATTTACCTTTTTGTTAAATTAGCAGTTTTCTTAGTAGTCCTTGCTGAGTGGGAAATTTTTTCCCTAGCTATCTATAGTCTTAGATTTATTGAATACCAAGATACTGAATTCAATTGTTTCTTATTCTAGCTTATCTATTTTGTTCTGCTGATCTATTTTCCTTATTTTAAAATCAGTTACAAAAATTTTTGATGACAATTAATTTAGTTTGAGGTCATTAATGCAATGACTTCTTGATTCCTACTTTTATTTTAATTTAATTTATTTTACTTTTTATTTCTTTTTAAATTTCCTTTGATATCCTAAATCTTTTATTCATCCACATGATTTAAAAAATATTTAAAGCTTTCCACAATATGGATCCTTACCTTCTCACTCTTAATTCATAATATACCCCTTTATAAACTGTCCATTTATACCTCTGCATCCTGGCAGTTGTTTCCCAGAAATGGCTACCAATCTCCCATTTCTATGTCTTTGCACAAATGGTTCCCTGTATCTGCAAATGCTTTCTCCTTGACTCTATCTGAGGGACAGATATAGAAACAGATAGAAGATTTATTAAACACTTACTCTGTGTCAGAAAGTGTAAGCTAAGCTCTGGGAATAGCAACTAAAGGGGAAAAAATGGAAACCCAAACCTTAAAGGTGTATATTGTAATGGAGGGAGACAAAACATAAATGAGAGAAGAAAAAAGAATCTCTAATTTTATACAGCTCAGGCATTGCTTCCTACAGGCTTTCCTGATTCCTTGAGTTGTCAAACCTTTGGCATCATTTTGTCTAATTTTGTTTATTTGGTGTATGCAGAATTCAGTGAGGACTAGCACCTCTGATGTGAGAGTTTGCTGAACCATTATCAGGACTACTTATCCACATTTGGTTTCTACCTGGCATGTGACACTCACCTGTAGCTCCAAGAACTTGTAGCATGTACAGCAGCCATCACCAGTAAACTATCTCAGCAGATGGGATAAATCAAGTAGAAAGTAACTGACAGGCTTTAAACTTGTCAGTGTTTTAGAGTGACGTCTACCCAAATCATGTGAAGATTTCATCAGTGGAATAATGGGAAAGCCAGATGAGAACAATTGATTTCAATGGCCATGGAAGCAGCTGAAGAAGGTGCTCTGGAATGCTCAGAGCTTTGTCAGACATTGAATGCATCCTGGGGCATTGCCAGTTGTCTTGTCTTTGTCCTGCCACTGGATTTTGATGACCCTGGAAGAGAGAGACTAATGACTTTGTGCAACTCTGCCTTACTTAAATCCAATTCACATGAGTCAAGGCATCTCCTTGTGATGTCATTGGTTCTCTCAGAAACAAAGAACAAACACCAAGAGCCAAAAAATGTAAATATTTTCTCTTATAGGTTAATTAATGAATCACCAAGCATTTATTAAGCAACTATCATGTAGCAGACATGGGGCTGGGTGTTGGGGATACTAAACCAAAAATGAAAGTGATTTTATTTTATAAGGTAAAACAACATGCATATGTATAAGTATATGCAAAACATACTCAAAATATATGTTAGGGAATTGTGCAGTGATGTTAAATTGTGGCACTAGTACCTGAGTTGATTAGGAAATACCTTACTTCAGAAGGGGCCTTTGTTGAGATCTGAAGTAAACTAGCTATTCTAAGATGTAGAATAGAAGGAGGAGTGCAAGGATAGGGAGAAAGAAGAAGGAATGTAGTGTGTGAAGAAAACCAAAAAGACCCATTTGATCAAAATATAAACTGTGTGAAAGGGAGTAATATAATGAAACTGGAAAGATAGCTTAGAGGAGGATTTTAAATGTTTTAAATGACAATCATATTGGAATTCTAAGGTCTTAACTCTGAGTACTCAGTAAATATTGTTGAATAAGTGAATAAACTTCTAGAACCCCTTCCCCAATCTAAACGAATACCCTGGGTATGATTTCAGATGGCAGATGTATCCTTGCCCTATTTGTCTATTGTGTCATTTCTTTCTATTTATGTGCAGCACTTATTTTTAATTTATCTTTAGGTTCTCATTCATTTTCAATCTCTTCTATACTTACTAATTTCTGGAGAGATGTATTTGAAGTAAGATTTGGATTAATCTGGAATGAGTAGCATGGTAATGGCCAAAAGGCTGGACATGGAATTAGGAATATGACCACAAGTGAGTCACTCAACCTCTTTAAGACTCAGTTTATTTATCAGTAAAATGAGGCAGTTGTGTTATTTGGTTTATAATATAAACCCTGGCTCTAGTGTTATGATGCTATGATCCTATTTGCTTGTCAGATAATCTTTGCTTTATGTATTGTCTTTTGGAGATGTAGTTAAAGCTTGTTTCCTTGGGAAAAACATATTGGAAACTCTAATATCTTAATTAATGAAAGGGATCCAGTGATATCTGAATTTGTGCTGTCCAAAGTTTTAGAAAAATGAACTTTGTAATGTCACAGTGATTCCTCTCAACTGAGAATTGCTCTTTGTTGAATTAGCAGGCTCAGATCTATCTCCAGGGGGAAAAGGAGAACATAAAAAAATAGATTTATCATTAATTACAGTACTCATAGTCACCAACATGATGATTTCCATTGATTTGTTCATTGGGAGTTGTCAGAGGTAGGCACAATTGCATCTGGAGAAGGTACAGTTGACAGGCTATCAAGAAAAGGTGAGAGAATAATTAAAAATAATGGAATTGTATCAAGATGCAAATCAAAATTGTTGTTCCTCATTATCACTCCAAATCATCTAGAAAACTTTAGTTCAGTTTTCTTCTCTTTAAGAAGGCAATATCAAATTTTACAAGGATCATCACATGAAAGAAGTAGATGCATGAACAACAGAAGAAGATTCCTGGGGGACAATAGTGGTCTATGTGTTACACTTTTATTCATGCAATATCAAGATAACATAAGGAAGTGGCTTAACATGTTAGGTGTACTCGCTAAGGAGGTCTTAAAGGGAGGATTAGATAAAATTTGGTATACTCATTGGAGAGAATATCATGTGGATGAGATCACAAAATCATTGCAGTTTTGTAGAGTTCCATAGATTAAAATAAAAAAAAAACCTTTTTCTGTCTGAAAGGGACAAGCCTCAGTTATCCTGGGAAAATACTCTTGTGTGAAACATCTCACTCCTGAATAATGTTTGAATAAATAAGGAAGGATTGCATACTAAAGCATGCAAAAGGACAAATTCATTAGCAAGTAAAAGTCTGACCAATTTGAGGCAAATTACTTTTTCTGAGCAGATCATTCCATCATAGCCCCTTGGGAAAAAACAAACCAACCCTGTAAATAGGTATTTTTTTGTCAGAAAAATTTATTCATAATTACAAGTTAAATTTATACTTTATTAAATAATTTCTCTAAAATATTTAGCATATAATAGGTTTGCCTATTTAAACAATTAGGTTAGTAATTAATGAGGAGGCAGAATTGTAACCAATTAAAGGCTGAGGTTATAACACACACATATTGCCATTTTCCAGCAATTAATTGATAACTAGCTTACCATAGGCTATCTAATAATTAACCGAGAAAACATTCCTAGGAAATTGAAAGCATTAATGTAAATGAGTTCTGGATTTATTCTTTTCAAATTCATTCACCATGTTATCTAATCCAGCATGAGCAGAAAACCCCCAAGTAAGATTAATATTCAAATAGATGGAAGAGCTTGAAAGCTTAGGGGTTCTAGAAACCTTAGCTGTTTTGACAAAAAAAAAAAGCTTTAACAGAGCAGAGCAATTTGTAGAAGCATAGCACAATCCCTGCCAGCAAACAGTGTTTTTCTATTCTTGCCCCTTAGGCTAAAACACCAAAGTATATCAAAGAAAAGAGGAGAAAAAAAATCAACATGATAATCCAGATGTTATAACTGCATTATGCTGACCATTCTGATCCTGTATCTCCCATAAGCTGGGTCTATCCTGTTCCCCACATCTAGTCAAAAAGTGAAAAAGACAGTAAATTATTCTGACAGTCTGCTAAATATGTTTCCAAATATCCAAATGCTTAACATTATCATGCAGAGAAAACATTTGGATAATTGAACATTGTGTGCTTTTCATGTACATGTTCTGAGTATTATGTAGACCCAGTCACAAGTGTGTTTTCCAAAGAAGAAACTGCTGTAGTCACTTGTCAGTTATAAATGTTTATTCTTCTTAGTAGTGAAAAAAGAAAAAAAAATATTCAACTACAAAACAACAACAAGAAAGATTATCTGATCTGGCTATGATCAAGCTTGGTGAAGACAGGTGTCTAGCAGCTTCCACAATCCAGCCAAATAAACCAAATATCTGACAAAGAAGAATTAGGTTTGCCAAATTGCTTGATCCATTCTTTAGAGGCAAACAGCATCTATTCTTCTATAAGATGTAACATTAGGTTCTTATAAACAGGAAACAACATTGGCTTTTGAAACACAGCAATCTTGAATGTTCTGTGAGAAAATGAGTCTTGTGTTGACTCAACTTTCATCTCTTTATGACATCTTCATCCAGACAGTAGAGAGAAATTACATGAGTCCTATTAAGCTTTAAACATTACCCATCCATCCCAATAGAACAGTCACAAAAAAGATAATTTTTCTCCATACTGCCATTACCTTCAGCCAGTGTGAAATTATTACCTCCATCTACAGAAAACCAATGGACCATTTTAACTATTTATTCCACTCAAGTTGTCACCCTAAAACAGAGTGAAGATGCCATAATTTACAGTCAGGCATTAGTGCACTTCGCAGTATCATAGACTGGAACCAAAACATGATATTGATGACCTCTGCCAAATAAAACAAATAGGAGAAATGACGTGCTGCCCCCAGCTGGGCCAAGATCAACATAGGCAAGCACGCATCCAAAGGAACTAGGCTTCAATTTTGCACTTATTTTGAGTTTCAACTTCTTCCCTCCTTCCCTTTGAAGGTATCAACTCTGACTCTTTATTTGAGGTCAATTTTATTTTAATTTTCTGACAAGATTTCTATAATTTGGTATAAATCAGTTATACTAGCAAGGCTACCTATTTTTTAAGGTTCAAAATTGGCATAATATGAAAAAACAAACCAAAATGTTAGGAAATGACTTGACCTTGTGTGGATAAAGCTGGATGTAGCTTCAGATTGTCAAAGTAACTTAGGTTCAGCTTAATTACACTTACTACCTGTATGACTAAAGGTAAGCTAATTGACCTCTCTGACCTCATTTTCTTTATTAGTAAAATGAATGTTTTGCATCAGGTGGCTCCTAAGGTCCCTTTCAGGTCTATATGATAATTTAAAGATCTATGTTGGTGATAATAATTATGATGATGAGACTAATGATGGTGGTGGCATATACAGAAGGGCATTAAATTTGAAAATAGAATATTAATTGCAAAGCCTATCTCTTCTACTCATTAGCTGTGTGAATTTGGGAAAGTCATTTAACTTCTTTGGGCACAATTTCTTCATCTGCAAAATAAGTGGACTAAAGAAAACGGCCCTTAACGTTTCTCTCTGGCCCCAAATATTTAAACCTATGTTTCAGTTTTGGAGGAGGAGTGGGGATGAAATTAAGGTTGATTCAGGTCTTTCCACAAGACTAAGCAGAACTGAGGACTTTCCTAAATAGGTGGGACAATAGGAAACAAGAACCGAGAGGTTGAAAGGTTATTTGAAGAATGAAAAGCATCTTGGAAAATTGAGTGTTATTTCATTTCTCTCCAAGAAGCCAGAAGAAAAGCATAACATAGAATTTGTTGCCAGAATTTTGGTTTTATTTTTTACTGGAGAGAGGAGATGAGGAAACAAAAAAAATTGATTTTTGCTAAAAGAAAAAATGAATTAAAATAAGAAAAAATGTGGCAGACCCCAAATAGTGCTCAGATGGTTATGAATTTCACAATTCTGACTTTGATGAAATCTGTTTTCTATTTTTATTGAATCTCTTATATTAAGAAACCCAATTAGGAGCATATTGACGACAGAGGCTATAACCTATCAGACTTTTTTTTGTGAGGTGCTTATTATGGCATGCACAGAATAGGTTTCAATGAAACAGAGCCTTTTAGTTGAAAAGGAATTTATTAATCTGGTCCAGTACAAGTTATTTTTCAGGGAAAGAAACTGGGGCAAGTCTAAAATGTAAAATAACTTGCAAGTTAACAGCAGAGTTGGGACTAGAACTCAGTCCTGGGGCTGTAACTACCATATGACATATCAGGCTTTGCCCCAGGAAACTGACAGTTAACAATGCACTGTCTCCCTGGGAGACCACATATGAATGTTCTTTGAAATATCATCTATTGGGTCTCTAGAGCAAAGGGTACATCATTCATCAAATTAGCAATACCAAGATCTTATTGCCATGGCAATATCTTACTAGCCACTTCTTAAAGTGATAGAGCCCCTCAGTGGAACTGTCTTTTTTATTCTTCATCCTTCACACGTTCTGTCTTTCCAAATGAATATTCCCCAAATGTGCTTTCATTTATGGCTCTGTCTCTCTAGTTAATGAAGATTTTTCTGAGAGAAGAAAAGGATGTTAATAGATTTTAGTAAAATATGAACCATTATCATAAGACTTTGTAAACAGATTGATAGGCCTGGTCATATTTAACAGGGAAAATACTTACAGATGTCGGGCCTGCAATTCATTCTTCCTTGTCTACCTTTCTCCAGGAACATTATTTTATGTCTTAATCATGGTTGGCAGATCACAAAAAAGGAAATCATACATTAACAGTGGCCTTGAGATGGCTAGGTGGCGCAGTGAATAGAGCACTGGTCATGGAGATAGGAGGACCAGAGTTAAAATCTGGCCTCAGACACTTGACACAAAAACTAGCTGTGTGACTTTGGGCAAGTCTTAACCCCAAATATCCTCCAAAAAGCAAGAAAACCAACAAGCAAACAAAAAAACCAGTGGCCTCAAGGAAAGAAAGACATTGTGATTTCATGATGGAAACATGACCAAGCCCTGCACCCATGGCCAGTAAGCCATATGTTCTGATTCCAAGAAATACCATCCAGTTCCAATAGGCACATGGATTTCAATATGCAACAAAACAATATTGCAGAATAATTAATGCTAAAAAGCAGTTTAGAAAACAATAAAATTGTGATGGATAAAAGAACCCCACCAATGTTTTTAAAAAAAGGGATGATTGTTTCGTAGTCTATTTTTTTCTGTACTGATGAAACCACATTCTATGCAAAAAGCAGACACTTTAATTTAATGTTCAAAACTATGAAAAATTAACCTCAAAATAAATTGAGTTTAAACATCAAGGATATTGAATTTCTTTAATATTCTCTTAATGTAAAGAATAAAAATTGGTACTAAAAAAAACACAAGACTAGCTAGTGAATTAAAGCAAAAAGTAATGGTAGCTTAATTCACTGGAAGGCAAAGGGGTTGGGTTCCCAGTACTCATATTCAGGTTTTTGTAAGAACCATCTTTTGGAGGGAATCATGATTTTCTTGGTGAACAAAGGCTAGAATAGGGGAAAAACGTTAACCATACCAGTGTCTTGGCAAAGAATCATAGGTCTGTTGCTATACTTCATTTCCCTTTTTCATTATCTTTATTTATACTTCATTTTCTCCGGTTCAGATAATGTGTCTTTCTTTTTAGGATTATGGATATAGTGCCAAGTGGGAACTTAGATTTCATTGATTCAAACCTCTTTATTTTTCTGTTAAGTTGAGACACAGAAGAGAATTGACTTGTCCAAACACATAGAGTTGCTGGCAAAATCATTTTCTCTGACTACAAATCCATCACCTGCATTAAACTACACTACCATATCATCTCTTCTAACCCAGGAGTCAAGCAGAGCAAGTAGAGACCTCTGATGATTCCTTTTCTGCTTATGATTCAGAAAACTTGATATTTTTCTTGAAGACTGAATCATTCTTATCTCTATTCATTTGATTTGTCTTTCTCCCACATTTGATTGTCAACTCTGGTGTAAGTATGTAGATGGGTAGAGTTAAAATAGTGCTCTTTTGGAGTCAGAGATGGGGAATCTTAGTGACCTACATGGTTTCAGCTATCATCTGTATTCAGTGGCTTTGACACTTACTACCTGAGTGTTGTGGCTCTTCAGCCATTTTTCAGTCAAGTCCAACTTTTCATGACCCTATTTGGAATTTTCTTGGCAGAGGTACTGGAGTGATATGTCATTTTTTCCTCAAGCTCATTTTACAGATGAGGAACTGAGGTAATCCGGGTTAAGTGACTTGACCAGGGCCACACAGCTAGTAAATAAAATTGAAATCAGGAAGCAACCTGAGAAAACAAAGTCCACTTTCCTTCTAGTTTTGCTTGGTTTTGACTCCATGGAAAAAAGATGCCCTAGTGCCAGCAACCCTTGGTGTCCTCCCTTTCCCTTTCTAGTTTCCTTTTGCATAAGTTCTGTCTTTTTTCCCCTTGATTTTATCCTCAGAGCTTAGCACAGTTCCTGATACATAGTAGATGCTTAAAAATGTTTATTGAACTGGAGTTGGAAGTGGCTGAATTTTCAAAGACTATCCCTGCAGTTAAGACTATAAGATCATCGTGTTTGAAGGGATATTAGATGCTAAAAAGTTCTTTCTCATTTTACAAATAAGGAAGCTTAGGTACTATTAAACAACTTCTATGATTAATTTATTTTTCATAGGCTTATTTGATACAAGGTTAATTTTTTTCTGGGATAGTGGTAGGTGAGAATAATAAAATAAATATTTTTTTAATTTATAAAATCTGTTGATTAGAAAGAAATATATTGCCCAAGGTCATATAGTTAGGATTCAGAAAATTGAACAGAGTTAAAATATGGGCATGGATGTATTTCTTTCTTTTAAAATATGTATTTTCAGCTCCAAAATCTCTCCCTCCCTCCCTCTATCCCTTTCCTGCATTGAAAAAATAAGATATGTGATACTTTTTATACCTATACATTTATGCAAAATATTTCCACATTAACGATGTCTCCTCCCCCATGTGAGAAAAATAACGGAATAATGTTTCAGTCTGCAATCTTAATCTATCAGTTTTCTGCTTGGTGGTGGATAGCATTTTACATCCAGTCCTTTGGAATTATAGTTCATCATTGTATTAATTAAAGTTATGAAGTGAAGCCTTCCAAAGTTGATTATCCTTATAATACAATATTTCTGTTACTACATGGATTGTTCTCCTCTTTCTGCTTACTTCATTTTGCATCAGTTCATATAAGTCTTCTAAGGTTTTTGTGAAACTATCCCTTTCATCATTTCTTACAGCATGAGAGTGTTCAATTACAATAATATACCACATAGTTTTTGCACATATTGATCCTTTTCATTTTTCTTTGATCTCATTAGGATAGAAGCCTACAACTGGTATTCCTGGGTCAAAAGGTATTGTAATGTTAATGAAATCAGAAGATCTTCCATGCCCCTTTCTATTGGCACCTAGTAAAGGCACTTAGCACCTCAAAGGCTTAGCTCCTTACTTCCAGTTAACTCCTTGGGAGTAGTTCACACCTTAACAGGAAGTGGCTGAACAGGGAGGAGCTACACTGTATGTAAGGAGAGAACCAGGAGGACCTTGAGCTCTTTTTCTCAGACACCACCTGGAGATTTCACCTTTTCCTGAGACCCTACTTCTACAGCTTCTACTGAGAACTTCCAAGGACCAGGCTGAGAAACTGTTGTGAGTCTGAGAGGGATCCCTGCTTGAGGGATCCTGTTCTATTTGTGAAGGCTTGGGAATGTGGGTGTCCACTGCATTAACTATGTGTATCAACTTTGT
>CM053599.1:37281623-37299195 GCA_028646575.1 Pseudocheirus occidentalis | reverse complement strand
CAGTGGTAAAGGCTGCCCAGAGGTCAAGGAAAAAGGGAACATAAAAAATATGCCAAATGTTATGGAATCTGGAGGAGAGAAGAACCCTTCTAGGAAAAAGGATGAAGGGAATGCTTGATGAAAGAGGCAAATGGGAAGGATTTCAATAGAATCATATTATAACAATGGAAGAAGTTTGTAAACATAAGGGATAGAGTAAGCAACTGACATAGCAAGGGCCAGAAAGAATTCAGCAAGTGGCAAATAGTATGATTAGGCTTCACTGCTCGGCTCCACAACAATTTCCTAGACTTAATTCTTCCCTTCACATGCTCAACATTCCAGCGAAAATGACTGACTTGCTGCCCCCCAAACTCAGAATTTCATTTCTCACCTACCTATGCCTTTGTACAGACTAATACCTATACCTGAAGAGTATTCTCTCTTTGTTTTTATCTCTTAGAGACATTAAGGATCCATTTAGGTGCCATTTCCTAAGAGATTACCTTTCCTCCATCTACCCACTCCCACTTAGTCTCAGTTTAATGTTCTCTCTCCTCAAATGATTTAGTCTTTACTTACCTGATACATGGTCTGTCCTCCAGCATAAGTTCCTTGAGGGAAGAAATTATTTAGAATTTTGTTTTAATATTCCCACACTTAGCATAATGCCCTCTATATAAGTAGGTACTTAATAAATACAAATCGAATTGGATTGGATTGAACATGATTCAATCAAACTGGTTTAATGCTAGAGTGAGTGATGAGGAACAGTGTCAGATATGTCTTAAAAGGTAAGCTGGACTCATATTGTAAAAGAAATTGAAATCTAAGTTAAGGAGTTGACTCTAAAAGAATTGTGGGAATGACTCATTTATGCAGCACTAAATAGTTTGCTCACAAGGGCCCTGTGAAACGATAGTACAGATATTGCTCTCTTTTTTTATGGATAAGGAAACTAAGAAGCTAAACAATGCCATCATACTCACATAGCTAGTAAAGGCTGGGATGCGAACTAAGTCTCCTGACTCTTAGCCCACTGACCTCTCCACTAATGCATTGCTTCCTCTCTATCCAGCAACAACGAAACTAATAAGGCCAGAGTCATTGGCTTAGTTCCTATACAGGCCAGTAAGCCATTTTCAGAGATAATATCTGTTCCAAAGCACTAATTACTGCCTTAACCCTGCCGTGGCTTCTTACAAACTCATACTGCCAATTACAAAGGGGAACCATGCTAGACCATAGGTTGAATTTCCTATCTCTGTACCTTGGCACCAGCTACTTCCCAAGCCCAGAATGCATTCCCTGCTCATACCCACCTCTTAGAACTCTTAGTTTCTACCAAAATCCAAATCAAGCATCCCGCCTCCTCCCTCTTCCCAACTACTGCCTTCCCTCCAAAATATTAACTGTTTTAGTTTGTATATGTGTGTATATGGATGTGTGCATACGTATGTATACATATATATGCATGTATGTACATATGCACATCTACTCAGTAGAATGTAAGCTTGAGATGAGGAACAATTTCATCTTGTCTCCATATCCCCAGCACCTAGCCTAGTACAATGCCTTACACACAGTAAGCAGTTAATAAATTATCAATTGAGAAATTAATTTTGTCAGTTGTGGGGGGAATTATATATATGACTCAAAAACAAAACTTTTTTCCCTTCTTCTGCAAAACTTTTTCTATTAGTAGAAAATACCACATTGTTATGTCCTAGATAAATATATTACCAACTCTAAGTTACGTGTCTAGAACCCCATACCAAGAAATGCGAAGAAAGATAATTGGTTTCATTCCTTCAGTACAAATGAATCACTTTGGCACTCATTCATTAAATAGTTTCTGTCTCTGCTTGTCTCAGTGGAAGACACACTAGATATCAGAATGGATGACCTTGTCTTCATTATTTTCATGGCCTGAACACCATGATCACTGACTCATCCCACATTTCCAAACATTTGTAGTCCCACTGTTGACTATTTGTAGTACCAATAAGATCCAGACTAGAAACCAGAATCTGTTGTCCTCAGAAAGCTCAGAAAGATTTAGTGGATTTATATGAATCCAATCCTTCTATGTAAAAGTCTTTTAAATATTTGAAGACAGCTATTATGACTACAGATACCTATAGTTTACACATTGAGCAAGTTTTTACTATATGCTAAGTACTAGCTACTAATACCAAGTACTAGATACTCTCTACCATCAAAGAGCTTTCATTCTAGTGAAAAGATAAATAATAAAGTTTAGAAAGATATATGTGCATGTATAGAAGATTTATGTTTGTGAGTCTATGTATATGCATACATGTGTATAAGTATGCATATGTATATGGAAGAGGTGACCAGAGAAGGTAATTATGATTTAGGAAGCCATTTGGGCTGATGAGTGGAACAAAACAGCAGTCTGTTAAAATATTATTTCCAGTTCCATTAATAGTAGTGGTGTTTTGACCAAATTTCTCACAGAAAGAGGCAGAACGAGAGGATATGAAGGAGGTTTATAAGCTACAGGAATGAAAAGTGAAGATGAGGATGCATGATCCCAGGGAAAGCTGAGGTCGAGTTTAGGCCCTCTGGTAGACAGATGGATGGATAGATGGATAAAGACCAAAAGATATGTGTATTCATATATACACGTACATGTGTATAAATATGCATGTGTCTGGACATAAGTACATTTGTATCTGTGCATCAGGTAATACATATGCAAAGATTTAGCATTTACAGTGTTTTGCATAATATTTCATTAGATAATGCAAGTATCAATGTTCATCCATGAATGTGTTTTATGTCTATGTATTTGTATATATTAACAACTGAGACTATTTGGGAAGGTCAAAGGTCTCCTACAAAAGTTAGCATTTGAAGTAACCTTTAGAGGGAACTGAGGTTTGGATCTCTCACTGATTCTTGTCTCAGAGCAGGAATGTATTTATTCTGGAAGCTAAACTTTTACAGTCCAGAAACACTAGTCTCTGGGGATTGAACATGTCAGAAGAGAGTTCAGGGGACCTAGTTAGCTTGCCTTCCAGACTATTGCTCTCTTATAGGAGATACCTTAGGGGAGCTGGGGCTCCATTGCAGTGAACTTGGGCTCAGTTATCTGGGCTGTTTTGCATTGCTCTCTAAAGAAGGATTCCCACACTTTAGATGGTACACCTGTGGAAGGAAAGTAAGAAGAAGCAACCGCTTCTTCTCTATCCACTATATCACAAAGCTTCAAACATTGATTTGTGTGTAAATGTACACACTGATGCCTAGGTGGTATATATGTATATGTTCTCATGGGATCATCTGTGTAAAGTGCTTTGCAAACATTAAAGCGTTATATCAATATTGGTGCTGGTGCTGATGTTGTGACGTTTGAACAAACCAAAGAAATTAAACTTTTTTGCCTCTGATCTCCTTCATTCTAACCTGCAGCCACATTTCTGCCCTGCCGCAGCCAGCACACTCCACCACCACCTTTGTTTTTCTTTCTATGAGAAATGTCAGCAAACCACCTCTACAAATACTAGTAACATGCCAAGAAAAAGTGTTTTAATGGGCTACTCTTCTGATCACCGGCATGTGTCAGGGGCAGGATTTAGTCAGTCAGTCACCAATTATTTTATGATGTGCTTACTCTGTGCCTTGGACAGTACCAAGTACTAGATTTGCAAAGAAAGGTAAAACAATATTATCCGTGCCCTCATGGAACTCACATTCTAACGAGGGAGATTACAAGCAAATAACTAAATATATCCAATACATTTAAATGGCACAAAGAGAAGATAATCTCAGTGGGATGCTTGCTACAGAAAGTGAGATTCCAGCTGAATCTTGAAGGAAGCTAAAAGTCAGAGGCAAAGAGGAAAAGTTTTCCAAGCATGGAGTAGCCAATGCAAAAGCCAATAGGATGCTGTGTGAGGAGCAATAAGTCAGCAAATAAAGCCAAAACAGGGGGAGTATGGAAGAGAATAAAGTGAAGGGAAGAAGTGACAACCAGCTTTTCTCTATTCATTTTACCACAAAGCCTCAACATTCATCAGTTTTCAGAAATGCTGCACAGATATACACATGTATAAATTTTACAGATAATACACATATACTGGTGTGTATATGTACATGTATATATGCATATTTATAAGCATTATATATTTGGTATATAGACCTATAATGTGATTTCATAACTGCATGAAAAATCATATATATTATTAATACATGCTCATTTACATATATTATTAGAGTTAGAAAAATGGGGAAGGTCCTTTGGTGTGGGGGAAACAGCCTAAGCAAAATACTCAAGTTGGGAATGGTATAGCATGTTCGTTAGGGAAGGAGGACTGGCCCAGTGAATTTATGTTGAAAACAGTCAGAGAAAGATTGCATTGGAAAGGTGGGACAATATTTAATATGGATCTAAAGTTTCTAAATTGATTTATACCTTACAAAATAAACTATTGAAATTTTCAGTCCATGCCCCCTTTGGGGAATGAGTTTAATCAGTTTACCACCTGTTGGATAAACTAGTACATCCTCTTATTTGTCCTGAATTTAATTATTTCAAGCTTCAAGGGGTGCCCTGTAATTCTATTATGCCAGGATTCAATGAACACACATGCTTTCCTCTGCTCTAGCCCCTGTGTAATTTCATAGGCTTTATTCGGGCAGTTTTCCAGACTGGAGGGTCCCAATCTCGATATTTCAGTAAATTCACCCTCTGCAATCTCCTTAATCATCAGAGTTACCCTTCTCTGGACCTTCTTCATCTCTGTTATGTCTTTCTTGAAATGAGACAATCAGAATATTGGTTACTGGCAGAAGGAAGAGGCAGATCACGTGGACCATTGATTCCCCCTGCAGAACAGAAAGCCCATCAGGGCAACAAAGTCATTTGTCAATGATCAGCACACATGATGGGTCATCAAGATCTTTTATTTTTACTCTTCCCATCAATCGTTCAACATCCTTTAAACTGTTTGAACTGCTGCAGGTTTTGAAAATGTTTTAGTTTCAGAAGCCATTTATCTCCAAAACATCTCAGGGCTACACTATCACAAACGCACATTAACAGAACAGAGCAAGTCTGGTGAGATAAAATGTAAGATGTAATAAATCACACCAGCACAGGCTTATTCTGAAATAATCTGCATGAGGCCATTAGCAAGGGCCAAGAAATGGAGAATTGCCACAAAATTGCCTGTCAAAAGCTGCTCCTTTCTCTCAACCCAAGCATTCTGCATCCCCCTTAGCCATGGGCTTCCACCCATGGGCAGGACCTAGGTGACCACTAGCAGGGATCATTTATAGCCCAAAGGGAACTACAGGAGAATTCATAACCTTGGAAAGATGGAGGTTTTGTTTTTGATTTTCCATTCTATTAACACCTGGTGTCTTTAACCAATATTTTTGTTTCATGGACCCCACTCAAAGTCTTATGAAGACTATGGACTCTTTTTCAGAATAATCCATTTAAATGTATAAAATCATGTGTGTAGGATTACAAAGGAAATCAAAGATCATTGAAAATAAAGACATAATTTCTTCCCATCTAAATTTATGGACGACCCTGAAATCTATCTATAAGCATTGAGTTAAGAACGCTTATCTACATTATGAGACATCTGGAATCATGGGATTTGTATTTTAAAGGGCCTGCACAGATCACTTAGTACATTACTTCATTTTACAGAGTTGTAAACGGAGATTTCTTAAAAGTTAAGTGACTTGCACAAGGTCTTACAGGTAGTTTAGAAAAAGAGGTGGAATTTTAATCCAGTTCCTCTGACGCCACATTCAGGTTTCTCTGTGTCACACTACCTGTCAGACAAGCATTCTGCTTGCTACTAGTTGCCAGGTCTCTGATCTGGCCTTCTTGCAGGGGTTCCTGGTCCCTGACACCCTCCTTTCCCAACTCTGATTCCATAAATATTAGATGTATTTCATTTTATGATCTGATAAAATGACAGAGTTTCAGATTTGAAAGAGACTCTGTGGCCATCTAGTCCAACCCATGCACAAAACAAGATCTTGGCAGTGGCACCTAATAAATGGAATTCCAGGCTTTGCTTAAAGATCTCTGAAGAAGATATACTCACTAGGCAGCACCTCCCACTTATGGACAGATCCAACTCTGAGGAGACTTTTCTGGATAGCAAGTCTTAATTTGTCTAAGTCACTTCTGTCCATTGATTATATTTCTGCCCTCTGGGGTCAAATAGAATGTCTCATCCCTGTCCTATATACATATATATGTATATATATATACATACATACATATATATATATATATATATATTGCAGCCCTTAAAGTACTTCAAGTCAAGGTGTCTTCATCCTTCTCTTCTTCAGACCACAGATCCCCAGTGGACTCAAATGATATGGACTCACGGTCCTTCATCATTGCGACTGCCCTTCTCTGGATGATTCCTATTTAATCAATATCCTTTTAAAAGCGTAGTTCCCAGAATTTAATGAAAGACTCTGGATGTGGGGCTGACTAGAGGAGAGAAGCACTATCCTTACCTTCTTCCTGGAAGTTACTATATCTGTGATACCTGGCTGATCCTTCAGGTCTTAACTGGGTGCCTAACTCTAACTCAAGGCTTAGCCCTGTCTTTATTTATATATACTCCGAAGTAGTTCATGAACCCATGTGTCATTTTGACCATGTTTCTGACCCTCCCTCTTAGCTTGTCTGACTCTCATACCAATCTCCCATCCTATACATCCAACTGAACCCTAGCTTTCCTGCTCCTCAGTCTTCACCTGGTGATTCATAATCTACCATTAATCATATTTCTGGCAAGGTGGTAGCATTTGGACTGCTTCATTTTGTAGCAGGGAGGCTAATACACCTGTTACCGCTGATCATTGAGTACAAAATTAACATATCAACAGAATTCTACTGCTGAAGTAAAACCTGTCTTTCTCCTATGTAGATTTTTTCTTCATAAACAAAGGAGATGGGTTTGACTCAATATTATCATCTACACTAGATTGAATAGGAGCACCTTGGTGTGTTTTTCCAGTAGTGATTATAGATTTTTACTGAGCTTCATCCATACTCCTTCACCCAATTTTTCTTGCAACCATGGGGGATAAATTTACTATCTTGCTGCTCAGGATAAGGGTAAAGTTCATGACCTTATAGTACAGAAGATAAAGTTTACGACCATATTACAGACATTAAAATTCATGACCATAGTACGGAACAAAGTTCTTTGGCATATGCAGTGACCTTGATCTTATTAACCAACTTTTCAAAAGTATAGAATCCTTTAAGTAAAATAAAAATTAAAAACAGTAATTAATCTCTTTCATTTCTAGACAGCTTTATAGTTTATTTCTAAAAATTCTTTTCACAGAGACTATCTCATCTGATACTCTCAACAACCCTTTGAGGCAAACACCAAAGGCCTCCTTTCACAGATAAATAAACAATATTTCAGAGAGGTCAAATGATTTGCCCAGGCTCTTTAAATTACTAATTACAGAGTAAGTATTTCTAAGTTTAAGACTATCATTCTTCACTTTTATATCAGAAAGGCTTGTGGCATGGTGGATAGAGGGCATAGGCTTAGTGTAAAGAAGACCTGAGTCCTAATCCTTCTTGTCACATGTGACTATGAGCAAGTCACTTAACCTTCTGATGTTTCAGAGAGGTCACTAAGATTCTAAGTAATAGATTAGATGCCAATCAGTATTGGTGAAGGGAGTTTTTCTACCACTATATCATGATTTCCTACCCACTGATTCAATTGGAAGTCTAAACACAGAGAGAGAGAGAGAGAGAGAGAGAGAGAGAGAGAGAGAGAGAGAGAGAAGCCTCTCCCTATAACCCTTTGTCTCTTAAACCAAATAGCTGATGATGAACATTGCAAAAGTTAGAAAAAACATTTCCACTTTTTATGCTGGTTCTAACTGAGTCTTATTAAAACAAATGTAATACATTCCCACCTACTTACCCACCCACCCACAGGGAGTATTTGGCTATTTAAGTTTGCAGCAGGTCCTGGATTGCTCATAGAAATAAGTGTTGTTACAGGACAAAGATAAAAACACCATTCAGAGACAGAAAAAGAAAAGTTGACTTAGAAATAATAACCTCACACAAACTAAAAAGAAGAAGCCAATCAGTCTTTTCACACACAAAAAAGACGCCTCAAGCATAATGTGGTTTGATAAGTTCCACAGAACACAGCTGAAACTCCCATTTTTGCTACACAAGGGAAAACTGCCAGCTGACAGGTTGCAGGAGAAAGAGCAATTTGATTTGTCCTGCATGGACTTCAAGAACAGAGCTAGGACCAATGGGGGAAAATAAGAGGCACAAGTCAGCTCCGTGTAAGACAGAACTCGTAATGATCGGGGCTGCCCCCAAATGGCAGGGGTTGCCTAGTGACTCACAGCAACTGGTCCAGGGGCTGCCTTCAGGTAGGCATGAAGTCCAGAGGATACGGACATCAAACTGCTGGCTGAAAAGCCGCTGCAACAAAGAACAAGATGTGCTTCAGGAATAAAAGTGGAGTGAGTTTGCATTGAAGACCTCCTAAAGGAGTCACTGGGAAGTAATGTGGAGAACCTTGGATTTGGAGTCAGAAGGCTTAGGTTCAAATCTAGGCTCTGCTACCTCTATGGACCTCAGTTTCCTGAATTATAAAAAGATGGGTCCTTAGAGGCCTCTTTCTTCTCAAAATCCATTGTCTTGTAGAGGATTGATGCTTTTAGTAAAGTTTGGAGCAGATAATCTGTAAAGTCCCTTCCGGCGGGAAGACATTCTGCTTGGTCAGAATCAACCATCACCCAGCCTGTCATCTCTTAGAGAAGTTTCATTTTCTCTGGCCCTTCACACTGGATAGCCCTGTCTGAATAACAAATACACTCAGGGAGTGCCAGGGCCAAAGGTGAGCTACCAAGTTTCTTTAGCACCAACCCAGAAGAGTTGGTCTCCAGGGGCTGTTTAAATTACACTTTGTGTTTCAAGTCCCTTTGGATTCCAGAAGGCAGGCTCTCAAACTACTTGGTCACATTTTTCTTAAGACGATTTTCTCTTTCCTTTCTGGGTTTCAGGCTTTTAAGTCATAGCTTATATGGTCCACTACTCGCACAATCAAAAGCTTTTCTCTTCTGTTCTCTCTCTTTCTGATGGCTTCTAGACAGATCATATATTTGGCAAATCCCTAAACACAAATGGAATACTCACATATCCTCTGGGAAGATAATGAAAAATGAGGACTTTAAGCTGGCAGGGGGAGATATTTTGCAAGAACTCAATGTGTTCTTTCTCTAATGGGAGAAAGGAGAGAGATATCCAGAAAATAAACCACATGAACCAAAAACTATTCTCTGTAGCCCTTGACCCCTTATGGTATTAATAAATGTATCAGCAAAAGGAGAAAAGGGAATAGATGGGATTCGGTTGATTTATTATTTTAACTTTCTCATGATGCTCTAATAGACCTGGATTTGTAATCTTCTGAAATTTATAAATTTCCTCCACCAATGCAGATGTAAATGACAGTCTCAGATCATTGCTTTGGGTGTGAGGAGGAGGGCAAATGACTTGTCCAGAGTCATACAGCCAGTAGGTGATCAAGGCAGAACTTAAACCCAACTCTTCCTGACCACAAGACCTGCATCTTATTGGTTAGATACTGGAACATTAGGCCTTTCACTCACATTTAAATAGTTCTCCTTTTATGATACCTTACAATTGACAAAATGCTCCTAATGGCAATCCTTTTAAGTAAGTAATGTGAGCATGATCTTATTTATTGTAGAGATAAGGAAACTGACATACAGAGTAATTAAATATCTGGCTCAAGGTCAAGTACAACTAATAATTATTGAAAGCAAGATTTAAACCCAAATCATAAGCATCACAGACTCAGAGCTGGGATTAGCTAGAAATTATCTAGAAAGACACAGCTTGGGGCTAGGTGGTGCAGGAGTTCAGGAGGACCTGAGTTCAAATTCGACCCCAGACACTTAGCACTTATTAGCTGTGTGACCTTGGGTAAGTCACTTAACCCTAAATGCCCTCCAAAAAACTAATAATGATAATAATAATAATAATAATAATAATAGAAAGACACAGCTACATGATACAGAGGCTAGAGCTCTCTTGGATCTGCAAGCAGAAAACCTGAAGGTAATGCTAGCCTCAGACACTCCCCAGCAGGGTGATCTTGGGCAAGTCACTTAACATCTCTCTTCCAGTTTCTTCATTGGTAAAATGCAGATAATAGCACCTACCTCCCAGGATTCTTGTGAGGATAAGATAAGATAATGTTTGTAAAGCCTTTTGGAAATCTTAAAATACTACATAAATATAAATATAAATGTTTTTATCATTATTACTACTTAGAACCGAAACTCCCGGAGAGGAGGGATTGTTTCTTCCAGTGTCTGACACGAAGTAGGGACTTGATAAATCCTTGTTGACTAATTGTTTGATTGTGTTTGTTTTCTCTTTATTTTTTGTTTTCTTTTTTCTTTAATTATTTTTAAATTCATTTTATTTTCAAGTAACGGAACAAAACTAACATTTCCATAACACAGTACAATACAAAAGACGATTGCACATGGAACTGCAAATCTACTGTGTAGAACTTGCTATTCCCTGCAAATGTACAATAAAGTTGTCATGTAAATTTCTTTTTTTCTTTTCCTTCTCTCCTCCCCAGAGATGGCTACCATTAGGCACAAATAGGGATATGTGTGTGTGTGTGTACACATATATACACACACATATATACACATACACATATGTGTGTGTATTTGTGTGTATACATACATATATACATACATACATATACACACATGTACAGATACATGCATAGATACATATATAATTATTCTAATTCAACCCAATCTTCTAAATAGATGAGTAAACTGAGTTCTCAAGAAATGAAGTTCTTTTCCCCAGATTTTTCAGAGGTAAATATCCAAGCCAGGATCCAAAGCCAAGTCTTCCTACCCCAAACGCAGTGATCTGCCCCTCTGCCAAGTTACTAGTTAAAAAAATTTTTTTAAACCAGCAGCAACCTCATGACAATCAGAGTTGGACTTCAAAACCCAATGATCGCCTGTTATCTTCTCTCCAGAAACCTAGGACAGGGCAATGCATCAAGCGCAGGCTTCAGCATCAGAAGAGGCCTAAGTTCTGACTCTATCACTTATTAGGTATGGAACCTTGTGTATAAGCTTTTGATCCCGTCTGAGCACCAGTTTCCTTATCTAGGATCAGATGAGATCATGTGCATGAATGTCCTTTTTAAATGATAAATTGACATGGAAACTCGTTATTAACGGTGCAGGAGATGTAAAAGGAAACACAGGGTCGTTGCAAGCAGGTTCCAGCATCTCAGTAGTAAGGATTTGAATATGAAAGGTGGCATAAAACCATCATCAAGGACATAGCTGATTGTAAGAGATGAGTTGGTCATGTGAGAATTAAAGATAAGGAGACAGCCCAACCCAAGCGATGCACTGGGATCCAGGAAATATTTTTTTTAAATGCCTCCAGATGGTTGGATGGATCCTCCAGGGGATAAGGATGAGGTTGAGCTGAGGAGGTTGGAATTTGTCTCTACGCCAGTGAGATCTATGAAAATACGTTTCTAAATCTGTATCTTTCTATCGATCCTTCTCTACGAGTTCTACCTCTTTGCCATTTACCTCCAGCCGGTTACTAACAACAACAGTAATAGTTAACATTTATATAAGGCTTGTGTAGGCCTTACTATTTACTGCTTACCTCTGATCCTCAAAACAACCCTAGGAGATTGGTGCTAGTGTTATCCCCATTTTAAAGATGAAGAAACTGAAGGTAAGAGGCTGCTTGGAATCACACAGCTAGCAAATGTGTGTGTGTTTCTGTGTATGTGTGTATGCATGTGTGTATCAATCACATGTACATATATGTGTGTATATGTGTGTATAGGTTGTCAAATCTGTGGTGAAAGCAGCACGTTCTCTGTACCACTGCTGCCTCTCAACCAAACTTGCCCAAAATAGAAGCTGGAGGAATAGAGGAGGAGGTGGCAGGGATAAATCTGAAAGTGAGACAGAGTTGGGGGCAGCGGAGGTCTCAGGATGAAAAATATTATTCCCCTCCAGAGCGAGAATGATGAAATGTGAATATAGATTGAAGCAGATAGTGCCAAGTGGCATCATTTCCTTTAACCATTGAAACCACAAGTCCATTCTTGAGCCCTATAGAAAATGCCATATAGGGGTGGCTATGTGGCATAGTGAATAGAACACCAGCCCTGGAGTCAGGAGGACCTGAGCTCAAATCTGATCTCAGACATTTACTAACTGTGTGACCTTGGGCAAGTCACTTAACCCCACTTGCCGTGCCTTCCCCCCTCAAAAAAAAAGTAAAAAAGAAAATGCTATATACATACATATATATAAAAATCCACTCACCCAGATAATTTGGAGGGAATAAAAGATACTTAGGCTTAGAAAGTATTCATATGACAACTGATAAATATAGTCAAGAACCCAGGCCTTTGGTGCCTATACAATGTCAAACATCTGGAATATTAACCACATCTTTAGACTTTCATCTAAGTCAACATCAACAAATCAGCAAATCACCTTCACCAGCATAAGACAGGAATGGTATGGGTTTTCCTTTTAAAAAGATCTAATATTTCAATTAAGGGAAAGAACAGTATGAGTTAACAATTCAATATGGCACCCCAAAAAGCTAATATGAACTTAGGGAGTATTAAGAGGAGCATTTGTCATTGCTGTTAAGTCACATCTGAACATGTGTGACCCCATCTGGGGTTTCTTTGGCAAACATTACAGGGGTGGTTTGCCTTTTCCTTCTCCAGTCCATTTTTACAGAAAAGGAAATTGAGGCAAACAGGGTTAAGTGACTTGCCCAAGGTCACACAGCGAATGTCTGAGGTTGTATTTGAACTTATTTCCTCTTGACTCCATGGCCAGCAGTCTACCTATTGTGCCGCCTAGCTGTCCCAAAATGAACATAGTGTGAAGAACTAGGGAAGGAATATTCCCACTGTATTCAAACCACATAAGGAATTCTGTGATTAGTGTAGGGACCATATTTTAATAAAGACAATGACAAGATAGAGATTGTCCAGAAGAGGACAATCAGGCTTTTGAGATGATTGTGTGATCACAGATTTTAAAATGAAAGGAACCATGGAAGTGATCTGATCTAACCTCCTCTTTTTCACAGTAAATGAAGAAACAGAGGCCTAGAGAAAAGAAATGACTGGTCTAAGGTTACTTGGTCGTAAATGGCAGAGCCAGGATTCAGATACATGTCCTCTATTGC
The DNA here is from genome assembly GCA_028646575.1 of Pseudocheirus occidentalis. Taxonomy (NCBI): domain Eukaryota; kingdom Metazoa; phylum Chordata; class Mammalia; order Diprotodontia; family Pseudocheiridae; genus Pseudocheirus; species Pseudocheirus occidentalis. Next base: position 37,285,898 of record CM053599.1, on the reverse strand, counting down.
CAAATTCAGGACCCTTTTTACTTCACCACACTATGAATAGAAATCATATTGTTTGAGGATTCATTAAAGAAATCAATAAAGGTTTGTTGTTTAAAGGTTTCTGTAGTCATTTTTTGAACAAATGATCACAGAAAAACAAGCCACTTAAGGTGAATAAGAACAAAGAATTTATATTGACAAGGGTGAATGTGGATAGGTTCAACATTCAATCCTTTGATAAGGCAATCAATAAGACATTGGTCATAACCAGACCCTGGCCAGCATTCTTGCAAAATGCAGGGCTTTGGTCACAAGGAAGGCTCAGCATGAAAGAACAGGTGGATTGCTACAGGTCTCTCACCATTATTAGAGAAGCACACCAAGAAAATGTGTTATTGATGTTGTGTCGATCAGTATAATCTTAACAAATGAAGGAAAGCAAGACAAAGAGAACACATGCTAAGTACAAGACCCTTTTTAAAGGTCATACTTAATTCCCTACTGAAAGAAAGACATTTTGGTGCTGGGGGCAGTGATGCTGCTGCTACATCGTGCTGAGGCTGCTACTGCAGAGGGGCACCCACTATCTGCTAAAGCACCCTATTTCACCTTTGGAGAGCAATGGTTGTTGGGAAGTTTAGGGTTTTGTGTGTTTTTTTCTCTTACTTAGCCTATATTCACCTTCTACTCCTTACCCCTGAGTCTAAGCAGAACAAGTTAGATTATGAAAAATACAAAAAGTTCTATAGGAACTGATGAAAGGGCTGAGCAAGGCAGGGCCACCCCGAAGGCATGGGTGGGGCAACCACTTTTTTCAGGACTTCTGCCTATATAAACAATTGTATTTAAAATGCATTACAGATAAATAGTCATACATAGCAGCATTTTTATCGATGAAGATTTAGAGTAATTAGGTTACAATATTCACAACTGTGATTTGAAACGTTGAATTGTGTACAGTGAAATGACTACCTACATTTGGATCACTATTGTAGTCCAAGAGACCCCTGGAACTGGAACCACGAATGCGCCACTCCCATCCACCCTGCTATTCATAACACTATTCTTCAGGTATTCCAGGAGAACCTGGCTTACCTCACTCCTGTACTGCCTCCAAGAGCAGTAAAATTAAATAGGTTGCCAGACCTGAAGTCAGGAAAGCTGGCTCAAACTAAGTAGTTGTGTGACCCTAGACAAGTCACTTAACCCCTTTTGCCTCAGTTTCTCCACCTGTTTAATGAGCTGGAGAAGGAAATGGCAAACCAGTCCAGTATCTTCACCAAGAAAACCCCCAGTAGGATTACTTCATTAGCACTGAGCTAATGAAGCAAAGGAGATACAGAGATCAGAGTAAATCTATTTCTCCTCTCAAGGTGCAAGCTCTGGAGAGAAAACTAGGTGGAACAGAGAATGGAGGCTGAAATGTGCAGGCAGGAGGTCCTGAGTTCAAACCCAGCATCAGATGCTTGCTATGTGACCCTGGGCATTCATTTAACTTCTGTCCGATTCTATTAAAATAAAGACAATAATGCCATTTACCTCTAAGAATTGTGAAGGTAAAATGAGATAATATTTTTAAAGTGTTCTGCAAATATAAAAGAGAGAAGAAGGAGGAGGAAAAGAAGAAAGAAGCAGAGAGACAGAGACATAGAGTTATGATATTAGTACATCCTAAGCACCTAAAGATCTAAGTAGGGTCAGGCTAAATCTGTCATGGGATAAAAGGATGAATTCTGCTCCAGTAGAAACGATGCAGATGTACACACACACACACACACACACACACATATGCACACACATACACACACGTGTACAGCCATGCATATGCACATATGCACAGACATGCGGTTTTCACTGCTCTCTTTGATTCCATTTAGACAGACTGAGAATTATGTCCACAACTCAGAGCAATATAATATGATGGTTGTGAATATCTTTAACCATCTACCAGAGACTTTACATCCCCAGACTTATTATCAAGCCTTGGAATCACTCCTTCTGAACTCACCTTTAAAATTCTGATGAGCATTCCCCTGTTTGCATTAGTGAAATTATAGGCATACCAAGAGTAAGTACTGCTTAAAAGACATTGACAACTATGACCATATGGGAAAGAACCAGGGTAAGCATCCAGGAAACACTTTATAAGACAATAATCAAATAATCACATGACATCAGAGCTAGACATGGTTTTACCTATGTAGATCAACTCTCTTTGTACATGCAGATGAAGAAACAGGCCCACAGAAACAAAGTGGCTTGTCCAAAGATGAAGCCCAGGGATAAGACACCGGATCAAATAGCAACTAGCTGAAAAAACTGGAGGAAATTTGGGTCTCAGGTGGTTGATATGTGAATGAACTTCGAGTATTTTAAGAATCATCACATGAATTGTTGTGGTTGTTTCATTGTTGCATGTCCTTCCTTCTTGAAGAGGACCAATAACTTCAGGAGGCTGATGTCTTGACTTGCAAGTGGAGTAGAGTAAAAGGAGACAGAGCTGTACAAAGCCTTCTGCCTCTTTTCTCCTGCAAAGTCATCTGAGTCCAGTAGCAAGAGAGATTAGAACTGTCCTGGTTGGACAAAGGCAGGAAAAGAAACAATAGGTAGATTTTGGCTCCAAAGAAAGTTTTCAAGAATGAAATGGATGATTTTGCCCAACAGCATTGTCATGTGTTTTCAAAACCCATCAGTCACTGGCCCCAGGAGCAGGTTGTCTGTTCCTAAGGAAGGGAAGAAAAGACTTTAATCTGCTAGTGTGCCATTGGCCTCAGGAGTCAGAGACAGGGTCTATTCTGTATTTGGCTTACCTAGACCAAATAAGATGGAAAGAAAGGGGAAAACAGGGATAAGATATGACTGTCCATTTCCACTTGAAATGTTGGCTTACTCTAAAAAGGCATTACTCACAACCAGAAAAGCAAATACAATTCCACCTTCTCTTTGTCATTATATACAAACAAATGGCTGACAAATACACTAACTCTGGATCTTATGTATTCAGAACAAAAAGCAAGCTTGGGAGAGGTATTTCTCATTTTGGCATCCACACGCAGGAATGTGCAGATGAAGGATGTTTACTGAAGACCAGGCCGTTTAGAATAAGGGGATGAGGGTATATTTCTGACATTACTTAGATTCCACAGCCCTGGATCCTCCTCAGCTCTACCTCTAATGACCCTGCTCTTATGTAGGCTCTATAGAAATCATGCCTAGCTGGTAGTCACAAACAGGAGAATGACAGAAGCCAACTGAGGTATCTCAAACCTAAGGTTTGTCAATTAATGGAAGGAGAATTGGATATACAAGCAGAAGACCTGGGTTGGAATCCCAACTTTTTACTCATCGAGTCAAGTAGCATTATTTTACTACATGCCAAGAATCATGCTAAATACTGAGGACGCAAAAAAAGGCAAAAAATAATCCCTGACCTGAAGGGGCTCACTATGTAATGGAGATACAGACAATTGTGTTATTGTTCAGGTACTCAGTCATGTCCAACTCTTTATGGCCCCATGGACCATAACACATCAGGCCTTTCTACTTTCCACTATCTAAGTTCATTGTTTTCATAACACTATTAGCTGTCCTAACAATTATGTACATACAAAATATATATAGGATAAGGGGAAAGTAATCTCAGAGGGAAGGCACTAGCATTCAGGGATATCAGAATGGATACATAATGTAGCTTTAAAAAGAGGTATTACCCCAAAAAATTGAAGAACATGGAGTATATTACCTATCAAATTCGTGGGTAGACAAAAAAGATTATGAATAAACAAGAGATAATGGTGTGAGGTGTCAAATGGATTATTTCTGTCACATTAAATTTAAAAAGGTTTTGTACAAATAAAATAAATGTAGGCAAGATCAGAAGGAAAACAGAAAACTGGGAGGGGATTTATAAAGGTCTTGTATCTCAACTATAAAAATAGCTGTCAAATCTATAAGTATATGAGCTATTCCCCAATTGATAAATGGTCAAAGAAGATGATGAAAGACTTCTTGCAGAGGGTAGGATTCTATTATTATAACCTCAGGCAAGTTATATCCCCTCTCTGGGCCTCAATTTCCTCTCTGTAAAGTGTCAAAATGATACCTACAGTCCCTTCCAGCAGTATCTACTAGAATTTTATGAGTGTTGAACCTTTATTGAAGCAGGGAAATATCCTAGGTATCTGCCACAGAAAATGGGGAGAAGACTAGAGAGAGGTCATACAAAGTAGGGAACAAGGCATTTTGGGATAGAACAAACATTAGGCTCAATTGCTGGAAAGAAATGTTTAAAAAAAA
>CM053599.1:37256942-37281123 GCA_028646575.1 Pseudocheirus occidentalis | reverse complement strand
TAATACTTATACGTTATATAAAATGTATATTTACATATTATATAATATATAAATATATGCTATATAACTTACATATATGCATATAAATACATATGTACATATAAGAGAGAGATTGATTTTTGTGTGTGGGTAGATCAGATAGCTTTGCTCTGTTCTATGAACTTGAAAACTTTCTTCTGGGAAGAAAGTTGTGTACATTTGTGCCCCATTGACAAAAAGAGGGATTGGATAACATAGTTTGGATAAAAATAACCACAAATCTGCGCACGCACACATACACACACACACACACACACACATGATGGATAGGTATTGTTGAATCAGACCCATAATGATTTGAGTCCTGAGAGATGGGTAAAGCTTAGAGGAACATAGATGTTCTACCCTTCAACAGTAGACTTGCCATCTGAAACACACAATTCAATCCTCTGGTGTTCACATTAGCAAGTCACTTAAGCTCTTGTTTTTCTTGTCTGTAAAATGGGAATGTGAAATATTGCCTATATTATTAGCTTCCTCACAGGGCTGTTTAAAGGTTCGAGTAGGATTGTGTATGTAAAAGGCTTTCCAACCCCTAAATGACTATGTAAAAGTCAGTGATTATGATTATGCTCTAATGGTCTTAGAGATTTAAATGATCTGCAAAGAGGAGAGGAACTGGAGGGCATTAGAGTGCTGAAAAAAATGAACAAATGCACAGAAGCCAAACAATGGAGCACATAGACAGTAATGAACAAATAATCTAATTCGGCTTGCATATAGCACTGGTAGAAAGAAGTAGGATGTGATTAGGCAGGGAAATAGAGTGGTCTCAGATTATAAATGGCCTTGAATGGCAGGTTAAGGACTCAACTTTATTCTCTAGGCAATAGGGAGCCATTCAAGATTTTTGAGCAGAGGATTGAACTGATCAGATCAATGCTTAAGGAAGATAAATCTGGCAGCGTTATAAAAGATGGATTGTGAAGGAGAGAAGAGAGATGGGAGAACAGTCAAGAGGCTGTCAACAATCCATGGAAGGGAGAGGTTTGGGAGAAAAAACAAAAAGCTTTTCTTTAGACATTCTGAATATTGAAGATCTCTCTACATCTGTGTCCCTTTCCCCTTACTGATAAGTTCCTCCCCAAACCTCCATTTTTTTTTTAAAGTATGCAGGTCAACTGGCCAGCAAAGTGGCAAAATGGATAGAGTGCTGGGCTTGGAATCAGGAAGACTAATTTTCCTGAGTGCATTTTCTGGTGTCAGGCACTTACTTACCAGCTCCGTGACCCCGGGGCAAATCACTTAACTCTGTTTGCCTTAATTTCTCATCTGTAAAATAAGCTGGAGAAGGAAATAGCAAACCACTCCAGTATCGTTGTGTCCATAGCCACACACTAAGAATAGTAATGTAAGTTTGGGGAAGGACGCTAGCAGTTGAGGAAATCTAAAAAGGCTTCATGAATATGATTGTGCCTAAGCTGAAGCTTGAAGAAAGAGAGGTTCTACGATAGAGAGCACATAGAATTCTAGCCACAGAAACCAATTAGATCAGGACAAAAGCACAGAGATGGGAGATGGGGCACAATCAATGAGGAACAGAGAGGAAGATGATTTGTAGCATTCCAGATCAGTCTATTTATCCTATCAGTTAAAGATCTGAGATTAGTCTGACATGAGATGTTCTTGATGAACCCATGTTGATCCTCCATGATTCTCCTTTTTCTTTCTAAAAACTTAGAAACCATTCTTTAATATTATTTCTGGAATTTGACCAGAATTAAAGGTTTTGCAATAGATAGGAGGTTAAAATTCAGTCCTCAGTCTATCTCTAATGCCCTTTCCAGCTCACATGTTATATTCCCACTATGAGCAAGGCACTCTCTTAGGTGTAGAGGGAAATACAAAGAGCCTTGCTTCTAATGGGAAGACAATCCATATGGAAGTTATAAGATAACTAACAATAGTAAAGCAAGAAATAAGTGCTCAATGAGCAATAAAGTCATTTAGTGTTAATCCAAATAGCATATGAACCTGGAAATACCGATGTCTTCAGCTCATAACATTCCAATTCCAAAACACAGTGTTAAAAGTTCTAAAGCTAAATTGGTTACAAAGGTAAGAAACATCGTGTGCTATTATGTGCCAAGCATGCATCAGCACACTACTGTCCCCTAGTGGCATTCAGTGCCATTGGTTTTCTCTGAAGGAGTTCAATAAATTCTAGGAACTGTATATAGTGCTCAGTTTCATTTAGGAGTTTAAAGTTGTTTGCCATTGATCCTATTAATCACATAAATTAGGGAGGATTGCAAGGCTAGATACAGCATCAATATCCTAAGTATCAGCATTTCCTCTGCCATCGGAAGCAAAGAGTTGAAGGGAAGAGCGCACGGTTGGGTGAGCAATGAATTAGACATGTCTCAGAGTGGAGGGCCAGGTGCAACAAGCAATTCGGCCTAGCCTAGCCTGATATTTACAAATTTACAAGAAAGCTTCTGGAATTTCAGAAATCCAACAACCTTGTAAATAATGCATCATGTTCCATGAGAATCACACAGTGAATAATACATCAGAAACAACAGATCTGAAATTCAGAACAAAGAATAGTTCTTGGGAGAATTTCTAAGGACCTGAACTGAGTACTAAGAAAAATGTGGCATTACTAATATTAACGCTACCTGTGTACATAGTTCATCTGCGTCAGCCTAATAAATCCCTGTTCAAAAAAAAAAAAGAAAACAGAACTAAAAGCATAGTTGTGACTCACCAAGAACTCTTTTGAAGACAAGAAGCCAAAGTAATCACAAATACAACAATCATTGAACTGAAGAAAAAGGAGAAATATGAATGAAAAGAACAGAGGATCTGGAGTCAAGGAACTGGGCTCATATCTCAACTCTGCTGCTAACTACTTGTTGGGGGAGAAGGAAGAACTTCCAAACAATTAAAGCTGCCCAAAAGGAGCATAGGCTGCTTTGCAAGGTGGGGGAGGGGAGTCCCCTTCCTTGGAGGTATTCAAACAAGGACAGAATGACTACTTGTTGGATATATTATAGATGAGATTCCTCCAATTCCTAGGCAGCCTCTGGGGTCCTTTCCAGCTCCTAAATTCCGTGATTCTGTAATTCTGTGGCATAGTAAACTACGTAACATTGGTCAAGTCTCAACTTCTCTGAATCTCCATATCTTCACCTATAAAATAAGGAGGTCTATCTAAATGATCTCCAAGGATCTCCAAGGTCCCTTTCAGCCCTAAATCTATGATTCCATAACATAAAATGAGCATAAACTACAAGTATGTCATATAGTCAATAGCTTTCACTTATATAATGCTTTGAGGCTTACAGAGTGCTTTAAAAATATTATTTTATTTCATCTGCAAATAACCCTGGGAATTAGGTATTTTTATCATCCCCATTTTGAAGATAAGGAAACTGAGAAGTTAAATGACTTGTCCAGGATCACACAGTCTGAGACTGTACTTAAACTCGGGTCTTCCTTACTCCAGGTTCAATAGTATCCACTGCGACACATAGCTGCCAGTATCTAATGCATAAGGATATTAACTGTTTGGACCCTACCATCACAACACCCTAAGTGATAAGAATACCTAAATAGTGGCAGCTAGGTGGTATAGTGAATAGAGCATGGGTCCCGGAATCAGGAGGACCTGGGTTCAAATCCAGCCTCAGACACTTCACACACTTATTAACTGTGTAATCTTGGGCAAGTCATTTAACCCCAACTGCCTTGCCTTCTAGCCTTCCAAAAAAAGAGAATACCAAACACATGCACCTAGGAGGGAAAAGAGAAAGGTACCTTGGCTTTACTGCAGCCCTAACCTTGGCTTACTCTGGCCAGTTATCTCATATATGTAGGCAGTTAGTCAGGAGGAGCAGAATGATTGATATGGAGCTGTGAAAATCTAATCCCACTATGAAAACAACTCAAAGCTAAACCCTCCCAAGGGTAGATCAGTCCTTACCTTAGGATGATGCCAGCCTGAAGATTTATTCCCTGTAGGAGTGGAATTCTTCCTTGATGACTAACAACATATTCTTAAAGGTTCATTCATTCACCTATTCAAATATTTATTAAATACAAATTAAATATTTGCAGTGAAAGATAAATCAAACATCATCAGGGTGTCTGTCAGTTTCCAAACCAGACCCAGATCTCAATGCCTAGAACATCCCAATGCCAGTCCATAGCTCTGGCTGGTACATGATGTTCCTTCTGTTGCCTTAGGTACATAGGGTTTTAGAAGAGAATATAGTTTCATGTTCTTTATTTTCCTGTGAAACCTACCAAACTCCAAAGAGCAATGCCAATGGAGCTATGGTTTCAGCAGGGATGAGACAAAGGTGGGGGAAAATGTTCAAAGCCAAGCCCAGCAGACACCTGGGTAAACATAGCAGTACCGCACTTGAGGGTGCAATGGCTGCACTCCATTTGGATGTTCATTCATCAACAGTGAAGCTGACTATGGAAAAACATTCTGTCAAATGCAGTATCAAGTATTGACCTCTGAGAATCCCAGGTTCACACCGTGTGCAAAGCACAAAAGGCAGAGGCCTGCTAGGAGCTAAGAATCTGCTCTCTAAGCTGCTTCCCTGTGGCTAACCTGCGAATATTGGAACAGTTCTGGATTCAGATCTCACCTCCGCAGTTCCTTGAAAGGAAGGACTGGCTGTATTTTGCCTTTCTTTGTATCCTCCAGCACTTAACACAGTGTCTGGCACAAAGTCGGCTCTTGATAAATGCCAGCTGACTGAGTGGTCATTTAGCCTGGATGGGCCTCAGTTTCTTCCTTTGTGAAATGGGAAACTAGGGGGTCTCTCAATTTGTGAGCCCATCAGTCTATAAGCTCACCTATCTGCATTGCCCTTAACTCACAGAAACATACATTATAAGACAGAAATATGCCATAGGACAGAGAGTACTTAACATTCATTTTTAAGCACTTATGTTCCAGGCACAGTGCTAAGGACTGGGGATTATTTTTAAGGCAAAAAAAAAATATTGTACTTGTCCTTAAGGAGCTCACATTCAAGTGAAACAATCTATAAATACAGTTTATATCAGATATGTAGATATATGTGTGCATATATACATTTCAGTTGTTTAGTCACATATGACTCCTCATGATCTTGTAGACCATCCTGTCCAGGAGCTTTTCTTGGCAAAGATACTAGAGTGGTTTGTCATTTCCTTTTCCAATGGATTAAGGCAAACAAAGATTAAGTGACTTGCCCAAGGTCACACAATTTATAATTGTCTGAGGCTGGATTTGAACTCAGATGTTCTTGATTCTAGGACCAGCGCTCCATCACTAAGCCACCTAGCTGCCTCCTGTGTGTGCATGTGTATGTGAATATATACACATACATGTATATACAGATATGTGTAGATATACAATAAGTGGAGATTATTTCAGTGGGAAGGCACTGTCAATATGAAAGGGTATTGGGGAGAAGACTAGAAAAAGCTTCCTACAGAAGGCAGATTTAAGCTTAGTCTTAAAGGAAGCCAAGAGGCAGAGGAGAGGAGATATCTGTCATGGGAGACAGTTAGTGAAAAAAGGCAGCAGATGGAATGTTGTGCTCAAGGGTTATCAAGAAGGTTAATGTCACTGGAAGGAAGTTAAATGTAAAAAACTGGAAAGGTAGGAAGTGCCAAGCTGTGAAGAGCTGGGGTTTCTTGACTGACATGGTCCGACCTATACTTTAAGGAAATCACATTGGGAGCTGAGTGGAAAATTAATTGGATGGGAAGGGACTTGAGACAGATAGACCAACAAAAAGGCTCCTGCACTAGTCTAGGCATGAGATAAAGAGGACCTGTGCTAAGGAGGTGGCTGTGTAAGTGGAAAGTCAGGTATATATTGGAGAGATGTTGTAAAGTGGAAATAAGAAAACTTGATCAGAGTTTGAATACAAGGGGAGCACAAAAGAAGTGATGCAGCCATTGTGACTCTGGGTGATGTGGAGGACAGTGGTACCCTTAGCTAGAATAGCAAAATGGTCAAGAAGATGGGGTTTGTGGGGAAAGATGATGAGTTATGTTTCAGGCATGTTAAGTTTGAGATGCCTTGACCTGAGGTCCAGTCCAAGTTGTTCTTGAGGCAGTATGGCTGCAGCTTAGCAAAGACATTGTGGCTGGATAAGTACATCTTTATAGGGTTGATCATTGAACCCATGGAAGTTACTGAGATCACCAAGCAAGATGATATAGAATGACATGGGGAAAAGACCCAAAACCAACCCTTGAGGGCCATTCACAGTTGGTGGGAATGACCTGGATAAAGATCTAGAAAAGGAAACTGAAAAGAACAGTAAGAGAGGAAGAAGGAGAACCATGAGAGAGGAGCCACAAAAGACTAGGGAGGGGGCAGCATCCGGAAGAGGATGATCCACAACATCCAAAGTTGCATAGAAAGGTTAAGAAAGATAAAGCTTAAGAAAACACCATTGGTGTTGGCAATGAAGAGATCATTGGTAATTTAGGATGGTGTAAGGCTGTTGGGAAATGGGGTAGTAACCTCAAGTTTGTTTTGCTCATGTGCAGAATCAGCATAGCGTGCTAGATTTGAAGTCAGGGTCTGAATCTTGCCTCAGCTAGTAACTAGTAGCTCAGCTAAGATACTAGCTGAGTAGTCCCACTGGGCCTTTTGGGGTATGTAAAATGAAGGGGTTGGAACCCCCAACGTCCAAAGTCTCTTCTGGGATCCTATGATTCTATGAAACCAAACCCTTAGGATAGAATTATAAGGCTGGAAACCTGGATAAGTCCATCAGTGAGGCTGGTTCCCATTGGTATGTCAAGGTTTGACTTTGATTTATATCATTTGTGGGCTAAACATCATGAGTTTTTTCACTTGATCCTTCCGTAAGCACCTGATACCTTTCACCATCCCAGTTGCCCTCTTCTCAGTCCTCTCCCTTATCAATGTTCTTCTTAAAATGTGGTATCAAAATCTGAACATAATATTCCAGATGTAGACTGGGCCAGCTCTTCCCCTAACTGTGTAGAAAATAAAAATCTCCACTTTATTATTGTTACTGGATCATTTCATTTGTGTCCTAATCTTCGTGATTTCATTTGGGTTTTCTTGGCAAAGATACTGGAATGGTTTGCCATTTCCTTCTCCAGTCCATTTTATAGATGAAGAAACTGAGACAATCAGGGTTAAGTGACTTACCCAGGGTCAAACTAGTAGTGCCTGAGGCCAGATTTAAACTCAGATCTTCCTGACTCCAGAACTGACATTCCATCCACTGTAAACTGCCTTCAGTTTACTTATCTGCAAAATGATAAGCATGGACTAGATCATTTCTAAGGCCCTTGTTTGACCTCCCATTGATTCTCCAAGTGTCTTAGATAACTGACTTTGCTCTTTGATAGATATTGGCGCAACTGAAATTCTGTGATATGTCTCCTCACAACAACAGCTATGGTAGTAATGACAGCAGTCATGTTTATAAAATATCTTAAAGTTCCAAAGTGCCTTGCAGACCTTATCTCATTAAATAAGGCTGCTCTTCAAATAGCCTTCCCCGGTACAGATAAGAATGATATTGCAAGCTAGGCAAATAAAAAGGATGGCCTATTACTTGCTTGATTTTACTACCAGGATAATCTAGTTTATTCATTTCTGAGGCTGACATGCACATTTGCCAATTGCATATATATTTGCAAAGTTCACCTTAAAAAATTTACAACACAGAATTTAAAGGTACAAAGCCCTGAAATCTCACAATCACTGTCTCAATTCCAAAGAGAGCCACCAAATTTGAAAGAGAAATATGCTACTGGGGTTGGGCTTTTGTTATTCTTTTAGGTAAATCTCTTCTCAGCACTAAACACAGGAAGGGAGCTGACTTTCAGCTGATCAGAATGCCAACAGGAAGCAATGTGTTCTGACCCTGATTTATACTCCTTCCAGCTCCATACCCCAAACGGAACAGACTCTTCTTAGCATAATAGGAACATTAGAGGGCTGCAAATAAAGTGCATGGATTTTAAAATATTATTGTTTATTGTGTCTACCCTTGAAAAACTTACTATTTATGGATTTGCTGCCTAACCATGCATCTCTATCTCTCTAGATTCTGGTATTCTGCAGTGCACTTGGAAATATACTTGAAACTTTTAGAAACATTTAATAAGAATCTCAGCTTCAAATCCTCATCTGTTTCTGAAACTCCATTTGGTGTAAAAGCAATACTTCCATGTTTATTCTTGGCTTAAATACTTTGTATCCATGAATCAACTAATAGTACCGTCCATGACTGCTAAGAGAGATGCAGAGGGAACCAAGAAAGCAGGTGGATGCTGTTGCTAAGGAAACCACTTACCTAAAATCCACAGTACATCTGTCTCCAGCAAAACAGAGACTTCTGCCTCCATGACTCTTCTCCCCCTTACTAAACAGAGTGGGGAAATTGTCATCAAGTATTTTGAATTAGAAGTTGTCACACAGCAAGGTGGATCTCTTGGATACCATAGACAGCTGCTTCCATCCTGCCTGAGGTAGGACTACCCTAGCAACATTTACAACTTAAGTTTCTATGGTAGCTTCCAATCTACAAAACGCCTTCCTGATAGCCATGTTGGGGCAGCATGGTATGTAGGAAAGAGCAATGGATCCAAAGTCAAAGGTTCAAACCTTGCCTTTAACATTTACTAACTGCATGACTTTGATGTTTGTTTGTCAATTAACATAATTGGGTCTCAGATTCTTCATCTACAAAATGAGGAAGCTTCAAGTACAATTGTCCCCATTTTTAAGATCAAGAAACTGATTCTCAGAGAAATTAAGCTAGACAAATAAAGTAGATGTTCTATTACTGCATTTTACTATCAGGATATCTTCTAGTTTAGTCATTTCCGGGGCTGCCAGAGAGTGAGGACTGTGAATATATATGAAAGTTAGTGACTTGAGCATGGTCACACAGTTAGTTAAAGGTAAACAGAAGAGGTGAGGCGAGAGAAGGAGGAACAATGGTCAGCCACTTTTCGAAGTCTTCTGAAGTGATCTGACATCCTAGGAATTGATGTCTATTTGAGACAGTTAGATCCCAAGAGCAAGTGGCTCTCTCTAAAAGGGAAGATAAGATGGGCAAGAAATCCCACTTACAGGAGAGGGAGGAAAATGGGATAATGGAGTAACAAATTTAGAAATAAAAGGGATATTGTCCAGTTCCTTCAGTTAATCCAAATCCTTCATTTTCCATATGAGAAAACTGAGGCCAAGAAAAGGTAGATTATAAGGCCTTTACTCTATGGATTTGCTGCAAAACCATGGATTTCTCTATATTCTGGTGTCCTGGAATGTACTTGGAAATAGACGTGACACTGTTGGATACATTGACAAGAATCTCAGTTTTGAATCCTTGGATCTGTTACATAACCACTGTTTGGTGTGGAAGCAATACTTCCATGTTTAACCTTCTAGTGTCCCCTTCTTCCTAATTTCCTTGTGTTTGTGTTGTTTATAGTTTATATACCATATACTCATGTATGTACATGTTTTCTCTCCTGATAGAGTATAAACTCCTTGAGGGCAGGGACTCTTTTATTTTTGTTATGCTTCTGCTGCCTAGCACAGTGCCTGGTACATCAAAGGCGCTTAATAAAGGCTTAGTGTTTGCTTGACCAAGGTCACACAAGTAAAAAGCAGCAGAGGCAGGCCTGAAATCTCAAGGGAAGGAAGATGAAAAATATGAAGGGCAAATTCTAAGCTTAACAAATTCTGGGAAGTGGAAGTAGGTATTCAATAAACATCCATTCAGATTGAAAGATCATGCACTAAAGTCAAACAAGATATGCACATACTCTAGTCATCTTTTATCAATGTGGTCCAACAGGACATCAGCTGCTGGCTTAATGAGCAGACTTTCAATTCCGTCTAATAAAAGAAATTATAGGGGTGGCAAGGTATAAAGCACTGGCCCTGGAGTCAGGAGGACCCGAGTTCAAATCTGGACTCAGACACTTAACACCTACTAACCATGGGACCTTTGGCAAGTCACCTAACCTCAATTGCCCTGCCTTTCCCCCTCCAAAAAAAAGCAAAAAAAAAAAGACTATTATAATATCCCAGGCATAAGATGATGGTATAAACCAGGAAGCTGGGTATTCTTTTTCTCTCTCAACAGACTCTATAAGCTCATTGAGAGCAAGAACTGTTTAATTTTTGTCATTGTATCTCCAGAGCCCAGAACACTGCTGGAAACACAGTAGGTGATGCCAACAGTATAACATCTCTGCTCTTTTAGTTTTCTCGTCTGTAAAACAGAGACAGTAATAGTATATACTTACCAGTGTTGCTATGAAGATCAGAGATCATATTCTCAAAGTGTTGTGCAAACCTTAAAGTATTATGAAAATGTTAGCTTATTTAATTAATATTTCTTAAATTCAGTTAAATATGATTATGTTCTATCTTGCACCAAATTGAGATTACCCCCAAAAGGCAGTCAAGTGACTTGTACATTGAGTAGCACTTTTTCAGCCATAAGTATGAGTATATAAATACAGGATGACCTAAAAGTCTTAGTGCAGTTTAAAGCTTACAGATGCACTAAAGTCATTGGGAATATCCTGCGCCATAATGGGGCAGGGGAGGGGGCAGATTGAGAGCCTCAACTGAGCTCTCTGAAGGGATCAAGGAAGACCTCAGAGAAGAGGTTGTACTTGAACTGAACTTTGAAAGATTCCAGGGATTCCAAGGGCCTGAGGTTTGAAGGAGGACATTCTAGGAGCAGGAGGCAGCTTTGCAAAGGTATGGATCCAAGTGAGATTAGCATGAATAAGGAATGACAAGTTCTGTTGGAATATAAACACATAGACTATGCAGAATATTCCTGGAAAGGGAGATTAGAGCCAGGTTTTGAAGAGCTTTGAATGCCAGACAGTGGAGTTGCCATTGTATATCAGACACAATAGAAAACCCTGAAGCTTTTGAGAGCATCAGACCTGTGCTACAGGCATGTCAGGTTGGCAGCTGTGCAAGGGATAGACAGAGAAGACAAATAAGAGAGGGGGAGGATGGGAAGCAGAAAGACCTATTAGGAGGCCAATGTAATCTACCAGATGAGGAGGATGAAGGTTTGAACTAGGTGACTTATTAGAGTGAAATGGAATGAAATAGAAAAGCATTTTTTTCAAGTACTTAATATGTGTCAAGCATCATGCCAAGATTTTGGAATACACAAAAGCAATCACACAATCTCTACTCTCTAAGAGCTCACATTTTGAGCAAGGCAACACCTATAAGAGAACTCAGTTACAAGGCTAATGAAAAGCTCCTGTATACTTTAGTATGCAGCAGTAGAGCAGATGGCAAGGTCCAAGGGTGCTTAGGTTGTTACACTGTTGAGAAAGAGAAATCATAGTGTGAGCTGTTAGATTGGAAAGAAAAGATGTGAGAGATGCTGTGAAGGCAGAATCAACTTAACTTGGCAACTGATGATTTGGGGGATGGAGTAAAGGAGAGGAAAGAGTCGAGGTGACTCAGAGGTAGTGGATCTAGACTCCCTTTTGTACATTGGCCAACTATGAATGAGTCATTCATCTGCTACTATTAGCTTGCCAACTCTAACACATATCACTTCCCAAGACTATTTTGCCTAGATTGAATTAAATTGTAAAGGAGGGTAAATACTAAGGGAAAAAAAGAAAATATATATGCTGTTTAGCACAAACTTTAAAACATAGACATCATTCATATCTAAGCCCAGTTTAGTTCAGATAAAAAGAGATTAAAAATCAGAAACCCAAAGTTCTACCACTGCTTCTGGGTGATCCAGAATGAGTTTCTTTGCCTCCTTATGCCTCATTTCTTCTTAACAGCTCAGGCAAACACTGAGAAGCTAGCAAGTTGAGTAGTAGTTTCCAAAGAAAAAGAATCCATCAATGATCACCTATGATTTATTATAGGACAAATTTGTTACAGTTTAGACATCCAGATACATGACAAGAAATAGATATTTTTCCATCTTAAATGAATTCTGTAATTTTATAAACTAATTTTGAGTCAGACATATGTTTGATAATTACCCCTTTTCCATGTTTGCAGAAAGTTAGTTCATATGTCAATATTATTTTAAGCATGTAGAGCCTTCTGTTCTCTCCCTCAATTTGAGGGAAAATTTGAAGTTACCATTAAAATTCCAGAGTGGGAAAAGAGCACAATGGAATTTGTTGATGAAAAAAGAAAAATTTTCTAATGTCATCATAACAAATCCAGGACATAGCTCAGCTTTCTGAACTTGCTAACCTAATGATAACAATATAGCATATTCAATATGGATGTTTCTATTTAAGCTGATGGAACAGATTTCCATAATTCCCACTCTCCTAATATTCAATGCTTAGGGTTGTAAGGCATCAATTCTGAATCTGTAATTTGACGATTGTGAGTCAAAGCTTTTCCCTCTGGTTTAATCAATGGGAACCTTACAGAGATTCTTTATTGAAACAGGGAAAAGAACTCTTGTACTTTAGAAATCAGACACACTCAAAAAGAAAATTTCCACCAGTCCCTGAGTTTTAGGGATAAAAGGGATCTCAGAGATCATCTGATTCATCCCCAAATATTTACATTCTCCAGATTATTATTTCAAATCGATCCATTTTGATCTGTGGTCCTGATCCCTCGGTGACCTATGCAATGAAGAATATTAGCTTGTTGGCTTCCCTCAATCAATATTTCTTTTTATTTTCACTGGACTTTGTTCAAGTCTGCATCATTATCCATTCTGCCTTTTGTTCTTCCCATTATTTGGTTTAAATATGAGTTGTTCTCAAAGATCATTGGTAATTCACATAAAATATAGTCCTGTTACTTTTCTTTTCTTTAAAAGGAACACGATAATTGCAAACGGCCACAAACGAAGCTGAAAATAACTCCCCAGGCAGTCGTGCATTAGGAATTAGATTAAAATGAGCCCAATTTATTTTTAAATGACCTGGTAATTTGTAGAAAAAGATTTAGGCTGCTTAAATTTTCATCAGTAGAAAAGTGTAAGACTCATGAACACCACCACTGAGGCACAAGAACAGGTTCTTTTACCCCAAGAGAACAGGGAGATGGGAGGGGTTTTTGATGAATTGCCCTTCTAAGGTCTTGATTTGGAAAGTCATAGCAGGGGAACCCACCTAATTTGGCATGAGCTAAATCCAGTTAAGTTTTCCAAGTAAAATCAGGTTTGGCAACCTAGGATGTGCTGACCCAGAAGTGGAAGTGTTGAATTCATCCCTTAGAACTAATTTTCTGATGTAGATTTGAAATGAAAAGTCAAGAATTTTGAAGATGCCTCTTCAGCCTTCATTCCCGACATGAAGGATTAAAATCACAGCTCAAGGGAACGATGTTATATAAGCCTCCTCCCATGTGCTCAGCAGCACAGAGGCTCAGCAGGGTGCTGGAAGGAGATACAAGCACACTTATCTTGGAAGAGTCCCGTATTTTTCTCCTTTCCATTTAATGCCTCAGCATTATTGCAAGATGAGACTAGAAAGCAAATTCTCTGGAGCCTTCCATGAAAAGTATTTCTCCTGCCCTCCCACCTTCATAAAACTAAAGTTTAAGGCAAGTTAAACAGCTAAAATACAAATATTCAAACTTGTTTCATCACTAGGAGTGACTAGACCAATAGTTCTTTAAAAATAACAACCTCACCACAGAACTAAGGTGACCCAAGAGTCTCAAAGGCTATGCCCACGGACCATACACTCTGATGAGTCTTACCTTGCTAGAAAAGCAGTGAATTCAATCCTGATAACAGACCATGTCTGCTTTCCAGGCACCAGCAGAGCTCAGTACAGAAAAACTGATCACTGACTGACCACTTGGTAGTAAAGTTTTTGGCCATGTTAACTGATGAAAAAACTATAAAATGGATCTCAATCCCATGCTACCTATTTCTGTCTCAGCAATGAGAGTTACAGACAATTGGAGAAAGAAGGAATATGGTTGCTAAGAATCTCATGGCTTTTAAATCATCTATAAACAACTTAGTTATTGGTAAATGGAAGAGCCTTGCCCAGTGACCAACAGAGGAAATGCTACTGGAGAAAATGAATCATAGCAATTTTGACAGTTTAGCAGGAAGGAGAAGTGAGAAAATACTAATAGAAATGCTCTAATCATTATACTTTTGGTAAAATTCAATGTAAAAAATTTCAAGTGAGTCATACTAGATCTATGCCTTATAATTTGAGACAAACCGAGTTTGCTTTCAATATATATTGCTGCCTAATTCTGGGGGATTTTTTTACATTTACTGTTCCTAAGTGAATTAAATCATCCAGTAGTCAAAGCCAATTCAGAGAACTGTATTTCAGGGAGAAAAAAAGTAGCTCCTCCTGTTAATAGTAGATGTCCACTTCTTTTGTTTGTTTGGTTTTTAGTCATCTGTTGGGAGAAAGGAAGCCATTGAATGTTATCAAGCAACAGAAGGGCACAGTCAGATTAGTACCTAAGAAAGGTCAATTTTTGTAGTAGATGAACTGAAGAGGGAGAGACTAAAAGCATGAAAAGCGAATAAGTAGTTGTAAAAATAATCAAGATGATGTCCCACAAAGGCCTGCACTAGGATGGTAACATGTGAGTGGAGAGAAAGAGAATGGATAGAACAGATGTTATGGAGATAATATCAGCCCAGATGTTAGGAGCTTACTCACTTGGGCATCCATTTTATGGCTATCTTGTAATTGTCAACTAACATCTCATTACCTTATAATTGGAAGCAAGGACATCTTTCATCTATTAATCTCCAGTCAAAGTAATAGATTTGATGAAGTCACATGACAGGATTGAGGTAATAGCTTTCTGCTACTAACAAAATTGTACCTCCTTCAGTTAAAACTGTGGCAACACACACACGCGCACATACACACACACACACACACACACACACACTCATGCATACTCATGCCAATAAAACTAGAAATGCAGAACATATAAAGCCTCCAGCCCCCATGAGTTCATATATGGTGAACTATAGACTCTAGCAAGAAGGAAGAGAGGAACACATGATCTGATTAGACCAGAAATAGGTAGTAGGACTTAAGGATGTGCAGGTATTAATGCCATTTCATTCTGAAAAGGAAAACCAAGATTTCTGAATCTACAGGACTCTACAAAAGTTCTTCAAAGCAGACCTAAATGCCTAGAGAATAATGAAATTATTATCTCTTTGAATATTCTTAAATATGGTATATGTAAAGCTCTAACTCTACTTAACAAAGTTAAGAGAAAGAGAAGGGAAGGGGAGAGCTTCAGACTCAAAAAGGCCCATAGCTAGAATGCATCTAGATATGTACCTTAATTCATGGGATGGCCCCAGGACCATCATGGGTTCTAGCTAAGCAAGATAAGAGACCTTAACAGGTGGAGGAGACTAGGCAAAACTGCAAAGTGGACAACGTTTGCTTTATCAGTCTTCCACCTCCCCTTCTGTCTCTCCTCAAAAATAGGGATAAATTCTTTTAGGGATTACCCAAGGCCCCCATGTTGGCCCTTGCCTTTCTGTTCCCCTCAAGCAGTTGACCTTTCTCTCTTTCATCTCTGCGAGCAAATGACACTGACAGATGGTGAACTAAAGGGAATCAGGCCAGGTGAACATAGTTGGATAACAATGCTAGTTTAATGGAATAATATAATTTATTATATTGCTTTCTGGTTTATGGATGGAAAGTTTCACAAAGTTTGAATCACCAGTTTCTCATAGATGCACTCAGCTAAACATAGATATCAGCAAAAGATCTTGACAACCAACTAGAAGAGATCAGACTTTTTTCATATTATTTGACCACACTGGTACATGCTGTTGCCCTGAGGGCAAATGAGTTAAGATTTGGATTTTTGCTCACATCTGGGGTCTCCCAAAAGGGGAGAGTAGTAAGATACTCAACATATAGTGATAATCAGGTATGGAAGAGGCATTTATTTAGCAAATACAAAAGAAATGCTAAGTACATGCTCAACACCAATACAACTGTGTGGACAGAAAAACTTAAAACAGCATTCAATAACTATGGAAGCTGTTACTTAAACCTCATTTACACAGGAAGCATTTTGTAGGACTGCTAAGTAAGCATTTTACATTTTGCCTCCCCTCTGCACTGTCCCTCTCACATTAAATATAACACAGGATCTGGAACTCATGCTCTTGTTGATTGTAGCCTCTTCCAAGGACACTAAAGTAGTTTTCCAGGAAATCCTCCTTTTGCCAAATATAACATTTCCTCTTTGGTTTATAAAGTCCTTCCTAACCTGTTCCCCTCCCACTTTTCCAAACTTCTTGCTTTCCATCCATGTACATTATGATCCTCTGACTTCTGCCTCTTTACTCTTGCTCACATAAGATGCTTCATCTCTTACTGTAGGTATTTTCCCTGATTGCACCCCATGCCTGGAATTCTCTCTCTCTTCATGTCTACCTCTTTACTTCCCTAAAACCTAACATAATATCCCGTCTTCTATAAGAAGCCTTTCCAAATTGTCCTGTATGTTAGCACCTTCCCTTTGAAATTATCTCTGATTTATCAGAGAGAGAGAGAGAGAGAGAGAGAGAGAGAGAGAGAGAGAGAGAGAGGGAGAAAGAGAGAGAGAGAGGGAGAGAGAGAGAGATCTTGTTCATACATAGTTGTTTGCATGCTGTCTTCCTCATTATACTGCGAACTATAATGGCAGAGACTGGTTTTTGTCTTCTTTTTTATGCTCAGTACTTAGCATGGAGTCACTTAACAAATATTTGTTTTATTAACTTGATGTGCCACCAAGCAGTTCAAACCCAAGAATTCAAGGAGTGCCAAAATTCAGTTCACAAGGTGACATCCAAGCCTGAACATGTGAAGTGTAGGACTGATGCTTCCAAAAAAGGCATCCCAAAATCCAGGATTATACTTACTAAGGCAGATATAGGCTTTGACGGCCATATACTCTTAGACACATGGCAGCTAGGGTGAGGAATAGGACAAGCTGCCCTGTCCATCACCTCATAGGGGAAGTCTCAAAGCAACAAGATATCAAATGGAGGATAAAAAGAAGAGAGGGTCAGGGGAAGAATAACTCCCTACTTAAAAATCCATTAAATCATCAGTTTTTCCTGCTCAGTGGCCAATAAAGAAATGACTTTGACATCTCCAAAGTACCCTATGGAACAGATTTATGGTATGAAGCCAGATGTTCCATCACCTCCAAAGCACTCAGGCACTGAGTCAAACAGGGACAGCAGGAATCCTGGAAAATAGCTCTGCATATGTTCTGTGAAACAACTGTTTACACAGATGAGGAAACTAAAGTTCTGACAGGATAAATGACTTGCCCCTAGTCAGATAATTAGGAAAGGAAGCTAAAAGAACCATCCTGTTGTCCCTTACCAAGCTCTTCCTTGGAAATATAGAAAATGTAGCAACATCCTAAGGAATGATTACAAATTATCTAGGACAGAAGTAAACTTGGAAAAGACAGGGAAAGAAAGAAGAAAAAAGCCATAGTAAAGAATTGTAGCTACTGCTAAGAGATAAAAGGAAATTAGAACCCAGAGGTCAGAGAAATACAAAATACCCTATAATAACTTGAAGCTTTAATCATTGTAGAAATGAAAAGGAGAGCTATCTACCACATTGTGTTGGGATTTCATGAACAGAAGATTTTCCAAAGACCAAGGAATACAGTATGGGATGTAGTTGGATGGGATGATTTCACCATGTATCTTAGAGAAGGAGGGAACAAACGCACCTAGAAAGTCAAGAATAAATGAAGTTGGGAAGTAAATAAAAATTATAGCATTTTCTATTTCTTCTAATAAAACTTTTTAGATGCATTTTTAGAAATCTCCGTACTACCCTCTATCGGATGCTTTAGAGGAAAACTATGAATGGGACAGAGTTCTGGGATAATAATTTACTCATTAGGTCAATACAGTCAACCCATTGCTCAAATATTCGTGGGAACTGGCTATAGCAGCCTACTTCTAGATTTCTTCAGTATCCCTTGGGGGAATCAACAAGACTCCAGTCACTCATAGTCTTAATTACTCTGTTATCAATTATTGACACCAGAATCACTTAATGAATGCAAATTATAGTTTCCTCAATAGTTTCTTTAATTTTTTTCTTTTCTCAACCTAATTAAACCTCACCAATTAATTGAAATAAAACCGAAATGAAGAAAATATGGTATCATTTATATGTGCAGAGCTATTCATGTCTCTTTTCCCCAACCTGCTTTTTCTTCCCAGGCAAAATTAAGCAAAAAGCAAGAATTCATTTTAAAGCAATTCAATAGATTGGATCATTTAGTGATGTTATATAATTAGTCTTATGACAGTACACATTTAATTAAATTAGGGGAAGTAATTAATTAAATGACTCAAAAGGATGAAAACATCAAAATTAACATACCACTGACATTAATATGTCAAAAAGAGAATGTCATCGTGTATACAAATACTTTTAAAATGAAATTCTTGTAAAGAAATAAAAATGTGCTGTTTATTCCATATTAAATTTGCCCTGAAACAGCAGGTTGAGTCCAAATAAGCTTTCAAATCCTAGGGACAAGAAAGATTACATATCCCTTGAGTTTCTGAAAAAAAAAACTTCCATAAGAAGAATTTAAGAGCAGAAATTCAGTAGCCCAAGTCATGGAAGCTTCCTTTTGTAAAGGATTTATTAATGCCTTTTATTTTCTACACCTGACATATTCTAATATACCTCACCCCCATTAAACCATCCATTGTAAGAAACTAATAAACAAGAAAGATTAATCAAAACAAACTGGGGGAAAAAAACAAGTTTTATGACAGCAAATGCAAAATTCTATACACATTCTCAGCTCTCCACAGAAGAGAACTATCTGAGAATATTATCTGCTTTCTGGAACTAAGATAAGTTCATTGAAATTAATCTGAATTTAGGTGTCTTTTAATTTTGTTTTCATTTAGAATGATTATAGACCTTTTGTATTGCTCTCCTGATTCTCCTAACTTCACTCCATATCAGTTCATACAAGTTTACCAACATTCTCTGAATTCTTCATATTCATGATATCCTAGTAGTTGGTAGTATTCTATTATATTCAAATTCTATAATTTTTCCTCTTTCCCCAATTGACAACTACCCATATTCTTTCTAGTTATGTTTTTTAGTAAGAGGAAAAGTACTTTTGTGAATGTTTTGACAAATATGAGGATTTTCTAGTTTTTACCACTTCAGGATATGTGTCTAAGAGTGGGCCACTTGGTCAAAGGCTAATAATTTAGTAACTTTTCTTATGTAAATCCAAATTGTTTTCTAGTATGATTGGACCAGTTCACACCTTCCATCAGCCACTCCAACACTGACTATTCTGTTAACATCTTTTCCAGTTTGATTTGTGTGAGGTGAAACCTCAGAGTTTTACTATCTTGCATTTGTATAATAATTAACAATTTTAAGTATTTTCCATACAATGTCATATGTCAATGACAGTTGACCTTTTTTTAAGTTGTGTCTGTCTGTCTGTTTCTGTGTCTTTGGTTTTACATATCTTTTAAGAACAACTACTGAAGACTAGCTAACTTATGTCTTTGTATCCACAGAGTATTAACAGTGTAGAGCATATAGTAAGAATTTAATGAATGCTTGTTAATTGATTGATTAGTTGGTTCTTGGTCAGATACTCATTCCCATTTCCCTTAACCCTTCCCCTCCCAACTTGCAAACTAACTCCACCCAACCCTTCCATTGTGCAAATGCCCATTCCACAGGAAACAAACTTCCCTTCATATCAAATCATTTCTTCTCCCACTTCTTCCATCTACTAGATAGTACTGAAATGACTTCTCCCTTCCCTGCCCCACTCTACCCCCATTGATGACACAGTCTCACTGGCCACCTTATCCAATACTGGCTATATCTTCATTCATTCTCTTTGGCTCACTGGTTGAGGTGAGGGAGTTGAAACACTCCTTGCTCCTCATTGCCAATTCCAGGTTCTCCCCCTTCTTCCATCACTTTGTAACCTCTTGGCATTCATGGATTGAGTGGCTACATTAATGAAATCATGTTTCTAGTCTCTTAAATTCTCTGACCCTCCATTTTCTCATTGGTAAAATAGAAATAAAAGTACATATAATACAAATTTGTTAGTTCTTGTATGACTCAAATGGCACAATGTACATTAAGCCATTTACAAACTTTAAAACAATCATGTTAAAATTGTATCTTGTTCTGGTCTCCCTGACTACTATCTCCCCTTTCTAGGTAGTATAGTAAGTTTATAAGTAACCAGTATAAATAGTACTAGCATGAAGTGAGATTGCAAGGGGGAGCCTAGAAGTCACATACATACTTCCCCAAAGAACAAAGGAACATAATTTGCAAACTGTATCACATATTAACCAAAAATCACATCCTGAGTACATATGGTAAATCAAAGGAATCCATCTAGACCTTGAGGTTAGGACTTTTTGCTCCTACATTTGTTAATCTTAGATAACCTACAAGCATTCACTATAAGACCAGAAGAACATAAAATGTTGCTGATATCTTTGAGACAACATGGACATTTTAACTTTAAAGATTTTTTTCAGACTTTGAAAAAATCTGAATATGTTCATGAACTTATCCCAAGGTGACACAGAGAAGAGTTAGTCAATCCACTACCAAAACTCCATAAAGAGATCCCAAACTCCTAACCCTGGAACAATCTTCTATTTCCATCATGGTCCATGTTGCTGAGTGCTCCCAACTCTAATCCACAGGTACATGAGTGAATTTCTATGCATTTCCCCTCTTTGTCTTTCCACCCATCCTCATCCCCACATTATCTGCCTTGGTACTTCTTCCCCATACTGTCTCTGTACTTTCTGTGCCTTATTAAAGTGTGATTGAAGCATTATTTCTCACTGCTATCATGTTTTTGCCCCATGCATGCCTGCCCCATTTCATAGTTCCATAAATGAATTAAAAATTTATGAGTGTATGTATGTATGTATATATATATATACATATGTACACATATATATTTATAAAACATATATATACATAAGTGTATTTATATTTACATATATCAGTTACTAGTTTGAGTATGGATTTCATTTATGTGTTATAATATCTGATTTTTCATGTTTTTAATTCCTCCTCCACTAAATAGTAAGATTGTGGAGGACATGACATAAACCTTATTCTGATTTGATTCCCCCTCTACAGCACAGTGTCTTGTATATGTAGTAGGCACTAAAGAAATATTTGTTTATTTGACTTGATAATACTTGTGTTCTGTCTGAAACAACAAACTGGCAAAAACCAGACTCAAGAAGCACACAAATACACACTTCCTATAATAAAGCCACTAGAAGCTTATGATGCTGTTATACACTGCCATTCTCAAAATAAACTATAGAAAAAGTGGAGAACATTCGACAAATAAAGAAAAGATAATTGAATGAAGCCTGTCAAATATTCCTCCAAGGATTCTCCATCCACCAAAATGCAATGCTGGATTGAAACTGAAATAAAAACCTTTCATTATTCACTACATTGATTACAAACATGGCATTGGACTTGGAGTCTAGAAAACCAGTATTCAATCCCACCTAACACCCCTGTATCTGTGCAACCCTAAACAAGTTACTTAAATAAAAACTAATAATAACTATAATTGTAATAACCAACATTTGCATAGTTCTTACTATTTGCCAAGCACAGAACTAATCCCTTTGCAATTATCACTTCATTTTATTCTTATAACTACCCTAGAAAGTGAGTGCTGTTATCCCCATTATACAAATCAGAAAGTTATAGCAAACAGAGATTATTAAATGACCTACCTAGAGTCACATAGCTAATAAGTATCTGAGGCTGGATTTGAACTCAGATCCTCCTAACTCCAGGGTCAGTGATTTCCCTATTGCATCATCTAGCTGTCCTGCACCCAGTTTCCTTACCTGTAAAATTCAAGAGTGTGCCTTGATGCCCTCTAAGGCCCCTTCCAGCTCTACATCACTGGTCTTTTGATCCTAATGTTTTGTTTGGTTTGATTTTTTTAAGGTAGATTATATCAGCACAAATTTAAGCTGTCACCATCAACATTTTCTTAAGAATACTTTGCTGTGGGGTGGCTAGGTGGCGCAATAAATAAAGCACCAGCCCTGGAGTCAGGAGGACCTGGGTTCAAATCCAGCCTCACACATTTAACACTTACCACGTCATGTGACCTTAGGCAACTCACTTAACCCTAATTGGCCTGCTTCCCCCCCTGCAAAAAGCAAAGAAAAAAGAAAAAGAATGCTTTGATGATGTGATCCCATTAACTGGAGAATTCCCTTTCCCCATGCCAATCATCACCTCTGTATAGCATTTCATCTTTGGTTCTTTTCACCTCGTCTTTCCATTTGTCCTCCACAGAGATCTAAGATTCCATGCCTGCTGACTTTTAGTATCCCAAAACCTGAGGGAAAAGGAAAAATCTCAGACGCTATTTTCAAGGACAGAACTGCTGTTGACCTTGTGACAAAACTGTCATTGCCCAGGCCTTTCATGAATTCTGTGCCTAAGGCTTTAATTAGTTTGGAGCATAGACTAGCATGCAAAATATTCCCAGGGAAACACTGGCTTAGAAGAGAAATAGACACACACACACACACACACACACACACACACACAAATACCCAGGTCATAAAAACTCCCCAAAGTCATATTTTTTCTGCCACAAAAAAACTTACATGATGCTGTCTCCCTCTTGCTAACACAAGCACTTTTGTAGACATGGTACATGAGGCAATTGATGAAAACCAACCCAAATGCCTGGGCTCTCCCTGCTCTTATATGTTGAAACCAGTAACCCTCAGAATGGGAGAAAGGCTGATGCCCAATATACAGTAAGAATGTTATAAGTGCCCATTCATTTGTTCATGATGCCCTACTGGCATAGCTACATTGTTCTGCACCCACTTTAACTGCCCTGCCTCTCTCATCATGGAAACTTCTTAAATATACTCAAGACCTACTTCTAATCATTTTTATATTACAGAAGAAATAAAGTCGTACTTACTCCATGTGCTATCACTCATTCTCACTACATGACTAGTGAACTTCTTTTGCCAGTTATATACATCCTCAGTTGTATACTTTATCTTAACTCTCACCCACCAGTCATCACTGGTAGTATTCTGCATCATACTATACCTTTCCTAATGGTATAGCAAGAAAATGCCATCATAAGGATTTAATAAACGTCTTTTGTTTGAATAGCTGTTCAAATATTATTTAGTGCCTAATTCTGTGATAAGGGAAAAACACAGTTAGCATGAAGTCACCGTAGTCCCAGTCCTACTAGCCTTCAACATCTCATCTTGAAAGCACCCCAAATGGATGCTTTTAAATTCATAGGGGAGGGGGGCAGAGCCAAGATGGCAGCATAGAAGCAGCAAAGCACCACAGCTCCCACACAAACACGCTAAAAAACTCATAAAATCGGACGCTAAACAGATTTTCAAGCTCCAAAACTCTCCACAAGACAGAAAGCACATCTGTTGCTACAGGCAGCACGCGGGGCTCTTCGCAGCAGTCTGGGACCCGCGGCAGAAACCCCGGCCGGGTCAAGTCCTGGGGCATCAGGCGGGGAACCCTGGCTGCAGGAGAGCAGATCAGCTGCACTGGAGGCACAATTACCACATCTATCAGGCCAGAAGAAAAAAAGGCTAAGAGAAAGGTCAGTGGATTTTGCTAACTGGGGAGGAGAAGAACAGGTCCAGCCAAACTGCTCCCAGGGCAAGGAGGCAGCAGGAGGTGGTTGTACCAGCAGGAACGGAGCAGCCTCCACTGGGCTGCTTCAGAGTCCTCGGCCTGCAGATAGCAGGGGGGCTGATGCGACCCATCGAGGCCAAGGGTTCTTGCGTTGAGTGGCCTGGATCTGGATCGGGGTCTTGAGTGGTGGTCCTGGGGTGCGCTTTCAGTGAGCCGAAGCTGGGGGAGGAGCTGCAGCACCCCACTAAGGGCTCTGGCAGCTGAGAGGGCCCCAGCGATTTGGGACAGAGCTTTCCCCCTCCAGGAAGCAGAGTTCCACAGAGCTAAAAAACCAAGCAATTAATAGACTGGCCAACATGAGAAAAAGAAAACAGGCTAGGAACAGCAGTAAAACTCTAGAATCCTTTTTTATGGACAAAAAAGACCAAAGTATGGAGCAGGAGTCAGCTCA
>CM053599.1:37222016-37256442 GCA_028646575.1 Pseudocheirus occidentalis | reverse complement strand
TACAGTGGGATCAATGTTCTGGGCTGGGGGGTAGGGACAAAAAGGGGAGAAAATTTGTAACTCAAAACCTTGTGGAAATAAATGATGTAACCAAGTAAATAAATTAAAATTATTAAAAAAAATTCATAGGGGAGTAGACCAGAGCACCAAGATCACCCAAATCCAAAGAAGAATCTCTGCTTTCTAAGTAAATTGTATTTTATTTTATATCCTAGTCAAGGCAAGAAAGGAAATATGTGTCTCTATAGATTCAGTAAATAATACTAAAGTCATAGACATTTTGGAGAGCTATTCTCAAATGCTTGAAGAACTGGTACATGGGACAAATGCATCAGAATTTTTCTCACCTACCTAAGTGCACTTTGGACCATCCTTTGTCCCCATTAAAGTCTATAGGTAATGTGAACTATTTGTCTTCCTTTAAGACTGAGCTCAAATCCTATCTTCTGTGAGAAGTCTTTCCTATCCTCATGCCCCATATTGCCAATATCTTCCCTCTGAGATTATTTCCAATTTACCTTGTACATATCTTGTCTGTACTTAGCTGATTTCATTTTCTTTCTTCCTGTAGAATGTAATTTTCTTAAGAGCAAGGTCGGTGCTTTCCTTTTCTTCATAAACTTAAAAGTCAACCATGGTATCTTGTACATAGGAAATGCAAGATAAATGTTTTTAATTGACTTGATAAATACAAGGTCAATGAGAAAAAAGGAAGATTCCATACATACCAAAATATTTATAGCAATAGTTTTGGAGTAGGAAAGACCTGGAAGCAAAATACATGCCTGTTTATTAGGGAGTAGCTTAAGGAAATCCTGATACTCAAATTAATAGAGTATTATTTTATTGTAAGAAATTACAAATTACAGAGATACATTTTTTTTGCAGGAGGGAAGGCAGGGCAATTGGGGTTAAGTGACTTTCCCAAGGTCAAGTGTTAAGTGCCTGAGGCCAGATTTGAACTTAGATCCTCCTGACTCCAGGGCTGGTGTTCTATTCACTGGACCACCTAGCTACCCCAAAGTATGCACTTTAAATAGATGCCAAGTTCAGTTAGCACTAATGAAACAATTTAAACAATGGCTACAGCAACATAGTCAGAAAGAACAAGGAAAACAATCATAACTGAGTGCTTAGACAGTGTATTGGCCAACCTTAATCCCAAAGATGAGCTATGGAAAGACATTCCACTGCCATGGTCCTTGCAGAGATGGGAGCCTATGGGCAAGGAACATTGAAAATAACGTCAAACTCTTTGGAAATGTTAACTAATTATGTTGAAGTATTTTATTATTTATTATAAGGAATGATTCTTTAGGAAATGAAGGGGAAATGGATATATTTGGGAAATGAATGGAATATAAAACCAAAAGATATCAATGAAAATTATGTCAAGAAAAAAACCAGACTAATAACCTTGCAACCCCATGTCGCTGTTTATCCGCATCATACAGGTATGTTTTAGTTGTGATTGTTTCAGTAGTCACATCAAGTGTGTTTCACAGTTGAAGATCATTTTGTTCCATATTCGCCATGTTACTTTTCCCCTTGACCAGAATGTAGAAGCAAGATTTGCATATGCTTCAATTGCTTTCATACATTTCAGTAAGTAGCCAAATTCTTATGAGAAAGACAGTGATCTTGAAAATTGGCTCAAATTCTAAATTGATCTTTCATTAGTTTCCACAGTCCCAAGTGATGTTTTTCAATAGCATTAAAGGTACTGTCATTCAGTCATGTATGACTCTTTGTGACCTCATTTGGGGTTTTCTTGGCAAAGTTTCTGGAGTGATTTGCCAGTTCCTTCTCCAGCTCCTTTTACATATGAGGAAACCGAGGCAAACAGGGTTAAGTGACTTGCCCAGGGTCACATAGCTAGGAAGCATCTGAGGCCAGATTAGATCTCTGGAAGAGGACTCTTCCAGCCTCCAGGCCCTGCACTCTATCCACAGTACCATGTTGCTGTCCCATTAAAGAGGTATTAGTGTCAATTTTTATGATTACTTCTAGCTCAGGGATTCACTATCTCACCTGGAATATTGTAACAAAGTCATAATAGATATCCCAACTTCTAGGCTCTCCCCTCTCCTCTCCAGCTGCCGAAACACTTATAGTAAGTCACAGGTCTTACCATGTTTATGCCTACATCATAAACTGGCTCCCAACTGCTTATTAGATTAAATAAAGTTGTCTAAATTTGACATATAAGGTACCAAACAATTTTTGTGTATTTTTAATATATTTGTGTATAAGCAGCAAGATGGCATAGTGAATATCATTGGGCTTGGAGTCAGAAAGACCTGAGTTCAAATCCAGCCTGAGACACAAGTTGTATGACCCTGGGCAAGTCACTTAACCTTCAGTCTCAGTTTCGTCATATGTAAACTGGGGGTAATAATAGTACTTAACTCCTGTAAGGTTAAAAAATAATATATTTGTAAAGTGATTTAAAATTCTATATAAACACTAGTTGTTAATGTTGTTATTATTACTATTACATGCTATCCCCCCAATAGAATATAAGCTTGCAGAAGGCACTCTTCTATTTTTGTCTTTATAATTCCAACATGGAACACAATGTTTTGCACATAGAAAGCATGAGACTAAAATCACATCACAAAGTGCCAAAAGATTTTGACATTGCTTTCCACAATTAATGAGTTTCAGATACACAGAAAGCCTGTTTGGATATCTGGGGGGTGAGAGGGACTCATCATATTGGTAGACAGGGATTGCCTCCCTCCCTAGCAATCAACCAATGGGTGTTGGTTTCTATGAGTCTAGAGAATTGTATAAGACCTGGAGAAAAAGTAAAATTTACTGGAGTGGAAAGGTGTTTGATTTTGATTGCTTATAGGTAACTGCCAGTCTATCAAGAAACTTTTGTATTTTTTTTCTGCTGTGGAATAAAGGCCATTCTATACGCAATATTCAGTGTTACCTTGAGTCTCTGTCAAATCTAGGGAGCCTTTTGCACACTTATGAGGAATCTTAGACACAAACTGGGTTTGAGCTCTAATCTAAGACTTTCTAGAAGCAATGCTGGGTGAAGGCAAAAAGAATTAGTGATCTGGGAAGATTTGGAGAATGGGGGATTCCAAGACAAAATCTGGTCTGTGTAAATCTAGAGCCTGTGTTGCTAAGTCAGGGGTTAAAATTAAACTGAACTGAATTTATGAGCCAAAATTTATCATTTGTAACTTCTCTCCAATGCTTCTAGTTCCATTTTCTGAGGCCAAGAAAAATAAATAGAACCCAGCTGGCCAGTTAACAAACATTTATTAAGTACCTACTAAGTGCCAGATCCTGTATTAAGAGTCCACCCTCCAAATGATGGAATTTGAATGTTCAGACACAACCATCATGCCTCCCTTCTTATTTACTCTAGACCATTGGCTGAAAATAAAACCCCTTCCAATGATAACAGCACCAACAACAAAAATTTGCTATGAACTTTCTGAAGAATTTAATATATTGCTCATAATACTCTTCAATTATTAATTGCTGAAGGCACTACTAAACAATTTTTAGCACAATTTGGAATATCACTGTGAAATCCCAAGCTGTCTACAAACCACTAAATAGAGACCACTGTTTAAAGCTGAGCAAAACTAGTCCCTTCAAACGATCCATAGAGGGTGCTTTTTTTTTTTTTAATTCTTTCATGGTCCTGGTCGCTCTCTCAGGAGGCAGTCTTGTTTGTCAATGTTCATCTTTAAAATATGGCATTTATACTAAACACAGAATTCTAGATGAGTTCTGATTAAGGTTGAATACAGTCTAATTGTATCCCCCTTCCATTTGGATGTCATCTTTCTACTATTCAGACATAAGTTTGCATTTGATTTATTAGCTGTTATGATATGCTTTTGATCCATGTTGCAATTGCATTAAGCTAAAATCCCAGACTTTTTTCCCAGACTTATTATTATACCATTTTCCTCAACCTATAAACAGTTGAATTTTTAATTTTATTTATTTATTAATTTTATTCTTGTTGAATTTATTTGTAAATTTTATTAAGTTTCTTCTTATTAAATTTCTCTTCTTAATATTTACTTTCTTTCCCACTGTTATGGCATCTGGAAACTGGATAAGCATGCCTTTACATCTTTATCTAAGTCACTGGTAACAAGGTTCAATAGAAAATAGTCAAATACAAAGCCATGTGGGAATCTACTAGAAGCCTCCCTCCAAGCTGACATAAGTTCTTTAATTATTCTTCTTTAAGTCTGATTGTTCAACTTATTCCATAATTCATAATTATATATATTATAATTCCATAATTCCATAATAATTCACATAATTATACCATTATTTAGTCTGTCTCCTCCATCTGACCACAAGGATATCATAAGACTTTGTCAAAAGTCTTGGGGAAAAATAGGTATAATCTTTCCATGACAGTAACACCATCAAAATGGAAACAAGCTTAGTCTGTCATGACTTGGTTTTGAAGAGCCAGTGATGGTTCTTTGTGGTCACTGCTTTCTTTTCTATGTGCTAATGAGTCCTATCTTTAATAATTCATTCTAGAATTGCTTACAAGGGATCTTATCATTAATTCATTCTAGAATAATTTTTCATCTGTAAAGAGAGATCAAGTTTACAAAACTCTAGTTTAAAGAGCCCATAATCTTCCTCTCTTAAAAGGAAAAAAAACTCTAGACAATATTTGCCCCAATAGGTCCCGTACCAACTGTTTGTTCCATTCTACAAGATTTTTCAAGTGGTTCAACAGTGGTTCAGCAAAATCATTTACAAGTCTTTCTAGTGTCTTGGGCAAGATCCATTGCCCTCATGATATCACAGATCTAGAGATGGAGACAACCTTGGAATCCATTTAGTCCAAGCCCCTCATTTGACAGATGAGGAGAGAGAAATTAAATGACTTGTTCAGAGTCCTGCAGGTAGTGCCAGAGGAGCCATCTGTTCAGAAGTCCCATGATTCTAGGCAGTGTTCTCTCCACAGAACCATGCTTCCTCAATGTTAGGTACCTTGTCACCATCCCTCTTTATATAAAATCCTTTTAAGTCCACATAGGACCTTTCAAAAAAACTAGTAAGTAAACAATTTTCTAGCTGTTTTCCACAATATCATAAACAGAATAGAGCCAAAAAATATTTCACAAAAGAAAATACTGACTCAGAGAGCAAATAGCCTTTCCACCCTTTGCTGTTCTTTGGGATACAAATATCCAAAAGTATCAGGCAGACAAAGTATTTAATGAGTATGTAAATTTCATGGTCTGGAAAATCTTTATATATTTTTCCTTTAATTCAAAGGTAAAAATCAATCAGTTTATTTTTATTTTGCTTTTTTGAGGGGGAAGGTAGGGCAGTTGGGGTTAAGTGACTTACCCAAGGTCACATGGCTAGTTTCTGTGTGTGTGTGTGTGTGTGTGTGTGTGTGTGTGTGTTTTAAGTGTCTGAGGCTGGATTTGAACTCAGGTCCTCCTGACTCCAGGGCTGGTGCTCTATTCACTGTGTCACTTAGCTGCCCCAATCAGTTTCTTTAAAAGGATGAGCAATGTTTTTAAATCAAATGACTTCATAGTACTTTAAAGTGGTCTGGGTGCTTTATTTCAGATTTTAGAAGGAAATAATGAAATGGCCATTAGAAGAGTATTCTCTGTGAAATGGCATCTCATCTGTTTAAAATAATTGCTTAAGAAAAAGTAATATTGTTTAAAGCTGAGTGTCCATACTAAGTCTAACACCCAATATGGCAAGTCTCTAAAGAATGGAGGGCCACCAGTCTGCCTAAGGAGGTGATGGACTGGCTCAGGTCAGAAAAAAGTGGGTTAAAACTTTCATGCTGATCAGCATTGGAATTGCAATTATTAATGACTGCTGTATTTTTCAGGTTGGACAAGATAAGGAAACAGGGCAAGGAAGGGGAGGAAAGAAGAAGGAAGAGGAGGGAAGGGGAGAGAAGGGATAATTTTTAAGAAAATGCTGGGTTACCACATTCATTCAAAATTTTCCCTATATCTAGAAGGAAAAAAAAGCTTACAGGAAAAAACTCAAGGAGAAAAATGATACACATGCTTAGAACTTGGGAGTTTATAGTCTGGGAAGGAGGAGGACAAAAGGAGGAAGAATGAGCAACATATCTTCTGGTCCAACATACTAATACTAATGAGGCGCAGGTTCTGGGAGCCCCCTTGAGCTCTCCTTGAATCTTTGAGGTACAGGTTCTGGAAAAACCCTTGAAGTCTGATTAAATCTTCCCACTTGATGAGGCATTTACAGAGGCCATAAGTTTTTCACTGTGGCTAGGCCCAAATCTCTGTTACTAGCCTAGTACTGTTGTCCATCTACTTCCCACCCTTGACCTAATTAACTCCTCCTGAAGACACTCCCCAAACTCCTCTAGACCACCCCTAGATTCCTCTGTACATAATACCCTATCTTCCCTCCGTGTGTGTGTGTGTGTGTGTGTGTGTGTGTGTGTGTGTGTGTGTGTGTGTGTGTGTGTAAGTGAGGGAGCATGAGTGCCAGTGCCATAGAATGACTTAGCACATACTTGCTCTGTATCAGACTTAGTCTAGGCCCTTTGCCCTATGCAAGCATCACAAATACCTGGGCTCCCCAAGAATAATAAACTTCACTTTTCTTTGGCTGAGAAGACTTGAGTGGAATTCATTTGGCAGGACTTGGCATGTTGGTATTTTGGGATCTCTCAAGCAACCGTAACCCTAACCTCTTCAATACCACGGTCAGCCTAAGCAGCCTCTCCTCTGTCCTTCCAAACTCTCACCACCACATGGCTTCTTACAACTTCTTGTTCTCGGCTCTATACAACTTACACTTCTCCCAAGAGGAGCTGAGTTTCTCTTTGAGTCTCTTTCCTGGATTCAGTGAACTGATTCTAAAGCTCACCCTTAGGTACCCATAATTGTTCATCCTATAAGGTTGATTCCCTTCTGATTCACTCATGGGATTAATTTACCTGCATAAAAAGATCTCCGACTGGGGGCATCTTTCATGATTAGTTTAATACTTTGTTCTTAGCGCCTCTTTTCTGTAATTAGGTTCTGAGTTTTCAAGGATCCCTCCCTTATATTAACCTACAAGTAAACTGATGAAAACTGAATCCCTTTCTGTAAATCAATTAATGATGACCCTCCTGGATACCCAGGGACTTCTTCGTAGGTTAAAAAAAAGTCATAAGATAATGTTGTTGTTGTTTTTTACCATCAAAGGCTATTTTCCCAGTGACTGATATTTTCAGCTCATATCTACTTTATCTTCTCTCCTAATTGATCTTCAATTGACAATGACTAGACATAGCACAGCTCTAAATTTCTCTCCTCCTACCCTTTCCAGCAAGAAGTTAATGATCTATAAACAAACATTTATATCGCTAGGGTAGCTGAGTATTTAAAGGAATCTAGAGATAAATTCACTGTAAAGTGAATAATCACCCTTTAATTTATCTACATTTCTAAAATAATGTTCTTTAAGTAGGATACAAAATAGAAGGGGAGAAGGGAACAAGCATTTATTAAGTGCCTACTATGGTTTTTTGTTTGCTTGGTTTTGGAGGAGGGAAGGCAAGGCAATTTGGGGTTAAGTGACTTGTCCAAGGTCACGTAGCCAGTAAGTGTGAAGTATCAGAGGCCAGATTTGAACTCAGGTCCTCCTGTTTCCAAGGCCAGTTCTCTAATCACTATGCCACCTTGCTGCCCCCTCAAGAACCTACTACATTCCCGACACTGTGCTAAAAACTGGAAATACCTCATTTGATATCAAAACTATGTGATAATACAACCAAAAGTGGAACATAACCCAGTGGCTTTTGCACAGTAGAGTTATGGAAGCCCTGAACTGGTAGTCATAGGATCACAGATTTAGATGCAGGCAGAAACTTAGAAGTCATCTAGCCAAATCCCTCCATTATATAGATGAAGAAACTGAGTTCTAAAAAGATCAGTTGACTTGCCCAAATTTTCAGAGAAAGTAGCAGGACCCGGATTCTAAACCAGGTTCTCTGACTCCAAAGCCAGCACTCTTTGCATTGCACCACACTGTCTCCAATATCCTAGGATCAAATTCTTTCTCTGCTGTTTAGTCTATTTATTACTTCATTAACCTAGGTGAGGCCATTCTCCCTCTTTGGGCTTCTTTTTCTCATCTATTCAATGAGAGAGTTGAACAAGAACAACTTCTAAGGTACCTTCTTATTCTCATTTATTATCAGATAATCCACAAGGTCTCTAGTGAATACTCTCAAACTGAATCTCTTGAAATTTACATGAAAAAAAATGTCCCACAGTATTTTATCGCAATTCTTTTAGCATGCCTTTTAAATTGGGCTGCACAGCCCATGGGAAATGGCTTGTTTCCTTTCTTGGTACAGACTGAGAATACATGTTGCATTTTGATTCAAACCACCCAAAATGAAGAGGTTTAGTTGTTGGAGGTTTTTTCCCGAGTTCTTATTCACAAACTGGACTTGAGTACATGAAATTTAAAGAGGCAGATAGCTCACACCTCCTGCAAAAAAAAAAAAAAACAATTTCTGGCATACTGCTATAAAGGTATCTTCAGATCACTAAAAGTACAAGTGCTTCAACTATAAATAACAACAAACATTCACCATATGGCTAAACAGTTGTACTGTGGTTGTGTATCACATCATTAGCCTTTACATTTAACATCCTGATTAACAAGGGAATGACTATTTTGGTGCTTCAGAATTTAATCCAAGTATGGCTGTCAATGATGCAGCCATTTCTTTGGGCAGGCAGCTCCCAAAGTTCAGCTACAGAAAATGGAATTCAGATAGCATTTCTAATCATTTACCAAGATAAAAGCTAACACTTATGAGCAGCAACAAAGCAGGGACATTTACAGTCTGAATTTAAGACGAGGGCATCCTAAATGAAAACTCCATACCTAGAATGCTCACCCTCCTCACCTTCACTTCTCAGCAGGCCTGCTTTCCATCAGGACTCAGATCAAACTTTACCTTCTCTAGGAGGCCTGTCCTCCTACAAATGTTAGAGGATTCCCCTCTAAGGTGAGCTATGATAGATAGAAAGAGAGACAGATAGACTGATGGAGGGATGGATGGATGGATGGATGGGTAGATGGGTGGATGGGTGGGTGGGTGGGTGGATGGATTGATGGATGGATGGATAGAGAGAGATGGACAGACAGATAGATGGAAAATATAGATATAGATATATATGTGTACATATGTATGTATGTGTGTGTGTATCTTGTATATTCCTAATTATTTTCATGTGTTCTCTCCCACTAGAATGTAGCCTCTTTGAGGAAGTATAAGGACTCTGTTTTTGCCTGTTTCTTATATCTCTGGGATATGGTGTTTAGTAATTACTAAATAAATACTTCTTGACTGATTGATAGGGTAGCTAGGTGGTGCAGCAGCTAACATTCTGACCCTGGAGTCATAAAGACCTGAGTTCAAATCCACACTTAGATTCTTTCTAGCTATGTGGCCCTGAACAAGTGAGGCAACCTCTGCCTACTTCAGTTCCTTCATATGTAAAATGGAGATAGCAGTATCCCCTACCTCCCAAATGATGTAGCATGTGCAAAGTGTTTTGCAAACCTTAAAGTATTATACGAATGCTGTGATGATGATGATAATGATACATCTCATATTCAGTAAATCAAGAATATTACCTGTAAGAAAAAGACTGAAGGACCACTTCTTTGCTACATAACAGCAGAGATTCTTTCTCAGATAAGGGTTGGATCAGATGTATGTAGAGGTTCTGTAATTCTGTAGCTCTCAAAAGCCCAATATTAATTTTGCATGTTTCTACCTAGCAGAGAATAACTTTCTTTTGGGTTCCTTCAAGAAAATACTTTCCTTTATCAGTTCTTTCTCTGAAGGCTGGTAGCATCTTCCTTCATAAAGTGTTCTGTTGGTTCTGTTCATTTTGCTCTTCATTATTTCATGCAAATCTTTCCATGTCTTTTTTTTTTGCTTTTTGGAGGGCAATTTGGGGTTAAGCGACTTGCCCAAGGTCACACGGCTGGTTTTTGTGTTAAGTGTCTGAGGCCGGATTTGAACTCAGGTCCTCCTGACTCCAGGGCCGGTGCTCTACTCACTGTACCACCTAGCCGCCCCCCATGTCTTTCTAAAATCATCATTTTTATCATTTCTTATAGCACTGGGTAGTATAGTAGTAAATTATAATAGTATTCTATCACAACCATACGCAATAGCTTGGTTTATATATCTATCTATCTATCTATCTATATATATATATATACACATATATATAAATATACACACACACAGACACACACATATACATACATATATATACACATACACATATACATAAACATACATGGACACATATACATATGCATATACATACACGTGCACGTGTACATATATGCATGCACACTGCATATATGCACATACACATGTACACATATACATATCCATATATTTGCATATAATTTCACCCATCTCTAAGGTAGGGAATAGAGGGGAGGGAGGGGAATAAAGGAAAATTGAATGAATTTATTATATATTTAAAAGGAAAAGCAAGTTTTACAAAGTAGATTTGTGGTTTTGCGTACCATTTTCTTTCTTTTCTATTCTATTTTGTTATGGAAATGGTTGTTTTATTTCTTAAGTTCAGAATAAAAATTAAAGTTAAAACAGTGGATAAATGCAATAGTAAAGCAAGTGGAAGGAAGGAAGGAAGGAAGGAAGGAAGGAAGGAAGGAAGGAAGGAAGGAAGGGAGGGAGGGAGGGAGGGAGGGAGGAAATAATACGATATAATTATAGGGTTTGGACAAGGCCAGCTCAAGGCTAGGCATGTTAATGAGTCACAGTGCAAAAAATGCAAAACATCACAAACTCGGGGCTCCAAGCTTTCTTGAATACAGTGTTAAAAGAAATAGATACTATACAAAGCTCTCTAAGATTTTACTAATAAAGCTACTATAATTCAAACCCTAGCATCATATGACATATAGCTGGTAAGAACCTTAAAACTAACTTCATCTAATCTCCTCATTTTAAATATGAGGAAACTGAGGCCAGGAAAGCTTAAGAAATTTCCCCGAGGTCTTATAAGCCTAAAGTGACAGAGTCAGAATTTGAACTCAGGCCCTCTGACCTTACCTCTATATTATATTCCTTTAATATAGGAGACTTCCATCTTAGATCATGGCAAAGCGTCACAGGATGGTGCCCAAAGTCTTATTTTTATACAGCCATTGACACACAAGGCTAGCATTGAAAACCAGGGTGTTTTATAGGGGGATGTTTGGGTTGTTGCTGCTTTTTTCATTGAACCTATGATTTCCTTAAACATTGGAACTTCTTCTATTGATGTTGATGGACAACTCACTTATAACTTGTGAATGTAGATGCAGGTTAAATGACTTGTCTGAGGTCATACGGCAAGGTCATGTCAGAAACAAGCCTTGAACATGGCCTCCAAGACCAGACCTCTAGTTAGAGCATCTCTGCTGCCCCAATGGTGAGAAAAATATTCTATCTGTACAAGGAATAGGATTTGAGGTATTTTAAGAATTCCGAACTTCAGTACACATTTACTAAGCTCCTACTTTGGTCCAGGCGCTATTCTAAGAGGCACAAAGAGAGTGACAACATTCTCTGCTCTCACAGGGCTTACATTCTACTAGACCAAACAGCAAAATGATGGTATTGGGTTTGACCGTGTTAGAACTGACCTGGTTCAAAAAAGAATGCAATCTGCTTGTAGGAACATGTCACAGGTTCTTATTACCAGGAAGAATTCAATCTCCTCACCCCTTTTGCATAAGTAAGTATGAAATCCCTAGAGTTCTCTCGTTTATTCACTTTTCTTAAATTTAAAATAGCCCCCTGACATCATTAAAAACACATTATATCTTGTTAACATGACGAACAATGAAACTAGGCCAGCATTCTACTAAGTGAACAACCCTGACACACACTTGTGCACACATACCACCACCACCACATCCCATATCACTAAAATTACCACTCAACCAAAAGTCGTTGGGCTGACCTTCAGATCTGCCACACGTGTGTCTCATTGGTGAAAGTGGACCTGTAACCATTTGTAGTCCTGGCTTCTCCTTCTTTCTGCTTTCTGACAGTCCATCTACCCTAATTACCTGTCTCTTGGATAGACGGACACTTTTGCTAGCTGAGAAAACAGCTTCTCCTCACTAACGAGTCCCCAGAAGGAAGATTTTTTTTAATGTTATTGGTGACGGCCGTTGCAGAGTTGGCGAAGAAGTCTCAAAGTCCCCTGTGCTCACACCTCTTAGTATTTCTATAAAGTGACCCTGTCTCAGTCTGTTGTACAGTTTGCACCAAATCCTGCATCACTTTTAAGTCCCTTTAACACCCTCTGGGGGAGGTGTTCAGGAGGAAACTTTATGGGTAGGACTCCTCCAGGAATGTTACTGGGACAAGCTCTGCACACACATGGGTAAGCCTTTCTTCTTGGACAGGGCCGTACAACCACTGCTGTCCAAATATATAAGTAAGTCTACCACCCTAACTTGCCCCTGAGTTTGAAATTCCTACCATTAGAGCCACCTATGAAAGTCACTTTGCTCAATTAACTCCCATGATTCCAGGCCCCCTCCTGGATCAAATAGAAACTGCTCTGCTCCACATTTAAAGGCTTTCACTAGTTGGTTCCAACTACCTTTCCAGTCTTGCTGCACATTATTTCCCCCATGCACATTGAGGCCCACCCAAACAGACCTTCTTGCTGTCCTTCATACACAGTACTAAATCCTTGTACTGGCAAAGTAATTCCTCCTCTTAGAATCTTGAATTTCCTCAAAGCTCAGTTCAAATGAAAGCTTATCTAGGAGGTCTTTCCTGATGCCCCCAGTTGTTGGTGTCTTCCCCTCGAATCATGTTGCCACTTTTTATATACCTATGTGTGTGTGCATATATGTGTGTGTACCTGTATCTTCAATTTATACTGTAAAATCCTTGAGGGCCAAGACTAGTTTTACTAGTTTTACTCTTGTCTTTGTAACTGCAGCATCTAGCATCTAGTAAGCAATTAATAAATGTGTATTAAATGATCTTTGGAATTGGCTATTTCTCCAGAAGGCATGCAAGTGTGTTACCTGGGATGGGGTAAGATGTCAATATGGTTACCCAATACTCACAGCAAATAAGTGATATGAATCCCAGAATTCTAAAGAATTTAGAGGCTATTTAATCCAGACTTTCCCACCTGTGGCTTCAATTCAACAAGCATTAATTAATCGTATATTAGGTACAAGGCATTAGGCTAAAGCTCTGGAGACTCTAACACAAAATTTCCCACCCTCAAGGAGTTCACATTGTGCCTACTTCTCTGACAAACAATCCAGTCTCTGTTTGGTCAACTATAGAGACCTAAAACTACAGCCTCAGGAGAAAGCCTCTTCCATTTCTGCAGATTGTTCTAATGACCACTTCCGCCAGATATTGAACTGAGACTTCCCTGCCTGAAACGTCAATCCATCAGTCTTAGTCATGCCCTCTGAAGCAATATAAAACCAGCTAAATCCCTCTCCTGGATAGCTTTCCAAATTTTTGTAGACAGCGATCATGTCTTTAGTAAGTGATGGTCTAGGAGTCAATTTGTCTCATTGGGAGGTGCCAATCCAGCTAACATGTTCTGACAGCTTCTATACCTCTGTCACAGAATCAACCAGACCAAAAGCTTTAGTCAATGTGATTAATGATCCCTGGATCATTACTCTGCAAGTTCTGGGTCACTCCCTTGCTATATGCATTCCCAGCCTCAAATGCATTTAGATAGATAGATAGATAGATAGATAGATAGATAGATAGATAGATAGACAGACAGATAGATTAATAGATAGATAATAAGCCTACACACACAGACATATAAACCTGTATTTGTGTGTATACATACACTTGAAATAAAACAGATTAAATGAATGAAACAGATTAAACCTATAGGGTCGATCAGGTTCTGTCACTATAGCATGAAATAACAAATACAAATGCATACACCTACAACACAACACCCATTGAAATGTGTCCATTTTGTAGAAGGTAGAACATCACAGTGAAAGAGCATTGGATTTGAGGACAAGGGTACCTGGTAATACCCCTTACTATCAGAATAGCCCTGGGAAAGTCACTTAACTAATCTGGGCCCATTTTCTTCTCTGAAAAATAGGTATGAATAAACTATGCA
The DNA here is from genome assembly GCA_028646575.1 of Pseudocheirus occidentalis. Lineage (NCBI taxonomy): Eukaryota > Metazoa > Chordata > Mammalia > Diprotodontia > Pseudocheiridae > Pseudocheirus > Pseudocheirus occidentalis. The sequence continues at coordinate 37,242,247 of CM053599.1, read as the reverse complement.
ACTTCCAAATTCCCCTTTTGGCATAAAGCTATGATCCTATGATTAGCTCAAGGCTCCAAGGATACCTTCTAGACCTTTGAGTCTTAAAGAGTTGCCTCAGTTTCCTAAGACATTAAGTGGCTTTGCCTATGGTGACACAAATGGGAGTCAGAAATTCAGAAGCTGGGTCAAAACCAGATCTTTCAAACTCCAAGTCCAGCTCTCTATCCAAAAAGCCCCACTGCCCTATATGACTTCTTTTCCCTACCACAAACACCATTTTTTGGACCATATCTATGTTCCATTGGTGTAGAGAACCAACAATAAGAAAACTCTCTGCCAATTCAGATCAGCAACTGCTTTGCAACTTATGGTCATGGATAATTGGCTGAGATATTAAGTGATTTGCCATGGGTCATACAGCCTAAATGTGTCATGGGTAGGAACTGAGCCCCAAACTTTCTGACTCTAAAGTTGACTGCCAGTCTATGTAATAGTAATGGAATTTAAAGATCCCCCTGTATTGGCTTGGTTTTTTGGTTGAGTGTTGAAACCCAGAGCTTGTGAATCCCACTTGTGGGATGGACTTGTTGATGTGAAGAGAGAGGGCTGAACCGGGAAGTGCTGATGGCATGGATTTAGAGAGAAGCCCAAGCAGAGAGAAGCAGAAGAACTTTTGGGGAGCAATATTATGGAGGCAGAGAGAGGGGAGAATTGCCATGGGCCAGTATTGCTGAGAGAGACTGCTGAGGGCCAGTTGGAGCTGACCAGGACTTTGAGAGCTGCCACCCAGAGCTGCTGAGAAGTGAAGAGGTATGGCTGTGGTGCTGGTATTTTGTCTGTCTGTTTTGAGGTTGTTTTGCTATATTTGTCAGCTGGTGAAGGACAGTGCTGCTGTTGTAGAGGTCCTGGAACCTTGCTGTTGGTTCAGAAGCCCTGAAGAAGGATTTTCTTGTATGTTTACAGAAATCCTGAAAGAGGGTCTTGCTGATGCTTTCAGGGGTTCTGGGACTGTTCTGCAGGCAGAGAGTGAATTGATGAGGACACTGGCAATGTATATTATGGCTTTGTTAAGCTTTGTTTCCCCAGGAACAGAGATTGCTGAGAACTTGCCTCGGGTCAAGATGAAGAAAAGACCTCTCCTGCTTGGGGTGAATAACTGATAATAATTGTAATTCAGTTGCGATCCAGGGGTGGAGCAATTTGATTTTTTTGTACTCTGTAACTGACCAAATGAATATACTTTGTTTATGATTGGAAACTAATCTCCAGTTGAATAGAGAGATTTTGTGATTGACTAAATTAATGTCCTGCCCAGGGGTGGAGTAGTACTTTGACTCTATATTTTGTGATTGAATTGAGATAATTTGTGACTGAATTGAGAACTTGCTAAATGACTGAATTACACTGTATTTTGATTTTCTCTGTTCTGTGAATATTTTGCCTTGATTTGTCACTAAATAAATGGAGTTACTATGCTGGTATTCTGAACCTTGGAAGTTGCCTTTGCTTGGCATTACAGTCCGCTATACTATGCTGCCACACTGTCATTATGATTATCAGCTACAAAGTAGGACCTCTATGCAACAGTTCAAATTAACTGTCCTCATTACATCAAAAACATAGTGTCATATTTAAGTAGTGCATTCCTTATGAAGAACACAGACTTCTCAGATCATAGGCAACATAAACAGCACCTGTCATTTACAGAACATCTCTGCCTCTTCAGAGACCTTAAGTCCTTTCCTAGTGATCTAGCTTCTTCTCATTCCCATTTTACAGATTAATATTATTGTCCTAGCTGAAAATGAGGAATTTTAGTCCTAATGAACCATCCCAAGGAACCAGAGGATCTACAAACTTCTTCCTTTTCCTTGGCTTTGCATCTAGCTTCCTAAGGATTTTCTATGTGACTTACAGCAACAATAAATGATGTAAGGAGAGATAAATAAGGAAAATGAAGTCCTCTGTCTAATAAAGATATGCCCTCAATAGTTTGTCTCGGTTATCAGAGTCCCTTAGCTGTGCCCTAAAGGGACCTCTCAGGTTGAAAGGACAGTTTAATCTCTTTCACTCAGGCTTTGTCTCTAAGTCTCCAAAAGGAAGGGAGGGGAAGCAGCTGGTAATAGAAGTTTACTTGATGTACTGCTTGTTTGAGACCTAATGTGCCAAGGCAACACACCATTTCATGCCAGATTCTCAACAGCTCATAAATATTAGAATGCCAGTTACTCTGTCACTGAGTCCAGCAGACTTTGCACTGATCTTATAAAGTCTCTTGTTTGGATCAGCCATCAGTAGAGAAAGAGGGAGCTGTATATTATGAAGTGAAAAGTTTGCCAGCTAAGGACTGTTTCTGTCTCTAATAGTGTAATGGATCTATGAATTCATCACTGTGTATGAGACAGCCCATCCACACCTGTTCAACATGTACTACTCATGCCCCTTTCCATCCTCAAGTTCACCACAACAGGTATGTCCAATGCTGTGGCCCTCTTTCGCATGCTCACAAGATCACAAAGATATGTGGTCTGTTTAGCACTTGACTCTTGGCATAGGACAATCCTATTTTATTTGTCTAGTATACATTTCTTTGATAATATCCATTTTGCACCATAACTCTATAACTTCTTTTTGTTTGCAATGTCTTGCAGCCTGCTCATACTCACCATGCATTACTCCATTACTCTGTGAGAGAATTTCAACTCTGATATTCCAAAAATATCTAGTTTTTCCATGACATACAGTTAAACAGCACCACCAAAAGAATAGTGGTAGTAAAAAAGAGAGTCCTTGGATTCAGAGAGAATATTGGAGTCACTAAGAAAACTGTAGGATTTCCCAAAGGCAATGTACTGCTGTTCAACTCTGGGCCCACCTAACTGTCCTTTTGTACTCTTTGTCAAATATATATAAACTAATGGATGAACTTTCTAGGTTGTCCATTAAATTATATACCAAAGATACCAGGCATTATTCATTGACTTGTGTTGATCTATGATATAAAAATAAGATTTTCCTTGGTGCATAGAAATTTAGCTACCCACTAGTAAAATACACCAATCTAGGATTTTTATGATAAATCATAACTTTACTTTTAAATTATCTTGGTTGATATCTAATGTCACCCACAAAAACCTAGACAAAAGTGAAATTGATAGCATAATAGATTTAGAGCTTGTAAGGACCTTAGAGGCCAACGAGTGAAACTCCCTCCTTTTACATATGAAGAAACTAGTCTAGAAAGGTTTTGACTTACACAAGTTCACAGAGATATTAACTAACAAATCCATATTTTAAACTTAGTCCTCTGACTCCAAATCTAGCAAGCTTTCCATTGTATTGCACTGCATCCCTAATCAATCAATTAAGTATTTAGTAAACTCTATAATATGCATCAGATACTGTCTTAGGTGCTGGGAATGCAACTATGATGAACAAACCAGTCCCCAACTTGCAATGAGCTTATATTCAAATTACATAGGGAAATGGATATAAAAGTATATATAGCATAAATATAAAGTTATCAAATGTAAATCCACACATATACATATATGCATACATTCAAATCAGTTAAATAATAAATAGCATAGGAGAGAGGGCACTAGAAGGCTAGGCATCATGCAGAAAGTGGCATCTCACTAAGCATATATATCCATAGTTTTATCAGTTCATTATCACCTGATCAACTTGTCCTTGATGGAAAAGTAGAGATACTTCAGCTCCCAAATTTCCTCAGAGAACAAATTGACTGAAATCATTTCTATGATGCAATTTCTCTGCAACAATTTGTCATTGGGTAAAGTATAAATTAATTTATTTAAATGGATAGTCTGCAGTCGAAAGTGCTATTTTATAATTAGAAGTGGTAAAATGTGCTATATCACCTTTTAAGGAGCCTTGGGCAAAATAGTATCAAATAGGCTTGTATTTGGTTATGAACACCTTCATAAATCAATCTTAAGTAGCTGAAAAACTGGGACTTGCCTCAGGAATCTGTAGCCAAGATCCACATTATAATATACAAAAATCCAAATGGTAGACTGCTTCCATTTTCATTAATTGAAAATAATATAGAAAATATAAATACTGTGTTAATAAAGGGAATAAAGATGACCTTTCAAAATAATTTCAACACAAAATATTCTATATGGTTCTTTACATATGAGCAAAAGCTTATAATTTCCTAAAAACCTAAAACTAATAAGAAGCTATATGTGGGTGAAATTTACAAATCAAATAAGTATCTGATTAGAAACTCAATTACTCCCAGATTGAGACAAACCTGAATCTGTGCTACCAAGAAAGTTCACTTCAGACAGAAAGCATTTTCAGTGAACTAGGTGATTTTTACTCAAAAGGCATCTCATGGGTCGGTTACTCCAACTTTGTATCCTTCTAGCTACAAATCTGTGGTCCTATAATCCAACACAAGAATTCATTCTATAGAAACCTTGATAGGTATTCTTCTCACCTCTATTTGAATATCTCTAGTGACAGGCAGTTCACTATCTCATGAAGCAGCTTATTTGATTATTGAATAGCTCCAGATTCAAGATTGCTTTTACTCACCTCCAATTCTGTTCTCTGGAACAGTATAGAACAAACCTTTTCAAATGTGTCTTTCTAATATTTGAAGATAGTGATCATTTCTGTCTTTTATCTTCCCCTTTTCATGCCAAATGTCCCCAGGACCTCCTTGCATGAGATTGCGCTGACCTCTTGCCATCCTGGTCATTTTCCTTGTTATATGGTTCTTTTTGCCAGCATGATCTGCCCAAACACAACAAAAAGTCTAATGAGACAATTACTTTTTTGTGACTCTGACACCATATCTCTATTAAAATAGCATAAGTCTGCATAAACTTTCCTCTGATTTCACCTGCCCTTCCCTCCCCTCCTCTTCCCTCTCTTCCCCTCTCCTCCTCTCCCCTCCTCTCCTGATTTCCTCTGAATTACTCCAAATCAATATAATATTCATAACTTCATTCTATATTATATTGCAGTCATTCATATTGTAAATCAAATTTTTTTAAAATAACCCTCAACTTAGCAAATGAAGGATAATTTTAGTCAGTTGCTCTGACCCAAGGCACAAAAAAAAATCCTCATGCTTTCCAAATGGTACAATACTCCACCAAGAAATCCCATCACCCCAGGGAGAGAATATACTTGGTCACTGGGCAAAATAGACACTGTTATGTAGTTATTTCACTGGCATACAATTGTTTTGTAGTCATAAAAATCACAGAATTTTCTATTTGGAAGTGAAATCAACTGCCAACAAGCCCAACTCATATCCACAAAAGAATCCCTTATTATAACATATCCAGTAGATAGCATTCAGTCTCTGCTTGAAGAGTTCCATTCAAAGCAGCCTGTTCCACTTTGGGATAGCTTTAATTCTTACAGAGGGTTTCCTGACATTGTCTATGTTTACTTCTTTTGAATTTCACCTCACTGGTCCTGGTTGTACTTTTTGAGGCCAGACAGAATAAGTCTGATATCTCTTCCATATGATAGTCCTTCAAATATTTAAAACTATTTCTGACATCCCCACCCCATCCCAAGTCTTCTCTTACTCAAGCAAAACACCCCCAGGTTCTTCAATGAATATTCTGGCTGTCCTCCTGAAGACATTCATTACATAGGAAATTCATTAAACTATTACAGTCAAACTTTACCATCACTTCTACAACCATACTAGAACATCATCAGGACAGTCTCCTAAGAATTGCCAATATCAGCCACAGGATTTGATACATAATAGGCATGATGATGCTTGCCACCTGGATTGTACATTGTACCAAAATGTACCAAAAACTAGTTATGTATATCCATACAGTTTGTCTGAGTGTGGCTCACAGGGAGAAACTGATAGATATCACTGGAATCCTGTCCACTCCTATGTAAGAGATACTCAGATTCCTACCTCAAGGGAGGAAGAGAAGGGACCACACGGCTGTGGGGGGGGGGGAGGAGGAAGGGACAGAGGGAGAGACAGAGAGACAGAGACAGAGAGAGACAGAAAGAGAAAGGTTAGAAGTGTAGCTATCTGCCCTTTCCCAAATATCACCACATTAGGGGGATGTCTACCCCAAGCAAGTGAAGATTTCTCCTTGTGGAATGGGTAGATGAGAACAATTTGTTACAATAACCATGAAAGCAGCTGAAGCAGGTACTAGGGAGTGCTTAGAGTTTAGTCAGAAATAGAAGATGCCAAGGTCATCCCCTGCATCCCAGGCCATCACCAGTCATCTTGACTTTTGTCTTGCCTGGTGGACTTTAATGACTCTGGAAGGGACAATGAAACATGGCTTTGTGCATCTCTGCCTCACTTAAATCCAATTCATTTGTGAGTCAAGACCTCAACCTCATGATGGCATTATAGTCCTCTTTGAAATAAAGGACAAACAACAACACCAGTTTAGAGAGAATTTTTTTATAAGTCACTTTTCCAGTCACTATCTCTTAAAGAAAAAGGAGCAACCCCAACCTAATATCTACACATTGACTCCTTGCCACCAAATACTATTTACACAAAAGATCATCAAAACAATGAATAATGAGTTAATAATATATTTATTCCAGCAGATAACAAATAGAAATCAGAAAAGTTATACAGATTAGATTTCACCAGAAAATACACAGTGAATGAATTCTCCCACTGTGGATGAGAAATCACAGTTCAATTCAGTGAGAGGTCCCAATCTCATCTAAATATAAATTCCCTAAAATCTCTAGAGAGACAAGTTCAAAAACTGGGACTAGATTGAGGAGGAGACAGATTTTCTCAAAGAGTTTTTTCTCTCTCCATAGGACTATTTCCAAAGACGTGGGAACTACGTGTGCCTCTCTCTCTCTCTTTCAAAACAGGAACAAAAACTATCCCTTCTCTAAAAAGATCTTGAGCCAATTCTACTCTGGGAGCAGAACTTTATCATTGAGTCAACATTCTAACACATTAGGAGTCGTCCGTAAGTAGTAGTTAAACAAATACCTCAAGTTTGAACGCTGAGTAATACAAGTACTTTGTATATCTTTGTTCATTGATCTATTTCCTTTGCCTTACTATACATTCACCATTTTGGAATCTTAAGCATTCCCATGCATCTTTTCACCCACCTCCTCCCACTCTCAACTGAACAAGCTCAGACTATTGAACTCTACTCCCAGGAAGAGTATCTAATTGAATTCAAGATTGTTTATGGAACCATTTTCCCAATAAGGGAGGAATGTCTGTTTTTCTATTCGACCCTATTATGTCCAGAAAAGGAATGGCATAAGTTGATGTACAAGATACAAAAATGACTTTGAGACCACTCATTTGTAATAAAGAGACCAAAGTTAACACAGCTTGCTAACAGTCAAAAATTCATTTCCATTTAGCAACATTCTACTAATACATTGTCACAAAGAGCAACAGAGAATGTAATCTGCTCATTGCTACTGGCATGGTGCATTAGAAATTTGGATTAGAAATGAAAGATTCAGACATCAAGTATCCATCACAAACCAACCTTTCTCATGTTCTTCAGATATTTATAAGGAGAAAGATGACCTACTGTTCCCTTTGAGAAATAACTGTTTTCATCTTAACTAAGATAACAAGCTTAAAAAGACATTCTTGATAATGCAGAACTTCAGAGCTTGAAAAAGACCTCAGGGATATACTGTAACCCAATACTCAAAAACAAATAACCACTACAGCACACCCTATAAATATTTATCCAGTCTTTATAGGATACCTCTAATGAAGAAGTAATGTTTACTTCTCAACAGCCCATTTTCCAGAACAGCTCTAATTGTTGCCTCTTTGCAACTTCCATCCATTGTTCCTAGTTCTGGCCTCTTTTGATCTGTCCTTGATTCTTGGAGAGGACCACAACATCAGGAAGATGATGCCATGACTTACAATTGACTTTGATTTTAGTGAGGGAGAGCTGTGCAAAGTCACAAGCCTCACTTTCTCCTCCAGAGCCACCTGGTTCCAGTGGTCAGATATCTATCAGGATGACTGGAGATGGGCCAGGATGCAGGATCTTGGCCCCTTTGAGTTGAGATCTTCTCAGGTTCTCATTTTGAGTGAAGCAATGCCCATTCAGTAAATAGGTCTTTTTAAGAAGTAAGTCAAGGAATGACCTCTTTAAACCCAAAGTGAAGGGGAAGACCCTCAGGCTTTCTGGCCAAAAGAGAAACCATTACTATTTACATTCACTCTGAGCCAGGAGGACCCAAAAAATAATCATTAAGTGGTACTTGGGCAGTGACCTATTGTTGTCCAATCCATGAGATACAGGGTGAATTGGGTTTAAGGCTTGGTCTTTTATTTTTTTCAGATGTGTACATATTGATAATGAGGTTGACTCATGCATTGCCAGAGCTAGCTCAGTGTTTGGCAGAAAGAAATTATGGGAGAGAAGAGGTCTTAAATTGACTACCAGACTGAAGGTCTATAGAGCCGTTATGCTGATTTCATTGTTGAATGCCTGTGAAACCTGGACAGTCTACCAGCACCATGCCAGGAAACTGAATCATTTCCATTTAAATTGTCTTAGGAAAATTCTGAAGATCTGGCAGGATAAGGTACCAGACACTGAGGTCCTTCCTCAAACTAAACTGCCAAGCATTCAAACTCTGCTTCAGAGAGCACAACTCTGATGGGCTAGCCACATTTTTCAAATGTAAAATGTACGCTTGCCAAAAATATTATTTTATGGAGAACTCACACAGGGCAAGTGTTCAAATGGTAGTCAGAAGAAGTAATCCAAGGACACGCTCGGGGTCTCTCTCAAGAACTTTGGAATTGATTGTGTGATATGGGAGACACTGGCACAGGACCACTCAGCATGGTGTGCCCAAATCAGAAAAGGTGCTATGCTCTATGAGCAAAGCAGAATTGAAACAGCTCAAAGGAAATTCAGGAAGTGCAAATTCGGGGTAACCACCCCAAATGTTCACACGGACTATTTGTGCCCAACCTATGGAAGAGCACTCCAAGGTTGTATTGGTCTGATCAGCCATAGTCAGGCACATTGAAACTTGACTTTAATGTAGTGATGTCATTTTGGTCCTCTTTGAGAATGGACAACAACCAACCAACCATTATTATCTTTATTTATTAATGTTTGGTCTTTGAGAAAGAAATTTAAGAAACCTTATCCTTAAGGTTTCTTAAACCCTTAATACCTTAAACTTTTAAAAAAGATTAAAGGGCCAGCTTAGAAGGACCAAGGTTTCCCAGAGCATCCTGGGCCATTTCCAGTCATTTGATCTCTATCTGGCTATCGGGCCCAGATGACTCTGGAGGAGAAAGTGAAGCTGGTGACTGTGCACAGCCATTCCTCACTCAAATCAAAGTCAATGGCAAGTCATGTCATCATCTCCCTGATTTCATGGTTTTCCTAGAGAATGAAGGACAAACCACAACCTGTGAGGAGTCTGAATTACTTTCTGGTCCTCTGAGGACAAAGAGAAAAGTCTCTCCCTTCTTCTATATGACATCCTTTTCAGTAGTTGAAGACAGCCATCCTTTCACCCATGAGTCTTCTCTTCTTCAGACTAAAAATTCCTGGCTTCTTGTACCCATCTATATAGATGAATCAAAATCCTTCACTATTCCAGTTGCCCTTCTCTGGACACTTCCTAGATTATCAATTTTGTCTACGAACTATGCTGCTCAGAACTGAAAATAATACTTAACATAATCTTAGCAGGCCAAAGTCACCTCTTTGTTACTAATATACAATGCTTCTCTTAATATAGCGAAAAGATCACCTTAGTTTTTGCCTGTAATCTATTAAAAACCCCAGATCATTTTTTCCACAACTACCGTCTAACCACACTTCTCCTATCTCTTCATCTACTTTCTTTAAAATAAGCATGAATTTACAGTTACACATACTGTGTTCAATTTCACCTCAGTGCTTTAGCCTATCATGAAATTGTTGGATCTTGTTTTTGTAATCCAGTGTGTTAGCTATCTCTCCAAGAATTGTATCATTTGTATGACATCTCTGCCTTTTTCGAAGTCATTAATAAAAATATTAATCAAGGTTCCTTCACAGACCCCTGGGTGTCTCCACTGTGGGGGTCTCTCTACACGCAGAGATAGGCCAAGTAATTCAACCAGCTCTGAATCCAGGTAATTTTATTAATGACAAGCCCACATGGCTCCACATTTACCACAAGAATCGGGTGAGATACGCTAGCAAATGTTTTACTGAATCTGTCGTTATCTCTGCAGCAATGTCTCAGTCTAGCAGTTTAATAATCCTGCTACAAAAGGAAATAAGGTTGGCCGGGCGTAAATTGTTCTTGAAAAAGCTATGCTGGTTTTTTGTGAATACTTTTGATCATTGATCAGAAAAGTTCAGTGGTATCTCTTCTGGTTGCTTGCTAACCATTTATATTGTAATCCATTCGAGAATTTTGCAAATAGCTTTCAAACTATAATCGCTTCTACTTTGTGAAAATCAGGATATTTCCTCTTTACCAGCCCTATATTGCTTCTCCCATTCTCCACAATCCTATTGATTTCATTGGCATTAGATCAGCCAATCTTATCTTCCAAGTCTTGGGTAATGAAGTACTCAAGAAAGTGGTTCTTCTGGACCAAGAAACTCGAATTTATTAAGAACAGTTAGGGAGTCTCTTACTATTTCCTCATTTAGTTTATAAGTACCTGCCATGGCCTCCATCTTCTACAGATGTCACTAAGTTGATTGTCTGTATATCTATATCATTCTCTTCAGACAACTTCCATTTTTATTCCTCAGTAAAACTGTTTCCCCTCCTTTCACATCTTCAGAATTTCATTGCTGAAAGTTTCTTGACCCTTCTGGACTGACCTCCCCTATAGAACTTTTTTTTTCTTCTGAACCCTTGAAATCTGCTTTCCCAAAATCTATCAGCCTATGGCATTGGGCTCTCTATCTCTAATGAACTCTAACTAGTTAATTGACAATGGGGAGCATACTGAATGGGAACTTATAACAAAAAGTAGTAGAAGGGGAAGAAGTCCCTCAAGGTGTCTCTAGGATGTTAAAGGGAGAGATAATCACCCACCTTCTGGAGACCCAACCTGCCAGTTTCAGTGGGAATTGAAGAGGGCATGGGTACACTATACTATGTCTCTTGTAAACTTCTGGTTATCTCATCCACTATACGTTCTACTTTGTAACTGTTCTTTATGGTATCCAAATTGATGGATAAACATAAGAATCCTCTCCTTATCAATATCTTTCAACCTTTTGGGGTTAAATTGTCAAGATACCAGCCAAATGCAATTACTATGCATTGTTAGATCCATTCCATGCCTGGCCAAGGACATTTCACTCTTTTTTTTCTAAGCCACAATCAAGAAATCAAAATCTCATTTTTAGCAACTACATTATTATCTAATTATTTATTTCCTAAATCTCCTTTTCTCTTTTATACCACTTGCCTTTAATCAGAAGCAATGAAAACATCTCCACTTCTGCCCCTCTTATCTCTAGTATCTTGTCCAAAACTTTGCCATCCATGACAATTCTTTTTAGGTTCTTTCTGGCAGTATTATTTGTGCCCACATGAATCACCAATATTTATATAGTAATCATATGTTTTGACAAGTCTATAGAGGGTCTCTGGTGTATCATGGATACATACCCTGGAAAGATGAACTTCTCAACCCTTATCATCAGGCTGACAAATAGCTTACTTGGTAGTACTCAACAGAAAGTCCCTAGTACTCTGCTCTTTTCTTACTCAACTCTAATGATTCCTGGGTGATCTCTCACCTTATAGCATCTGAATATCTACTTTATTATTTCTTGCAAACAAATAACTAGCCTCCTCAAAGCAATCATGTCTCTCCTCTTCAGAGTGAACTGCAAATTTATTTTTGGCTCCACATGCACAGTAGTCCTTCTTCCCTTCCTTCTCTGTGTGACATTCTTCCACTCTTCCACCCCATGACACAGGTCAAATTTCTCCTCTGCTTTCTCAAATTTTTTTTTCTTCTTTTTCCCCCTATATTAAATTCCCTTTTCTAGTTTGAAGAGAGGAACGTTTTTATTTGTTGGTTGTATGGCTTGTGAGTTTGTTTTGGGGGTGGAAATTAAGAGTACTTCATTTTTTTCTTTGATAGCCTATAGTGGATAGCACATTCTTCCAATGTATTTGTCTTCTCTATTAATCTGACTTCCCTCCTTTACACTTTGGACATAGACAATCCTTGACCATGGCTGAAATGCACATATTGCACATTCAGTTCATCACTACAGAATTCCCCTTCCTTATTATTCCTATTAGAAGTGAAATCCTCACTCCTTGTCATTTAAGCCTCTTGTATGTGATTTTGGCTTAAAGAATTTTATACCCTCTAATTGTCTCTTATTTTGATAGCCATACATAACTTCTTTTTACTTCCCACCACAAGAAAACCATAACCATATTCCTCTCCTTTGTCTTACCAACCTCTTGCCTTGTCTTGCTTATTTGTTTTACCCACCTTTTCTTACTTACCTTGCCTTGACAAATTCCTGGAGTCCTCCCTAACCTTTTCGTGCTTCAGATCTCACCTTTCTCCTCCTTCGGCTCATTCACTGTTCTATTTTGCTCAGTTTCTCCCAAATTTCTGTTCATAAAACCAACTTCTGTTCCTCTTCACAAGTCCAAACCCCCTCTAAAAATCACCCACACATTTTTTTTCATTCTCCTTCTTATTCTTATCAAGTCCTTCTCTTTCTCCAGACTCTTTTCCTTTGAAATCCAGAAGAAATATGATTTCCTTAAAGCATCTAAATGTAAAATCCTTTCAGGATATGTTCTCTTAAGCCTCTGGTATCTAAAGTTCAGTAGCAAACCTCTTTGCCAGCAAATGGGAGAGTGTAGTTGAATAATAAGGCAGTATGGTGCAGTGGACAGTACAGGGTATTTTTTTTATTCTGATGACTTAGGATGAGATCCTGGTTCTGTAACTTATCTTTTATCTTTTGGATCTCAATTCCTCACATGTAAAATGAGGGGGTAGATTAGATGGCCTTGGAGATCCCTTAAAACTCTAAATTCATGAAATCTTAAATTTTCATTGGCCAGCCCATGGAATTCTGAAATTTAACACTAACACAGGTGTCACAGTAGACAAAGTTGCTTAGAATTCAAAGGATTTTTTCCCAGAAAACTAAAACTTCAATTTATTAAATCTACTCCTCTTCATCATGATCATTAGTGCTCTAAATTTCAGCTTTAATAACTTTGTTCTCAATTGTCTGATATTTGTCCTTAGTCTATTCCCTCTGGAGTCCCAGTTTAATGTATGAAATTGAATTTACAGCTGCTGAAGGGTAACAGATTAAAAGCACTGCAAATTAGTCTGATATTCATCCACATACCAAGAATAGAAAGGCTAAAATAAGGCAGTTCAATCTCCCTATCACCATACTATTATTATACCTCGACCTCCAACCTCATAGGAAGGACATAGAGATTTATAGCCCAAGACCACAGAGCATGGGGCATGCAGTGCCCATTATCAAAGGTTACAATACATTAAACAGTCACCATCTTCAAGACTTCCTCTAGAGTACACCTATGAGCAAGGGTTCTCGGACTTTTTGAAGTCACAATACCATATTTAGCAAGGAAAACTTGATCAGGCAGTAAAGTTTTCACACTTTCTATCAGACAAAAGTTCAAGGTAGACAAGCACTTCTGCTGTGAGGGCTACTGAGCCCTTTTCATCTGTGGTATTCATCTGGCACTCAACTCTCACCTGTAGCTTCAAGAAGATATAACATGCTAAGTAGCCACACCCTCAACAGATGGGTTAAGCCTGTTGAGTGTAACCAACAAGCCTCAAACCTGTCAGTAAGTTACTTAAGGGATGTCTGTCCCAAGCGTGTGAAGATTTCCCATGGCAGAATGGGTAGATGAAGACAATTTGTGACATGAAGGTAACTGAAGCAGACGCTGTTGAGCTCTTAGAGCTTGGTCAGACATCAAAGATGCCAAGGTTATCCACTGTATCTCAAGATATCACCAACTGTCTTGACTTTTGTCTTTCCACTGGATAAGAAGGAACCTTAGAAAACATATAATTTATTTTGCTTGACTAGGCATATTTGCTACAAGTGGTTTGCTTTTCTTTTTTTTCAAGGTGAGAGGATGTAAGAAAGAGAGGAAAATGTTTATTAATTGAAAAAATAACTTTAAAAAAGCATAGAAAAATAATCTTAGGCCCAGAAATGTTAAATGATTTGCACAAGCTCACAGAAGGACTAGCAACAAAGGCAGGATTTGAACTCTGGTTCTCTGATTCAAAATCCAATACTCTTTCCCCTGTATTGGCCCATCTCTAGATAAGCTTTAAGGTTCCTTCCAGCTCTGAAGTTCTGTGATTCTATTATTTTTGTGGTATTATTTATCCAACTTACAATAAAAACAAATGTAATTGTGTGCCCATAGGCATCCATATTTGGATGATTCACTTTCTGGCTCAGTACCAACTTGCACTTGGGAATAAGTGTATTGTTACTAACTGAAGAAGAGATTGTCATTTGGAGCCAGAAAAGGAAAATGAACAGAATTCAGAAATCTCATCCTTTAAGTAAATATAAAATAAGAAAACATCCTATAATCTTGCAAAAATACCAAAAGTCCAACACCAGTTACCCTAATCCCTGGGGGGAAACACATTTCAAACTAAGACAGCTATCATATAAATATCTCCTAATTACAATGAAGCAGTTCTCAGAATAACGCCCTAAAAGTAAGGGCACTGCCTTCCTTTGCTCCCATGCCAGAGCTCTCACTGAGCTAACCAAAGATACCAGGGCACAAGAAAAGCATAATGTTTCAAGTCTGAGATTTTGCATCTTAAGACCAGGATAACTCCAGAAGCCCAAGTCTCATCTGTGAGTTGATTCTCTCAAGCCAAGAGTTGGCTTCTATCTTGCTATTCCTCAAACTTGAGACTCTATCTCCTATGTTGATGGCTTTTTGAAGCCTTAATTTCCATCAACACTCAATTCAAATGTCTTCTTTTATATGAAGCCTTTCCTGATCCCCACAGCTGCCTCTCCCTCCAAAAAATTTACTTCATATTTATTTTTACATCCATTTATTTGCATACATGTTGTCTCCCCTGATAGAATGTAAGCTCCCTGATGATAGTCATTCTCTCATGTTACCTTCCTATCTCCAGAGCATTGTAAAATGCCTGGCATGAGTTAGGTCCTTCATAAATGCTTATTAATTAGCATATTGCTATTTTTAGCCAAGATAAAATGGAATCTACCTGACCTAATGTTGTTAATGTAACATTTTTGAGCTGAAAGACCATCTAATCCAACTCTGGGTTTTTCTGAGATTGAAATTGAAACCTATTGATGTTTAATGTGATATCCAAGATCACACAAGTAAAGAGTCTCAGTGATACAACCAATCTCCTGGGCTCTATTCCTCTATACTTTTCACTACACCAAGAGGTCAGACTAGCTTAATCAATGCAGAACCAATCAGCACCCTTCACAGTCCAAATAATGCCGTTTTTCCCACAGTATCTAATAGTTAAGCCTGAATTAGCTGGATAATTATTCTTCCTCCCTATTTCCCTTTTTAAGTCATTCCCAATCTTATATCAAAGAGAATGTCCCATGCAGGGATATAAACAACATCTCTTCTAACCATATAACAAGTAATGTTGAGTGGTTAAAAACAATTAAACATACATCATGATTTAGCCATATGGCAATCAAA
Source organism: Pseudocheirus occidentalis (assembly GCA_028646575.1). Lineage (NCBI taxonomy): Eukaryota > Metazoa > Chordata > Mammalia > Diprotodontia > Pseudocheiridae > Pseudocheirus > Pseudocheirus occidentalis. The sequence goes on along the minus strand of CM053599.1, from coordinate 37,226,527 downwards.
ATGAATCATATTCACAATGAAAATTTCATTGCAATTGCTAACAGCCTAAATCCTGAGGTTTCAGCTGAAAATAAATCTAGAGTCAATCTCTCTTTCCCCCAGTAATCTCTACATTTCAGGAACCATTGTTTCTTCAGATATTCCAAGAAATCAGATAGGAAATGGCACTGCATGAAGATTTCATTAACAAATGCATCAAATGCTTACTATTGCTTATTCATAAAATATAGATAACGTCAGCAGGGAGACAATGTTCATAGTGAATGTTCTGGTGTAAAAGCATAGATTTCTGCTCCCAGCTCTAAAATTGGATTGCATTTGAGTTTGGGGACTTTTTCTATTTTAGCCTTAATTCTCCTTAAGTCTCTAGAAGTCACAGTTTCCTCAGTATTTCATCTACCAATGCAGACTGTAACATCTCTCTGCCTTAATAGAAGTCTCTCCTCATTCCAGTCACTCCAGCAGATTCGCTGCTCTCTGTGTGTAGTTAGTCCATATCCCATCTCTATGACTTTGCACAGGCAGTAAGTACCTTGTGCCCAAAAACCTTCTGCCTCTTGAAGATCCTGGAAGGCTTAGCTCAGACATTACTTCTTACCTGTGGTTCCTGATCCTCCTAAATGCTTAATGACAGACTTCTTATAACTTGTCTCCTCAAATAAATAAATTTATATACTTCATATTTAGTTATTCCTGTGTGTTTTCTGCCCTCTGGAATGTAAGCTTCTGGTGAGCAAAGATTATTTCATTTTTGTCTTTATGGCCCAAATGCATAACATACATGAAGTGCAATGGAATAAGCATGTATATAGTGCCTATATAGTGTGAAGAACTGTGCTAAGGGCTTTTTACAAATATTACCTCATTTGACCCTCACAACGACTCGCAAATAGTAAGAGCTATTGCTCTCCCCATTTTACAATCAAAGAAATTGAACCACACAGAGGTTAAGTGACTTACTGAGAATCACACAGCTACCAGGCAGCCGAGGCTAGATTTGAAGGCGTGGCTTCTTGATTCTGAGCTTTTCCCCTGAGCCACTGGTTGTCTCTGGTGCTTAAAAAATGCTAGCATTAAACTATTCACCCAACTACTCTCTAAACCCACATTTCTCTTCTCAAGGCATTATAATCCTAGTAGGCATGTGTGTGCCTTAAAAATGTTCGTCTAAAAACGTACTTTGCATAATTACAGGCAGTCCAACCAGGGTAGAGCTGGGATGCAGATCCAAGATGCTCTTGTCAAAAAGATTCATTGATATCTGAAGAAAAGTCTGACTCTCTCCGTCCATATTCTCTCTCTCTCTCTCTTTCTATTTCTCTGTCTCTCCATCTCTGTCTCTCTCTCTGTCTCTCTGTCTCTCTGTCTGTCTCTCTCTGTCTCTCTGTCTCTCACTTTGTCTTTGTCTCTGTCTCTCTGTCTCTGTCTCTGTCTCTCTGTCTCTCTGTCTCTCTCTCTGTCTCTCTGTCTGTCTCTGTGTGTCTCTCTCTGTGTCTCTCTCTGTCTCCCTTCCCACCAAATACAGAGAAACACACACATTCTGCTTGTTATAAAGCAGAGAAATGTATCTTCCTTGGCTTCCATGGAATTACTTTAACTTCAATCTGAACCTTACTTCTGACAAACTAAGAGAATTTGGGTGGTAGCTTTTGTTTTATATTCCATTTTAACAGCCCAAACAATAAACCCAACAGTCTGAATTATCTTCCTTATCAAAACAAAGCAGATTTCTAGTACAGGGTGATATACAGTAGTGAAAGCTGAGATCCAAAGAAAATCAATATGCAAATCAATACATTTAACTTCATGTCTCGTCTGTCAAGTCTTTCATGTAAGCTTGCTAATTAGGAACTCTGTGAAATGCAAGAATACACTTAATTCAATAGCCCATTCCATAGAATTTTGTCAATATACAACCATTTTCCATAATAAACCACAAAGTGGTCGATAATAAGGTTACCTTCTTCAGAATGCTGAGAGTTGGGGTGGGTCAGAGTTCTGTAAGTAGACTAACTTCGTGACTGGTAAGTAAGATCTTACAATTGGATAATAATATTGCTAATTAATTCTTACTCATGGAATTACAGATACTCTCCCTGAGATCTTCCTTGGAGTCCACAAGGTGGGATATAAGTGATTTTGGATACTCGAAGGTTATGAAAATGGCTTTTATACCAATACATCCTACCAATGTACAAAGACTTTGAATACAAGCCCAGCGTGTCTTTTGCCCAGTGACCCACCTGTTTGGAGAAGCTCTTCACCAGAATTGTAGCTACCTATATATGAATTATTTTCACCTTCAATTACTCTTGAAGGGCATCTGTTGAGGCACAGAGCAAGGCACAAGCAAGTACTATGAACAACATTATTAGACCCACATCCGTGAAATCACATATCCTTGAAGAACCTAAAAGGAATCACTTTGAGCTTCCAGGAAATATTCTAATTTTGCTTCTTTGCGGTTTCTTATTTTTAATCTGGTCATTTCCAAAAGCTAGACTTTATTCATTCTATCAAGATATTAATTATCTTGATTAAATGTAATAAATGTGTCAGATCCCCTCTCCAAATACATAGAGTCCAGATATATATTGAGAACTTTCCCATTTCTCATTGTCCCCACTCAAATGATTTGATCAATTCATTTTCTGACACAATTATCCCCCCCCCAAACTTAGTCTCTAGCTCCCTTTATAAGTAAGCAAATAAAATATTAAAAGTTTTATTTATGAGTTGATACAAAAAAAATAAGATCACTATCCAAGACACCTAAAACAGAGATAGCTACCAATAAGCAACCCTTTGCCCAGGAACTATACAAACTCAGTGATTCACTATATTGTCCTGAGCAGAGAGCTCAAAGGCACCCTACAGGGATTTGCTCCTATACTGTGGTATTTCCTTCATCTGCACAACTTTCTGGCTTCCTGCAGCTCTCACCTCCCACAGCTCTAACCAGATATCACTGCCTCCTATCAATTAATCTACAAACATTTACTAAGTACCTATCGTCTTCTAGAGGCATCTTTAGAGGCAACTGGTGTCCCATGGAAGAGAACACAGGTCCTGGAATCAGAAAGATCTGAGTTCAAATCCAGTGTCAAGCAATTACTTTCTGTGTGACCTTGAACAAGTTATTTCACCTCTGCCTCAGTTTCCTCAACAATAAAATGTAGATAATAACACCTCTTTTGCAGGATTATTGTAAAGATCAGATGAGATGATACTTGCAAAAGAGTTTAGCACAGTACCTGGTACATATCAGGCCATATAAACATGCTTATTCCTTTTATCTTTCCTTCTGGGAAGTGTGCTGGGTACTAATGATGCAAAGATAAAAAGTGAAATAATCCCTCCTCCCAAGAAATTTACATTCTATCAAAGGAGAATAACATGTACATATATAAATATGCATTGTAAAGGCACCTAGGATGTGACATCTGAGCTTTCCAAAAGACTAGGACTTAAAATGGCCTCTAGCACCTACCTTTGGGGTATGACTGGTCAGCCCTTTATGCCTTAATAGCAATGGTGCTACAGGACCACTGTGTCTGTTGCTTGAAAGTAAGGCACATTAGCTGTCACAAAACAAAAACAGGAGACAGATAAAGAGAGGGCCTGAATGCCAGATGGGTAGAAATCATATCACTTGATCTGTCTCTTTTCAGCTCTTGAATTACTCGTATTTGAAAAGCAACTGCTTAAACAAGTTGTAATGAATAAAAATAAATCTTAAGAAATAGAAACTTTTTAAATGAATAATGACCAGTGAAACTGTCATACTAAATATGCAAGGTGGAGAGAAATTTCTGAAAGAATTCTTAGAACAACATGACCTTATGCAATGATCACCATCATTAGCAATGGCTCCATAAAGCAGAGGAATCTTTTAAAATCATCCCAAAAACCCTCGAAATAAAACTAGAATAACTTCTTTAAGAAAATAATCGATGTGATCTTAAGGAAAAATTTATGCTCATCATTTGCATCATATGACACCTTATTTCTAGATGGAAAAATCAAACTCTCACATTAAGTTATTATGAATATCAATAACTTTATGGCTCATGAACATGTATGCTTTGAAAGAAAAAAAAACCATCTTAGTAGTTGCTGTAGAACTACTAGAAAGTGAGTGGCAATGATTACTAGAGACTGTTAATAGAGATTTTAGGGTCATAGATTCAGCACTAGGAAAAAACTCCAGAGGTCACCTAGACCAATGCTCTCATCATACATATGTGACAACTGAGTTCCAGAGAAGTGGTATTATTTGTCCAATCACATAAGTAAGAGATCTGAGCTTCAAATTGTAATGGTAATTAATTTAAATTTGAAGACCCCTTTTTGGTATGTTGAGTAAGCAGGTACTTAGCCCTTAGTCAAGCCTCTATGAAAGAGGCAGAAGGTGTGAACTCTGTCTCTTGTTGCTGACATAACAGGAAGGGTTTGACTGAAATAGGAAGCCAGTGCTTTGTGTGTGTGTGTGTGTGTGTGTGTGTATATAT
>CM053599.1:37131682-37221516 GCA_028646575.1 Pseudocheirus occidentalis | reverse complement strand
AAGCTGGGTGCTACAGATGACTGAGAACTGAGTTGGAGTTTTCTTGAGACCAGAATCTGGCAAGGGCTGAGTTAGGAGGTTGAAGTTGCTGATGCCTGGAAGGCTGAGATTTCTTCTGGGTCCCAGGGCCAGCTGAACTACTGGAAGACTCAAGAAGCATGACCAGGATGCTAATACTTTGTTTGTTTGTGGCTTGGCTGATCCTTGAGTTCCCTGGAACCAAAGTCATGAAGGTTTTCAGAGGTGCTGCACCCTGTGAATTTCAGTGTGTAGCAGGAACTGCCCAGAGGACTGGACAGGGACCTGGGAGCTGTCTGCCTCTGAATCCAGGTGACTGTTTGTTGGATTCAGGTAGGAGCTGGGACCATGGAAGGGGATCCATTGAATCTGAGAGACCACCCTGAGTCAAGATAAAGAAATGGCCTCTCTTTGGATATTGAGTGCTGTGATGAAATTGAAGTTTACTAAAGACCAAGGGGTGGAGGGTTTGTGTATTTTCTAATGATTTTATTTAATGATTAGCAATACTTAGTAACTTATTGCTAAATAAGCAACTGATTAAATTAATCTAGTTGCCCCATGAGTAGAAGATTGACATATTGTAAAATGATTGAATAATTAAGTAAGGAGGCAAACCTCCTTAGGGATACCAGATTATTGCTTTTTGTTCTTTGTTTTAAATACTGTGACCACTTTGTTGAAAACTACTTCATGATAAGCTGTTGTAAACACTATGTTGTTATATGTTAAGATGCAATCTTGTGTATATTGCATTTTGATTTGTTGTGAATGTTTCCCTTTGATTTGTTCTTAAAAAAATAGACCATTCACTATACTGTGTAATCAGAACCTTAAAAGTTGTTCACAGTAGCATTCTTTTGGGAAGTAGTTCATGCATGGCATTACACAAACGCATGTCCTCTGACTCCAAATCCATAGCTCTTTCCATTGTACAATCACCTCTTAGTTAAACCTTCTTAATTCAAAACTGTCATATTCCTTTCAAAGGGGCAGCATTGTCAATAACCATCAAATCTGGCATAGATCTTGAAATAAATAGAACAGTTTTCCCTCCAGCCCCCAAGGGGAAATTAGGAACAGGCTATAATCTAAGAGAGAAAAAATTATTATTAATAACCAACTAGAAATAGTAGGGAGGTTATTTTTAAAGCACTCAGGATATCTACTCTTTTTTTTAAGGATGTTTCACAACACTCTTCTTCCCGCTGCTTGATTTAGAATGGGTGATCTGGATGACCTTGTTGTCAAGGAAAATGGCACCATTGGGAAACCAGAAGAGTTCATGTAAATTCTGGTCTATTTACAAGAAAAGGTGGTTTGTCTCTTTAGGGGTAATGTTAAGCATTATGTTCCCAATTTATAAAAGTCATTTTGATAGTTTTACAAGTTTGTACTGAAAGAGAAAATTTCCCTAAAGTTCATGGACTTGCAAGTCTTCCTTTAACATTCTTCTCTTTAGGGAAAATAGCATGTTTTATTGGGTGACAGCCAATTAGACCCTGAAATCTCTTCTAAAAACAGTGTTCATCAGGAAAACTAGTATTGGATTTTAAAAGACTGGCACATTAGCAGCATCATATTTGGTTAATGAATGAAACTGTTAACATTAAAACAAAAAAGATCCTGTTTGGCAAATATGTGCTACTAAAGTTCAAGGAGTTTTTCTATGTTTTAAGAAAACCTTTATAAGGGTCCATTTCTCTAGTGCTTAGTAAAGGTTGAATTGAATTCAGCTTTGTCCATAAAGCTTATTAGGAAAAGATAATTTCACTCTGTCAAATAACAGAAACAAGAAAGGATTGTGATTTCTTTAATCTTTTAGACTTAACAAACCAAGGATTTGTCTATAAGCCAATCCTAAAAGGAAGAAGGTTGAGTGTTTGAAACTTGAATGACTCCAATGCTTTAAATGATGGTCTCTGATAAAGATCCCTAGGTTTTCTAGTAAGCCAGGGCAAATCATGACTTTACAAGTTTGATAAGCCAGGAAATACTAATGCTCAGTTTGCTCAAACCCATATTTAGCAAAGGATATTGATTCACTGTTTTCCCATAATACTAAAAAGAACAATATTCATTTAGTGCCCACTTATACAGGCACTGTGCTAGGCGATGAAGATGAAAAGACCCAAAAAAAAAGTCTTTGACTTAAAGGAATTTATATTCTGCAGGGGACATGCAATATGTTCAAAAATAAGTAAAAATAAACTAATGTGAAGGAAGAGAGAATACTAATAAATGGGAGCCTAGAGAAGGCTGCATGGAAGAATCAGTTCCTGAATAGAGCCTTGAAAAAAATATAAAAATTTTAAACAGTAGAGATGAAGATAGTGTTCAGGCCAGGCACAAAAGTTAACCTGCACAAATGCAAGGAGACAAGAAATTGAATGCTGACTTTGTATAACAACTGAGGATAGTCAAGTTTATCTTGAAACCCCACTAGATTGAGATCAAGGCTCATGGGGCAAAGATTCTTGCCCTTTCTCAGTATGCTCTGAGATTAGCTTGATGCTTGGCAAATAGCAGGTGCTTAATAAATGTTTATTGACTATGTAGTATGAGTGAAAGAGAATAATAAGAATGGAGGTTAGAAAGATAGGTTAAATTAACTTAAAGGGAGGGGATGTAACTGCCAGACTGAGAAATTGGTGTTTTTCTCTTAGATTCAATAGGGAGTGATGGAAGGTTTTTGAACAAGGGAGTGTCATTGTCAGACCTCTGCCTTGGAAAGATTATATTGGCAGTTTAATGGAGTGTGAAAATGAGCGGGAAGAGGTTAAGAGTAAGGAAATTAATCAGGAGGCCATCATAGTAGTCCAAATGGGATGTAATGGGGGCCTAAAATAAGTGATGACCATGGGAGAAGAATGAAGGAGATAGAAGCAAGAGAGAGATTAGGGTTGGATATAGAGATATGGAAGCCATCTTGATAAAGGTAATTATTGATCCAAGTAGAGCATGAAAATAGTATTAGAAAAGACTGGTAGTGGGGGAGGCATGACATGGGATTAATCATTGACAGGATATGAACAGTAGAAGGTCAAGGGGGGGAGGAAATTCAAAGGTGAAAGACTATATATAATGGAACTAGTTAATTGAAGTCTCACTACTATGAAGGGAAGAAAGTGAGACTAGAGCAGAGATTTATGAATTGGGAGAATAAATGAAGAGAGAGAGAGAAAGATTGAAGGACAAGAGATAGCAAAGAGAATGAAGAAAAGACTCATGTGACAGAGGAAGATGGCAGGGCAAGGAGACTGTAGTTTCAAAAGGGAATTATAGAATCCTCAGTCACAAAGATAATTCAGTTTAGAATGATGGTGAAATCTAATGTGTGACCACCCCTGTGGCTGGCTGATATGGACTAAAGATATAGGTCATAATAACAGAGGAAGGTGATAAACTGGAAAACCAGAGTGCTCTCCAATACACAAAATGTACATTTATTGTCCTTGAATCTTAAGGCAAAGGTTGGAGTAGAAAGACTGTGAGTCAAGCACTGCATACTTTGGGGGGAAAGGGAGGAAAAGACTTAAAATGGCAAATTACAGCAATAGAGTTATAGATGGATGGAATAAAACTCAACCAAATTTCAGAAAAAAATAAAATAGAAAAAAGTCAATGGATTGAGGGGTAGTTCAATAAAACTGTGGTACATGAATATATTTTAGCATGGAATCATTTGATCATAAGAGTCCAAACTGGAAAGGACCTAGAAGCTACTGTGTTATACTACTACATCTTATAAGTGAGGAAACCATAAATAGTCATACAGCTAGTAAAAATCTGAGGCAGGATATAATATTACTATATCATAATACATGAAAATATAAACTGATGCAGAATGATATAAGCAGAAACCAAAAAAACAATATACATGATTACTAGGAAATAACGTTTTGTTATAAATGACCAAGCCTGGCCATAGAGGAAAAATGAGGGGAAAACCCATTTCCCTCTTATCTTTTCAGAAAGGGTCTACAGGGCTGGGGGGTGAGAAGTCATGAGTATAGAATAGCATATACTAGTCAGACTCCATCAACAAATTGATTGGTTTTGCTGATTTTTCATTTTTCTTTTTTTATCCTTTTACCTAGCAGATGACTCAATGAAGAGGGAAGGTAGAAATAAAAATGATATGAATAACAAAATATATATATGTTTAAATTTGTATTTTAAAATATTTTGAATAATGGATGTAGCCAAAAGAGATAGGGTCTAGAAGTATCAGTTGGGACCAAGGCTTTTGCCTCCTGTGCCAGTGTCCTGGGGACAAATGATAAAGAGTAGCCAGAACTGAAAAGACTGACCAGAAAAGAAGAAAGGTCATTTGGAGAAAGCAAAGTGTCTGAAGCCATAAGAATATGGAAAGATTCTGAAAGGAAGTGATCCAAAATGAAGGGGAAAGAGGGGTTTTTGTTTTGTTTTGTTTTGCTTTTTTATTATAGAGGAGGGTTCAGAAGATGCCAAGCAATGGAGGACAATGAAGTACAGGGAAGAGAAAGGTTGGAGTTGAGCTGAATTTTCTTCTGTAGTTATTAATTCACAGTCCTAGAGATCAGGAGAGGAGAAGGTGAAAATTTGCTATCCTCCAACCTAGAAATGGGAGTACCAGTTGGGCACACCCCATGCATACCCTCCCAGGTCCTGTGATGACAGAGGGCAGAGTTACCATGGCATCCATAACAATTACTCCCTCTGAACTCAGGAATCTAAGAAAATGAAGAGACTTCAGACCAAATATCTGAGTCCATAAGTTCCTGAGGATTGGGGCCCCAGGAATAGCTCAAAGTTCATTTCTTCCAAACAGCAGAAGATGAGGAATACCTAGAGGCTATCCCTCATGTGGAGAGTTCACTTGACTCTGGCTGTTCTGTACCAGGTTTCTGACCAAACCACATGGTTCTGGACCAGGTTAGGCAGCTCTGGTCCAGATGATTCTCAGCTGCACAGTTCTGACCTGAGCAACTCTTTGTTGGACAGTCCTTATATGAATGGCTCTGGAACAGCTCTGGGGCAGTCCAGGGACCTCTGGGCTTCATCATTCTGATCCAGGCCAGGTAACTATGGCTCTATGAGGAGTTAATCCTTTCAGATTGGAGCCCTAATCCTCCATTCATGCCCATTTCCTGATTGGTGAGCGCCTCATAAGGGCTGATGTATCAAGCAGGCTACCACAGCCTTGCTTCATTTATTGTTTTGCCATAGCTCTAATCCCCCTTCCCTTCCATTTCTGGAACAATAATCAAGTCAATACTACTGCTGCTACCACAAAGAGTTTTTCCAATCTATTCCCCTATATCTCCACTATAACTTTCCAAGCCGAAAATAACCTTCCTTGCCTATTGCTCCCCTATATGTATAATCTCCCCATGTTTGAATGTAAGCTCCTTGAGGGCAGTTACTTTCTTTACTTCTATATCCCCAACATTTAGCAGTACTTGGAGCCTGCTAAGAACTAAATAAATATTTCTTCTCATTCATTCATTAGTGTGTAGGGAAAGAATTAATATCAGCTAAAGAAAGTATCCAAATGTAAAGAGCAAGTCAAAAACTATTCCTCTGAGATTCAGTGACCACTGTTTCTCTGCTACCACCCTGTGCATATGCCCACAGGTGTCAAATACCTGCAAATGAATTTCAAATCATTGAAGTCTTAGACTCATTTGGAAGTTGTGTGTGTTTGTTACCTTTGGCTTGATTTGCATAACCTTCTGGGAAACCAGATATTGCCAAATTGTAATTAATAATTAATTTTTTTCACCTAACAAGCATTTATTTTCTCTTCTACCACCTCCTCTCAACTGGGGTAAAAAAAGAAAAACAAAATTCTTGTGAAAAAAATGCAGTCGCAGTTACTCTAATATATTCTAACTAACATTTTGTATAAACACTTCTTATTTTCTGAAGTTAAGCCTTGTGGAATGTGAACCACTGAGAACCTCTGAGATTCCAGTTAGCCTCAAAACACAAGGTATAACTGTCAAAAAGTGTGACTGATGCTTTAAAAAGAGAGAGTAACAGAACTTTTCTATTCCAAGGACATGCTATCCTTCAACACAACCATTTTGGAAATTTCTTTGAGGGGAGTTTTCTAATCATTCTTGAATTGGAACCAGAATGAATAGGTATTGATTGCTCACTTTCTTCACCAGGCTTGGATCAAAATAACTTTTGACTGTGTCCAAGAATCAAATATGCTTCAAATGACAAAGATTTGTCACCATTGAAGAGATTCGAAAGAATGGTCCATAGGCTCTGAAGACAGGTCCTGGAGAAGAGTTCCCAGAATAAGTTGAACAAATGGCAACATCATTTTAAGAAGTACATAGCCTCTGAAGTGTCTTTTTTGAAGGAGATGGTAGTGTTCAGATGTATACCTGATATATGGATTTTTTTAAGTCATATTATTTCACAATCAAAACTCACATATTCATTCTTTTCAACTACTCGTCTACCCTGAGAGGTTTAATTTAGAGTTCTGTGTCATTACTAGCCATGTAGAAAAGGAAACTTTTCTGAGCACTCAAGATATATTAAAAGGTTTTTTTTTCGTTTTTGGTAGATCTGTAATCTCATCAATATGTGCACTCTTCAAAAAGGGAGTTCATAATACATCCCTACTTTTTCATCCTACGTGACTTCTCATCATCTCAGAATCCTTCATAATAGACACATTCAACAAGGTGGGAGCCTCTCTCTAGATGTCTTGGTCAGTCTGTCAAGTAGCATTTATTAAATACCTACTATTTGCCGAGCACTATGCTAAGTACATTGCAGAGAAACCAGAAGATTTCAGGCCATATATCAGTTATTCCTCATCCTTGATACACATTCAGCCCACCTCCTTTTTCAGTCATCCATGTGTCTGTGTGTATATATATGCATGTGTGTGTGTACATACACACACAAACACGCATATACATATCTGATGATATCTCTCTCTTTTTTTTTGCTTTTTGGATGGAGGAAAACAGGACAATTAGGGTTAAGTGACTTGCCCAAGGTCACACTGCTAAGTGTTAAGTGTCTGATGCCAGATTTGAATTCAGGTCCTCCTGACTCCAGGGTCTCTTCACTGTGCCACCTAGCCACCACCCCCACCCCCCCCACCCTGTGATATCACTTACACCAATTCTCTTGCAAAATTCAGAGTTGGCCATGTATTGAAACCCATTCATGTTTCCTATGTGTCTCTCCATAGTCCTTAGGATGATTTGCAATGTTAATTCCTCAGAGATTGTGGTATTTCGTGACTCAAAACCACATCTTCCTTGAACATTAGAGTTAAAAAGACATTTCAGGGAGAAGCCTGGGGCTGTTAAAAGCATTATATGGCATCTTAACTGATCCTTTCAAAGATATGATTTTTAATGTCACACAGAACTTAAAGACTGGGAGGAAAAGCCCTCCTGGTTCCTTTCTTGGTTTGAAATGATTTGGAGTCTTGGAGATGTTGTAAAAGTACAAAATTTAATCATTCTCCATTAATATTTAGCAGCATACATTAAAATATCCTGTGTTCTAAATAGTATAGGACAGATTATATATGTTGTCTAGAATTAGTTCTATCCATTTTTATATGAAACTACAAATCTCTATTATAAACAGCTTTTCTCTTTAAGTATATAATGAATATACTATAATAAATATTTTTAAGTATATAATAAATCCAATATGCAATTTTAAAAGTTGTCCTGCTTGTCTTTGATTCCTTCAGACCTTCTTTCTGTTTTCTTCTGGGGAATGGGGGGAGAAAGGAAAACTCTATCCCTAGCCTCACCTATTCCCCAACCACAAAATTTAAGAAATAAGACCAGAAGCAAAACTCTTAAAAGAAATAATCACAGTAAAGCAACAAATCTCCACATTGACCATGTCCATACACATATGTCTCATTGTGCACCCTGGGTCTACCATCTTTCTATCAACATATGAAAAACATATTTCATCACTGGTCCTCTAAAGTCATGGTTGGTCATTTCGTTGATCAGAGTTCTTAGCCCTCTCAAACTTGTTTATTTATAATATTGTTATTTTTATATAAACTGTTCTTTAGTTCTTCTCACTTCACTTCATTCTACATAATTTTATATAAGGCCTCCCACATTACTCCAAAACCATATCGTAATGGTTTAATTATATCTTATCTTATCTTAAGGCACAATAATATTCCATAATTTCATATTCCATAATCCATTTATTATTCCCCACCTGATGAGTATCTACTTATTTCTACTTCTTTGCAATAAAGCTATTGTATTTTTTTACATTTGCACCTCCCCAATTAGCAGCCCAAATGCCATCTGGGTACCAGAGAGCCTGGTAAAGTAGGTGCTACATACTAGTTTTCTCTCCCAACATTCCTATTAAAGTCTCTTCCTCTTTCCCTATCCTAGTTGGACTCTGACTTTCCTTCCTTACCCCTTGAGTTAAGAACCCAGAATTTCTGCTTCACTGGACCATTCATGTCCATTCCCACCTTCTCAATGGTCCCTCCAAATACCCAGCCCTCTAAAATACCTAGCTGATCCCAGCCCTGGGATAAGCAGGGAGTCATCAATTATAATCTTTCCCATTAGATGAAGAACCACTATACCTTATTATCTACCTTGCTACTATACCCTCTGACACACTGGATCAGTCCTACTCCAACTTCCTCCAAATCCACTGACAGTCTAAACTGACTATGGCCTAAGTTATCTTGGGGATCCACCTTGCTATAGTACTTAGGACTCCCAGACCTTGCCATCTACCTCACAGCTAAATACTACTATATGTGGTATCTACCCCAATCACAATGTGGACTCTTGGAAAAGAGAGACCATCTTATTGCTGCATTTACCTCCCCGACACTTAGCACAGCACTTAGTACATAGTAAGCATGTAGGCAGGAAAGGAAGGGAGAAGCATATTTCAGTGCCTAAATTGAACTAGCAAAAAACTAGCTTTGTAGCCAGATGACCCAAGTTCAAATGTCACTTCTGACACTAGATGTGTATCTTTGAGTAAGCCACTTAAACTCCTTGGATCTCAGTTCTCTTTGCTTTTTTCAAAAAAAAAAAGGGGGGGGTGGATTAGATGGCCTTCCAATTACCAATCTATGAAACTATGATTGTATTAGTGCATCTCATACATTTTAATGTGCCTTGTAGGTATTTCTAGGGCCCGTTACTATAGAGACAGACAGACCAAGAAACAGAGACAGAGACAATGAAGTAGAGAACACAGAAGAATTTGTTTAGTTGATTGGATGTTTTGATCAAAGGGCATATAACATCTTATTTACATGAAATTACATTTTTTCATTAGAAGAACACAACCTGGAATAGTGACTGACCTTAGAGTCAGGAAATCTTGGGTTCAAGTGCTGCATCTCATGCCTACTGGCTATTTGCTGCTGGAGGAAATACAACCTGTCGGTGTCTCAGGCAACTTTAAAGCAATCAGTTATAGAGCAGCTGCCAATCTGCATTGGTAGGAGGAGTTTCTCCACCAGGAGTTCCCTATATCAATGAGATTAGTGACCCAAACTAAATATTACATATTTAGGGATTTTGGGATAAGGGCAAGGATTCAAAGTGGAGATGATGCTATAGATAAGGAAGTGGGAAGAAGAGAGAATTAAAACAAAAATCTAATTTGAAATTCTTCTTCCCTGCTTGCAGGCAGATGAAGATACCCCAAAGGTGTCCTCCAGAGAGCAAAAGATTGGACTGGACTAATGGAATTCTGCATAACAACTGAGACAAATGAAGTAGATTTGTGGATCATTGCCAACATGAAAAACAGGAGCTAAAATGCAGATTGGAGCCCAGAGGAGTCAACAGTTTTGCAAGGGGAAGACATCAGGGGAAAGCTATCAGAGGAATCCAGACTCATTTCAAAGAATGGGTGGGAATGAACAGCTTCTTGCTCAGAAAAACAAACAGAAGGTAAGAGTGAGAGGAGGGATAAGAATAAGAGTAAGAAGTATTGTTGTTTGAGATTTGTAAAGAGATGGGATAATTATTTCAATGGATAATATGAAAAGGGAAACAAATTCTATTTTAAATTATATCCTTTTTTGGTGGGGGAGTGAGGGAAGTATGTCACATTACATAGGGAAAATGGCACTTGGTTAATTGCTGTTTTGGAAGAAGTACTAATTCCCTTGATTATGTTGTGAAAACAAAACTACTGAAGAAAGTCTTTTTCAAAAGCCCTCAAAGAAAAATTAATATTCATACACAGCTGCCCATTTGAAACCGTGTGAGGATGAAATCAATAATTACTATGGCTTAGTAAGGTCCCAGTGAGTGGTCTTCTTTTGAGATTTTTTTTGTCTGAAATATGGTTTTCCTCTTTTTAAGAATCTAGTTGATGTGAATAAGAAAGCAGAATATTGGGAGTACATTGCCACACCAAGGTCTTTTCTTCCCAAGTATTTCATTCTAGGAAAACCATTCAACTGGCCTCTGTTTAAATTTCCTTGTAGGATTACAACATCAGTGATTGAAAACTACTATTTTTAAATCACTACTGACCAATGAGCATTCCTGTGCATAAGCAGCACATGGAATACAGCTAGATCACCTGACCAAGGGAAGATAACTTGGAATTCATCTGGATCATTTGATAGAGGAGAAAGGCTACCCAATATAGTGGAAAGAGACTTGCATTTAGAAGCAGAGGACCCAGATTCAAGTTGCAGCCCTTCTATTTGTTCTTTATCACTATGGTCATGTCCTTTATCTTCTCTGGGCTTCAATTGTCCCCATCTGTAAAATGAAGGAGTTGGATTAGAGGAGCTCTACGACCAGCTTTAAAAAAAAACTGTAACTATGATCTGGATTCAAATCCTACCATTTATGCTTATTACCTATGTAACCCTGAGCAAACTATTCAAAATCTTTGGGTCACAACTTCCTCTGAGAAAATGAGGGTGCTTGGACTCTACATGACCTTGAGGGACCATGAAAACTCCAGAATTATGATCATATGAAGTAATCTCAGAGAAAAGAAGGGATGGGGCACCTAGCTGGTGCAGTGAATAGAGCATAGGCCCTGAAGTCAGGAGAACCTGAGTTCAAATCCAACCTCAGACGCTTAACACTTAGTATCCATGTGACCTTGGGCAAGTCATTTAACCCCAATTGTCCTGCCTTCCCCACTCAAAAAAATAAAAGAGAAAAGAAGGAATTCACCCATAGTCACAAAGTTTCTTCATAGCAGAGTCAGTACTGAAGGAGGAGAAATTTCCAAGGGACACAGAAAGGCAATAGTGGAGTACTGTGACCAGCACAGTTGAGTGGGCTAGCAATTGGTAAGAATAAAGAGATGACAGTGTAACCAATAGTCTGCTTATTACAGAGTCATTTCATACAGAGCCAAAGATACAAGGAGCCCACAAAGTTTATAGTCCCCCAGCAGAAGAAGTACATAACCAGAAAAAAATGCAGACAATATGCAAAGAGCCTCTTTTAATCTTGATCACTCTTTACCCTAGATTAAGGCTAGTTATTTACTAAGACCTTATCCCAGAATCCCATCTGGAGGCAAAAACAAATAAGACTACCTGCCTTGCTGATTATCTACCCTGAAACTTCCTTACTTATTTATTAGGTATATATCATAAGACCATGTCCAGAGGCATTAACAAACAAGACAACACGTCTTCCTGATTGTCTGCCCTGTAACCTTACAAAAGTTTGTATAAGAGGGGGGAAAAATCCATTAGTCGGGCTGGGGGACTTTCTCTACAAAGGAGGCCAGGGGCCAGGGCATAGATAGAATTGCTCAGGTGCAAAGATAAGTGACCAGGTTCCCTCACTTCTGAGTCAAAGACCTTCCTGAACTCAAACACAAACACACTTGTGAGTGTGTGAGCACAAACACACACACATACAGACACACACATACATATACACACAAAATCTCTTACATACCCATGATGTCCCATGTACTCCCTTCTGAGGTGTTGCTGACTTAAGCCTAATTTTGCATTAAAGTAAGGTCTGTGATAGGAGCAATTATGCAGCACAGTGGATAAAATGCCAGGCCTGGATTCAGGAAGATTCCTCTTCCTGAATTCAAATCCAGCCTGAGACACTTACTAGTTGTAAGACCTTGGGCAAGTCACTTAACCCTATTTGCCTCTATTTCCTAATCCATAAAGTTTTATAGATTTCTTAATCTGTAAAATGAGCTAGAAAAGGAAATGACAAACCATTTCAGTATCTGTGCCAAGGAAATTCCAAATGGGATCAATAAGAGTCAGACACCACTGAAAACAACTCAACATTAACAACAGCAACAGTGGTCAGTGGTTTCTATTTCCCCAGGAAGCCCAGCATGGAAATAAACCATTTCTGCCATGAAAGACTGCCCAGTCTCCATCATGTACAGACCTAGAGGAAAAGGGTTAGATCACCATCAGATCCTAAGGGGGAACAATTACATTGTGTTGTCTAACCAAAAGAAGCTGCTTGGAGCACATGTAGGCCTTGCATCTCCCAGAGATGATTGGAGTTAGTGTAGGCAACATTCCTGCTTCTTTTCTGCCTCTTTTCCTGACTATCGTCAGAGGGATACCAGAATCTGAAGAATGGATCAGAATCATTCATATAGAGTGTAGCTTTACTTGAAGTCTGGTAAAAGAAAAAATAAAAGGACGACAAGAACTTCGACTTTTTTAGTTCACTGCCAGGATCTAATGTCACTCAATCATCACCAAATAATATCGAACGTTTCTTTAGTTTTCTTAGTATTGCTCGGTCATAGACTTAGAGCTAGAAGGAAAGTCATCTAGTCCATACACTTGCCCAAGGTCCCACAGGTGGTTAGAGGTAACAGAGGATTCAAACTCAGGTCTAGCTCTCCCCTATAAAGAGTATTCCAGTAGGTAGGTTACCAAGAGACAGTGGTATCCCGTGGTAGAGTATTGGACCCGAAATCACCCCAGACACTTATTAGCCATGTGACCCAAAGCAAGTCATGAAACATCTCTTGGCCTCAAATCCCACTTGTAACATTTGCCTTTCTATAATTGATATAGCCTTTTAGTACTTAAAAGTTTGCTAAGCTCTTAACATATCCAATCTCATATGTTTCTATAACCATATAAGTTAAGTTGTACAACCATTATTACTGAGAAAGGGAATAGCAAAGACTTCCATAGCACTTTAATGTTTACAATGTGCCTTTTATGGGTTATTTCATTTTCTCATCACAAAAACCATTCAAGGTAGATTCTATTATTAGCCCCATTTAACAGATATGAAAAATGAGGCTGAGAGGTATTAACAGCATACTCTACATGGTGCTGAACAAGACTTGGCTTTGAATTTTGCTCTGCTACTATCTCCCTGTGGGACCTTGGGTGAATCTCACCACTTTTGCTATATTGCAAATGACATTTAGCACTTTAAAATTCACAAAATACTTTACATATATTATCTCATTTGAGATTATATATAGAAACTCTCTCAGTCAATCTGTCAATGAGTTAATAAACATGTCTTAAGAACTTACTATGTGTCAGACACTATGTCAGGCACTGAGGATACACAAACAAACAGAAAGAGTTCCTGCCCTCAAGGAACTTACATTCGAATGAGGGAAAACAACACATAAAAATAAGCTCAGAAGCATCACAGGGAGGTGAGGCAGCAAAAAGGAGAGAAAGAAATAGAGCCTACACAAGGGCATACTACATAAAGTCCAGAAAGTCACAAGTGGAGCCAGGGGGGAAAAATGAAAAAATGAAGACAGGGTATCCTTGAGACTTTCCTCAAAATGGAGATTCTGAGAGGAATCAGCAAAACAAAGGAAGGAGGTACAGGGTGAGAAGTCCAGGAATAAATTCAACTTCCATACTGAGAAGGCTTCTGGGTATGGTAAAGTGCAAAGAGTAGGGAGGGGTGTCTGGAGAGAAATAAAGGTCAAGGAAAGTCAGCATCTATTTTTCCACTTGAGTCTCAGAAAGTAGCCTGGGGCACAAAAAGATTAAGTGAGATTCCCAGGGAGGCAGGATTTGCAGGTGGATCTTCCTAATTTGAGACCAACTCCATATCCACTATTCCACACTGCCTCCCTTTCAATTGTTATCCATATTATTATTACTGGACACAATGGGAGCTCATCATCTTAAAGAGACAAGGAGAGAGTAAAAAATAAGATAAGATATAAAACATGCAAATCCCAAAGCCCACATGCTTGTATCTGAAACCACCTAGATTCAAGGAACTCCCCAGTCTGTTTTCCATGGAAGGAATCCCCTGGTCAAGATCTCCCCCAAGACTGAAGTATGATGTCTCAATTATTGTTACTTTCTGACTTATCTCCTCTTAAGTGATGTTTTTAAACTTCTATGGCTCACATAATTTTTAGAACTGGAATGCCCCTTAGAAATCATCTAGTTCAATCACCTCATTTTACATATAAGGAATATAAGGTCCAAAGAGGAGAGATGATTTTTGCCTAAGGTAACACGGACAGCCAACAACAGTCATAACACAAACTCAGATCTTTTGACTTTAAATACAATACTCTTTCAACTGGTCTATGTTGTTTTCATATGGGACTAACTTCAATAAATTTGTTTTAAAGAAAATGATAACGAGAGAGAGAGAGAGAGAGAGAGAGAGAGAGAGAGAGAGAGAGAGAGAGAGAGAGAGAGACAGAGAGATTATTCTGGTCTTTCAATAGTACATCTTTGACCCCTCATATCCTACAAAATCTGAAGGGAAAATGGTAGGAAAAGAATTCCAAATGAGGAGACATGGCAAAGACACCAGTGTTTGAGAGTGGGATGATAGAATGAGTGCTGATCTTAGATTCTGAATGTCTGGGTTCAAGTTCCAGCATTGTCACTTTGGCTCTCTGGGCTTCAAGTTTCTTCATTTGTGAAGTGGGGGACACTACTGTTTAGCCTATCTATATCACAAAGTTGTATGAAAAAAATTGCTTTTCACACTATATTTAATGTGAGCTACTATACTTCCCTTTTTTTCTCTGAGAACTGGCCTCTGAGAAAGTGAATTCTTCCTCCAAAGAAATGCCTTAGAGCAGCTCCTAGAAAGATATAGGTCCAGGCTGATAAAGGAGGCTGGGGGCTGACTTGCCAAGAAGTCAGGCCATGTTCTTCTGACCTTTGTGGGAAGAAAAAACCCAATGCCAGAGCAGCAAATATTTATGTTGCTACCTTCACTGTTACACTGCTCTTTCTTTCCTACTTTCCTCCTACTCAGCACCATGAATGCAGGTTAAAAATAGCAAAATAAAAAAATCTCTATTTTTCCCCCCTACAAAGGCATTTCTCAAGAGCCTCTCCAATTCAGGCATCCATATCTATTTGCTCTGCCTCTATTAAACCAAAAGATCTGCAGGGCAAGGAATGTGCCAGTCTACTTGCTAAATCTAGTGTGCCCTGCTGGTTTTAATGTGTTTGGGAGTGCCTCCTCTCTGGTTTCCTCATAATAAACTTCCTTTGGGGTGGGCTTTTGGGAAGTTTTAGATACTCTGCAGCCAGAGAAATGGCCCATTTTTTTCAGTACTTGAGTGTAGACCAGCCAAACTTTCCTCCCCATTCCTCTGTTTCCCAAATAAGGTTGGCTTCCATACTTCCACATGCTGAGCTGCACTTCTCTCCTTGGGGCCTCATATGTACTTTGTCTTGATTGCAGGGATTTCAGACAGTCCCTGAGCCTCAGCATTTTTCATGGAGCTTCTGCCTTGGGGACCTCTATGGCTGCTGCTGCATTTGGAATGAAGTATTGGGCACATGCATCCCAACCGTTCAGGACCAGGGACAGCACACAGAGTGTACCTCCAAGAGCCGGCAGGAGCAATGCTATCATTTTCAAAGGATCCCCACCTTGACACTACGCAACAGAGACTTATTTCTTTTCCCCTAAGCACTTCCAGGTTCCCAATTTCCTCTCACAGCCATTAGTCATCCAAATTGTTGGCTCAGACTTGTTATTCTTCTCAGCTGAACAAATCTCTACCTCCAAACTGCAATTTCAGCCTTGACAAGAGATAATTTTGCTAAGCCAGCTTGTCCAGAAGGATGCCAGCAGGACTGGGTCGCCTGGGCCTGGGGTCTTCCCTACAAGCTTCTTTCAATGACTCCCCACCACTAGGTCACTGCACTTGGGAGCTACTTTTTCTCCAGCACATGACTTCCCTACCCAAACAGCAGCAGGTGCTCACAGACCTGTTCTGCTCAGCAACTCCATTAATAGTTAGGTTCACACCTGGTTTATTTCTGACAAGAGAGGTAAGCTAGGAAAATTCCAGACAGGCTACAGTCAAGTTTAGGATTCAAGACCCTAGTACCACAGACACAGATGGAAAAATCAGGATGCCAATATCTGGGGGCAAAATCAAAAGGGGGGGTCAGAAAATCATAGCTTTAGAACTCAATGATAATATTACTGTTGTTGTTGAGTTGTTTCAGTCATATCTGACTCTCCCCCTCATCTAAGATTTTCTTGTCAAAGAGTGGTTTGCCATTTTCTTCTCCAGCTCATTTCACAGATGAATAAATTGAGGCAAACAGAGTCAAGTGACTTGGAAGCAACCTAATCCATCCCCCTAATGTTACAGATGAAGAAACTGAGACCTAGGGAAGCTATGACTCCCACTAGAAAACATAGATAGTAACCAATAAATAATCACTAATTAAGCATCTGTGTGTCAGGTACTAGGCTAGGTCCTGTGGTTAAAAAACAAAAAGTGAAATAGTGCCTACTCTCAAAGAGCAGATCTATAATTTAAACCCAAATCCTCCCATGCCAAATCTAGCACTCCTTTTGCTATACCACACTGCCTCTATGCCTCAATTTCCTCAACTAGAAATGAGAGGATTGAACTAGATGAACTCCAATGTTCCTTCCAGTTCTATTATTCTAATCTCTGTTCCTGACTTCTGGAAATTTCTGACATGCATATTGAAAAACATGGTACTGTCCCAAAGGAGAAGGGATGTGTGAGGAAATATCTGAAGCAATTATCTCACTATATACCTGCAGAGATGTATGAAGGGGGAGAGGGAAAGAAGAAGAGACTGACCAATGTGCAAAAGGGCATGATGCTATTCAAACAGATGGGCATGAATATTGACAGCAAAGAGTTTGTCCTGTTATAGACAATACAATGAGTGAGGATTGGCTTTCCAGCTGTGCAGACAGCTGTTTGCCATGAGGCTGTGCACCTAGTTAAAGAGGAAATCTTTTCGAGAACTGATGAGCCATTCTGAAAGAGCAGCCAGAGTTCTAAGTTCCACATTAATCTCTCCCCCCTTCTTCCCTCTTGGACTTAGCAAAACAGGACAACAGAGTTCACCTGATGGTGATGATTAGCTAATGCAGTACAGCCACCATCCGAGCACTCAGGGGAAATAAGACATTCTGACTACTTGAATTCATTATTTCACCAAGAATGCAATTGAAGACCTTTTGTTTTGGCCCTTGTGGTTGGAAATTTACACCATGTATATACCACAATGAACACCAAATGGGATTCATGGTCTGAACCGACAAGACAATATCATAAAAACAGAGAAGGAAGAAAAATACTTCCAAAACTACGGCTGCCTAGAGGAGAATTTATACCCAAACCAGGGACTTAGGTATTTATAAAAGATAAAATGAAGAATTATTATTGCAGAAAATTCATAACCCAATGATCAAAACACTGTGATTATTGGAAATAGATTCAACTTGTGGACTTCTTTCAAAATTATTAGTTTATGGCTACTTTTGCTTTCACCAAGAGTTTCCTCTTGGAAATATCAGAATAAAAAGGTTACCAGTTTCTTTGCAAGCTACTCATGTTAATAATATCTATCATGGTAGAGTGGTCCTTATTTCAGTTCCACACAGAAATATAAAAATATAAAACACAAAGAACTCACAGAACTCTCTAGTATAGTTCATATAACCTTCCCTTTCAGTTCATGGCACATCATATGTGCTTAATAAATGCTTGGTGACTTGAGTCCCATCTTCTACCCAGGGACCATACATTCTTCCTGACTTGTAGTGCCCACACTTGACCTGTGCTTTGGTCTCCCTTCAAAAAGCAAACAAACTGGGTATTCCTAAAGAAGCAGCCCTGACACTGGGGGACAGGGGGAATCCCACTAAACCTCCATATCACGTACAAGCCTCTAGTATAGTGATACTGCCTAAAGGGCTTGAATTTCCCTCAGAAAGGAAGCTTATTTAAGGGTGCCAATGTACTGAGGTACATGTACTGAATAACATGTGATAGTATCAGTCAAGCAACAAGTATTTACTAAGTATATGGCAGGCGCTGGGCTAAGGATGCAAATACACTGCTAAGGATGCAAACACAAGCAAAACATGCATGTCCTGCTCTCAAGGAACTTATGTGGTAATGGGATCATAAAATGAAAGGTGAAAAGCAAATGCCTGGTGGAAAGTTACCAGCACAGGGGGATGATGACCAAGTCCAGAATTGAAGAGAATGAGAAATGACTGGTATGAACCTTTCCTCAAAATGGAGGTTCTGAGAAGAACTCACCAACAGAACAAAAAGACAACTGAGGCACGGTGGTTTTGTCTAGGAAAGGGACAAAGTGCATAGGTTCTTCTTCAAATGAAGATTCCCCAATGGGAGAAGGGGCCTGAAGGGGTAGAATGAAGAGGTAGCAGAGGCATGACAGCATGTTTTTTAGCTCAATGTTGTGGTCTAATCCCCAGGTGCCATGGGTAAAATCCAACCTTTTCTCTCCAAGGAGCTAATACTGCCCAGAAATTTCCCTTTCTCTTTCTAGAAGACTAGAACCAAGAACTTTCCTACTTGATGAGAGAAATAAATTCTCTCATATTTAATAATTCTTATATTAGGACCAAGGTTTTTCCCCTTTTCTGCTTCCTCATCCAGAAACCAATTAGTATGCAAAATTTCTCTTACATATTTCCCCAGATCAAAATCTAACCAGACAGTAAAGGAAATTCTAAGTTTAAGCTAATGGCGATATTTCTGCTCATTGTGTTTGCTTAGACAGATCTGGGGAAGTGTTGATTCTCCCTATCATCAAAACAGGTGATAAGGAAATTGATGTTTCTTTGACCGAGATTTGAGTGCCACAGATCCCGTATCCCAAGGCCTTCATTTTAATAAAACCCACCTCCTATCATGTTAACCAATTAGATTTGATAGCTGTTTGATGGACCACCTGTTGTCCAAGGCATAGAAACTTAAAGAAGTGGCTTTAGTCTTAGTTTCTTTGGTTACAAAGGGGACAATGAGTCTATTTTGTTGACTGCTTTCTGGATGTAGTAAATAAAACTGACTTTTATTTAACCAGAAACTAGGTCTCTCAGAACTTTTTAAACATCACATTTGCTTTGTGGTTGCCCTCTCCTGGGGCACTGTGGTTGAAGCAATTTCCTTTGCCAATACCTCTCCATGACTAAGTCTAGGGACTCGGGCCACATGGTTGAAAGAATGTGTAGTTGCAATGTGCCTGTGCCCCAAAGGTGTCATTACTGGCTCCCTTTGGAGGCAGATCTATGGATGCACAGGCTTTCCTCTCCTCCCGGGACCTAAGTCTGCACTTAGCTCTGCTATGGTTCTCTGATCTCTTGCCAGCTCTCTCTGAAGCTTTGCAAAACAAAAACAACAGAAAGAGCTGACTCCAATACTAAACTCCTTTTTTACAGACCCAGTAAAAAGCCCCAAATCAACTGGAGTCAATTGATTCATTTCCAATCACTGATATTTAAGGATAGTATAGTAAGTATAAAAAAGGATAGTACACAATCATCTTAATGAGATGTCAATGAACATGTTCAAACTTTCCATAATATGATGCAAAGAACCTGAAAAGATTTGCCTTCCTGTGACATCATCAAGTTAACTAGGCCTTCTAAATTAACCCAGTAGACAAAATAAAAAAGTTTTGCTGGAGCAAAAGGAATACATTTAGAATTAAAGAAAGTATCTATGCTAGGGAGGGGGTGGAATTTTCATTTCTAACTAAATATCTGATATTAACAGGATATATGGGAATTGGCACAAATGTATAAAACCAAAACATGAGTAACAAAAAAATTTCAAAAAGATGAATATAAACTATCAACAAAATATAATAAAAACATTCAAATTAAAATAAGTCTGAGGTTTTGCCACACACCAAAATGGAAAAGATGAAATAATTTATTTTAATTGCTAATGTTTGAAAGGTTATCAGAAGTCAGGCATAGTAGTACAGTCTTGGTGGAGCTTTGAACTGGTCCAACCATTCTGGAAAATAAGTAGAAATTATACAAAAGATATCTTCACTTTAAGTAGAGATTGGGGTTGGGGAAAACAGAGATCACAAGTCACAGAGCTGAGAAGCAGGGAGGAGTTTACTCCTTTGGGTCATTTGGTAGCTTACAATCAAATTTATTCAAAATCCAGTGAGCATATTGTAAATGCATATATATATATATATATATATATATATATATATATATATATATATATATATATATATTAAATATTATGTGAGATCCTGTGAAACAAAAACAAAACAACAAAAACTCCTGCCTTCAAAGAGCTTACATTTTAATGGGGGGTGGGTACATGTATGCCCAGATCAAGCCATAGATGATAATTTGAGAAAAGTTGGCTGGTTGTTGTCTTTTATACTTTAAAAAGAACAAAATTGCATCACTATGTTAGGGTTATTGTGCAATGTGTCCAGGCATGGTCAATCAGATCAATACAAGCTCAGAAGGCACTACCACAAACCAAAAATATATATGAACATTTGGAATGGAGATGTCTTTAAATTTGCACATCTCACTTTTTTTTGAGCTACTGCAATTTGGTCATAGAGCACACCACCTTCTTTGATGCGGGCACACCATGCTTGGTTGTCCCGTGCCAGTATCTCCCATATCTCACACTTGATTCCAAAGTTCTTCAGAAAGACCTTGAGAGTGTCCTTGTGTTGCTTCTTTTGACCTCTGTGTGAGCTCTTTTCTTGTGTGAGTTCCCCATAAAATGTAAAATGCTCTTTTAGGCAAACAGACATTTGGCATTTGAAGAACATAGCTAGCCCATCAGAGTTGTGCTTTCTGCAGTAGAGTATGAATGCTTGGCAGTTCAATTTGAGGAAAGACCTCAGTGTCTGGTACCTGATCTTGACAGGTCATCTTCAGAATCTTCCTAAGACAATTCAAATGGAAGCAGTTCCGTTTCTTGGCATGGTGCTAGTATGGTCTAAGTTTCACAGGCATACAATGAAGAGATCAACACAATGGGTCAGTAGACATTTAATTTGGTAGGCATTCTGAAGCCTCTTTTCTCCCACACTTTGCTTGGGAACCTCCCAAACTCTGCTAGCTCTGGCAGTGCATACACCAACCTCATCATCTATGTGGGTATCCTTGGAAAGTATAGTGTCAAGGTAAGCAAACTTATCCACAGCATCCAAAATTTCTCCATTTGCTGTAACCATGGTTCCATGTATGGATGGTGGGGTGCTGGCTAGTGGAGAACCTCTGTTTTCTTGGTGTTAATTCCCAGGCCAAAATTAGCACAAGCAGCAGAGAGTCAATCCATACTCTGTTGCATCTCAATCTCAGAGGCTACATGGAGGGCACAATTATCTGAGAACAAAAAGAACAGTAAAAAGGCATTCTGTCAGAGGTGACACATGATCTGAGTCTTAAAGGAAACTAAATAGTCTATGATTTAGAGCAGCGGTTCTCAACCTGTGGGTTACATTCAATTTGTAACAATGAAAATACATCCTGCATATCATATATTTACATTACAATTCATAACAGTAGCAAAATTAGTTATGAAGTAGCAACAAAAATAATTTTATGGTTTGGGGGTCACCACAATGTGAGGAACTGCATTAAAGGGTCATGGCATTAGGAAGGTTGAGGACCACTGATTTAGAGGCAAGGAGGAAGTGCAATCCTTGCAGAGGGGAGGGTCAATGAATAGGTATGGAGAAGAGATAAGGAGTGATGAGTTCAGGGAAGAGTGAGTAGGCTGGTTCCACCAGAATATAGAATGGGTAAAGGGGAGAAAAGTTTAAAAACCCAGAAAAAGCAGGTAGGTTAGCTCTAGGTCAGGAAGGGCTATAAATACTATGTTAGGAAATTTATATTTTATCCTAGGGACAATAGGGAACCTTGGGATAAAATAATGAGATGTCAGCTTCAGAAAAATTGCATTGCTAAGTATATGAAAAATGGAATAGATAAAGGAAAGATTGGAAGCAAGGGGTCCAATAAAAAAAAACTATTACAATAATCCCAGGTAAGTACGATGAATTAGAATAGGGGCCATGTAAATGGAAGAACAGGAATAGAAGCTAGTGATATTTTGCTGTTAAGTCTTAGAAATGGAGGACTGAGGGTCAAGATAAGGTTGACTGAGGTTGTGAAGCTAGATAACTAGAAAGACAGAGGGACTCTCAAAATAAATAGGGGAGTTTGAAGAAGAAGTGGATTTAGGGGGAAAGATAATGTGTTCTGTTTTGGATATGTAAAGGGCTTCCAATTGAATACAGGGCTTCCAATTGAAGATGCCCAACAGGAAGTGATGTGGGCTGGATTTCAGAAGGGAGAGTCAGACCAGATATAGAGATCTGAGTCAACAGCAAAATAATAGCAACTGAACCAACAGGAGCTGAGGTGACCAAAAGAAGTAGAAAGTAGACAGAAGAAAAGAAGACCTAGGAAGAATAGTAAGTAGTGAGGGCAAGAAGGACTTTGTCCCAGGATATCAAAGAATATGGAAGATGCCAAATTAGTCCCACAAAAGTGAGGCAAGTGACTGGGGTACAAACTCAATAATCTAATGAACCCTTTCTCTATGGCTACCAATTATCTCTCAATTGATAAATCCAATACCCTTTTCTCAATGCTTATATGTCATGATGTCTCTACTGAATTTGAAAGTCTTGATGGTAGTCCCATTCTCCTAAATACATACTATCTTTGAATATATTCAGCTTTCCTGATACTGCTCTTCTGATTCTCCTATATGCCTGACCCCTCCCTTAATCAATCAATGAGAATTATTAAGTGCCTATTCTGCCTCAGCCACTGTGTTAGGTACTGGCAATAAAGAACAAAAATATACATACAAAATCCCTACTCTCAAAGAGTTTACATTGTATTAGAGTTGACATTCTATCTCCTCAGGCTCCTTTTGTTGAATCATGATGGGTCTCACCCAGTCATGCATATCTTCCAACCCTCTGATCTGAATCTTCATTCATATGTAAGTGGTAGTATACATGATGGGACCCTTCTCCACAAAGGGTTGCTTCCCTGGATGATAGCTTGTGGGACTCAGCTGGAAGTAGAAGGCTGGTGGTCTGGAGGTGCTGCTGCTCCTGGAAAACTTGGCCTTATTTTCCTGTCAGTGGCACTTGGTTATTTATTGGTAGTGACAAGAATAGTAAGGTTGTTCTTCACAAGAGTTGATTCCCTCAGTAATGGATGGCTACAGGGCCATGTTCACTCTCCATTCCTGTATCTCATGAAATCATCAGTTCGTCTTATTACTTGGCCATCCATTTCTTGTATAATGTCACTTTCCCTAGGTAAGTCTTCATATATAATGTGTTGTAACTTGCTCCCACTCAGGATGCACCATTCCATTTCCCTTAGGGTTATTCTCAGCTTCAATTCTTTGTGGTTTTTCCAATGCTTACAGCCAAACTACATCACCAAAAGAATGTCAATCTTATTTAAAGATATAGACACACCGATTGTTTTCTCAAATCTAACCTTATATCAGGCAAATATTTGGAAACTGAAGAAAAAGAATAAAACATCAGAGGGACTGCAACAGAAAGTGTTTGGATCAAAGCCATTTGGGGTTTATGCATTCTCATCTTGGAAAATACAAAGAATTGAGTCTAAGTAATTTTATTGCAGTATATCTTTGTGTTTTAGGAGGGAAAAATAACCCCTTTGCATTGTGAGAAGTCTGTGGAGTTTTTTCTTATTAAACAACCCTGTTTCTATATTTCATCTGGGGTGAGGGAAGGAGCATGACATCCATAATCAGGAACTGACCTGACATCTTAGCCATGAAGACAAATGAACTTCCTTCAAAGCACTTGGGAGAAAGTAGATCTAGGTTTAGGCAAAAATGGGAACTGGAAGATGCCTGTGGGTAGCTTGGAGTCAGAGAACTATGATAAAATCACTGGAGGGGTCTAAGACCTAGTCTAGATATCTAGATAGGCTAGGATCCCTATAGCAGAGATTAATTAGCACTCTCACCTGGGAAAAATGCAATGTAGCTGGGCAGGAGTTTGGGAATAGGGTCAACACATACAACAATCCAGTCCACTGTAGTTATAACAGGAAACTGGATAGCATCATCCATCCAAAGGGAGAGCCTTAACATAGCCTAAAAGGAATGACAAGTGACCCCCACCCCCAACTCCTGAGAGGAGACACAAAGGAGAAAAGAAATAAAGAATGATAAGTGTAGGAAAAGGCATGGAAGCCTCCGATTGCCACAATTCAGCAGACGACCATAATAACATAGGATAGCAAGCCAGAAGACTGTGATAAGGAATAAATGTGCCCACTGTGTGTCAGCAGCCTGGGGGGACAGCCCTGGTCCTTCCACACTTGCCGAGATTCTGCTTGTTTTTTGTCTTTTGCCTGTCAGAACATAATGAACATCGTAAAATGTGTTTAAGGAGCACAAAAACTTCCCATGGAGCAGAAGAGCAAAAGGGTGGTGGAACTTAATTTTCAGTATGAATACAAATCATGTAAGGGGAGGACTCAGAATCCTCCTGACTTCGGGGATGCTAAGCTGGAGGTGTCTGATAACTCATTTGAGGAAGTCAAGCATTCATAGCTTTTTTCTGATTTAATAAATGATAGAACCACCCCATTTGATTTGGGTAGATTTACTTTTGGTACTATTGATTGCCTTTAAGCTCATGGTAATATTTCTTTTAAAAAAATGTCTCCTTTCCCTATGAACAGACCCCTGGAAATTATATCCCTATTCCCCGATAAGGCAAAAGAGAAAAAGGAAGAAGCAGTAGATGCTTGGAGCAAATAGCATTTTATGGTAACGGTGAGAGTTTCCATGAGGTTTGATTCTAGGGGTGAAGGTGAGTGTCAAACGTGAGAGACTGTCCCCTTTGGCAAGTAAGTTATAAAACATTTCAGCAGCATCAAGCCAGCAATTCAGACAAGAGATTATGGAAAAAAGCTTCTCTGACCATTTTCCTCAACTGAGACAGAGACTCCTTATGATCAAGCTGAGAAGCAGTTCTCAAATTTTTTTATCTCAGAACTACTTTATACCCTTCAAAATTAGTGAAGACCCTGAAGACTTGTTGTTTATGTGAGATCTATTTATCAGCATTTACTGTATTCAAACTTTGAACTGATGAAAGGTAAAATATCGATCTGTTATTTTAAAATAACCATAGACCCATTATATCTTTATATATTTTATGAAAAAATAACTATACCTTCCAATACAAAAAAAATTATAAGTAGAGTGGTTTTGTTTTACAGAGCTATGCAAATTCTTTAATGTTTGGCTTAACAAAAGGCAGCTGGATTCCCATTTCTACTTCTGCATTCAATCAACTGTGATATATAAGTTTTGTTGAAGTATACAAAAAAAACCCAGTCTCATCCAGATACGTAGTTAGAAAAGGGACTCAAATTTGGATAGTTAAATGATGTCTTGGCATCATTATTAAAATAGTTTTGACTCCAATAACACCCTCCAAGGGTCTTGGGAGGCTCAGGTGTCCTCATGCTGTTCTTTGAGAACTGCTCGTTTAGCATGACCCAAAGAAACAGCAACTACTGTTTAGGGCCAGCCTGGGAATCTTGACATCAATTGGCCTTATTTTCAAAGTGAGAAAGAAGCAGAAAAAGAAATGTAATTCAAATGAAGATAGAATAATGGTTATAGTATTTGAGGCTGATTTATAAAGAAAGATTTTTGGGTGAGATACATTTCACTTGGTGTAGTTACAAGCAGTAGAGAAAATGAGAACAGTCCCCAAGCACTAAAGAAGAGTGAATACCAGAAAGACAGAAGAAACATCTCCCATAATAGTGAGTATTAACAAAAGCAGCAGTAATAAGAAGGAACAGTACAAAGAAACCACATGGGGAAAGGAGGGGGGATTTCACTTCAAGGGACTCCAAGTCCTGCTCTTCCACAGAGATTAAAGGTGGAGCATTGAGGGCACCCAACCTCCACATGGGTCTCCCCCAGATAAGCTATGCCAGGTGGACATTCTGTTGTCAATAGTCACTCCATGGCCAACCCTAAAGAAAATCAGGGCTTGGTAAGCTTTCTGCTCAATAAGATCACTGACTTACATTCTGATGGTATTTCAGGATGCTTTGTGATTTGAGAAAGAAAAGGAGGACAGTATCTATGACTGGTCTCCTGAAATAGCCGCCATATTCACTTAAGTTGTCTGAGTGTATTAAAGGAAAACAATGCCATTGAGGCCCATAGGCATATGTAAGCAGTTCACCCAAGCATCTTAATGTCTCATTATCATTTCCTGGTTTTATAGTTAGGATCTTACACAGCTAGAAGACTAAGTTAGGAATAAAATTACCATCTTGTATGCTCTGTTCTCTTCAGGGTCTAACCAGTTATAACAAAGTCCCTGAGAAGCAAAAAACACATCTCTAGGTCAGCAGCTTTCAGATTCCAAGGATGTCAATAAATGAAAAGACTTTCTGCAGTGGGAGGAAAAGCAGGGTAGGAGGAAACAAAGACAGAGTGGGTTTAGTCTACAAATAGAAGCAACTTGCTGCTTAGCTAGCAAATCTCCTCTGCATCCACACTGACCATTTCTTAGTGCATTGTGCTGAAACACCTTTCTGAGTTCACTATTTATCAATCAAGTGACACAAATTTAACCAGAACTTACTCTGTAGAGAGAGTACTGTGGCAGGTGCTTCATGCAGGAGTTGCATAGAAACACGAGGAGAATGCATAGAAACATGCAAAGAGTGCTAACATTGGAAGAACATCTAGGTTTGAATCCTGATTCTTCAACTTAATGCTTGGATGATCTTAGACAAATCACTTAACTTCTCTGGACCTTAGGTTCCTCATCTATAAAAGTAAAGCATTGACCTGTAAGGTCCCTTCCAACTTTTTTTTTGCCTGTTTTTTTTTGGAGTGCAGTTGGGGTTAAGTGATTTGCCCAAGGTCACATGGCTAGATTTTTGTGTTAAGTGTCTGAGGCCAGATTTGAACTCAGGTCCTCCTGACTCCAGGGCCGGTGCTCTATTCACTGCACCACCTAGCCACCCCCCCTTATAATTTTAAATCTGTGATCCAGTGGCCATACGATCAAAATATGTAATGCCTGCCTTCAAGGAGCTTATAATCTAAAGGCAGAGTCAAAAAATATAGGAATGAAGAGGTGACTAGCCCCCAAGGCAGCCTAGTTTAAGTGGACTGTAAGTAAGAGACTGTGATTACCCTAAGAGTTCAGAAACGGCAGAGTTCCCCGTGAGCTAAAGTTAACAGGGAGGGATGCACAGAAGAGATGAGAATTTGAAGTGTTCTTTGAGAGATGCATAGGATATGACCAAGCAGAGAGTAGCAGGGAGATAAGGAAAGTATTCTGAGTGGGAAAAGAATGTGAGCATGAAGATAGAAACCCATAAAGGGTATATTCAGGAGGAGCCAGCCTGACTGGGTCTAAATGTGAGGATTGAAGACAAACGAGAGATGATTGGGATCACCTCATGGATAGCCTTGAATGCCAGGCTAAGAAATCAGGACTTGACCATTTTAATACCTCTTAAAACTTTTTAAGTACTTGGTAAGTGGTATTCCTCCCAGCAAAGAAGAATAGTCATTCATTCATAAATATTTGAGGGGTAGTTTGGCATAATAGATACAGAGCAGATCTTGAAGGCAGGAACACTTGGGTTCGATTCCCATCTATGACATATATGAGGCATATGACCCTGGACAAAGGTCTCATGCCTACTTGCCTCTAAGTATTCTAGTCAATTCTCTAAAATCACTACTTGCTGAGTAAGTTCCAGGTTACATTGGTAGGAAGGATCTCTAGTAGGAGGAAACAAAGACAGAGTGGGTTTAGTCTACAAATAGAAGCAACTTGTTGCTTAGCTAGCAAATCTCCTCTGCATCCGAGCTGACCATTTCTTAGTGCATTGTGCTGAAACACCTTTCTGAGTTCACTATTTATCAATCAAGTGACACAAATTTAACCAGAACTTACTCTGTAGAGAGAGTACTGTGGCAGTACTAGAGTTTCCTAAGTCAATGAAATCCCAGGTCTGGTCCAAAACAATGATGATTAACTATGTTCAAGGCAATGTTCTAGATGTCCTGGGAGACCCTGTAGAAGGAAGACTGAAGTACAGTTTCTGTCCCCTTTCCCCCACACCCAGAATTTTTAGTGTCAGAGTGTGGACTTGATTCTAACTCAAAATCATTGGTCCTAGTGACATCTGTCACTGGGTCCTATTTTATTCTTTTATATTTAGAATGGAAATCAGGCTACATTTAAGTAAGTTTTTTCTCTAGTTTGAAATCAAATTCTAGGAAGTCAGTTTCAAATACTGAGACCAAAAGGTAACACCTTTGACAAATCCAGTGGGATGTCCAAATTAAAGTCACACCTTCATACTATAATCCTAAGTACCAGCATCAAAAAACATGCCCATTTTGGGAAAGAGGTGACAATTCACTCATCCAATTATCCCTAAGATTACTTATTCAAATGCAATTTTCAGATCACCAATAATCCTTTAACTTTTTTTTCCTTCTCTAGAAACAAAGGATGAGCCATCTGTTAAACTGAAATTTGGTCAAGGTTAAAGGAACCTTGTAGATATTGGGGAGCTTTTTTCCTATGAAATGGATTGTGTTGTGAATCATATTTTAATGGAAGCCTTACATTTTAGCTGGATGCAGGAGTATTAAACAGAGTGCAATTCATTCCTCTGCTACTGTGCCTGTTTATCAAGTATAACGTGATTGACATTTTCCAAGATTTGTCCAAATAAGTATCTCAGGAGGTAACAAGTAAACAACCGGGGGAAAACTTGGAAATCACGTCAGAATATATTTGAGAATTGGACAGGATGACAGTCATGGACTTTCTTCATTCCCACCATTAGTGATGTCTAATGGATATAGGGAAAATGGATTAAACTCATTGTATTTAAAGCAGACCATTTGGGTTCTTGACAATGATAAATGCTTTGTATGACCACTAAAAGAAGCACATGGTAGAGATGGGATATGTAGAATAAAGCCCTGCCAGGATAGGATGGTGATGGGCTGCTGCTTTTATAGTATTTCCTGGCAGTGCCAGGAAAGAGAAAAAGGAGAACATGTGTGCTTGCAGTAACTTCCAAGCTCTCTATTCTCAGCCTGGTAATCAGAGGCAGAGAGAGATAAACCCACCTGTCAACACATAAAATATGTCTAGTGAGACAGACTTGGTTAAAACAAATCAAATATATTCTCTTGATAGTTGAATAAAACATTCATACATATTAACTAAAATGATCTGAAAACTTTTTCATCATAATTCAATCATAGCATCATTGATTTAAATCTGGAAGAAACCTTAAAGTTCATCTAATGGAACTGTCTCATTTTACATGTGATGAAACTGAGCCCCAGAGAGGTCATCAAGTCAAGAAGCATTTCTTGACCCCTTACTATGTTCCAGGCATAGTGCTAAGTGCTGGCAGCACACACCAATAAAAGGCGGTGGAAGCAGTCCCTGCCCTCAGGGAATCCACATTCTAATGGGAAAGACAGCATGCAAATGATCAAGTACATGCAAGATAAATTCAGAGTAAATTGAAGGTAATGTCAAATGGAAGGAGTGGCACATGGGAAGAGACACACAAAGAGAGGAAAAGGGAGAGAGAAAGTGGGGGGAAGGAAAAGAGAAGACAGAGACAGAGACAGAGAGAGAGAGGGAAGGAGGGATTGGGGAGAGGGAAAGACAGGAGAAAAGAGGAAGGGAGGAAGGAAAGAATGAACAAACAAATGAACGAATGAAGAGAAAAAGAGAGAGACAGAGACAGAGAGATAAAGACAGAGAGAGACAGACAGAGAAAGTGAGAGAGAGAGACAGAGACAGAGACAGAGAGACAGAGAGAATGTCTTGTGCGAGGAGCAATAAAAAGCAATGTTGTTGGGATTGTACAATATGTAGAGGAGAGTAAAGTATAGTGAAAAGATAGGAAGGGGGCAGATTGTGAAGGACTTTCAAAGTCAAACAGATGATGTTCTATTAGATTCCAGAGGTCATGGGGAGCCACTAGGATTTATTGAATAGGGATGTAACATGATCAGACCTGTAATTTAGAAAGATCCCTTTTAGCATCTGCATGGAGGATGGACTGAAGTGGGGAGACACTTGAGACCTGGGTAAATACCCAAAAGACTATTGTAATAGTCCAGGAGTGAGGTGGTGAGGGCCAGCCCCAACATGGTGGCAGTGCCAGGAAAGAGGAAAAGGAGAACATAAATAGAATCAACAACCAGATGAATATAAGAAGGTGAAAGAGGGTGGAGAGTTGAAGATGACTTCTAAGATGTAAGCCTGGGTGACTGAGGGGAGGATTGGAAGTATAAAAGAAGAGCAGATTTAGTGGCATTGGTGGGATGGTGGGGGGGAGGGGAGAGAATGGGAAGATAGTTTATTTTGCTCGTGTTGTTTAAGATGTCTACAGGACATCCAGTTCAAGATTTGGCCAAGCTCACACAGACAGTAAGTGGCAAAGATGAGGTTCAAGCACAGATCTTACAAGTCCAAATTCAGCATTCTTACCATAGTACCATGTTGCTTCCTAACCCTAGCTCCTCAACTGAGTTCTAGTTCCACATCACCAACTGCCAATTAGTCACTTCTAATCAAATATCCTTAGCTACCTCAAAGTCAGCAGGTCCAAGTAAAATTTATTATCTTTTCCCCTAAATGTTCCCTTCTTCTGAAATTCCCCATAACTGTAGAAGTAATACCACTCTCTTTCCAGGCAACCAGATTTGCAATCTCCATGTCACCCTTGACTCTTCATTCTCACTTACTCCACATATCCAATCACTTGCCAATTGTCATTTGGTGCGTATCTCTCTCTGGTACCCCTTCTCTACCCATATAGCCACCACCCTCGTTCATGTTCCCATACCTCTCCTCTGGACTAATTAAATCACCTTCTGATTAATCTCCCTGACTCTTCTTTCCCCATGCCAATCCACCCTCCATGCAGCCCAAGTCAGATCATGTCAATGCCTGACTCAGTAAATTCCAATGGTTCTGAATTATCTTTTGGATTAAATATAAACTTTGTCTGACATTTAAAGTTCCTTACAATCCGAGCACTTCCTACCTTGCCAACTTTCTTACACATTCCCTCATGACAGCTATAGTCCAGCCATACTAGCCTATTTGCTATTCTTCAGGATACTTGATCAGCTATCTCTGCACCTTTGCATTTCTTCCCTCCCTCCATGCCTAGAATGCATTCCCCCTAATCCTCTTAAGATTCCTGGTGTCCAAGATGCAGCTGAATTGTCACCTCCTTCATGAAGCCTTTTCTGATCCCCCCTTCCTCCCAAAATTCCCTTGTACATATTTGTGTACATTCTGTATGTAGATGTGTGTATACATACATGCATGCATACATACACAGATGTGTGGCTATGTGCGTGGTGTTGTCTCCCCCATTAGAATCCAAGTTACTTGAGGGAAGAAACTGTTTTTCATTTCTCTTTGTTTTCACTGCCAGTGTTTAACATGGAGTAAGCACATAAAAAAAGCTCCCTTGGTTGCTGGGTTGAATAACAAGAAGCTACGACAAAATCAGCAAATATTTATTAATGCCTTAGCTACGTGGCTAGAAAAACTTGTTAAAGCATTGAAAAGCAGTTACTTTAATGCCAAACAGTAGTTTCCTTTTCTATAAGAAGTCACAAACGCAGCAGAACCATCAACTGCATCAGACTTGTCTTATAGCTCAAAAGCTTTCCAATCACCCAAACACAACAAATCGAGGCACAGAAAACTACAAAACATTTTAAGTCACACTGTATATTGACTTAAAGACGTTCATTTACACTAGCTTTATTCATCTGAGGATTTAATGGGCATGCCTTAATTATTCAGAGAGTAAAATGCCTATAAAATGTGGCCAAATCATTCAATGCTATTATGAGTTTCTTTCTATTACTACTTTAATAACTGCAAACTTCGACTGGTAACAGCAATTATGTTACTATTAATGCCTATTTTATTCATTATGAGTAAAGGAACTTCTAAGCATTCAGCTTATGAACTTTTTTCCTTTTTTAAACCACTAGTAATGATAAGCTTTCCTATTTGCCTTCTTCCCCATCTGGCTTGCCTTAATAGAATGATAAAGAGAAGTCGTGTAACAAATTTAATTACACAGGCAATGCTCCCAAGACAGATACAGCCCTAATGAACACACAAACAGGCTCAGACCCCTAAACTTGTTGAAATCACAGAAAATGCCTAGAGACTCCTAGCTTCCCAGGAGGAGAGGCAGTATGATACTTTGGAATTAGAGGATCCAGGTTCAAATATAGCCTCAGTCACATATCTTACTTTGACTTCCTCTGGGCCTCAGTTTCCCCATAGGTGAAATCCGCTGTTTCCCCAACCCCACTCTAAGTCCACAATTCCCTGAAGTTATAATTCTCACAGCTGCCCAGCTAAGAAATACCATGATAGAGTTGGCATAGAATTCAAGGAATAGAAGCTGAGGTTGTACAGGTCCTTGTGGGCTGGACTAGTGAAGGACTCTGAACAAAAAAAAAACCCTAAGCTTGAAGGTTGTAGCTTTGGCTTGAGGTCCTGCCTCTGCACCTTACTAGTCATATGATCACAGAGTCACGGTAGCACAGAAATACAAAACTGGGAAGAAATTGTCAGTTCAACCCATACCAGAACAAGAATCTCTACTCCAACATCCCCAACAAATGGTTGCCTAGAGTTTTCTTGTAGACCTCCAGGAAAAAGGATCCCACAACCAAGGGAGTCTATTTCATTTTTTTGTTTGGAGGAGGGAGGGCAGGGCAATTGGGGTTAAGTGACTTGCCCAAGGTCACACAGATAGTAAGTGTTAAGTTCTGAGGCTGGATTTGAACTCAGGTCTTCCTGACTCCAGGGCCCATGCTCTATTCACTGCACCTCCTAGCTGCCCCCCATTTCATTTTTTGATAGTTCTAATATTAGGGAGTTTGTTTTCCCCTGATATTAAGCCCAAATTTGCCTCTTTGCAACTCGCACCAGTTACTCCTAATTCTACAATCTAATATCAAAAAGAACAAATCTAGTCCCTCTTCTATAAGGTAGATCTTCAAATACTCAAAAATCTGTGATGATCCCCACTCCTTTGTCTTCTCTTCTCTGTGTTAAATATCTCCAGGTCTTTTTTTAGCCGATTATTTTATGATCCAAACTCTTTGGCCTTTTACCATTCTGCTATCTTAGTCTGGACTTCCTCTGACTCATCAATATCCTTGTGAAACAAAGGTGCCCAGCACTGAATGCAAGACTCCAGTTATGGTCTGCTCAGAGTAGAACACAGCACAGATCTTTCACCTACGAGGATTTCTAGAAGTTGGATTTCTCAATGTAGCCTCATATGGCAGGAGCTTTCTTGCCTACCCTATCGCACTCAATTCAAATTCAACTTGTGGCTCATAATAAAACCCTCAGAACTTCTCTAAACAAACTGCTCTCTAGCCTGGCCTCTTCCCTACTGTACTCATAAATATGGGGT
The DNA here is from genome assembly GCA_028646575.1 of Pseudocheirus occidentalis. NCBI lineage: Eukaryota > Metazoa > Chordata > Mammalia > Diprotodontia > Pseudocheiridae > Pseudocheirus > Pseudocheirus occidentalis. The sequence goes on along the minus strand of CM053599.1, from coordinate 37,187,692 downwards.
TCTAGACTCAGTTCTAGGACTTTACATTTTTCCCTAATAAGGTTCATATTATTTGATTTGGCCCAATATTCTAGTTTATCAATGTATTTGTCATTTGGCAGGTTAACTATCCTTCCCAGCCTTGCCATTTGTACTAACTCTGAGCTTTATCAGAGAAATATAAATGACAATAATATCTTTATGTTGTTGTTGTTCAGTCATGTCCAACTCTCTGTGGCTCCATTTTGGGATTTTCTTACTGGAGTCGTTTGCCATTTCCTTCTCCAGCTCATTTTACAGATGAGGAAGCTGAGGCAAACTGAGTGAAGTGATTTGCCCAGGGTCACACAGCTAGCATCTGAGACCAGATTTGAATTCAGATCTTCCCAACTCCAGGCCCCTGGCTTTATACAATGTGGCATCTAGCTGCCCTACTGACTGTATGGCTCTGAACAAATCATCTCACCTCTCCTGGCCCCAGACAAGTATCTAAGATCAAATGGGTTAACTTACACATAGTAAGAATAACTGACAATTGACTAGGATTTTGAAGGAGTTGGGGCAGCAACCAAAGTGTATCTCATTTAGAAAAAAGGAAGCTATTTAAATGAGAAGAGAAGGGGGCTAATTTCAGTACAGTGGGCAAGAGGGAGTGGGAGGGGGTGCCCTGTATGAGTAGAAGGGTAAAATGACTCTAGTGCCCCCTACCCGTCACCCAGCCACACCCCATATAAATGCTAGCTATTACTGTTACAATTAAGGCAAGGAACAATGATGATGGTGCTGACAGTGACAATGATAACCATTTAATTTGTAAAACAGTTTTCTACCTACATTGACAGAAGGAGCTCGCTTGCCAGGGTTCCCTATTCTGATTTTTAAATCAAAGGTCCAGGCAAAGGCAACAACAACATTGCTAATTTAATATTAACAAGAGCAATAATAATTGACCTTCCGATGGTACAAGTTGTGCAGGAAATTTCCCTAGAACCATTAGTAATTTCTGGATGAGCACATTCCCTAAAGCCATGAGTGCCCACAGTCTCTCTTAAGATGCCCCCATTCAAAAAACAAGATCTCAGCGTCTCCACGTGAACAGCTCACCTTTCTTTTGTGAACTACTGAGGCACCAGTGTTGGGAAATGTGGCATGTGCTTGACATTTTCCTCTTTACCTAAGGAAATAATTTTAATGTAAGGACTAAATGGACCTCAGAAATAAGTACTGAGGTACGAAAATAGAGGAAGAAATGAGAAAAAAAAGAAGAAAATTTGATATATCCTTACCTATATAACTGTTCAGTAATTAGGTCAAGAGGCACACATATTACTAATCAAAACACAGATTGCTGGACTAGGTATTTCGTAAATGAAACTTTATTGTGGGTGCCATTTGCATGCAACTCCATGGATATTGTTGTTGGACCATTAAAATTCCTTTATTACACATCAGTGTGCAATAGAGAGGTAGTCTTTAGGCCAGAATCTCTGACCAGCCAAGCTAGCTTGAGAAATATAATCATCTCCCAATTAACAACATGTGGCTAACATTGCCATTTTAAAAATATTCCAGGCCACCTTCCTATGTGATGCTCAATAAGGCCTATCTATCAGTTGCCCAGAAGTCCCATATTTGTGATCTCAAAGAATGTGAAATCATTTAAATATCACTTTAAGTCCAATGACATTAGGAAAGTAAATCCAGAGGGGTAGAGGAGGTAGGAGAAGATGGGGCAGAACATACTGTAGTATATTATAAAGCCAATACAGTCTTCCCTAAGTTATCCATGAGTGGTTTATCTGTAATGAATTTTTCATTCCAGGATGGATTTCTCCCACTGCCCAGCAGAAGTGTGTTCGGGGAATATAAACTAAGTTTAATACTAGCTTCAGTAAAACCTAATCCTCAATCCAAATAGAAATGATTTGGGGATTATCCACACCAGTGCTCTCCTCCAATAGCCCAGACAATCCAGAATTGAATATGTTGGGGCCTCTAGGATTACCCACTACTCCTTTCATACGGATAATTGAGAATTGACTAGGATTTTAAAGGAACTAGGGCAGCAACCAAAGTGTACCTCAGACAAAAAAAAAAGGAAGCTATTTAAGTGAGAAGGGAGCTAATTTTACTACAGTGGGCAAGAGGAAGTGGGGGTGGGTGCTGTATAAATAAGGGTGGAATAACTCTGCTGCCCCCACTCTAGACCACCCAGCCACACCCCAAAAATATAAACACTTTGCTATTTATCTCACTATTTAAAGAATCATACAGCAATCCATATAGTCCAAACTAAAACTGAACTGCTTTGCACACAGTTCTGCAATACAACTGAGAAGTAAGGCATTACATTCTTCCCAGCACAGCTATAGAACACATAGTACACACTTGATAAATATTTATTAATCAATTGATTGAATTCAGTCAAAACACCAGTTTTGTCTCAGATCACGAGCTTGAGAGGATTTTTTTTTTGCCTTTCTATTCCCAGCATTTAGCACATAGGCTGTTGATAAATGCTTGTTGACACTGACTCGGTTTATTACTACTTGTGTTACCTTAAACAAGTCACTTTACCATTTGGGATCTTGGTGTCTTCATCTAAAAAATAAGACTTGAATTAGATTATCACTAATATTCTTGGCTTCCTAGCTCTAATATTCTATGAAAGTCTGTGAAAATGGGTTCCTAATGTCAAATCTTCTAGTTACTACCCACAGATGTGTGGCTAACTGATTTAGCCTTTCCAGGCCTAGGTTTTTCTATCTGGAATGTGAGAGTGATGCCTGCCCTATGCCACACAGCAAGACAGATAGAAATTAGGTAACTACATGCAAAACATAGCAAAACTGGGATTTGAACTCAGATCCTCCAGTGCCCTTTCCACTGTATCATATGGCATTATATCATCTATGACTTAGTCGGTAAGTCTTTGAGTGACTTGAAGCCCAGAAAGGTTCATCAATTTGTTCAGTCACTAAGCTAATAAGTATCTGAAGTAGAATTTGAACCATAATCCTAACTGCAAGCACTCTACCCACTACATTTTGCCAACTCTCAATATAAAATGAAAAAGGTTATTTTATTTTTATCAAAAACCCTTCCAAATGCTTACCAAACTAGGTTAAAGTGGTAGCAGGAGACTAGAAGTTGGGCCCATGAACAGTGCTTGTCTCGTCCATAATTACAACCAGAGAAAAGAAAGAACAACTTGTAAAATCTGGCTTTTGGGTGAAATCTTTTCTCCCAAGATCAAGTTAGAAAAGTAGGACTTAACATAATATTGCCTGACAATAGAAACAGAACCTCAGAACTTTAATATTTTCTTACCTCAAAAGGAAAACCATTATGCTATTGCCTAAAGCAACACAGGAAGAATTAGATAAGGTACAAACCACTTTTATTGTACAGATTTGCTTGAAGCATCTCTTTGATTCTTCTCTCTTAATGCAGGTAATGGAATGAATCAAGGAGTTTAGCATGCAGCTGACTTTGAAGCACACACTCCTTCTGGGCTGGAGGTGGGCACAGGGGTGAGAGAAGATGCTTCTATCCAACAAGCCCCAAACTGGCGCTCTTCTTCCCCTCCCCTCCCTTCCAACTTCAGCCTAGCTTGGGGAAGGGAGTAGAGGCTAATGGAAAGTGAGAGACGTTGAAAAATCAGAAAGAAAGGGAAAGGAAAGAAGGGAGGAAAGCAATCCTCACACTTGAAGGAAAGAAAAAAGAATGATAAGACAAGAGATTGGCCACATCCCTCTCCCACCATCACCCCCAATTACCCTCTTCAGAGGCCTGGATCTAAAGCACTGGAAACCCTTCTGTTCCTTAGGTCCCTAGCTTGAGGCTTTCAACAATCAAAAAGTTCTTGGTCTTCTCAGAACCTAAAATGACCTCTACTTCCCAGAAGCTTAACAGAAAAAAAACAATTGTCACTTGCTCAGGGGAGCTGGAATTCATGTTGGGAAGATCTGGATTCAAGTCATACCTCCCATACTTCTTAGGAAGAAAAGGCAAAAAGCATTTATAAAGTGTCTACTGTGTGCCAGGCATTGTGCTAAGGGCTTTACAATATTATCTTGTTTGATACTCCCATGAACCCTGGGAGGCAGGCTCTGTTATCCCCACTTTACAGTTAGGAGGCTAAGGAAGGCAGAGGGTCACAAAATCAGTGAGTGTCTGCGGCTGGATTCGAAGTGGAAGCTTTCTGACTCCAGCTCCAGAGATCTCTCCACTGTGCCACCAGCTGCCTTGACTTATGTCACGCCAGGCAAGTCATTTCCACTTCTCAGCCTCAGTTTCCTTTTCTGTGAAATGGTTTACAGCTGCCTGTAGAACCTACCTCACAAGATTGTTGTGAAAGTCAAATGGTACAATGTGCATAAGGCACTTCACAACCTTTAATATGCTTTATAAATAAATGTTCACGCATTTCCAGGTTTATTCTGTATTACTCCCCTGTCACTTTATGTCCCAACCAAGTTGGTCTGCTTTCTATTTCTCCCATTTAATGTTTCAGTGCCTGACTACAAGTGTTTGACTCATCTGTCCCTTCTACCTGAAATGCCCTTCAGCCTGGAGGCCACATGTGACCCTCTAGGTCCTCAAGGGCAGCCCTTAGACAAAATCTAAACTTCGCAGAACAAATCCCCTTAATAAAAGAATTCTGTAAAACTTCAACTTAGTCAAAAAGCCACACCTAAAACCAGGTAGAAGGTTCCCCAAGCCGCTGGTCTCTCGCCTCCACTTTGCCTCTTAAAGTGCCTAGCTTCCTTCCAGGCTCAGCCTAAATGCCTCTCCTATATAATTGTGCCCTGTTGCCCCTTCTGTGTGTGTGTCTGTCTGTCTGTCTCTTTCCCTCTCTCTCTCTCTCCCTCCCTCCCTCTCTTTCTTTCCCTTGCTCTCTCTCTCTCTCTCTCTCTCTCTCTCTCTCTCTCTCTCACACACACACACACACACACACATCAATTTTTTGAGAGTACAGAACAGTTAGACTCTTGTCTTTATATCTCTAGTACCTAACACAGTGCCTAGCACAGAGTAGGCAGTAAATGTATTTATTAAATGAATGAATCTTAGTTATCATTAATGTTGTTGTTTTTGCTAGGCTATGCTGGGCATTGGAGATACAAAAACAGAAAATGAAAAGGTCCATGTTTTCAAAGAGCTAATATTATCCCCAGGGGACAGGAAGATAAAGAATAAATGGTAGGAATACAATGAGCGAAAGATCATTTGCTATATAAAGAGGATTCAGACCAATTCATATAAATTCCAGAATGAATCTTCTTTTGTTAAAAAGTATCTTCTACATAATGTTCTGGAAGAAACAATGGGCATGATAAATACAGAGAAGCATGGAAAGTTTTATATGAAAATGTTGCAAAGTGAAGTTGAGGAGAGCCAGAAAAATTGTGTAAACAGAAAGAACAATAATCACATAACACAAAGAAAGAAGATATGAAGAGAAGACACTTCCAAAAGGCCTTCCTCATGAGTCCAGAACATTGTTTTTGATGTTAGAGTTGGGGGGGGACATTAATGCATTGCTCTGATTGGATTGGCTGGGTTTTTTCTTTTCTTCCTCTTTTTGCATGTTTTTTAAGTAGTGTTTGTTGTATAAAGTGGTTCTCTGGGAAAGGAAGAGGGATGGGTCTGAGGAAAATTTATACAATGTAAAAACAAAAGATATTAATCAAAATATATTATTTTACGCTACTTTCTAGCCCCTTTTGTTCAGCGAATATTCTAAATTATGTTAGTCAGATGAAGCCACTATTGCCAAATATTCATATATCAACACGTCTAATTTCCTGAAGGAATCTGCTCCTCTAAATTAAATCCAGGCACAACTTATTACCCAAATGTTTTAGGCTGTCTACCTAACTACATGCCATAATCTGGGCAAACATTATCCTTCATCCATTTAGTTTTTACTGTGTGGATGGATGTTTAGGCCAGATATTTTTGAGTGGTTAACATATCTTTTTTCCAGGAGGTCAACAATGTTCTGGGGCACGATGAAACCATCTTCATGTCTTTTATAAATGAGAATATGAAAGAGCTCATTATTAGAGCATTGCTCTGCACTTGGAACACTGCTTTTTGTAGGATCAAAAAATATAGAGCTTGGTCACATCATTGGGATAAGAGATAAACTGATGGTAATAATGACCTTATGAGGAGAAAACAAGGAAGGACACCAGTTTCCTTAGGGGGACCCACCGTCTAGTTTACAGGAGTCAGAAAGTTCAGATCCAGCCTCAGCCACTTAAGTGTGTGACCTTGTATTAACCTCTCTTTGCCTCAGCTTCCCCACCATAAAATGGGCTTGACAATAGTACCTAGCTCCCAGGTTGTTGAAGGAATCAAATGATAAAGTACTTAGCACGGTGTTTGGCACATAGTAAGTACTATATACATACTAGTTAGTATTCTAGGATATGAACAAAACTCATGAATAAAGAGTGGAGATTGGATAAGCTGCAATCTGAGAGGAAGGGATGGCATCAGAAATCCCCTGGAGCATCTGAATAAATATATCCAAATACCTCTGCAGCACAGTGAGCAACCCAGATTTTTTTTCCCATCCACAGAATTCTTAAAAGAAATTTCCCAAGCACAGACCATGTCTGCAAAACAGAATAGGAAAGTCAACTTGTCAAAAGATTTTAAGGCTTTCAAATAAGTAATACAATCAAGAGCTCAACATGAAGTTGTAATGCTCTTGAAGGACTTGGAAATAGGATTGTCTTTATACTAACATTCCAGCTCCCCACTGCTAGCTCCCATGCTCTCTGGCTGAAGGGATCTGGCACCAGTCCCAAAGAGAGACCTTGTCTTCTGGCCAAGCCAGTATCCCACCTCGAGTCTGAAGCCCACCCCACCCCCACCGGTGAATACAGGCCTGCCTCTACAGCTTAGTGTCCACTACTAAACTGGAGGAATGAGCACTGATGAAGCAGGGTCCAGAACAGGCCAAGAGTTGCCCATCTGAATGGTACCAGCTGAGTCCCTCTCAAAGTATGTGAGCAACTGGCAACAGGGCATGACACATGCCGCCGAATCTGATATGTTATCAGATACTGTCACTTTTTTTCTAAATATCACACTAAACTTGGGTCTTGCTAAACTGTAAGTTCCTTGACATCCTGGACAATATCTCATTCCTCTTTTCTGCCCCTATCCTGACTAGCACAATGTTGCGCTCGTCATTGTTCTCCAGTCACTCAGTCATGTCTGACTCTTCAAGATCCTGTGGACCATACAGTCAATGAGGTTTTCTTGGCAAAGATACTGGAGTGGTTTGCCATTTCCTTCCCCAGTGGATTAAACAAACAGAGGTTAAATGACTTGCCCAGGATCATACAGCTAGTAAGTCTTTGAGGTCACATTTGAACTCAGGCCTTCCTGACTCATGGTTCTGTGCTCTACCCACTGAGCCACCTAGCTTCTTAGCTCATCCTAAGTACTCAGAGATTTAAACTGAAAATTGGTGAGCTCGATTCTTTTTTAAGGACTCAATTCTATTGAAAAGGATGACTTCTGTATGAGTTTTTTGGTGTTGGTCTAGGACTATGACTGTTCTTGTACAGAACCCTCAATGCACACACTCCTTGGAAGGTGCAAGTCAACCAGAGTCCACTAGGTACCAGGCACAAGAGCATCTGGGGAATTCTTCCAGAACTTAAAGTCTCAGAGAGTTGCCTGGGATACTGAGGGGCTGCCTGTTCTGTTCTAAGTCACGTGGTCAGTATGTGTCAGAGACCAGACTTAAATCCAGTTCTTTCTGATTCAATCCAATTCAATAAACATTTATTAAACACACTCTATATGCCAGGCACCATGCTAAGTGCTGAGGATACAAAGAGACAAAAGACAAGCCCTGCCTTGAAGGAGCTCACAATCTAACGGGGCAAATATACACTAATTCCAAAGCCCTCTCTGCACTAGCAAATGCTGTGTAAATGTGAGCTGCTACAACACTCTAAAGTTAAACCATTATTTATCAGTGATATTAAGGAGAGAGATGGGCAGCACGAACTTGGAGATAGAGGACTGGTCTTGAAGTCTGAAAGAAAGGAGTTAAGGGTCAGACTCTGATGTATACTGGCTGTATGACCCTGGACAAGTCACTTAGCCCATGTGCCTGTCAGTCTGTGATTTCATCAGTATAGAGAGAAACCAGTGAAGAGTTATTTTATTATCAGCTACTCTCTAATTATTTAAATCTTAGAGAGCTCTCTACATCAAAAAAAAAAGACTAAGTGACTTGCCCAGGGTCACACAATCAGAATATATTAGAGTCTGGCCCTTAACTCATTTCTTTCTGACTCCAAGACCAGTCCTCTATCTCTAAGTTCATGTTGTCTATCTCCCTTATTAATACTATCAACAAATAATGGGTTAACATTTATGGAACCACAGCAGCTCACACTTACAAAGCACACAATGGTTTTAAAAGTGTTTCCCTTATAACAGCCTCATGAACTCAATCATATACTCCCTTGTGATGTATCCTATGCTACAACATTGAAGGTCTTTCAAACCCAAACTCCAAAGATTAATCTTATTGACTTTTCATATTGGAGCAAATTAATATAAGGTCAACAGAGATTTTATTGATTCACTTAGAAATCTTAGAATTTGAGAATGCTAAAGTTGTTTAATATTCTAGAAATTGTCTCATTTTGTTCACTTTCCTATGAGGACACTAAAGGCCTAGATTATGTGACCTTGGACATGTCACTCCACCTAACCATTGATGTCAGAGACAAGACTTGAATGCAAGCTCCTGACTCCTAGTTCATTGTTCTTTCCCTAACCAAATTATGCTTCCATAGAATGCAGAATTTTTGAACTTCAAGAGTCTTTCATTTCATAGATGGAAAACCTGAGGCTTACAGGAAGGAATTACCCAACTTATTAATAGGAAGCTCCAAAAGAATGTGAGTTTCTCAAGCTTTGCCTTTGTATTTTCAGTGCTTTGCACATAGTAGTTGCTTAATAAATATTTGTTGGATTGAGCCAGTCAATTTCTTCTTGCTCGATCCTCCACAGTACTTCCTATGAAAAGATCCATTATCATTGTAGGCATTGCCACCATCTCTTCCAAGGTGCCTAAATCATACCGAAGGTAGCATAATTGGTTCAGAAAATCTGTTTTGTACCATTATATCAGCCTGGGCAGTCTTTGCCTGTGGCATCACACTTGATCTTTCTCCTTAATTGCTGTTCCACACGGTCAACCCATAGCCGTTATCAGAAAGAAAACTAAGCTTCACACAGCTGGTTTGCTCTGTGGATGCATTCTACAAGCTATAAACGAAATTAATAAACCCCCTGACAATCTCACAGGAGGGCTAATCAGTTCAGCTGCCCTTTTCATCCCTTCTGTCATTCCCCAATCCATCTCTAAGCTAGCAACATTACATTATAATTCCCTGCTCCATTTCACACAGACACAAACTTCAGGCTGACAGCTATCCTTCCTTAGCTTCCAATGCCCTTCCCCACAACTAGATATTCTAACAACACTTTCAAGAAGGATCTGTCTTTCACCACCTTTCTCCATCTATAAATGTTGTTGGTAAGATGTTAACTGCATCTCCAGCAAGCAAAAACAATTCGATTTAAAAACTCATAGTTAGGGCTTGATGTTTTTTATATTATATTTTAACCACAAACACAAAGAACTCACCTCAGTGGTGAATCAAAGGACAAATCATAGTTCCTGAACAAATAGTGTGTTAACAGGGAAATCAATTACTAGATTTTCATGGCTCCCTCTCCTGCATTTCCCACTACATCTCACATCTGTCATTCACCAAGTCCTATCAATTTCACCTCAACAACATCTCTCACATCTCTGGTTCTCTATTCCCATCACAACTATTCTGGTACAAGACTTAATTATGATCCCACTTGGGCCATTGTAAGTCTTCTCCACCTCTATTCTCTCCTCCTTCCACACTTCTGACAGAATTATCCTTTTTATACATAGATCTGGTCATGCCACTCCTGCTGAACAATCCTCAGTGACCTTCTCCACCCCAGTCTAGCTTTGTCTAACAAGTAAAGTTCAAACTCATTTCCTTGGTGTTCAAGGTCATGTATAGTTTAACGACACCCATCCTCTCTAGATTTGTCTCAGGAGCATGCTGGAGCCAAATCTAACCACTTGTGAGAGTGGCTTGTTAAATTTTTAGATTGAGCCTTTGCATTTCAAAAATCAGCACTTCATACAAATCAAAGCTTGATTTATTGCTTTGTTGTAGAAGATTGTATACAGACTTAAAAAATTTCTGAGTCCCATGAGGAAGCTAACTAAGCAAAAGCAATGAGGAGTCATCTTATTGTCCCAGCCCAGTAAAGAGACAGACCAACAGTCAGAGAGCAGCTAACACAACAGCTATGTTGTATTCAGAAGTGAATTTTGTGTAACTATGCAATGGTAGAACAAAAGATTCTGAGGACCACAAAGTACCACCCTGGATTGAGGTAAGAGGCAGTATTTTATAACAATCACTTTAAATTGGAATCCACTTGACTGAGGGACCAAGTGGGAAGGGAGAGGGGAGAGTAGGCCTCCTTGTTTGGGAGGATATTCTGTCCTTTCAATACCTTCTCGGTAAATATACCTCTGTAAAAGCAAAATGACATTAGTTCATTACTTGATATTGGAGATATATTATCTGGTTGAATGAAGTTGAGAAGCATACTCATGAGCAATAATGCTAGAGTAAACTCCAACCCTTCAAGGCTACCCTGAGAACCCTGAGTAGGAAGTAATCAACTGGAAATTTGGCCTACCCGTGTCAGTGGGAGCTCAGAAAGCTACTCAAAGCCTATACTACACCCTCTAGCACTGATAAAGCACTTTCAGGTTTGCAGAATGTTTCATATATTACCTTAGTTGATCTTCCCGATGGCCTAGTGAGGTAGGTATTATTATTGAAGAGACTGAGTCTCCTTGTCTTTAAAATGGAGGTAATAATAGGTTAATACCTATACTATCTTCCTCAAGAGGCTGTTCTGAGAATCAAACTAGATAATATGTATGATATTTTCCATAAACAAAGACCATAATTATTACCACTCTCTTTTGTAAATCATAACCACTCCCAATTTGCCTTTTGCATTACCTGGATTTTCTGATTTTAAATATGCCTAATGCAAGGTCACATCTGCACAATGCTTTCCCCATCATCTCCCAGATTCCCACATCCCACATTTTTAACTTCAGTCATATGAAAAAGCAGCCATGAGGCACCTTCTATTGCTGGCAGCTGGGGAATACAAGATATCCCTGGGGATCTCTGCATCCCACTGGAGGCATTTTGTCAGCTCAGCACTCAAAGTAATCACTTGGAAAAGAGAGAAAAAGTAATGGAAATCATTTCCTTCTTTTATACTTTGAGGTGCTGTAATTACATTTACTGAAACTGTTGAGTAAAAAATACCATGCTGGTATAGGTCCTGGAATCCTGGGAAATGTCTACTCAATGCAAATCAGAGTCAAATTATCTTTAATGATGCAATTGAGAGTATGAAACACATCATTTTATGCTTCAACATAATCATCTAAAACAATATTTATGTGAGAGGTGGTCGATCAACATTTGAATGCTGGGCTTCCCCAGAAAGTTTCCTGATTTTAAACACAATACAGTGATCTGGGACCTTAAGTAAAATCTACTCTGTACTACATTTAAGAATATGAGAATTGCCATTCATAGCCAGATACTTACATCCACTATCTGCTCATCCCATTGATGTATTAAGGGCTGGTTTGTGGGCGGCTACCATAGAACTCCTCAAAGTTACCTTCTAAAGGATAAATCCTACTTTCACTTAGTAATCTTCTCCCTACACCCTGGTTGAACAGCTGCCTTGCAGAGCCTGAGTCTATGTCCTGAATGATGTAACCCTTTCATTTCTAGAACTTCTGAAGCCCTGCTGTCCTAATTGGTGATTGTTTCAAATGATCCACTATTTCAAGGAGGCCCCAATCATGATGCTTCACTTCCCTCTCTACATGCCAGCCATCCTCTCAATAACCTCTTCAAACTCCTTGATACTGTAGGGTAATCCTCTTTCCTCCTCTCTCTCTTCCAGTTTCTAGAACGATGATCAAATCAACTCTTTTCCTGAAAGTTGAATGCCACTCTATTTCCCTGGACCACCAAAATCCCCCTGCCTGGCTATGATTCCCTTATATATGTGATTTTCCTTTCCATTAGAATATAGCTTCTTGATGGAAGGAACTGTCTTTGCTTTTGTATTTGTATCTCTAGCATTTAGCACAGTGTTTGGCATAAAGAGCTTAATAGAAGTATTTCCATTCATTCATTAGGGACCTGCCATCCAATGACTGTTCTAAACCAGCAATTCTTAACCTAGAGTCCGTGAACTCGTTTTTTAAAGAATGTTTTCATAACGTTTTTCAATATAATTGGTTTCCTTTACACTCCTATGCATTTTATTTTATGCCCTCTAAAAATTATTCCAAGAAGGAATCAGTAAGTTTCACCAGACTGCCAAAGTGGCCCATGATATCTAAAAAGCTTAAGACTTCCTGCTCTAAACCTTCCTTGGAGCTATTTATATTGCCAACCTGAACCACATTTGGGGAGTAACAAGTCCCTTAAATTTGCTCTATCCTGGATAGAGTTATATTTCTTTTTCTTTTTTTATCCTAAAAACATCTCTTTAAATCATCTGTCTCACCTTAGAGACAGCATGGCACAATGTATTCCTTCTCCTCTGCCTCTTAGAATCCCCATTTCCCTTCAAAGCTCAGCCCAAGCACTGACTGAAACAGTTCTTCTGACAGCTCCTTCTCTCCCAAAATTACCTTGCATTAATTTTTTATCTACTTTGAACATATCTGTATGTGTATATACTGTCTCTCCCCTCCCACTCTCACCCCAGCCCATAGAATGAAAATTCCATGAAGGCAGCAAATGTTTCTTTTTTTCTTTATATTAAAGCATTTAACAAAATGCTGGCACACAAATACCTGTTGATTGATAAATTGATTGAAAGCTCCTGGCCTGTCATTCAGGAATACCTGGTTTCTGATACTTGTTAAATACATAACAGTGAACAAGTCACTTAAGTTCTTAAACAACTCTCTAAAATCATAAATTAGAGTTGCCAATCAGTATTATCAGCCTCTTCAGGAAAGTTCTTGAAGTGGAAATTTCCTACACTGATGAAATCTCTGAAATCCACTAAAAAAAAATCTTACTATGTCATAGCTTCTATAATCCCTCAAACACTTAATCCTTTCTCTTGGGGATTATCACTGTTTGTCTTCATTTGGATTATCAACGGTAGTATTTGCTGAGCTGGAAAAAACAAAATGGACTTTGCTCAGTGTAATAACCATTCAGACATGAATTTCACAGAAACTTTTTTTTAACTAAACTGTTTTCTTTTTTCATGTATATATCCTATATGGAAATCAAATGCTACCTCCTCTTCACTGACCCTCTGGGATTTAGTAACTTGCTAATATTTTCATTCTCAAAATCAATTTCTTATCAGAGACGCTTGGCAAACATAATAATGAAGTCAATGGAGGCTTTATGATCGCCTCCCATTCAACTAAATGCCCTTTGACAATATCTATTCTACTTTATGATGCATGAAAATAGAATCATTTTTGTAATGCCCCTTATACGGTTGTGTGTCAGTTTAACTCACCATCTGACATTAGCCAGGAAATGGAGTCCAGAAAAAAAAACAAGTTGAATATTCAAGGCTTACAATCTAACTCCATGGAAATATAGCATTTTGGGAAGTAGGAAAAAAAACTTTCAAACAATGATACAATCTTCTAACTTTACAGAAAAAGAAACTGAGGCCCAGAGAAGTTTCAGGACAACATAAAACAAGACTCAAATCCCCATCAATGGCAGCCTGAACCCACATCCAGCTTGTTCTGGAGTCAGTTGTTAAATTTTCAGTGAGAATTTACACCTTAGAAATCACTGTACAAACACTACAGTTCAGGTCTTCGTTTATTATTTTGTTGATGGTTCGAACTCAAGAAAGTGATGGGGAAGAGGGAGATATGTTAATGCAGATTAAATTTTAAAAGAGTGCCATGCTTGTTAAACATTTGTCAGCTCACTCCTGGTCCCCACCCTCTTTAGCCAGTAGAGTATGAGTGAAAGGAAAACGTGCAACCTCAGGACATCTTGATGAACAGGGAGGAAGAAGAAAGGTCAGGATTTCCCCCATTTCTGCTAACATCTTGACAATGTCCCTGCTGCGTTATTTCCTGATCATGTTATCTTCACCTTCACAAGGTAGGGGTGGGGAGAATGGCTTTACATGTGAGCAAAATAAAGATTTTATGAAGCTTAAGACATAGCCCTCTGACCAAAACTATTCCCCCCACTGTAAACTATTCCCATGGCTCTCAGAATCAAAATGTTAGAGATCAGTGGACCCTCAAAGATCATCTCATCCAACTCCATCCTTTTAATAAAGAAGAATGTGAGGTTCACAGAAGGAAAGGGAAAGGTGTTCATCTTCAGAAGTCCTCTTTAAACTACAAATAGCTGCCCCAGGAGATGAATTATTTATTGGCTACTACCAATGTTATCAGCAGTAGCTGATGAGGCTGCACTCTAGACAGGGGGAAACCAAGCCATAACTAGCATACAGTAACTGGATCTGTGTCTCAGGCCACCAAAATTTATGCTCACAGGACTCATACTTTGTCAGTAGGAAAAAAAATTGAGCTTAGCAAGAATAATTCATTCAAAATAGGAATCTACCCATAAATAGCACCCCTATGAAGCTCCTTACCAAAGGAGGCCTAATGTGATGCCTTTTATGATGGCAGTGGCCTGAGTCTCTTTATCTCACAAGATACGGTGAAGTCCTAGAGTATTAATGAATTATGTGATATTTTGTGTATTAAGATACAAAGTCTTCTACCATATTTTAAAACGTTTATCTTAAAAAGTTGATCGAAAGTTTGCTTCATGCTCTTTGCCCCAACGTATAGCTTAGGGTGCTTGCCCCAAAAGTGACTGATACAACATCACTAAGGAACATACAGGGGTTTCTAGAATACTAGGCCTGGAGTCAGCAAGATTCTTCATCCTGAGTTCAAAATTGGCCTCAGACACTTACTAACTCTTTGACCCTGGGCAAGTCACTTAACCCTGCTTGCCTCAGTTTTCTCATCTGTAAAATGAGCTGGAAAAGGACATGGCAAAACAATCCAGTATCTTTGCCAAGAAAACCCCAGTTGGGGTCACAAAGAGTTTGACATGACTGAAAAAAAATAGGTGACATAAAGGTAGACAAAAAGAGGGGAATGGGCATCGAAAGCATCTTGAGAGGCTGACAGAGAAAAGGTAATGGTGATTTTAGGACTTTGCTAACCCTTAACTCCATTCCTAAGCTTCTAAAGAGGTAGTTGACCTAACTACCCTTCTCCCTCCTGACCCCCAATAGTGGGCTGCTTCTACTACCACAAGAAGCCAGCTAAATGAGGATTTGATGTCACAGATTTCAGACTCACTCCCTCAATCCTGACAACTACTGGCTGTGAGTTGTCTGGAAATTTGTCAGTTTCTGACTTCAATAGCTGGAGATGCTCTCCTTAGAGAGAAAGGGACAATACCCCTAAATCAATCTTCTCTTTCAACTCTGGAGTCTGCCATTACCAGATCCCAGCCATTGTATTCCCTTTACATGACACACGGCAGTATGTCCTTTCTTCCGAGCCCTGCGTGATGTATTCAAGTGTGCAAGAATGACTCACAAGTTGTGTTTAGACAAGCCCAGCTGTACGCCAGAGATAATTGTTTCAGTATAATTAAAATGAGCTATGGGCTGCCAAATTAAACACTAAGCAGTGATTCTGCAAATCCTCGCTTATCTGGCTACTTCTTTTTTACTGTCTGTCAAATGAAAATGCTTACAAGGTTTGGGGCACCACTGTCTAAGTACATTAATCATAATTGCTTAGCTGCCTACCTAGGATCGTCATGTCCCTGAGGGATTCTCTGTATGGTTTAAAAGAACAACCTGGTCTTAAGTAATGAGTGTGGGACCAGAAGGATCATGAACCATTAGCGAAAATGGAATCATAGAGTTTCAGAGTTGGAAGTTATTTCAGAAATCTAGTCTACTGATTTTGGAGAAGAGGAGGGAAGGCAAGGGAAGGAGAGGCAAGGATAGGCAAGAAGAGGAATGAGAAGGGAAGGGAAGTCAAGGGAAGGGAGGACGAGGCAAAGGAAGGGAAGGAGAGGCAAGGGAAAGGAAGGGAAAGGAAGGGAAGGAGAGGCAAAGGAAGGAGAGGCAAGGGAAGGGAAGGGAGAAGTTTACATGACTTGTATATAACACATATTTAATAATTATTAGTTAGAGAAAACTGGAAGTGGATGTGCCAAAGAGAGAAAGGAGAGAAACATAAATACTGAGAGGAGGAAGTTAAGAGAGATTTCAAAAAGAGAGGCTCCAGATAAGCAACAACTCCACCCTGTACCCCAGAAACCATCATCCCCAGACCTAGCTACAAGGACCCATGTTAATTGTATATGTAAATAAATTAATAATTATAGACATATACATACATGCACACATATATATCCCTAAGTGTGCTCTCCTTAGATCAGGAAGGGCTTGCCTAAACTGGAAACATATCTAATGAGAATGCTTGTGATCTTGCCCTTCCTGGGTCAGTTTCCTCCTCTTTCCAGCTCAAAAAGTGGGGAAAAACACATCTTCAGGGTTTTTTTTTCTTTCCTTCTTTTTTTCTTCACTCATCCTTTGAAGCTGCAGTGCCACCTGCTGTTTGAGGCCTGGGATGTTTGGGAAAATCCTGGACAGAGCATTTCAGCTTGACTGGTGAAGGAAGGCACAGGAGGCACCAATTCATCTCTCACATGTCAGCCACCCGGCCTTGGTGAAATTGCTGCTCAGCATTTTAAATTGCCAACTCCATCTTCTCCCTAGCTACTGCATGCAGGGCCCATTTCCTGCCACTGTAAAACACTTTTTTATAATAGTGAAGGGACCCTTGTAGAAAATGGGTGGTTATTCAGAAGAGACCAGGAAAGCAGCAAGGCCTCTTCTAGGAGACTAGTAATGTTCCCCTGCAGGCCGCTGACTTCATGGCAACATCTCTATGACAGCTTGAGGAGAACATAAAAATGGCTTTGTGAGACTATAATTCCAGATGAGTTCCCAAAGAAACTAGCAGGTACCTAGGTTTCTGTTCACATGAAGCAGGCAAAATTGTTGGCTCCTGAAGAGTTTCCCTTGTCTTTCAGCCCTGAAGACCGTCCAGGTGCAAAGTTAACAAGCCATCCTGGTTCCAACTACAATGCTCTCCTCACAGAAAGTGCTCAATAAATACTTCTTAAATAAATGCATGATCAATGAATCAACAAGCATTTCTCAAACACCTACTATGTGCCAGGCACTATGAAGGACAAAACTGAAGCAACCCAACCCAGGCTTTCAAGGAATATGCATTTTACCAAATGGACAAATACAAGTATATAAAGAATATATTGTGAGGCCATAGAGGACAGTTGAGGAAGGGAGGGCCTAGTAGTTGGAGGATTCAGGAAAGGTTTCATATAGAAGCTGGTGCTTGAGCTGAGTTTTACGTGGGATTTTATGTAAATTCTTCATCATGTAAGGGGAAAGCAAGGTTAGGCTATATGAAAACAGCATGATTTTGCTAAGTTTCTGCTGCTTTGGAGTTCCTAGGAAGCAAAGAGGCCCAGTAGATAGAGTGCCAGAGCTGGTCTTTGAAATACCTAAATTCATTCTTGCCCCTAACACTAACTAGCTGTGTGATACTGGGCAAGTTATTTATCTCATGCTTGCCTCTGTTTCTTCAACTGGAAAATGAGAATAATGGAGGAGTAATGAATGTCCAGGGATAACATGAGTATAAAATGAGATGCACTTTTTAAACCTTAAAGTACTATATAATGCTAGCTACTTTTATTATTATTATTATTATTATTATTATTATTATTATTATTATTATTACCTGACCATCAGGAACTCTTTGAGGATGGGGCTGAAGGTGGGAATAAGAACAGAGAACAGAGCCTTGGGGTTTGGAGAGGAGAAGAGAATATAGAAGGAGAAAAATCTAAGATTGTCTGGTTCTGACAAGAAGTCATTTGAGACACTTGAGCAAAGCCCCCTGTCTCTTCAACAGAGGTAATATTGGGAGGAATTTCAGGGGGCAAATTCCAATAAATCTTCATGAGCTAGTAGGGCTTCCAGAGACTGGAAGAAGCCAACAGGACCTGAATCCCAGAAAGAAAAAATACTAGGTTTTCCAGAGATCAAAACAGCTGACAGGGCTCAGCCTTAACCTGTGAGGGGAAAAGAAGTAAACTAGCAAGAAAGGAAAGCTGCTGTATGTGTCAGAGCTAGAGAAAGAACCCAGAACCCAGAGGGATCAGGAAGAGACTAGCTAATGCTTTGAAGCTGCAAGACTAAAGCAATAATGTGAGGTCTTATGCTTGTCATTTCCTAAATGGCATCTAGTTTATACCCCATTCAACTGTAGTAAAAACAGATATGTCTTTAAAATGGTCACACAGATTTTTCTCTTTTGTTCTGATTCTTCTTTCACAGCACAACTAATGTGGAAATATGTTTAACGTTATTTTATTTAATGTTATTTTACATTAGATCACATGCTATCTTGGGGAGGAAGGAGGAAGAGAAGAAAAGGAGGGAGAAAATTTTGAAGCTCAAAATTTTACAAAAATAAATGTCAAAAATTATCTTTACATATAATTGGGAAAAATAAAATATTATTAAATGCAAGAGAGAGAGAGAGAGAAAGAAACAAAGAAAGAAAGAAAGAAAGAAAGAAAGAAAGAAAGAAAGAAAGAAAGAAAGAAACAAACAAACAAACAAACAAAGAAACAAAGAAAGAAAAAGGAAGGAAGGAAGGAAGGAAGGAAGGAAGGAAGGAAGGGAGGGAGGGAGGGAGGGAGGGAGGGAGGGAGGAAAGATGACAAATAGATAGATAGATAGATAGATAGATAGATAGATAGATGAAATGGTTACACAGGCTGTTCTACAGTAGACAGAATATGGAGGGCTAGAACAGCAAGGATGGGGATTATTAAAGAAGTAAGAAGTGGAATGAAGACCAGGAACACCAGCAGAAGAAATCCTGCTTACCCAAGTGATGGCAGAAAAATACTGTTTAATGGATGATTTATATGAACTGATGCAAAGTGGAGAAAGCAAAGTCAAAAGAACAACATACACAATGACCATGATAATGTTTTTTAAAGGACTAAAAGAATTTTTAAAGGACTAAAAATAAATCAGTTTTATATGTAACCCTTGTTCAAAGCCTTTCTGCATAACTCTCCTCATTGGTGGAGATGGATTACTCAGTATTCCAAGTCCAGGAGAGTGGCAGAGTTGATGAGAGCTTGATAGAGGAAAGATTTTAACCCTCTAGCCTTCAGAAAACATGAAGCTCCATTCTCTCTTGATGGAGACATTCCTGAAGAGCAAGAAAGACTGTGAAAAGAAGGTAACAAATATAATGACTCATGTTGACCACAGAGTTCTATTCATTTGTTGTTCTTTACTTGTCTCAGTTGATCAACTCTTTGTGACTCCATTTGGGGTTTTCCTAACAAAGATACTGTAGTGCTTTGCCATTTCCTTCTCCAAATCATTTCACAGATGAGGAAACTAAGACAAACATGGTTAAGTGATTTGCCCAGGATCACACAGCTGATAAGTGTCTGAGGCTGGATTTGAACTTAGGGAGATGTCTTGCTTCCTTTAGGCGCAGCACTCCATCCACTTCACCACCTAGCCGACCATGTAACTACTTTAACATTATGTAGAAATGAACATTTCCATTGTACCCATGTTTTTCAATTAATTGGTTTCCTTTGTTATATAAAAGGACTGAGGTTGAAGAGTAGTATTGAGAACCAATAGAGATGGTAGGGATGGGGGAGAAAGCATCCATAAACAGAGGAAAGAGGAGGAGGAGACAAAATGAAAGTGGAACAGGAAAGGAAAAGAGGAAGAGGAGGAATCCAAGCCAGTATAAGCAGCAGAACCTAAATAGAGATATTCCCAATGGGGGGAGGGGGAGAGAGTAAGGGACTGTCCTGCAGAGTCTAACCACTGGATTTAGAGTTGAAATGGATCTTATGCCATTTAGTCAGATTCTCCTGTTACGTAAATCAAGAAACAGGCTCAGAGAAATTAAATGACTAGTCTATATGTCATACAAGTGGCAAAGCTGTAATTTAAACCCAGGTCTTGGATCCCATATCTAAACAGTGCCCTCTCTAGCATGCTAGAGTCACACAGACTGAATACAGAGGTATCAGCAAACACTAAGTAACATCTAAGATGCTGGGTCTTTGAATTCAACAACTTGCTCTTTTGAAGCCTCACCAAGAACGAGTATGTTCCACTTGACCTCTTAGAGACACATGCCTTTATTAATAATTAAGTGTGCAGTTTGCCCGTCCTCTCCTCCTGAGGCTCAGGATGAATGTTCACTTGGATCAGGAGCATGTCAGGGTCAGTGACACCTCATTGTTAAGTTACAAGCTTTTTTTAAAAAAGCATTTGAAAGCAAAATCCACCAGACAGCAAAGAAGACTGTTGGCTGTTTTTCTACATGGCATCTCTAAAAGTGGGTGATTCTGGGAGCTCTTGGAAATATAACAGTCAAACTTCTTGAGACAGGAGAATTAGAATATTCTAGATCCAGAATCTTTCTCAGATTTCATTGTACATATGTGTGTAATATGTATGTATGGAGATATATATGTATATGTGTATATAGTCATAAAAACAGTGTCCTACGGTAATTGGAGTGATAGATAGATAGATAGATAGATAGATAGATAGATAGATAGATAGATAGATAGATAGATAGATGGATAGATAGATAGATGAATGTAAATATAGACACAGTATAGATAGCCTCCAAAAAAGTATCACCCAAGTTCATTCCTATTCATAAAAGGTAAATAAGGGTTGAATAATAAAAGGTTTACATTACCAATAATTTCCCACCTACTTCATCAAATATGAAATTATGTTCTCAAAGAATTTATGATTTTTATCAGCACAGGAAATTACCTACATAGGAAATCTCTCTGCCAAGCTAAATAGCAATGCTTTTATGACTGAGGAGATAGGTCTTGATTTCTCAGTGTCCCAGCAAGAAGACTCTAAGTTCCATAACATAATTAAGTGTGTTCAATCTGGATTGGTCAAGGAACTTTCATTGCCTTCATGGTACGGTGGAAAGAACACTGAATTTGGAGTCAAGAACCTGGGTTCAAATCCCAGTTCTGCCACTAACTGTTATATGACTACAGGCAACTTATTAATCCTCTCAGGACCTCGTTTTCCTTGCCTGTAATATGAGAGGGTTGGATTAGTTGGCCTGTGGGGCCCCTTTTGGTTCTGGGGTTATGATCTTATAAGTTCCCTAAACTAACAAAATCATAGCCTCTCCCATATATCCTATGCCCCCACAAAAAGTTTAACAAAAAGCTGTAAGGAGTTTTTGAGGTACCTAATGGTTAGGCATCTTGTTGCTGGGTCCCATCGTTGGGAAGTGTCATGGGTAATATTTGACCCCAGTCTTCCTAACTCTAAACCTAGGACTCTGTCTATCCTTCCATAATACTTCTAAAAAATGTTTGTATTTGTATGTCTATATGCATCCGTGCATGAAATGTAAAGGTAATATATAAAATTATATATTTCCAAAGAAATACACCTTCAAATGCAGGACTTTTTGTATGAAAATGGGTTTATTTTCTCCCTTTTTATCCAAGAAGTGCCTGGAGCTCCTTTGTCCCTAAAGGTACTCCACACCTCCATCATCAGAATCTCTGCATCTCATCACTAGGCATCAAATCTAGAAGCATTCTATAGGCAAATTACTTTGGATAACCCTGATGTAACATGGTCTCCTTTCTAATGAAGCATTTTGTAATCCAAATTCATTAGCTTAATTTGTAAAGAGACAGGCAGGTACTAGAGAAGGACCCATGTTTACAGAAGGCACATTAGTAAAAATACACTGTACCACTGATCAACCACAGCGCAGATGCCAGATATACTCCCCGCCCCTAAGCACTTGGGAAAACTTGATTTGGTTTTTTTTTTATTTTTATTTGGTCTTATGAGTTCATTTATATAGGAAACTTCCAAATTTCCAGTGAGATAGCTCCTTTTACCAATTCAGATTGATAACTGCTCTGGAATTAATAGTCTTAGAAAGTTGCTTAGGGCACTGAGTAATCGACTTGCCCAGAGTTATACAACCAGTATCTATCTAAGTGGGACTTGAACTCGAGTTTTCCTGACTATACAACTGGCTCCTCACAACTTAGGCCCTGCTGCTTTTTATAG
Organism: Pseudocheirus occidentalis; assembly: GCA_028646575.1. NCBI lineage: Eukaryota > Metazoa > Chordata > Mammalia > Diprotodontia > Pseudocheiridae > Pseudocheirus > Pseudocheirus occidentalis. The sequence continues at coordinate 37,165,288 of CM053599.1, read as the reverse complement.
TGAGTTTGCATTTATAGTCACCACCAACTTTGTGAGTAGCATCATCCCACTTTGCTGTGTTTTTCATTAGGCTTCAAAATTTTTCAGAGAGTTTCTTTTGCCCCTTCCCCCATTGCCTGTGGACAGCATTTGTATTTAATATCAACTGTGCTCAAAGCATACAGAGCCTTGAGAAAACTCAGTACATATGCTATCATCTCAACACCAGAGCTAGAGCAATGAGGAGCAAAGACTCAAAGAAAATTCAACTAAACAAAAATGTCTATAACCCCTATTATATACATGGCACTATGCTAGGCTCTGTGGATGCAAAGGGAAAAATGTAACAGTCCATGGACTCAAGGAGCTTATGTTCCATTGGAGAGAAGCAACAAGTGCACAGCTACATGTAGAATCAAGTGAGGAGAGGGAAAGCACTAGTAAATCTAAGGAGGGAGGAAGGGAGGGAGGGAGGAAGGAAGGAAGGAACGAAGGAACGAAGGAAGGAAGGAACGAAGGAAGGAACGAAGGAACGAAGGAACGAAGGAAGGAAGGAAAGATGCATTTAAGTGTTTATTATGTACCAAGCCCTGGGGATACAAATAAGGAAGCACAGAGTGTACCTTCGTGAATCTTTCATTCTAGTATGGGGGGAAAATATACATAGGGAAATGGTATCAAAGGGGCTGGGGTGTACTTTGGTCCAAAATATTACAAGAATTAGTGAAAAGGAAGCAAATAGGAAAGTTGACCAAAGGCTTTTTAGAAAAGATGACACTTGAATTGAACCTTAAGGAAAGACAAGGGTGCTGATAAGCAGAAATGAGAAGGGGTCACATTCTAAGTTTGTCCAGACAATGCATGGTGTCTAAAAAATGGACTATTGAGTTTTAGAAACAAATGGTAGTCCAGTTTGTCTGCAACATAGTGTGTATGAAGGCCAGTAGCATGAGATAAGACTGGAAATGTAATGGGTGTCTTTCCTAGATCAAAAGCTTATTGTGAGAAACAAATGAATACCTACAAAAGGCTTCACAAGGCTGAAAGCACTATACAAATGTTGGTTATTATTTCACGAAGTAAACAGATTAACATTTATTTTGCAAAAGGCTTGCCAATTTTTCAGCCATTGGATTTGGCTGTCAATAAGGAAGAGACCAAGAGAGCCTTGGGACAGGAGCGTGTAGTAGAAGGAGAGAACCATTTGAATAGTAGAACTGGGAATTATTATTTTTTACCCCACTACCTTCTAGATTTAAAAAATTAGCTTATGGGACAGTTGGAAGCAGAAGCTCTGCCTCCATCATGGATCATCTGCTCTGGTCCCCAGAGGCAAGTTACTGCAGATCAGAATGGTGTCTCATTTTTTTAACTGGGAAGCTTATATAGGACCTGATTTGGTAAATTCCAGTAGAGCATTTCTTGAAGGCTGACACTTTCTCATTTTTGTCTTTTCTCAAGTGCTTTGGACATGGTAGGTGCTTAATAAATGCTAGTTAATTAAAAATAGAAAAATACAAGATTGGGAAATCTTTTGGGATGAAGACTATAGGGAGACACTGAAGATTTTTGAGCAGGGTTGTGAAATGGTAACATTCTGAAGATTAACTTGGGAACTGTTTAAAGGTTGTGTTAGAAATGGGCAGGGATCCTGGAAGCAAGAATATTATTTTAAGAGTCAGTTCATAAGTAATTATTAAGCTCCTACTGTTACTGTGCTAAACCCAGAAAATACAAAGAAAGGCAAAAATAGCCCTGCCCTTGAGGCAAAATAAAGAAAAGGAGATGGATGTGAGAGATGTGGTGAAGTTAGAACTAAATAGAACAACTGATTAGATATGGGGAATGAGGTAAAGAAGAATCAAGGATGTCTCTAAAGTCACAAGCCTTACTGACTGGAAAGATGATGATGTCCTCAAAAAAAAATAATGAAGTTCAGAGGAGTATGTTTATGGGAATCTAATGAGTTTGACTTTAGATATACCTAGTTTTAGAAACCCATAGGACACCCAGAAGGAGATATCCAGATATCCAGAAGGATAGTGCTCATTAATGAGATCAGGGACAGATACAAAGATCTGGGAGTCATCTACAAAAGAGAATTTAGCCATGTGACATTTAAAAAGGCTCAAGAGACATTATTTCCTGGTAATTTAATCATTTTATAAGTAAAACCAGCAGGTTAATAATAAAAGGATGGTCATTTGGGCATCTGTCTTTGACCAAAGACCCTTACAGGCATGTAGGGTTACAGTTTGTATGCCCTTCAAAAACAAGGTGTTCCAAAGCGGTGGCAATCTACTCAGACTGGTTAACACAATGAGATGTGTGGGCTATATTAAAATGAAGATCTTGGGGTACTTGACTTAAGTCTCTCAAATATTAGTTAGAGACATCAGTTTCCATATCACATGTCTTGATAATAGGGACAATCAACACTTCTCCAGATATGTCTGAGCATAATACACCCCACCCATTAGCTGAAACTTAGAATTTCTTTTACTATCTGATTAGATCTTGGTCTGGATAAATCGCTGAGAGAGGTTTCCCACACTGGTTAGTTTCTGGATGAGGAAGTCAAAAAGGGGAAAAACCTTGGTCCTAATAAAATAATTAATTAGATGTAAGTATACGTTTTTCACAGCCTATGGGACCAATAAGTTGTCTAAGAGATAATATAGCAGTGGAAGAAAGGAGAGCCCAGGACTGAATCTTGAGAACCTTCATACACAGTAAAGTGGTAGAAGATGAGTGATGATCCAGAAAAGGCAACTAAAAAGGACCAATCACAGAGGTATCAGAATTGGGAAAGAGATCAATGTCATAGAAGAAAGAGGGTCCAGGAGGAGGGAAGATGGCTGCCATTTAACACTACAAAGAGCACCAAAAGAAATGATGAATGTGAAGAATTCAGATAAGCATGGAAAGGCTTAGATGAACTGATGCAACATAACAGGACCAGGAAAATGATATATGCAGTTGCAACCATGAAAAGAGAAGAAACCAAATTGAATGCAATATAATTCCAATGACCAATCTGGGTCCAAGACAGGAGTTGGAAAAGTATACTTCCTTGCCTTTCTTACAGAGGTGGAAGACAGTGTGAAATGCTCCGTGCGCCACCAGGAAAGGTTGATATGTTTGCTGGTTTTGCTTAACTTCTTTTGTTCTCTTTTTTATTCTTCATAGACTGTTTACAAGGGAATTATATGATTAGAAATGAATGTAATATTTAAAAAGATAACAACACACATATACATATTTAAAGTGAAGAGGTCAAGGAGAAATGAGAAAAGACCATCAGATTTGGTCACTTAAAAATACTTAGTAACCTTGGAAGAGCATTTTAAACTGTTTGGGGGTCAAAATCCACACTAAAACAGATTTTTTTAAATGAGCAGACCCCCTCAGGGGACCAGTCCAGAATGACTTGATTTGGGGTTTGGGGATGCAGAGTTATATGCCCTTTGAAGAGTAGGCATTCCCAAGGAGTGCCAATCAACTCTGATTGGTCAACACAATGGGAGGTAGGCTATATTAAAATAAGGATCTTGAGTATGTGATGTAGGTCATTTAATCCTGGTACAATACCTTTTCATCAGGGACCAATACCACCCCACCTCCTGGCAGAGGAATAACCTCTTCTATCAGATCATTCCTCAACCATATGAAACAGAATCTGTCTCCACCCAAACCTGGGCAGCTTTCAATTCAATCTTATTATCAGTAATGTCCTTCTGAAGAACTTTTCATGAGGGGGCTGTCTTGGGTCAGGGTGAGCTCAGAGAATCATTTTTCATACTAGTTAAACCTCCCATCTCATAAAAGAATCTCTTCTATAATATCTTTGTCAGAAGATATCTGGGATTGACTTGAAGCATTTCAATAACAGGGAACTCACTACTTCTTTAATCAGTCTACAATATTGCTGAATGACTCTGCTTGTTGGAAAATTCTGTCTTCAAGGAAAATCTACACCCTTGTAATGTCCATCCAATAATTCTACTCCCGCCCTCTGGAACAATATAGACTATCTACTCCAATTTTTATATAATAGCTCTCCAAAAATGCAAAGGTACCTTTGTATGTACCACTGCCTTAGTCTAATCCAGTGGTTCTCAACCTGTGGGTCGTGACCCCTTTGGGGTTTGAAGAGGGTTGCCTAAGGCCATTGGAAAACACATATTTCCAATGGTCTTAGGAACTGAGACACTGCTCCTCTATCCATCTCCAGGCGGGTCCATCCACGTGCAGATATGCCCACATACAAAAATTAAAGGGTTGCAGCATTAGGAAGGCTGAGAACCACTGGAATCTTTTTCATTACCATTTCCTTCACTTGTTTCTCACATAACATGGTTTCTAGACCACTTCACCACATTAGACACCCTTCTCAGGCTATATTCCAGCTTTTTAATATCCCTCTTAGATTATGGGACCCAAAACCAAACATGACACTCCAGATGTGGTCCCTATCTGCACAAAATACGAGGCTGTCATTCCACTTACTCTGAAAAATATATTTAATAGAGCCACCTAAGAATGATTTCATTTTCTCAGCAGCTGTTTTATGCCTTTCATTTATACTGAGCTTGTAGCCAACTAAAATTCTTTTTTCTGTTGATTGCTATTAAACCAGTAATCCCCCTTCCTATATCTGCTGGGGAGAAGGAGAATCTAAGTGGAAACTTTGCATTTATCCCTCTTAACATCATCTTCTTAATTTGATCCCATCATTCTAATCTGTTAAGATCATTTTGCATTTTGGATCTGTAAACCGTTGTGTTAACTATCTCTACCAACTTCATGCCATACAAATTGCATTAACTTGTTTTCCACATCTTCATTCGAGTTCATAGAAACACCGAATAAGATGGATACAAGGACAGGAACCTCTATTATGGCAGGAAAGATTTCCTATTAATGACCTCTAACTATTAATTAACATTTTAATCTGATCAGTCATGAACCCAGATCATTTTAGTCCCTTGAACACAAAGATATCATGAGAGATTTTATCAATGCCTCATTGTAATCAATATTCAGTCTGTTCCTTGGTCTAATCACCATACCAGAAAAAAAAAAAGGTTTCTACAAATAACCCAATTAAGTCTTACAGTGGGCCCCTTAGAAGACAGCGACTGAATCACTGACCAGTGGATTGGCCCAAAGGGCCCCTATCCAGTGCAATTGCTGCCTATGGCATCGACATCCTCATGCCTTAAACCTCACTATGTTAAATCCACTAATCCTCAGCAACCATTTTTCCCAAGCTCTTGCTTTCACTTATCTCAGGAATAAGGAAGACATATACCTCTTACCCTGGCCCTGCCTCCTCTATGAAGATATTCTACACAAGAGAGTTAAATCATATATTCAGGCTGAAGTAGATTTATCAGCATCCGTGCCAAGGCAAAATGTGATCTGTATATTTCTATTGGGGAAAATGGATTGTGTAATAAATACTGCTTCTCTTTTCTTGGACCAGTCGTATATTCTGTTAATTAGTAATAGCAAAATCTGTTGACTTATTTATCTAGCTGAATGACCAAAACAAAGAGAGCAAGAAGGGAGAGGAGCAAGGCAGAGAAGGAACTCACCTACCACCCATGTCTAGAATATACTCATAGAATACTGAACTTGAAGTCAGGAAGACCTGAATTCAAATCCTGTTTCAGACATTTGTGTGCCTTAATTTCCACCTCCATATAATGGGGATAATAATAGTACTTCTTTCCCAGGGTTGTTGTGAGAATCAAATGATATAATAATTATAAAGTGCTTTGAAAATTCTAAAACACTATATATAAATGCTAATTGATGTACCTGTTCTCATCAGCTTTGCCAAAGCTCACTTCAAGCACCAGCTCTTATGAGAAGTCTTTCTGATCTCCCAAATATTAGTTCCATCTCATCAAAATTACCTTGTCAGTCAACAAGCATTTCTTATGCATTTTCTTCATCAGGTTAAGCTAAGTTCTAATGAATTTATTTTGCTTATGTTTAGTATAAATACATGAACTGCTATCTCCTTGGATAGAGGGTAAACTCCTTGAGAGCAGAAACTCTTTTCTGTTCTTATATCCCTGACACCGAGTATGGTGCCTAGCATATGCTAAGTCCTTACTTAGCTCAAGCCAGGGAGAGTGTCCAGGGTCTCACCCAATGAGAACACCTCCCTGAGGTCTCTAAAGCAGTAAGCTAGGAATAGGGGCATGATGGAGACTCCCAGCTCCCCCCCGTGTCTTCCCAGAGTCTTTTCCTTCAAAAACCTGAAATGGGGTTGGCCTCTTCAATCTTCTCTGCCAGTATTGCTAGAAATTGCTCAATACTCCAAGAAAACTGGAGTCTTGATGAGTCTCCATGGAGGGAACTCAGAGCAGATGTGTGAAGATTGAAGCTCTCTGCTCTCTCAAAAACTGTCCTTGCCCCTCACACAGGGTAGAGCTTTTATCTTCACAAATAAGGCAAGAGTCCCATACCACTGGGCTTTGAGATAGGAGCTACAAATAATAATAAAAAATTCATGTAGTACTTTGAGGTATTTTGCAAAATACTATTATCCCCACTTTATAGGTCACAAAACAATCTCCACAGCGCATCCAAAAAATGGTCATCCAGATTTTGCTTAAAGACCCCTCCCAAAGAGGAGAAATCCCCTACCTCCACATTCCACTTTTGTATTGCTCTAAATGTTAGAAAAGTTATTCTTACATCCTGCCTAAATATTGTTTCTTTGGAATTTTCTGCTAATAATCCTATTTGTTTTCTGGGACCAGATATGCCAAATCTAATCCCATTTCCATAATCTAGCCTTTCAACTGTTTGACAAAAAGTATTACATTCTTCCTGAGCCTTCCACTGAACAACCTCTTTTCAAACAACTGACCTTCATTTCATCCCTGAAATTCTGTAATTCTAGGTTATTAGGTGTTCTCTAAATCTATGTTTTTATGAAACTCTGACCTATAGAGGGAATATGATTCTGTTCATCATTTACCATATTCAAGAATGTGGATCTCCTTCTTAAAGTGTGGAAGAGTCCCTTCTTTATGTAGCAAAAGTTGAACTTCCGAAACACCTCTCTTTGTCAACAATTTTTACAGCATTCTTCTACACACCAGGAAAAGCATTTTATTTAGATTTCAGGGAACAGGAAGAGAGGGGGTACAATTTTATTCCTGGATCTTCCTCTAATTATCTTAGTTACCTTGGGCAAGTCACTTCATTCATTTAAGGGTCAATTTTCTCCTCTGGAAAGTAGCGATATAACCACCCTAATTTAAGGGAGATTTGAGAATAAAATGAAATTGTATATGTGAAAAGGGAGTTCAACTATGAATGCAACAAGTCCCACTGTGCTATCCAATGGCACCAAACCAAGAGCCGATGTGTAGTTTACCCCACATTTAATGAACAAATGCTCAACAGGAAAATAAACAAATACGTATCTGTCATGATGCCTAATAAAATTCACAATGGGTCCTGGAGCTCCTGAATTAATGATCATCAGTGAGCGGCATGACATTAGAAAAGCGAAAGGCATTTGGTACAAAAGCAGCCTGAGAGAGAGAGGTATTAAATCAAACCAGAGTACCATGAAAAGGCAAAGTAGATGTGGAAAGGATAATTTCTCAAAAAGTAACTTTCAGACTCAGAGAATGGATTGATGGCACTATCCGTTCTTTATAGGAAAGTTCTCAACGATGAATTTCCTTGTCATCATGATCTAATATCGGTTACTCGCTATTACTCTCATTCGTCATGTTCCACATTCGTGCCAGCCTATAAACAATAACAGGGATTTCTTCGGTCATATTTCACTGAATTTCTGGGGAGGGTGTAGATTTTGTGTTCAAGTGTAAACTAAATCATCCTGAATCTACTCAAGCTCATAAAACCTATGACCTACCAGGATCTGGAACCACAGATTCCCAGAGATAGTTATACAGCTGACGGCTGGTAAACTGCAATTCAACATTGCCCTGTATACCTTAACTAATTTTGTAATTAAATTTAAATTATGAATACTTTTGGATCGTATATGATTATTCCTAATACCAGGCCACAAAAAAATAATATTTACTCCAAGGACTCAAATTGCATGCCCTACCTTTATCTGTTCCAATTCTGCTGTTCTTCCAGGCTATAAACTTTGGAACTATCATTGACTTTTCCCTTCATCTTTTTGATCCAATCTTGTCATTAGGATCTACTAATTATCCCCTCAAAAGGCTTCTCAGATTGACTATTCCCAATGCCCTCACCATGATGTAAGCCATTATTGTCTGAGTTCCCTTCTCCAACCATAAGGGCAAGCACATATCTGTCTCTGCGAAGAGGCATAGAAAGTGCTCCCAAGAAATACTGCTTCATGGACTAATGGTATAGAAGAGATAGTCTCTGGAGGCTAGAAACTCCTGTTGGACCAATTGGGCTCAAGCATACGCAACTTTCCATGCACTTTTTCCCCATGGCAGCAATGCACTCTGGCACCAAGAACTACACTATCCCACCTACTGTATTCTTAAAATCACTTTCAGAAGAAAGTTAGAAAAGGGAGAAGATAGAAAGCATTTTTAGTTCCCTTTTATAGACCAGTTCAAAGGCACAACTCTTCCTTTAAGAGTCTGTCTTCCCAAAAGTCTCAGCTAACCAATTCATCTTTGGGGAAACTCCCATCAGGAGAACCCATTCTTCAGAAGTCAATGAGCATGTCCATACCCTTCCTGGAGATCTGCAAGCAAAAGTCCCAAACAAAGGCTCACCCCACCCCCTTTAAGCTCATCCAGCTAATCAGGGAACTCCAGGATCATCCACATTCACTTACCAATCAATCACCTAAGCCAGTGAACCATTTCTGAAAACACTAGAGGTCCTGTCCTGGGGCTTCCAGATCTAACGCAAACCACCTTCCCTACTCTCTCCTCCAAATGAAAGTATTTGCATTCAAAGTAGTCAACATTCATTTTACAGACAAGGCAATTTTTAAAGTGCATTGTCTCCTTAATTTAATTAAATTGACTTCTTTTTTTATACTAAAAGTAGCATTAAAATTGATATTAAAGAAGAAACAGAAGCAAAAATAAATACACAGTATCCCTCCCCCCAGTTATTTTTCATTGGTTAATATCATATCTAAAAGGATCATCAAAGTACAGTAGATAATAGAGCTTTAAGGGTGCCAAGAGACCATCCGGTTCAATCACCTCATTCTAGAAATGAGGGAACTGGGGCTCTGGGTAATGAATCAACTATGACTTGCCCAGGGTCATTAAATATCAGATGCAGTACTGAACCTAGATCTTCTAAATCTAAAGCTAAGTTTCTTTCTTCCCTTTTTCTCTTTCTTTCTATCTATCTTTCTGGCAATCATGGTTAAGTGACTTGCCTGAGGTCACACAGCTAGTGTCTGAGGTTAGATTTGAACTCAACTCCTTCTAACTCCACCATAACACAATGGCATCAGGTTCAACCATTCTTAAGTAAAATTATAAATTCAAAATAGTTATTTTTGTCATGTGCCTCATTTTCCCTTTATATAATCTTTCCAAAGCTCCTCAACGTGATATTTTCCCAGTGCTTTCAGAATGCTCCAAATCAGTCACAGGATTTGGATCTGGATTGTGTCTAAAGATAATACAGCCAACTCATTTTACAGACTAGGAAACTGAGTCTCAGAAAGACTGAGGGCCTTCACTGAGATCACATGACTATTCAGTAGCTAATGCAGGCTAATCAGACTTGGTACCACATCCCCACAAAAGATTTGAGGTGTGAGGAGATAACATGCTAACAGAAATAGCCAGAAATAACTGGTAAGTTCATAAAATATAGCCATAATACACCAAAGAAATCTGCACACTGTGCACTCTGTCTGGCTAGATAAATAGAGATCTATAGATATGTATATGTATACATATATAGGGGGGGTGCTTATAGGTATATATACATATGTGTTTACAGCCATATATATATATATACATATACATATACACATGTGTGTATACATTGTGTATAGTCATAAACAAAAGAGGCTCTGTTTTCTTTTTCTTTTTTTCACCAGACCTGCAATTTCATTGGCACAGGGAGCTCCAAGTGAATAACTCCATCTGCCAATTCAGATCTTCAACTGCTCTGCAGTTTAGTCTTAAAATTTGGCCTTGGGCATTGAGTTGAAATTACCTGTCTAGGATCACACTGCCAGTATATGGCCAAGATCTTCCAGACTGCTATTCCCTCTCTTCATCTATACCAGCCGTTCTCAACCTGTGGGTCATGGCCTCTTTGTGGGTTGAACGACCCTTTCATAAGGGTCACAGGGGTCGCCTAAGACCATGGGAAAACACATATTTCCATGGTCTTAGGAACCAAGACACAGCTCCTCTATCCATCTCCAGGTGGGTCAGCCCACATGCAGATATGCCCACATATGGTTCTCAACCACTGATATACCAAGATGCTTCTCAGCTCTCTCAGATGCTTTCCTTAGTATTTCGGGAAAAAAACCCACTTAATGCAACCTGTTGCCTTCTGAGCGCAAAGGAGTGCTGCAGGGAGTTGTGTAGCCTAGGCCAGTGGCCACAGAGTAAGACACACACACGCATACACATACACACACACACACACACACACACATGCACACACTTTTCATAGTTTTAGTGGGAAAGAATGAATAGTATAAAGTGAGTAGGTGTGGATGGGTTGCGATGTGAACCCCGCATGTCCTCACTTTAGCTTTCTCCCAGAACACACCCTTCTTCCTAACTTATCTCTTTCCATAAAGGACTCACTCAACTGAAACTTCTCCATTCACTTACCAATCATCTAATTGCCAGATCTGATGGGTTTTTCCCAATCCTCATCCTTCTTAACCACTTTGCATTTGACACTGTAGATGTCCTCCTTTCCTCCTATCTGCTCACTCTTGGGTAAAATGCTGAAAACTGTAAATGTGGCACCTAGAAAATTTCTGTCTGCACACAATAACTTGAGAAATTTAGAACCTATTTTTAAAAATCTCAAATAAAGTGCTTCAGTTGGTTTTGAAACTATTTGTTAAGATATTCAAATATAACACCTTCCCATTTGTTTGCAAGAAGAATTGATTGACATCAGGGAAGATGGAAAGTTGCAAGCCAGATGTCAAGAGAAACCTTTGCCTAATTGGAGGCTAGAATTAAAATCAAGTATTATCATTTAGTAAGGACAGACAATTATTCACTGTTTCCATTTGAACCTATGTATCTTTCTGTCTTCTACAGCTGTGACAGGCTTTAAAACCAGCTTTTGAAATAAAATGAACTTGGCACCAGACCTTCAAATTACCACCAAATTACTCACAAAATATTAAGCCAAGATTTTTAAAGATAATGAAGCCTGTTCAATCACATTGCTCTCACTATCATTGTTAATAATGATATTTAGTGATAGTAATATGATGAAAAAGTCTCATTTTTTAAATATATTATTTAATCTGGTATCATGGTATTTTAATGAAACCAGACTTTTATTATTCATAAAACGTTCTGAAAATGTTTTCTCTCATCCTTTTTAATTTCTATTTTTATAAGTATGATAATGTATGTAATTATTAGTTCAATGGTATATTATCTAATTTACAAACAAATAAATATGTACATGTTTCAGGCATATGATCAAAAAGTTTTCACTGATAGAATATGTGATCAAAAAAGTTGAAAGTCTCCTACACTAATAATCATAGCCAGCCCTATAGGGCCTTGAGACTTACAGAGTGCTTGACAAAGAGTAACTCTTTTGATCACGGTAATCCTGAGAGGAAGAAGCTATTATTATAATACCTATTTTACAAATGAGGAAACTGACACAGGAAGAGGTTTAGTGACTTGTCGAGGGTCACTTAGTAAATAAATGTCTGAAGGTGGATTTGAACTCAGGTCAATTCTGTCTCTAGCACCTCTATCTAGACACCATCTAGCTATTTCCCCTTCCAGTTGTAGAATAAAGAGGTCCAATCACCAATTTAGCATGATGACATTTCAAAGTTATACTACTCTTTTCCCAGAGATGTGTTGATTTTAAATGTTTTATTAATGCTTTGGGGGTCTGTTTCTATTTTGTTTTACATTGCTGTAAGGAACTGTCAGAGTCCAGTGTCACCTTCGTGCCTTGATGAACCATAGCAGGACAGTAGTAGAGACAGCATGGGATAGTGGAAAGATGCTCTGGATTTGGAATCCAACTCCTGAAGGAATCCAGTTTTTTTTAATTATTTTTATTTGGGGGTTGCTAGTTGGCACAGTGAATAGAGGACCAGCCCTGAAGCCAGGAGAACCTGAATTCAAATCCAGCCTCAGCCACTTAACATTTACCAGCCATGTGACCTTGGTCAAGTCACTTAACCCCAATCACCTGCCCTCTCCCCTCCAAAAAGCAAAAACAACAAAAAAAATATTTTTATTTATTTCATTGTTTCCCAGCTACATGTAAAAAAATTAACAATCATTTTTAAACCTTTTAATTCCAAATTCTCTCACTCCCTCCTGCCCTTTTCCCTTCTTTGAGAATGCAATTATACATAGCAGACAGTGAATAAAATGCCAGGTCTAGAATCGGAAAGACCCAAGTTTACCTCCAGCCTCAGACACTTACTAGTGTCTGAGACACTCAGACACTACTAGCAAATATATAGCTATGTGACATTAGCTAAGTCATGTAACCTGGTTTGCTTCAGCTTTCTCATCTGTAAAATGAACTGAAGAAGGGGATGAGAAACCACTCCAGTGTTTCTGCCAAGGAAACCCCAAATGGGGGTCATGAAGAGTCAGACATGATGAAAATGACACAATAACAACATACATATGAGGTTATGCTAAACATTTCCATGTTAGTCATCTTACAAAAGAAAAATACAAACAGAATAAAATAAGTAAAGAAAATACATATATACAAATATATACATACATGTATATGTGTGTGCATTTGTGTGTGCATGTGTGTGTGTGTGTGCTTCAATCTGCATTTAGAGTTCTTCAATGAGTTCTCTCTCTGGAGGTGGACAGCATTTTTCATCATGGGTTCTTTGGAACTGTCTTGGATCTTTATCTTGACCAGAATAGCCCAGTTTTTCAAAATTGATCATCATTACAATGTTGTTGTTGCTGTCTACAATGTTCTTTTGGTACCATTCACTTCACTTTGTATGAGTTTATAGAAGACTTCCCAGGTTTTTCTGAAACATGCTGCTTGTCATTTCTTATAGTACAATAGTATCCCATCACAATTGTATACATAACTTGCTCAGTCATTTCCTGATTTCCAATTCTTTGCCACCACATATAGAGCTGTTAAAAAAAACCTTTTTGCACAAAATAGGTCCTTTCCCCTTCCTTTGATCTCTTTGGGATACAGACTTAGTAGTGGTATTGCTGGGTCAAAGGGTATGACAAAGTTTTATAGACCTTTGGTTATACTTTCACATTGTTCTCCAGAATGGTTAGACTAGTTCAAAACTCCACCAACAGGATATTAGTTACCCAATTTTTCCACATCCCCTCCACCATTTATCATGCTCCTTTCCTGTCATGTTAGCCAATCTGATTAGTATGAGGTGGCATCTCACAATTGTTTTAATTTGCATTTTTCTAAAAGGTAGTCACTTAAAGCATTTTTATTAGTGACTATTGATAGCTTCCATTTTTTCTTCTGAAAATTTTCTGTTCATGTCCTTTGACCATTTATCAACTGGGGAATAGCTCTTATTTTTATATATTTGACTCAGTTCCCTATACATTTGAAAAATGAGGCCTTTATCAGAGAAACTTGCTGTAAAAAGTATCCCCCAATTTCTTGTTTTCCTTCTAAATTTGGTTGCATTAGTTTTGTTTGTGAAAAAGTTTTTTGCTTTTTTTTTTTATTTCATGTGATCAAAATTATCTGTTTTACTTCTCCTAACCCCCTCTCTATCTCTTGTTTGGTCACAAATTCTTCTCTTGCCCATAGATCTAATGGGTACATTTTTCCATGCTTCCTTAATTTAATTATGACATTACCCTTTATGTCTAGATCACTTATCCCTTTTGACATTATCTTGATATACAGTGTGAGGTATTGGTCTACACCTAGTTTCAGCCAAACTACTTTCCTGTCTTCCCAGCAACTTTTGTCAAATGTTGAGTTCTTGCCACAAAACTTGGGTCTTTGAGTTTATCAAACACTGTAATTGTCACTTACTACCACTGTGTATTGTGTACCTAATATGTTCCACTGATTCACCACTCTGTTTCTTAGCCAGTACCAGATTGTTTTGATGGTACCACTTTGTCACATAAATTTGGAACTGCTAGGCTACCTTTCTTAATATTTTTTCTCATTGATTCCCTTGGTATTCTTGACCTTTTGCTCTTCCAGAAGAATTTGGTTACTATTTTTTCTAGCTGTATAAAATAATTATTTGGTAGTTTAATTTGTATGGCATTGAAAGAGTAAATTAACTTAGAATTGTCATTTTTATTATATTGACTCTGCCTACCCATGCTTAATTAATATTTCTCTAATTATTTAGGTCTGTCTTTGTGTAAAAATATATTTTGTAATCATGAGATACCCAGTTTTTGAAGGAAATTGGAAATTATAGGAAGTAAAGATAAGGAGAGAGTACGTTATAGGTATGGGGCATAGCTTGTGTGAATGCACAGAGATGAGAGGTAGTAGGGAACCACTGCAGTCTATTGAGCCAAGGAGTGACATGGTCAGACCCATGCTTTAGGAATCTCACTCTGACAACTATTCTCTGATTCTCTGTCACTTACCAATAACCCCTCCCCAAAAGAGGGAGCATGTCTTATAACAAAGAAGTACAGTTAAGCAAAGCAGATATTAAATATAGCAACCATGTCTGATAACATATGTCTTGTTCTATACAGAGAGTCCACCATCTTACTAATGAGTTGTAGGAGCAAAGCTTCATTATCACTTCTCTGAAATCAGTATATGTTCTTGTTTGATCTGAATTCTGACACCTTTTTGTGTTATTTACATTTACAAGATTGTGATCATTGTATGGGCCTCTTTGTTCTGCTTACTTTGATTTACAACAGTTCCAACAAGTCTTCCCAATTTTCTCTTAAATTCCTCATCTTCATCTCTCCCAAATATTTAACCTAGCTTAATAAACTACTTTTCCAAGAGGTATTTACCTGAGAAGGATGCTATGTAGCTCCAAAGGGGGAAAAAATTTAAGGAGGAAATCAGGAATAGCCAAAAGTTAGATAGAAGAGAAATTTTACTCCCACTCTTACTTCAAAGAGTGTGTGAATAAAAAAATATTGAATGTATGGTAAAGTTGCAATGGTATATAGTAGAAAGGTTGTAAAAGGCTTTTACCAATCCCATGCGTTTGGTTTTGATCTTCAAGGTAATAGAGAGTTACTTTGTACAAACCTTGACCCTGTCAGTTCCCAAAGCCAGTCCAACATGGAATGCTTACAATAAAATATGGTGAAGAATCCAAGCTAATTGTTTTAACTTAGAAAGGTGATTTCACAAATTTTATAGGACAGTTGAACAAGTTAGTCTTAGCTAAAAAAAAAATTATTTAAATATAAGAGACCCTAAACTTTCCTTGCAGAGAGATTCTCAAGGAATTCTCAGTCTGGAACCCCAAAGGGAGCTGAGGAATTGAGAGAGAGAGATTTGGAAATCATCTGCCTGGAGGGAGGAGTTAACTATATTCTGATTTTCTGTGAATGTTTTGCATTAATTTGTTACTGAATAAATGGAGAGCTCACTATGCTTGTAACAAGAACCTTGAAAGCTGTTCACAGCAGCAGTCCACTGGAAAGCTGCTCATGTTTGGTGTTGCAATGACTTGCCCACAAGGTCACACAACTGGTATCAAGTCTTCCTGAGTCCAGGGCAGGCATTCTATCCACTGTGCCACTTTGCTGCCCTCCTTGATGGAACTGAGCAACTAAGAGAAAGTTCTTAGAGATTGAGAGACGTGAGTGTGTTTGTAGTCAAATGGAAAGGAACAAGTGGTGTGGAAGAGACTGAAGATGAATAAAAGAGAGGGTTAGACTCCTGGAGCAAGATTCTGGAAGAGGTTAGAGAAAATGGGATAAAGGGCACAAGAGATCGGCCTTAGTGAAGAGTTCTGATGCCTCTTCTGTGAAAGTTGGTACTAAAATAAAAAAGGTCTTGAGGAACAGATTTAAGGCCTCATGTGAATGGCCTCAACTATTTTCAGCAAAATAGGATTCTGGGTTATCTGCTCTTGTGTGTCCATAGAAGTTAGAGAATATATACTGTTACAGCTAGGGATAAACAGGCACAATATCACAGACTTTCAGAATTAGAAGATACCTCTAGGTCAGTTCAATCCATGCACGTAAAAGAATTCCCTCTACATCAAACCTGAAAAAAATCTATCATCAAACTTCTGCCCAAAAACCTAGAATAAAAGATAATCCACCACCTTCATGTTGCTTTAGTATAACTCTAATTATTGGGAAGCTTTTCCGTATGTAAGATGGTGCTCCTTTCATACTGAAACATTGTTATTTAGCAAAGGGGCAAGCCAGACATGGTGACACATGCCTGTAATCCCTGTTATCTTGGAGGCTAAAGCCAGCTAAAGTCAGGAGGGAAGTGAATCACATCTAGGCTTGAATCACATCTTGAGCTTAAGCTCAAGAGTTCTGAGTTGCAGTAGCCTAAGTTGATTGGGTGTCCAAAATGAGTCTGGCACCAATGTGCTGAGCCCCTGGAGAAGTGGGTCATCAAGCTGCCTTAGGAGGGTCAAACTGGTCCAGGTCAGAAATAGAGCAGGTCAAAAGTTTCCATGCCAATAAGTAGTGGGATCAGGCTCCTGAGGGACTGTTGCACTTCCAGCCTGGGTGAGATAAGGAGACCCATAAAAAATGGCAGGGGAGGATAAAAAAGACATATGTGTGAAAAACATTAAGAAAGCCTCTCAGTTCTTGGGCAGAAAAACAGACTATTTATTAACCGGAATCAAAGATGAACCATATGTATTGTTTTCCAGCAGCACACTTACATACAACCATCTGGGTAGACCTGTAAGGTGATAGCTAGGAAATACTAATAGGAACTTTTTAATAACAGGAACTATGTATGTCGACTATCTGTGTTGTGTATGATAGCAATGTGAATTTGGGTTTCTTACCCTAAGATAATGGTAAGTCACTACACATAAGGAAACTCTGTTTGGTATAAATGTCAGTCATCAACTGAAAAGGTCAAGTCAAGAGCCAGAGCCAGTAAACCAAGACAGAAATAGCTTGAAGCAGAGCAGGTAAGAGAAGTAGTCCTCTGAAGGAATGACTTCATAGTTTCTTGCCTCATACCCCAGAACTAAATTCAGCAGTAACAGCTGTAAGGGATCCACCCCGTCATGGAAAAAGCCTAGACATGATTCACTTCACTCCTGACTCTCCCATCTCCTCCTTCTCACCATCTGCCTTTCCAAATCTCCACCCTTCGGCCCCACACTCCTGATTGGTGATTGCTTCTCCCAGACCACTATTTCAAAAAAAGTCCCAGCCAGACTTCACTTCTCTACCAACTCTCCAGCCTTCTCATCCTCCTCACCAGCTGGCTTCCCCCATTCTGATATCCTTTACTTTGGATCTCCCAACTGAGAACCATGAACAGAACCTGTAGAATCTAATAAATCAAATCAACTGTGTTATCCTTCTTGAATTGTGTCAATCAAATACCCTAAGGTCCAGTTATCATCCCAGTAACTTTCCCTCCCTAAATGACCCTCCCAGGCAATAACTTCCTTTTTTATGTTGTCCATTCCCTCCATTAGAATGTAAGTTCCTTAAGGGCAGAGGCTGTCTTTGTTTTTTGTATTTGTTTCTCTAGAGCAGTGTTTGGCAAATGGAAAGTGCTAAATGCTTAGAGACAGCTAGGTGACCACATGGGTAGAGTACCCATTGCTGAGTAACCCTGACAAGTTACTTAACTTCTGTTTCTCCATCTCTAAAATGGGGTTAATAATAGCTACTTCTCAAGTTGTTTTGAGGATCAAATGAAATATTTGTAAAAGCATTTAGCACATAGTAAATAACTATGGATGTTAGCTATTATTACTAAATGTTTATTCATTCATTCATTTGAGAACGAAGAAGAGTGGCTACTTAGTTATGAGTCCAGGCAAAGTCAGCTGAGCAAAGAAAGACTGACTTTACAGCTGATTCTGAGAGCTAATCTTAACTGTAAGAAATCCATGCTGTTCCAAAGAGCTAATTGGGGGAGCAGAAGAGCACTATGCTGTTTGAAAAGATTGGCTAGGTAAAAGAAAGGCCTTGCCCTTTACCACCACCAATAGCTTGAAAGATAGAAACCCCTCAGAGGCTTGTCTGCCTTGCTCTTAATTGCCAACTATTGCTTGACAGGAGGGAATCTCTCAGAGTCCAGTAAATGTTCTGAAGCCTTTTTACAGACCTAAATAGATCTGCAGATTCCAGACTTAGGACAATTGTTTTACTGAAAGAACTAAGGTTGCTTCAGAGCCCAGTTAAGAAAGCAAACATGAATAGCTCAGCAGACCCCAGGTTTTGAGCCTCTGATTTCACTAAAAGAGTTTAACACTGCCTCAGTGTCCTGGAAATAGCAGGCAACTAAGAAAAGCTCCGTTCAACAGAAAATCAGAGAGACCTAGAAAAGGAACAGTCCTGCCTAGCAGGTGGTGAACAATACAAACCATCCCCTAAGGAGGTCAAGGGCATGAAGACCTCCAGCCCAGAACTGTGAATTGCCTCCGAGTAAGGAGATAATATTCGTAAAGCACTAGCACAGGGCTTGACGCTTAATAGTCACTATGAAAATGCTTATTCCCTTCCTTTTGCCAGGACACATTTGTACTCCACATAGGTTTCGGCAAGTTTGTGACCACTCTTCCCTCTTTGACACTATGCATTAGTGGAATGATATGATCCACATTTATGGATGGCCCATAATATTATGATTATTCTTGCTTTTGTCTTCTTGTTTAGTGAATGTTTCACAACCAGGAGTTAATGGAGACATCTCAGTTTATTTCTTTAAATGAGAAATATACCAGTTGGGGCTCAAGAACTGTAGTTGTGATCACCATACCAGGGTTACTCCCGGTACATAAAAGCAAGTTGTAGCCCCATGGCCAGCTTTGAGGAACCACTCCCAATCTGCCATCCCTAACCCAGAGAGAGAAGAGTTGGAAGATCAATACCATCCCCTTAAAGGGCTTACCTTTTTGAGGTTTTCACCTTTGGGGATTTACCACAAGTCTAGGTCCACCTCTTAGAAATTTTGACCTATCGCTGTTAGACAATGGAAGGAGTCACGGAGCTGAACTTAGAGACAATAATTGCTGAGCAGTTGTGTCCAGCTGAGGTTGATCATCATTAACTTGTTTATTAATTTTATTTTTGTTTTGTAAATTTATTGGAATTCTTTCCTTTTATTCATATGGGGGCAACTGAAAGAAAGTAAAAAGATAGGGGAAATGGAGACAGAAGGAGGAAAAGAAAGGCATGAAAGAAGAATTGAAGTGGCAGAAAAAAGGAGAAAGGGAGGGAAGGAAAGAATGAAAAAGAGAGGAAGTGCTGAGGGAGAGAGAAAGAGATAGAAAGATACTGAATGGGGTTGTCAAAGGAAGGTTCTTTTGGGATTGGGACAACCTGAGTGTATTTGTAAACAGATGGAAAAGACCCAGGGGAATGCTAGAGGAGAAACTGAAGATACATGAAGGAGAATATGAGTAAAAGTTGTGAAAACAGAAGCTTGAAAATAAAATAGAGAATGCTGACAGCCAGATGGTAACAGAGCATTATGGTTATATTACTCAAATCATAGTCTGCTAAAGCAAAATCAGTAATGCTGGAGAGTTATGAAAGATCCAGTCAACGCATATCTAGGGAACTCACTAATAAACATTCAAAAGATACATCCATTAATATATTTGTGTCATCCAGAAGTACCTAAATCAGTATCTAAGCTTGCTGTCTTTTTAAAGCCTCCTAAAAGAAGCATAAATTCTCAGGTTTCCAACTTCATCATTTTCTTCAAAACGTAGATTACCAAAAAACCTTTTATAAACATGATGTATGCCAGTTCTAAAAGATGATTCAGATCCTTTGGAGAAAGAAAAGGGGGAGGTAACGAAACAATAAAATAGAGTATCTTCTTTTTAATGGAAATGCATTTAAAGAAAATTGTCTTTAATGTCCAAAATGCCCACGTCTACCAAAGAGCTGAAAATATGGAGATCTTGCCCCTATTTATCTCATCTTGATTGCTTTCAGATTTCTTTAATATTTCTTTTGAGAAGTTAGTTCTTTGCATAATATATTTATGTTATCTAGTCAACTCAATATAACATGGGATTTAAAATAAAACCAACAAAGTATATGAGCTTGGATATTGAAGACCGCAACCTGTGCTCTGTTGTGGTTCAGTCATTTCAATCATGTCCAGTTCTTTGTGAAGCCTTTCAGGATTTTGTTGGCAAAGATACTGGAACGGTTTGCCATGTCCTTTGCTAGCTTATTTTACAGATGAGGAAACTGAGGCAACCAGGGTTAAGTAATTTGAGCAGGGAGACACAGCTAAGAAGAATCTAAGGCCAGATCTGAATTCAGCAAGATGAATCTTCTTGATTCCAGGCCTGTAGCTCTATCCACTGAATCGCCACTCCATCTTCTATATGCTAAGCATACAGTGTTTTCAGGTTTTAAAAAAAGCCTTCTTTTCCAGATAAATTTTATTTTTCTTATATCAAGTGTGTATTTTTAAATCAAAATAATTAAAGCAATTGCATAAGAAAAAAATGAAGGAATTTTATACTTTAAATAAATGTATTTTAAAATAGATCCCAAGCACCAAATAAGCATATTGTGTAATACAGGAATGCCCCAAGAACAGATTTTTTTTTTCTGGTTGAGTCCATATTATGGGAAGAATGGTCTGAGAAACATGGGTGACGCTAATGGCAAAGAAAAAGACGACAGAGTAGACAAAGATGAGAACTTAGACACAGAACCCGGGTTAAGATCCCAGCTTCAGTGACCATGGGTAAATAATCACTTTAACTTTCTGGGTCTCAGTTGCCCTCATGTGTGAAATAAAGAGGATGAATATCTAATATCCCTTAAAGAGCTAAGATGCTTTGACTAATATAGTAGGGGGCCTGTTCAATTTTGTTTTCCCTAAAAATCATTGAAGCTTCTAAGGATTGGTGCAGAAGTTATGCTATATTTAGAGGCAAAAGATCTTGGTTCAAATCCTGGCTCTGCTAAGAACTCCCTGGGGAATTTCAGAAAGTCTCTCAGGACCTCAGTTTCTTCATCTGTGAAATGAGAAGGCTGAAAAGAAATCTGTTTCTAAGGTGTCTTCCAGCTCTAGATCCACAATCCCATGATCCTTAGAGTCTGGAAAATTCCTTTTTCAGGCAAAACATCTGTCTTTCTCCAGATGAATTAACTCCAACCTCCACTGTCAGATGGAACATTCACTGTGAGATATATAAATAATGTTCAAGTAACTCATGAAAAGTGTGCACTCAAATTTTCAACCTATACAATAAAAGTAAATTTTAATTTTATTTTCACAGTATATTTATTTTGGTCTTGGAGGATCTAAGAAAGTTGCCAGGATTTAACTGCATTACTACACAAAGCACTCACTTACCATCAGGGGCTAAAGACTTATCAAAACTGGGACACCTTCATCTGGAGAATCATTGAGTGAAATAGAAGCTTCCAGGCCTAACAAGGAGCATATGTCTTAATCCTAGAACCACCCCCAAGTACTACATGTTGGCAAGACATGGAACAAATTTCAGTCATTTTTCTCAGTCATGTCTGCTTCTACATGACCCCATTTGGGATTTTCTTGGCAAAAATACTGAGTGGTTTGCCATTTCCTTCTCCAGCTCATTTTATAGATGAAGAAACTGAGGCAAAGAAAGCTAAGTGACTTGCCCAGGGTCACACAATTTATAGGTATCTGCGACCAGATCTGAACTCAGGTTTTCCTGACTCTAGGCCAGGCAGATGCAGAGAAGTGTCTGGAGTTTCCTAAGTAACCAAAGTTCCTTTTCTGCAGAGCATATGGCAAGGTAACACTTATCAATTGAGAAAATGTCCCCCAATTCTTCAACTATTTTCACCATTTCTAAGCATTAAGAGAGTTTATAAAAAATTTAAAAAAGAAAGAAAGTTTAAAGATAGGCATACTACTTTTGCACACCCATGTCCTAGAGAGCTCTGAGGCTCAACCCAGAATAGGTACATCTATGCTCCTGTTGGTGATAAAATTTTAAAAAGAAAGCCAAGGGGGAGGGGGAGAATTTTGAAAGGGGCTGATGTTGAAGTTAGAAACTGGGGAAATGAAAGTTTGCTTGTGTAGGGCCTTTCATCTTCCCAGATGCATTGGTGAGACAATGACAGACTGGAAGCTTTCAACTCATGGGAAGAACCCCACCTCAAACACACGTATTAGCATTACCCAGCACTAAAGAGGCAGAGAAATGATTGATTGCGTGTGCCTGGTAGTCAGACTAGAAAGTGTGCTAAAGATAGTGAAGAGAGGAACCTGGGAGCAAGGTTCATGACAGAAGCCATGATGATAGCCCAGCGTTGTCCATGCTGTCTTTGGAAGAAACCAAGACCATTCTATAAGTTCCAACATTCTATCAACAAACACTGAATTATGTGCTTTGCCATGAGTGTCCCTGTTAGTAGGGACAAGAGAACTAGCCTCATGGGCTACTGACCCTCCTGCCACTGAGTAGTTAATGCACAAATCAGAAGAGTTGCAGGCTAGAAAGGCACAAATTAAGCATATTGATAAACTGTCTTGACAATGACTGGCCAAAGTAGGTGCATAATAAATGCTTGTTGATCAAATGACATTTCTACCTAATTGAAATTTTATATACCATGATTGAACCTGCAAAGGAAATATAATGGGAAGGAATCAAGATAGAGATTCCCTAAGAAGGATGGTAACTGAGACATTGATCTGCTATAAATACTATCACACACCCCAAGACAGATGAGAAAGAAACACCACCCCCAAAAGGGGCAGAACCAATGGAATAGGGACAACCAGTTGTTCTAAGAACCAGAGAGCCATGAGCTTGGCTCTTCTCCCAGGGGGCCCTGTAGTACTGGTTGAGGTACATGACAGAAAATGCTGACTTCTTGCCAAGATCTTTAATACGGAAGAGGAATAAATACCAGTCAAAGAATTCTGTTCCCATCATATTTGTTGCATAGAGATCCAGGAAATCAAAGAATATCTGCACCAAAGAAATCCATAAAGCAAACTGTTTATGCTGATAAACCATTCAGGTTTATGTGGAGAGGACTATCAGCTTTGGATTTTAAAGTAATCCTAAAGATCATTCCAGAGGTTTTTAAACTAATCAGTCCATGGAACTTGATTTTTTTAATGTTTTGATAACTGTGTTTCAGTATAACTGTAATCCTATGCACTTGATGTATTAATATAAAAGCATTATTCTGCAAAGTGGTCCATGAAAAAAAAAGTTACCCCTCCCAACATGTAGTCCTTCATTTTACAGGTGAGAAAATTGAAGCCCAGAGAGGTAGAATGATTTAGTGAACCCAAGTTCAGTATGATCTAACTCTAATTTGAACCCTTGGTTCAAATACAGACTGGGCAACTTACTACTTGTGTGAGCTTGGAGAATACTGTCCCTCTCTAGACTTCGGTCTTCTCATTTGTCAAATAAGAGGATTGGAATCAATTGTTTCTAAAGCCTCTTTCAGTGCTAATTATCTGATCCTTTTTTTGTGAGGGAGAAACCAGGGGGGTTCTTCCCACTTGACTAGAGGAAGGGATGGAAGAGTCGATTTCCAAATCATCTGGTCATATTCTGGGGGGGGGGTAAACCAGACAAATTAAAAGGTGGGGAGAAGTTACTATAAGCCCAGTACAATACTCTATTTTGCTAGCAAGCCAATGTTCTTTAGGAACTTGACAAATATTAAACAGGGAAGTAGAAATCACCAAAATTAACCAGTAGCAACATGATACTGGGCAGAGAATTGGTTCTAGAGTCAAAGTACTTGGGTTTATAACCCCACCTATGATGCTTACTCTCTGTTGGAAATTTGGCCAAGGTACCTGCTGAATCTCAGTTTCCTCTTCTGTAAAGGGTGGGGTTGGGGGGGGTAGTAGATTAAATGGCTTCAAAAGTCTCCTCCATCTCTAAATATGACAGGTGCTATTTAAGGTCAGTGTCAATGTCAGATTCTAAAAGCAAAAAGGGAAAGTCTCATTTTCAAGATGCATTTCTAATTTCTGTGAGGGTGATGTCATTGTTCACTCTTCTGGGCTACAGTCTGATGGGGCTGGAGCTATGCTGCAAAGTACCAGAAGAAAGAACTTCCCTTGAGTTGTTCAAATCAAATATCTGAGGAATAGAAGCTCTGAACAGTCACAAAAATAATAAGAGAAGTTAGTGTTGCAAGATACGAGTCTATGAAATTCAATATCTTGGGTGATTACCCCACTTTAATCAGAAAGTACTGCAGAATTCTCTCTTAAATTATTCTGTAGCTTCTTTTATTCTGACGCCTTTACCCTAGATAAAGCAACAGTCCATTGGCCCAGTGACCAACAAAGATTCCCAAATAGATTGTTCTAATGGGCTGTTCAGGCCACAGTGGGTTGTCTCCAAATGGACTGAAGTTGTGAATTCTTAAAACAATCCTGGATCTGGCTATTTACAATAAGCTCAAGATTTCTATCATAATAGAGAACTTTATGACTGTTGCCCCTTACAGTGGTTAGATTCTCCATTTTCATTTGAAATGAGGAAATGAGTATCTGTACATATAGTTTAACTGTGCCCCAGATCCTGTATCTTATAGTAATGTAATTGGAGTCCGTATTTTACCGATCCTGTGCTCAGATAGAAAAGGCAATTCATCTTTTCAATATACTTTTGTAGTCCATTTAAAAGTGGGGATATCAACTGAGAAGGCTGTTATGGAGAAACCAGATAGAGAAAACTGACTTATAACAGTGATTGTGCTCTCTGCTAATACTACAAAAATTCCAATTGAAATCTTCAAATGAAATTGAAGCTCCAATGACCAACGTGCCCCAATTTATTCCTTGGAAGACCAAGAAATATTGTTACTTCTATGGAGAGAAGCTATCTTAATTCAGATACCAGTTTTCACCGACATAGATGAACCTATATCTAGTGCATTTTGTAAAGCTTATGAAAGAATACATTTATAATGATTTAGGGCCATTACATTTACATAAAAAGAATTTCTATGCCACCTTGGACTCCTTCCTTTCCCTTGGCCTTTATATCAGACACCAAACACATGGTATCCTGCTGGGTGGAACCAGAGGACCTCAGTTAGAAAATGGACTCTCCCATTTTTATCTTGTGATCTGAAACAATAACCCCCTATCATTTACTGAGCACCTGCTGTATGCACTAGGTCCTGGGGGTACAAAGACGAAGACAAAACTGTTGCTGTTGGCAAGGATTAGAGGAGATATCTATTGGAGGAGATGTGACTTGTTCAGGTCCCTTAACTTCTACATGGTTTCTTCATCTGCAAAATGGGACCATTGGACTAGATGACCTCTAAAGTCCTTCCCAGCTCTCTATTACCCTATGATCATTCTTCCTTCATAAAAGCTTCAGTGGATAGAGCATTAAGACTTAGAATCAGGAAAACCTGAGTTCAAATCCAGCCTCAGATACTTATTAGCTGTGTGACCCCAGGCAAGTCACTTAACCTTTGTATGTCTCAGTTTTCTCATCTAAAATATAGGGTTAATAATGTCACCTATCCCCCAGGGCTGTTGTGAGGATCGAAAGAGGTCATATTTGCAAAATGCTTTGCAAACCCAGAAGTGCCATAGGAATGGTAGCGATTGAGGCATGGAGTCTTAGAATGCCCTTCAATGCCCCTAAAGCACATTTTAGGCATTGCCTCCTACACGAGGCCTGTGTGTTACTGCCTACACATAATAAGTGTCATACTTGTGGGTTGACTGACCCGTGGTACTCCTAGTAGGAAGTAAGCTCTTGAGAGCAGAGATTTTTGTTTTTGACTTTGTATCACTGAAGGTTGGCACAGAGTTGACATTTAATGCCTGTTGAATTGAATCATTCACTGCACTTCCAGATTTAACTTATAAAAAAAAAAAATCTTGGAGACAGAAAGGTCCCAGGCTTCATCTAGCTCCTGAGGGGCAGGGAATGTCCCTTGCCTCTTTTTGTAGCCCCAGCACCTAGCAAAAGCTTGGCACATAGTAGGTGCTTGATAAATTTTGACTGATGATTTTATTGGTTTGGGAGAGGGGTCATGGATTCCTTTGTCACAGGCTGATAAAGTTTGTGGACCCCTTCTTAGATTAACTTTTTTTAAGTGTATAAAATAATATGTATAAGATTCCAAAGGAACCAATTATATCAAAATATTTTTTAAAAAACAAGTTCACTTAACCCCTGCCTCTCCTCAAAAAAAAAGGGCAAAAACCTTCCAGATTAACTCAAAGATAAAGCCCAAAGCTTTTCATCTGTATCATGATCCTCTTGATTATGGGCCCCTTTGGTTGTCTACCCTCCCTAGCTAAAGCTCTTTATACTTCTACTAAAGGTTTGGTTTCAGCCCAGACACTATTAATAAAGTTATTTATGGTATTTTTTTCCATTGGTGGTCTGTTCTATTGGAGGGTTTACATGTGTTTATCAGTTGTTTAAGAATGTCCTCATATTTGTTTAATGCATCACACCACACAACTGCTTATCTAATTATTTAAAAAGAACTTAGAACAACTCAGTTGCAAAATGGAGACTTAAAATGGAGTCAAGGATGGGAAGTTCACAAATATCCCTACTTTCTTTGGTTGTTGTTGTTCTTATTCAGTAACACACAACTCTTTGTGACCCCATTTGGGATTTTCTTGCCAAAGATATTGAAGTGGTTTCCCATTTCCTTTTCCAGCTCATTCTACAGATGAGGAAACTGAGGGAAAGAGGGGTAAGTGACTTGCCCAGGATCACACAGTTAGTAAGTGAACTAAGGAAGATGAGTCTTCTTGATTCTAGGCCCAGTACTCTATCAACTGTGCCACCCAGCTACAGGTCCTACTCTTTTACTAAGACAATACACGTTCCCTGCTGTATGCCTTTGCTCATCATACCAATCTTCTTTTTCCCACCAGAATATCTTCTTCACTCATCTCAATCCTGACCATCTTTCTAAGTCCAGCTCAAGTATCACTTCCTCCAATGACCTTTCCCCAAAAACCACCACAAAGTGACATTTCACACTTTTAATGGTCCATAGCATTCTTTTTCGCCACCCTTCATTTGTATAGAGCAGTGGTTCCTGATGTTTTAGTTTTCAGAACCTCTTCCAACTACCTCCCCCAAAAAAATTATTGTGAATCCCCAGGGAAATTTAATACACTATTCATAATACCTTGCAATAATTTATTGATTAAGGCACCATTAAAGAATTTTTCATTCTTTAGAGTGGAACTCCTTGGACCAAGATCAGGAACCCCAAAAGGCTCTCCAGTCACTGACTGGAAATCACTGGCAAACAGTACACACTGCCTTGTATTGACATTTATGTTTTGTGATGGGTGTATTTCTTTCTTCTCCAAGTAGATTGCAGAATCCTTGATAGCTATGACTTTTTTGTGTTCCCCACAGTGCCTAGTCAGGGCAATATGTATAGCAGGAGTTAAATGAATATTTTTGGAATGAATGAAAAGCATCAAAGAAATATGAGAATTCCTAGATACAATAACTACACTGGGAATGATCATTATAGTAAGAAAACTTGAACAAAATCTTCCATCACTACTAGTATCAACCTTGTTCACCACACCTGTGAATCCTTCCCTGACTATCCCTTTCCAAACCCAATTATGAATGCCCTCTCCCTCTTCAAACCACTGTTTTATCTATGGATATAGTCAATTGCTCCACCCAGCAATAGAACATAACTCCTTGAGGGCAAGGGACTATGTCTTTTTTTTTTTGCCTTTTTAGTCTCATCACTTAACAATGACCTGCACTTAGTAAATGCTTGCTTGATTTCACCACATCATCCATACATGGAACAATCAGTTACAGCCAATGGAGAAGTTCTGAATACTGTAGATAAGTTCACTTACCTTGGTAGGGTATTTTCCAGGAATGCACACGTTGATAATGAGGTTGAAGCATACGTTACCAGAGCTAGCTTAGTGTTTGGGAGGTTCTGAAAGAAAGTGTGGGAAAGAAGGGGTATTAGACTGACTACCAAACTGAAGGTCTATAAGAAGGGGTACAGGCCCAAGCCAAGACCTTTTCCTCTTACCCCAAAAGAATTTGGGTCCCATTTGTTTGAAAGGGCAATGACAGGGTACGAGCCCTGGAAAACCCCACCCTTGAACTTTCCTTAAACTTTTCTATATGACCAAGTCTCTGACATATATCTGAGGCATTGATCCATCCTGGTAACCCTTTCAACTGGGCTTTCCTTGTGGCTCCACCCTAGATCATCACTCCTTAATCCATTTAGACCCCTTCAACTTGGCCCAGGTCCCTGGCATTTGCTTGGGGCACTTGGGCCCTTCCAGGTCCTTCTCTGTTACTTCCCAGTCACCCCAGACTACTTGACCACTCCTAGATCCTTTCCACAATCTTTCTGTATATAAGGTCCATATTGCCTTCCCCTCCCCCCCCATTAAATTGCTTGGATTCCTTGAGAGTTTGACTAATGCTCAGATTCTCAAAATCTCACCCACCTGACCTGTATTCTAATAAACTTTGTCTTTGGCTGGAAGAAGGCTTGGGTCAAATTCGAAGGACCCATGTTGCTTGCCCTTGAATTTCAGAGTCCCAGCACCCCTAGACCTCAATATATAGAACCATTGTGCTGGCCTCATTTTTGTATGCCTGTGAAATCTGAACAGTCTACCAGTGCCATTCTAAAAAACTAAATCTCATCCATTTGAATTGTCTTAGGAAGATTCTGAAGATCTCCTGGCAGGATAAGATACCAGACACTTAGGTCCTTTCTTGAACTAAAATGCTAAGCATTCAAACTCGATTGCAGAGAGCACAGCTCTGAGGAGCTGGCCACATCATTCAAATGAAAAATGATTACTTGCCAAAAAGATTATTTTATGGAGAACTCACACAAAACAAGCATTCACATGATGGCCAGAAGGAGCAACACAAGGACACTCTTAGGGTCTCTCTCAAGAACTTTGGAATTGGTTGTGTGACATGGGAGACACTGGCAAGGACTGCTTAACGTGGCATGCCCTCATTAGAGAAGGTGCTGTGCTCTGTTGAGCAAAGCACAATTGAAGTAGCTGAAAACAAATGTACCCATGGGAAAGTCCTTGTATCTCTCTGAATCTTAATTTCTCTATCTGTAAAAACAGAGATATTTTTACAAATCTGTAGAACCTAGCTCAGATTGTTATGAGGCTCAAATGAGAATTAAGGCAAGATATATATATATATATGTATAAGAAAAAATATATATATATATTCTTTACTTGGAGAATAAAAGCATCTAACCACAACAGAAAAAAATGTTGAAGTTGTTCTCCAATTACATATTCCTATGGAAACCTTCATAAAGGCAAGAGGATCAAGGTGGTGGTGGTGGTGGTGGTGGTGGTGGTGACATTAAATGGATGCTGGGGTTGTTGTTCATCCTTCATTCTCAAAGAGGACCGATGACATCATGACTTGCTTGGGAGTTTGATTTGAGTAAAGCAGAGTTGTGCAAATTCATCAGCTCTTTCCTCCAGGGTCATTGATGTCCAGTAGCAAGACAAAGGTCATGAGAACTGGTAATGGCCCCTTCTGGGGTTGAAGAATAAGAAGAATGACCATTGCCTCAGAAACAAGCAGGAGAATCAAGAGAGACAAAGACTCAGGGTTAAAGAGCACACAGCCACAGATCAGGGAACCAGGCTACGTAGAAAGGAAAAGCAACTCAAGGCATTACCATCTTCGTTAATAATCAGGGTACAAGGAGGTGAATGTGAAAGTGGAACAGGTTCCTGAGACACCCTAAATAAGGTTTCTAATCTGATCCCTGTTAGTCAGGAAGTAATAATAATGATAGCTAACATTTATATACCACTTTACAACTTGCAAAAGGAAGAAAAAGGGAAGAAAATAAGCATTTAATAAGCTCCTACTGAATGCTGGAACTATAATAAGCATTATATAAATATTACCTCATTTGAGCCTCACAACAACTCTGAGGTGTAGATACTATAATTATTCCCATTTTACCAATGAGGAAACTGAGGCAGAGAGAGGCTAAGGGTCACATAGCTAGTAAATGCCTTAGGCTGCATTTGAACACAGGTTTATCCTCATTCCAAGTCCAGCACTAGCCACCTAGCACCCCAATTAATCTTGGGGCATGAACAAACCAGAACCCACAGGTGAGAGCAGTAAGTTGTCAAATGTGGCTGTAAGGACACATGAGGAGAAGACAGGTGAAAATAGAGTCTGGCATTTATTCTAGCACAACCGCCTGAACTCTATTAGGACCCAGTATGTTGGATAGAGCTCATTCTCATAGCTCTTCTATGTAATTTGGGGTATGTTAACTTGTCTTTTGTGGAGGTAATCTGTTTTCAAGTGTGAACTCCTGGGGTTTTGAGGCAGGCCTGTTATTTTGCACCTGGCCAAACAGGCAGAGAAGAATGGGGCTGCATCTACGTTATGATTTGAGGAGGGGGGGCCAAGAAAGCTCTCTGCTTGCCTCCACCTACCATTCATTACATCTGAAATTCCATCATTTTGGAATCATTGCTTTGGATATAGGCATTGCTTCTACCATTCTCTTTTAAAGGGCAAATATCCTTGAGAGGCATGAGCTATTAATCCTTCAAGATCTGTGGGATTTCTTGCATTGGGCCACTTTACTTGCCCACAAC
Organism: Pseudocheirus occidentalis; assembly: GCA_028646575.1. Lineage (NCBI taxonomy): Eukaryota > Metazoa > Chordata > Mammalia > Diprotodontia > Pseudocheiridae > Pseudocheirus > Pseudocheirus occidentalis. The sequence goes on along the minus strand of CM053599.1, from coordinate 37,134,346 downwards.
AAGCTGGAAGGGGAGAATGGGGAGACTGGGTAGAGAACGGAGAAGAGGGAGACTGGGAGCATGAAATACCAATAGGGAAGGGAGGCTGAGATAAGCATGTGATGGTATGAGGGCACCAGGAAAGGGGCAAGGGCCTCTGAAAGACAAAATTTCTCTTCACCGTTTTGCCAAGGGGTCCCTGGGCAAAGGAGAGTATGGCAGGCTAGTAATAGAACTTCCTCTCCAGTTTCTCATTTCTTTTCCCTTGGGGATTTATCAAAAACTGAGATGACAGCAGTAAGCTAAGTATTTGCGATTCATCAAAAAAAAATTACAGCAGCACCTACTTTTCTATATTTAAGCTCACACATGAATGTCTAATTCGGAAGGGGGTGGAGGGAAGAGCCCTTTTCCATAAGGTTTACACACTGTAATGCTAATTTTGGCTAGAAGGTGCAAAACACAGGTTTTTTTAAATTATCCTTACATAAATAATGCAGATCAAGTTTGGTGCCAAGAACGGAACAAACCAAATCTCATATGGATTACACTGAGCCGAGGCTTGGGAACCAAGTCCTCCATAAAATGAATAATATCGGGGATAAAGAAAAATCATCCTCATGCAACTCTGAGAGCTGTTAGCCCCCACAGCTTGGATGTCCTGTCTGTTTTCTTTGCCCATTGGATGAATACAAATAATGACCTGGTCCCTTGATACTTCATAGAAGACAAATTGCCTTTCAGAGTGAGACCAATGCTACACATAGGGGAAAATGCCCCTGCATATAACTCTATACCACACTAACTTCTTCTCATCCTTATTGCACTGGAAAGGCAGCATCACATTGTGGGTATAGAGTCAGTCTTGGAGTCAGAAAGTACTGGTACTATAAGAGAACCTGGGCAAGTCATTTAGAGTTTTAATATCCAATGTTAGCAATATCCAAAGTGAAGGCCTGACCTAGTTATGCCTGACCTCGAGGGGGCTGTGACCTGGCCCAAAAAAGTACACAATCAACCAATCAAAGGGTAAGAAGATGGGTTATATCCACCCTCTGGACCAGTGGTTTTCAACCTTCCTAATGTTGTGACCCTTTAATACTCGTATGTGGGCATATCTGCATGTGGATGGACCCGCCTGGAGACCAATAGAAGAGCCTGTCTTGGTTCCTAAGACCATAGGAAATATGTGTTTTCCCATGGTCTTAGGTGACCCCTGTAACCCCTGTGAAAGGGTCGTTCAACCCCCAAAGGGGTTGGGACCCACAGGTTGAGAACCACTGTGGGACAATAGCAAAGGGTGGGAGTTGTCTCCAATATGGCCCTGTTTCCATCTACTAAACAGGTTCCTGAGTCTCTCATCCCAGCAAGGGATTGGGTCTGCAGGGCAGGCCTAACTACCACCCAAGTACCCATAGCAACAATTACTTCAGTACCCCTGGGAAAAATCCCTCCTTCAGCAGGTGCCCCTTGGAGAGTAGGGTGAGCTCTGCAGTTAAGGCAGTGACAAGTGAATCCAAGCCCCTACTTCATTCTTGTTTTGAGCAGGACAGACTGAATCACTTGGGATAAACAAGACTGGATAGTTCATGGGCTGCACCACTAACCCCATTACAGTATATTTCCCTCAAAATACAATTAGTTGCCCATCTCCCCTGCTTTTGTTCAGTTGTGTCCATCTCCTCATGACCCCTTTTAAGGTTTTCTTGGCAAAGATACTGGAGTGGTTTGCCATTTCCTTCTCTAGCTCATTTTGCAGATGAGGAAACTGAGGCAAACAGGGTTGAGTGACTTTCCCAGGGTCACACAAGTAGTAACTGTCTGAGGCCAGATTTGAACTCAGGAAGATGAGTCTTCTTGATTCCAGTCCTAGAACTCTTTCCACTGTACTGTAGCAACTGCCCCATAGTAAACATTACATAAATGCTACCTTATTATTATCACAAGATATCCCAGAGTTCCTCCTTGCAGCCATAGTTGTACTGATCTCTTCACTGAAGTGGTTCCCTATCTTCCCTATGCCCCTCCACTGAATACTGGAACCACCCTGCCCTGGGTAAAATAATCTCTAGTTATGCTTCTACTGACAACAACCCTAAATACTGTTATTATTTATTTCTATTTATATTATTTACAAAGGAGGAAGGTGAGGCAAGAAATGTTAAATCACTTACCTCCCATTACCCAATTAGTAAGAGTCAGAGGCAGTATTTTAACCAAGGTCTTTCTGTTTATTCTGGCCATCCCTTGTTTTTTTTCCCTCAGGCAAGTTGACTGACTGGTAGTATCTAATTTGCCAGCTGAGTCCTTTCCAAATAAGAATGTCCACTCCTCCCTGGAACACAAAGAAAAATGCAGAGAATGACAGGCTATAAGGCAGAGTGTTCTCTGTGCCCTTGTTGGCATGAGACCTGACTCTGATCTTGGTCTTTTCCACTTGGGTTTCCCCTTGGTAATTTGGGCAGGATAATGTATAGACTCACCTCCTTCAGTGTGAGGTTAGGTTTAATTAACTTTGGGGAAGGACGTGGGAATACTCCAAGGAAAGGCTGACTTAAAGGCCAAAGGGGGCCCTGCATCTCCTCTGACCTCTCAGCCTTTCAGAGCTCAGCCTGCTCCTTGCTTCCCAGAGGCCAGGGCTTATTCAGAGACACTCTCACAAGCAAACCCCATTTCAATTAACCT
>CM053599.1:37115448-37131182 GCA_028646575.1 Pseudocheirus occidentalis | reverse complement strand
AAGTCACTTAACCCCAACTGCCCTCCAAAAAAAAAAAAAAAAAGATGGCTCACTCCCCCAAATCTCTTGTATGCTTACATCCTCGGGACTACTGATCTTCTACAGTCTTCTTTTAAAAATGAAACAAGAGGGTATTGCCCTGATGGGTATGGATCCACCTCCACCCTCAAAAATAACCCCCCCCAAAAAAACAACCCCTACCAGGTCTCTAGAGAAGCAAAGAAAAGGAAATAGTGGGGTTTGGGGGTATAGAACATTGACTATGGAGTCAGAAAAAACTGGAACTGAATCCCACTTCATGCTACAGCTATGGGACCCTGGGTAAGTCAAATAACTTATCTGAACCTTCAGGTTCAACATCTGTAAAATGGACATAATTGGAGCCCTACTTCATAGGATTGTTATGAAAATCTATGGTACCACCTAGCTGCCAGAGGAAATGTTATACATGCCTGAAAATAAATGAAACATAAATAGCATATGATTTGGGGAGGAAGGCACTAGCAGGTGAGGACAATAAAAACCTCATGTAGGAGATGGCTCTTGAGTTGTTTAATGAAATAAAACAGCATAAGCAAAGCCCGCTGTAAACCTTAGAAACTACACATGTGATAACTGTTCTTCTAGCTGGAGGGTGAATCCAGACCTGTGATTCCATCAGTGGAGGGAACTCCCAATATGGAAATTCCCTCTGCCAACACAGAGGTTCAACCTATCTGTAAGTTATATCCTTAGAGAATTGTCTGGAGCATTGAGAGGTTAAGAAACATAACCAGGATCACACAGTTAGTATTTGTCAGAGCTCAGATTTGAACCTAGGTCTTTCTGACTCAAAAGAAGATGAACACTTGTCCAACTCAGAGAGGCAGTATAAGGCAGTAGAAAGGAATCTTGGATTTTTTCATCAGGAGGCCTAGGTTCAAATCTCATGTCTGTCACTTACTATACATGTGACTGACCTTGGAATTCTATAAAATGAGGAACTTGAACAAGATGGCCTCTGAAGTCCCTTCTTGGTCTAAATCCATGATCTCCATTCATTAAGAATGCCAAATGGACTGGTGACAGAATAAACCTCTGGTATGAAGTGGCTTTCATCTTTATATGGATGGATTTACCAGCTGCCTCCTACCTGAGGTGGGAAGTGCTCAAGAGCATCCTTTGAGGAAAGGGCCCGAGGAAGAAGAGGAAATGCAAAGAAGAAAAAGAGCACCCAAAATACCCTTCAACCCTTTAATCAGTTTGCCCAAGGTTAACTTCCTCAAAGGTGTGACATTTAGCCATGCAGTGGCTTGAAGGAAGGGTTTTCTTTACTGAAAGAAACTTACTCATCATTTTAGCTGCAGTGGCCCAGTTGTGCACCCCTTTCCATCCCCTTTAGGAAACAAAAATAGGGAGAGACTGGCAGAAATGGTCTGCTTGATCATTTCCAGTTAGTAAAATGAATCATGCCGCTACAATAAACTCACTTGAAAGGCAGAACATTCATACACCTTTTTTGTGTGAAATCAAAGGAGATGAGTTGCTTTTATCCTAATAGGAACAATACATCATTTTTTTATTTATCAAACTTCCTTAACAGTTTGAACCTCAGAGGTCTTTAATCATGAAGTTATTGCCTTTCAGAACTGACAAGTAGTTACATTAGGAATCCCACCTGCTTTTACCCATCAAAGATTTGACTGCTTCTCATTCAACCTGTGGTAAGTACAGGGATTATTTACTTAATCTGAAATAGAGGAGAAAATTTTGAGCTTTTTTCCTCTCCGGTTCTTTTAAAATTGTTTCATTAAAAGCACCATAAATACTAAGAGTTCATCAGCATAGGGAACTCCCAGTGTGGAGACTCTCTGAACTGATCAGATTGGCATCTTGTCTATTTCTGGGTAATAGGGGTAGTATGGCTTCTTTGATGACAAAGCTTACCTGCTCTGTGCTATTTCATCCTGCCATATTTCATTAAATTCACCTAGCACAAAAATCTGTACCATAACTAAAGTTGAATCATTCTATTTTTATTGTCTAAATTAGACGGTGTATACATTTTAAAAGTGCTGAAAGTAAAATTAAAATAGATTAACTCTCCATGAAATTTGGCATCAATAAAGGTTAAATTATTTGAAATATGACATTTTAAAATTCCCTAGGGAATGACAAGATCTTGGCCAAAATTTTCTCTGAACCTTGATTTCCTAATCTATAAATGGAAAGAACAAAGACATATTAGGAAGAGACCTTCAGGACTACCTAACCCAACCCTATCATTTTACAGATGAGGAAACCAGACCCCAAAGAGGTTAAGGTGACTTCCTCAATATCACACAGGTGGTAAGCATAGGAGGGAGGATTTGAGTCCAAGTCCTCTGACTTCAGGGACAGTGCCCTTTCTACTGGACCCTACTGCCTCTAGCTCTTCATTTGAAGGAGCCCCAGAAAAATTAAGAAATGTGGCCAAAGTCACTGAAGGATTAAAGAAATTGGGACCAAAATTTGAAGCCAGGTCCTCAGAATCCAAATCAGGACGCTTTCACAGCCCCATGAAGAATACATGACTACTTCTCTGGGTTGTTTTGAGGTTCAAAGGAGGCATTACATGTGAAAGCAATTTGAAATCTAAGTCATTCAAGAAACATTTATTAAGCACCTATGTTATGTACCAGGCACTCTCCTAATTGCTAGGGATACAAAAAGAGGCAAAAGACTGTCTCTACCCTCGAGGAGCTTAAAATCCAATGGGGGAGATTATGTGTAAACAAATATACAGAGCTATCTCTATATAGTATAAATAGGAAGCTAGTAGCAGAAAGAAGGCAGTAAAAGCTGGGATTTTAGTTGGGACTTAAATAAAGTCAAGGAAGTCAGTAGGTAGAGTTCAGGAGAGAGAGAAATCCAGGCATGGAAAAAGTAGAATATCTTGTTTGTTAGTGTAATTGCTGGGAGACCAGTGTCACCGATGGACAAGTATGTGTAAGAAAATAAGGTGTAAGGAGACTGAAAGGGGTGGAGGGTGCTATGTTAGGAAAGACATATTTTGTATTTGTTCCTGGAGGCAAAAGGAAGTCACCAGAATATACTAGATAAGTGGGGGACATGGTCAGATCTGTACTTTTGGAATCACTTTAATGGCTGAATGGAGGTTGGATTGGGGTGGGAAGAGATGGGGCAGGCAGACACACCAGCGACTATTGCAGTAGTCCAGACTAAAGTGATGAGGGATGTACCAGAGAGGTAGCAGTGTCAGAGGAGAGAGGGCAGCTTATCTGAGAAACAGTAAATCCAATAAAGGGGGTGAGAAATAGTGAAAGGTTGAGAAGGACTCCTAGGTTGGGAGTCCTAAGGGGCTGGGAAGATAATGTGGCCATACAGTAATAAGGAAAGTAGGAAAGGGGGGAAGGGTTTAGGGGGAAAGATAAAGAGTTTTGCTTTGGACATAGAGACAAACATGGACAAATATATACAAATAAACTACAAAGAAGGTAAATAGGAAGCAATTAATAGAGGGAAGGCATTAGAACTAAGGGGTGGGTAAAAATCTATAATGATTTCTCTAACTCTAAGATATTAGTACAAAGTTCAAGTTCAATCCTCTGTTTCTATTTTTAGCCTGTTTTAAAATCTGAAATACGCCAACTTTGGTGAAAGGTGGAGTGCTACATATTTAATTAACACATCGTGGGTATCATCAAGCACACCCCCACCTATCACTCAGAATCATTGCCAAGAATTAACCCACTTCCTCAGTTTACACAATCATTTGCTGTTGTTCTGTCATAGATGATCTGTCTTTAAAATATCACGTGCTTGTAAACTGATAGGTGATCACCATACTTTAGGTGGCACAGTTCAAATCCAGCCTCAGTTTCTTCCTAACTATGTGACCTTGAGTAAGTCACTTAACTTCTGTTTACTTCAGTCTCCACATATGGAAGATGGGAAAATAATAACACCTACCACCCAGGAGTGTTGTGGGGATAAATGATATAACAATTAGAAAGCACATGGCACGGCGTCTGGCACATAGTCAGCATTTTATGAATGTTGCATTATTATTATCATTGTTATAAATGGTCATGCACACTGAACATGTGGGAAGATGTCTAGAATCTCAGACTGTGTCAAAGATGGGAGAGGTCCCTGTAGCCATGCAGTCCAATCCATACTTGAAAAACCATCCCTGCCACCAAGTACTCTTGACTCTTGCTCAAACTCCTCCAAGGAGGTTAACTCATCCCCTCTAAAAGCACCAGAGGACCACCAGAAAACAACAAGATCTAAGGTGAAGACCCCACATCAATGGAAAATGGAATTTACCATGTATCCTTTGCATACAGAGTAGATGCTACTGATGGTAATGATATATTCTGAGTATCAGTCTATAAATACCAAAAGATGGCCAGCTGAGAGAGAGTCTCACCCAGGGGAGGAGGATCACAGGGATCATAGATTTAGAAATATTAGAAGTCATCTAATCCAAACTCAGTTTTTTCCAAATGAGGAATGAGGCCTAGAGAAATAAAGTGACTTGTCCAACTCCTAAGAAGTGAAGTGGGAATTCTAACTCAAGTCCTCTGAGGTCAGCAGAAATCAAGTGACTTGTCTGAAGTCACACAAGACAAAATAACAGAGCAAGATAATGTAATTAGAAGAGGAGCATGGGACAGTTTCTCAAGGGAAGTTAAATGGTTCTGGACACCTGAGCCAAGTCAACAAGCATTTTGTAAGCATTCACTCCATATAAGGTCTTTTGCCGAACACTGGGGATAAGAAGACAAAATAAACAAACAAAAAATAGTTCTGCTCTCCAGAAGTTTACACTCTAATGTGGGAATACAGCATATAAACTGACACCCAATTTGCAGTCAATGATTTGAGGAGGTAGAGAGCAAGAAATCTCTAGGGTGAACTAAAAGGGCTTCCAATAAAGAGTTAGCACCTGGGCCCACACCTTCAAGGATGGTGGACCAAATATACAAATATAACAAGCCAATGAGGGGAGGAAGGCATTCCAAGCATAGGGGAAGTCTGAGCAAAGGTGTGGACACAGGAATTTGAGTGCCAAACCCAAGACTATTCCAAGGAACAACAACTATACAGACCATCATATATCCTGTGGAGTCAATTTGGGCATTTATAATAGTCCAGAGAAAGATAAATAGAAGTGTATATATAGAATGATTTTACACACACACACACACACACACACACACACACACACACACACGCATTTATGTCTATTAGTAGCCATCTCCAGGATGGGGAAGGGGGGAAGGAGAAAATAAGAAAAAACTTTACTTGATAACTTTTTTCTATATTTTAAAGGAATAACAAGTTGTACATAATAGATTTGCAGTTTCATGTGCAATAATCTTTTTATTACAGTGTGTTATTGAAATGCTTGTTTTATGCCATAAATTTAAAATAAATAAAAGTTTATAAAAATCTATAGATCAGTTTGACTGACATAGAGTTTAGGGGGAAATAATGTTAAAAGAGAAAGAAGGATGGAAGGAAGGAAGGAGGGAAGGAAGGAAAGAAGGATGGAAGGAAGGAAGGAAGGAAAGAAGGATGGAAAGAAAGAAGGAAGGAAGGAAGGAAGGAAGGAAGGAAGGAAGGAAGGAAGGAAGGAAGGAAGGAAGGAAGGAAGGAAGGAAGGAAGGAAGGAAGGAAGGAAGGAACTCAAATGATAGAAATACTTAAATACCAAACCAACAGTTTGGATTTTATACAAGAGACAAATAAGGAGCCACTGAAGGTTCTAAGCAGGAAATGTCACCATTGGCCTATTGTGGAGCCAGAGAAAGAGAAGACAGAAAGAAAAAGAAAAGGAATGAGAGTGAGGGCCAAAAAGCCAATGATAAAACCTGATTTATTTCAAAAATCCTTCTAGAACTCTTAAGATGGTGGCCAACACCTATGCCACCTTGTAAGTCCTCTCTAGCACCTGTACTATGGACTAGGTTGGGTTTTGTTTTGTTTTGTTTTGCAATAACTAGATGATTACAGGAGTGGAATATAATAAAGCCAAAGTTTGCTCTTCTTAGGTTAAATCACTCAAGATTCCTCTTATTTTATATTCTTATGAGGTCAATTTCAAACTGTCTTGGCAGGGAGGGTAGTGGTCTGAACAGCTGCACAGTTCATCTGCCGAATGATACAGAATCTAAAGTTAATACACCACAGTGCTGTGGAAAGAGCAATAATTTGGGAATCTGGGGACCTGATTTGGAATCTTCTCTCTGCTGCTTAGTACCTGTGTGACTCTGAGCAAGGCATTTACCTCTCTAGGTAGTTTGCTGCTTTCTCAAATGAAGCATGTGGACAAGGGGTCCTCCAAGGTTCTGGCCAGCTCTCAATCTAGGATCTTGTGATTCTTGGTCATCAGAATGAAAATTGGGAATTGAACCTGTCAGAAGAAGAGAAGATTTTATGACCAAACAAGAGTAAGAGAGCATTATGATTTGCAAAATGGATAATTTTGATTACATTAAATTGAAAAGTTTCTGTACAAATAAAGCCAATGTAACCAAGATTAAGAGGGAAGTGGAAAATTGGGAAAGAATTTTTACAACCAGTGTCTCTGATAAAGGCCTAATTTCTAAAATACACAGAGAATTGAGTCAAATCTATAAGAATACAAGTCATTCCCTGACTGATAAAATGGTCAAATGATATGAATAGGCAGTTTTCAGAGGAAGAAATTAAAAACACTTGTAAGCATATGAAAAATGATCTAAATCACTAGTGATTAGAGAAATGCAAATCAAAACAACTCTGAGGTACCACATCTCACCAGTGAGATTGGCTAAGATGACAAAACAGGAAAATGATAAATGCTGGAGAAGATGTGGAAAAATTGGAACACTAATGCATTGTTGGTGGAGCTGTGAACTGATTCAACCATTCTGGAGAGCTATCTGGAACTATGCCCAAAGGGCTATAAATAATTGAATACCATTTGACCCAGTACTACCACTTTTGGGGTTGTATCCCAAAGAGATCATAGAAGTGGGAGGAAGATCCATATGCACAAAAATATTTATTGCTGCTCTCTTTGTGGTGGTAAAAAACTGGAAATTAAGGGGATGCCCATCAATTGGCAAATGGCTGAACAAGTTGTGGCATATGAATGTAATGGAAATACTATTGTGCTATAAGAAATGGGAAGGAGATGGGCTTCATAATTACCTGGAGAGGCTTATGTGAATTGATGCTAAGTGAGAAGAGCAGAACCAGGAAAAATTTGTGTGCAAACACAGACACATCATATGTGTGACGACTAACTTTGATAGACAATAACCCTTCTCGGCAGTACTATTATCCTTATTTCACAAAAGAGAAACTGTGGCACTAGGAGTAATAAAGTCGCTTTTCTAGTTTCACAAAGCAAGTAAGTAAGGTAGGATCCTACACTGGGTGGTTCCTAAGACCCACACTGTATCTATACTAGGGCACCTAGATGCCTATGAAGGAAATGTGCCATTCCCTATCAGACATGGTAAAAACATGTTTCAATCAACTATTTTTCTTTGTTCAAGGGGCCATTCTAGGAAGGTGGGTAGTAGGAAATAAAGTTGATATTTTTAAAGCATCAATATTTTTTAAAGCACTGTACTGCTAAAAATACGAAATCAAGAGTTCAAGAGTTTTAATAAGTTCAGAGCCCCGTGTGAAATTGCCTCCTTTGCTTGGGCAATTTCTCTGCATAAACAAGCATGAAACTCAGTTAGCCATAATAGTCAACTGGCCAGCCACAAAGGTTTCAATATTAGTGATGGTCCGTTCTACCCCCTATCCTCCAGAGAGGTAATAGACTCAAGATGCAGAACGAATCATACATTTTTAGACATGGCCTATGGTAGAATTTTGCTTGGCTTGCTTCCTATTTGTTACAATAGGTTTTCTTTATTTTTTTTCCAACAGGGAAGGAGAAGTAGAAAGAAAGAGAAAATAAATGCCTGCCAATTTTTTAAAAATTAAATAATTTTTTAATGATTCAGTTCAAGTACTGCTGTGCTCCATGGTTCCTGCTTTTATGGAGCTTATAATCTGAGTGATATTTTGTTAAACCACAGTGGTGTAAACTGAGATAGAAAGGGGGGGGCACTAAACAGACAAAAGTATCCCTGATCTCATAGCGACTTAGAAAACCACATATTGACATTGTGGACATTCTATTCTATTTTTATTCTTTTGGTTAAATACTTCCCAATTGTATTCAACAGACCTCAGAGGATTGTGACCCCATGTTTGACATCTGTTATACAAAAAAAAGGAATAGAAAAATAGAAGAAGGCCAAATGGGAACCCACTAGCTTGACATGGATATGTGAATTCATCCATCAGAGAACCTAATCTACCTTAGTAAAACCAAGTTAAAAGATGAATTTTCCAAGGAAGACAGGAAGAGGTGAAAATTTGATAGATAATGCATAGATGCAAAAATAATTAAGGTGGCAAGATTTTTTAAGATATGGAGACAGGCTGAGATGTTATTACATTTTTCAGTCTCTGAACTCAGAAATCTGTGCATCATTAATCACCATTTTTATCTAGGTTACTAGATTTATGAAATTTTCTAAGAGTTTGGTTTTTTTTTTCTTTTCTGGTCCAGATGTATAATTTTATTGCAGTAGGCAGCTTCCCGTGAGAAGCCTCTCACTACCATTGCAGATCTACAAGTCTTCTGCGTTTTAAAGTATCAGAAAATTTTCTGAAACACCGAAAGGCTAAGTGACTTGACCACAGTTATGGTTCAAACTCAGTTCTTCTCAACTGGAAGGCTTGTCCACATTCTGTTCCACCATGCAATTTCTCTATTCTGAGACATGTAAAGTATAAATAATTCCTTTCTTAAGAAGAATGACAAACACCTGCAAGCTCTGCTTCAGGGGAAGCTGCGAATGATGGGTCACGAGCTGGGAATTCTGAGCAGCAGTAGGGCTGTAGGTGTCCACAGCACCAACCTGGCAGGCCCCTGGGATCAGAAAACCCAACCCAGTTCAGAAATGAAGCAAGTGAAGCTTCTATGCCAATCAAAAATGGGACAAAAATGGAACAGAGGTTCCAACCTGAATGAGATATTGTCCAATCATTTCAGTCCTGTCAGATATGACCCCATTTGGGATTTTCTTGGCAAAGATACTAGAATGGTTTGCTATTTCGTTTTCCAGCTCAATTTACAGATGAGGAAACTGAGGAAACAGGGCTAAGTGAACTCACCCATGGTCACAAATAGTAAGCATCTGAGACCAGATTTGAACTCAGCAAGAGTCTTCCTGACTTCAGGCCTGGGACTCTGTTCACTGTGACACCTAACTGCTCTGGGTGAGATACAAGGAAGGCTATGGATATAAGAACAAAAATTAAAAGTTTGTGCCCTCAGAAAGCTTATAATCCATACCCTGCTTGTTAAAAAAGAAAAGGAAGAGAGTAAGGGGAAAGGAGAGAGAATGAAATAGGTTAAAGAAAGGTATTGAAGCTTTAATAAAGGCTCTTTCTGTTGTAAGCATAAGAATTGAAAGAGGACTGAAAGGGGGAGAGCTTTCAGAAAGGAATGGGAGGTTGTCTGAAGCATTGTATGTCAGAAACAAATGTTCATGGATTTTTCTGTTCCCACGGAATTTGAAAACCTATCCCCCAAGAAAAAAGTGAGTGTCCTGGAAATCAGACCAAGCTAACAACTTTCCAGCTTTGTTCATACAGGCTAAGATGAAGAGTCAAGGAGGATTTCACTGAATTAAATAGCTTGGACCAGCAAAATCACTTTTCCAGAAGAACAGTAACTGGGCTACAAAGATTTCCCCCCTGCTTGCTGTGGGAGGAGGAGTGGGAGAAACATTGACTGTCGGTAGATTTTAAATCATCCCCTGAATCAGACCAAGTTGTTTAAATGCCTACAATATCCCTCAGCCCCAGGAAAGTCCTGCTATTTTATACAGATATGTTCTATAAGAGTGGAGAGGAGAAAAGGGGAAATGCAGGAGTCGGGAAGAGGAGAAAAGAAGGTATATGTGTATTTTGTGCTTGTGGACACGTTTGTGTTGTTCACTCATCTCAGTCACGTTCAACTCTCCATGACCCCATTTGGGGTTTTTTTTGGCAGAGGTACTAGAGTGGTTTGTCATTTCCTGCTGCAGCTTGTTTTACAGATGAGGAAACTGAGGTAAACATGGTTAAGTGACTTGCCCAGGGTCACACAGCTAGTGTCTAAAGCCCAATTTGAACTCAGGTTCCCCTGACTCCAGGACCAGCACTCTCATTTTACATATATGTGTGTATACACATATATGTATGTATGCATATATACATGCATGTGCACATACATATATACATATGTGTGTATTCACACACATACATCTTCACAAGCATTCTTTTTATTCAATTTCTGAAGGGAAAGAAGAGCAGAGAAATGGAGGGCAAAGATATGATCCCTTGGTTTATAGGATTTCAGGCCACTGACTGCTTCATCAGAGTCAGGCCTCTTAGAAATGCTCCAAGAGCCAAAAGCCTCAGTTAAAGTCAATCACATCAAAAGTTGGAAACACCCGCCAACTAGAGGGATTCCCAAGGTTCTGTCCCAAGCCTCTTTCTTCTCCTTCACATGTGTCTTCTTGCCTGATAACCTAGTCAGCTCCCATGTATTCAACACAGACACCTCAACAATCCTTGGTCTCTCCCCGAGCTTCAATCATGCATCTCCAATTGCTCATTAGACATTTCCAGCTGGTTGTCGTCTGTCTGTTTGCATATATATATATATATATATATCAGACTCAACATACTCAAAACTAAATTCATCATCTTTCCCCCAAAACCCTTCCCTCTTCCATACTTCCTCAGAAGCCACCACCATCTCTCTAAAGTCCCAGGTTCATAACCTTGGCATTACCTTCAGTTCATCACTTTCCTTTGATCCAAATATCTTATCAGCCGTCAAATCTTGCTGTTTCTATCTCCACAATATTCCATCTGACCCCTTTTCCCACTCACCCACCTACCACCTTAACTCAGGTCTCCGAGATTGCCTGATCATTCCATCAGGCTCCTCATGGATATCCCTGCCTCCTGTCTCCTATCATTTCCAATCCTTCTTACACGCTGTTACCAAAGTAACTGTCCTTAAGTGCAAATCTGACCATATGACTTCTCTATTCAATCAACTCCAACAGCTTCCATGTTACCTCTAGATCAAATATCAATTCTTCTATTTAGCTTTTAAAACTCCATATAAGCTGACTCCAAACTATTTTTTTCACGTGATAAGATATTACTTCCCTACCTTCAGGTTGTGATCCACCCAAAATGTCTTTTTCTCTGTTCTTTACACAGGACACTCCATCTCCTGTTTTGATGCTTTTATACTAGCCATCAGACATACTTAGAAGGTGCTCCCTCCTCATCATCTCCTCGACTCCCCCTCTTTTTTAAGGATGCAACTCCCGCATTCTTTTCTGCATGACGCCTTTCGTGATCCTCCCAACTACTGGGACCCTCCCCCAACTGCCTCGTATGTTGCTGCTTGTATTAACATCTATTTAATCTTTATATATTGATGGTGCAGGGAACAGGCATTTATGAAGCACCTACCATGTCCCAAACACTGTGCTAAGAATACTTTACAAGCATTGGCTCATTGATGGATATACGCATACTAGTTGCCTCCCCCTTTAGAATGGAAGATCTTTGCAAGTAGGACTGTTTTGTCCTTTGTACTTGTATTCCCAGTGCCTAAAGTATTCCAGTACATAATGAGTTCTTAATAAATATTTGTTGATTAATTGATTGTGTCTGAACCAGCCAGGACAATTTAAGAAACCTTGATAATTGTGTTCATTTGACATAAGACACAAATCCATGACAGACCTGAATTATTGACTTAATCAACCATTTGACACAAGGAAACAAATGCCTTTAGGAAAAATCTCTCTCCTGCCTAAGATGTGTGATTTTAAGGGCATCAAAGAAATACATCATTGTAATTAGTTTTCCGTATCATTCAGGGTATGGGGCCTATTCTCAGCCTCCCTTCACTCATTCCCCCATTGATCCAAAGGGTTGGATGCGTGTGTGTATGTATGTATATATGTATGTGTGCTTTATCTTACTACTAAAAAGTATTTCTTTTAAGCCCAGATACTAGATTTCATCAAGAGCTCTAGGTATAGAAACTCTCCACTAATAAAGATTGCCAACTCCTCTGTTATTTATAGTCTCATAGAGTTGCCTGACACAATTTTAAATTAAGTATCTCACCCATGGTCACATGCTCAGTATGTCTCAGAGACAGGACATGCACTTGGGACTTCGTAACTCTAAGACCAATCCTCTAATCACTACCCCATGACACCTCTTTTTTTAAAAAAAGCTTGTTTTTCTATAGTGTTTTGAGACCACCATGTACTTTGTATACCTTATTTTATTTGCCCCTCACAACAGCCCTGTGAAGTATTTTCTTTTTTCTGGCTTTTTGGAGAGGCAAAGGGTGGGGCATTTGGGGTTAAGTGACTTGCCCAAGGTCACACGGCTAGTTTTTGTGTTAAGTGTCTGTGTGAAGTATTTTCTATAGGTATTATTATTACCATATTGCATATAAGGAAATCAGATGGGCAGAGAAACTTGCCCATAGTCATAGAGCTACAGAGGCCACATACTCAGTCATACTATTATCACTAATCTCACTCATACTCCATAGGCTAGGTTACCTTTGTGCCCTCATCCCTGCTCCATCCTGACTCTCTATTTCCTTGTAGAGTCTATAAAGAGCTCAGAAATTTTACCTTTAGCTATAGAATCTAATGAGTTATACTCAGGGTTGTGCTGGAACTAACCCATACCAAAGATCCAATGGCTCAATTTTCATTTATTTCTGGGAAAATGGCAAATGCTACAGATTAGGATTTGATTTGTCATTTTGTTAACTGATTAGACTTAAGAAAATGTTGGAAAAAATATTCATAATGCTTATAAAACTTTGAAAATGTCTCACAAGTACTTTTTTTTTCAGAGATCCGGTTGTTAAACATTTACCAGCATGCTCCTGGCTACACTCATCATGGTTCTCATTACTGAAAATGATGCATCAACTGAACACTAGGGTCCAGAATGGAGCCCCCTGGTGACTGTATTCACTCTCATGCCAAACTCTTACACCCACTAAAGCTGATGAGGCCATCTTTAATATACACTGATTCTCTAAACCTTCAATACCCACTACTCTGAGTATCCAGACACAGAATCTCACAATACACTGTGGGTGACCACGCTCTGATTCTCACACACTATCCTTGGGGCTTCAAGCTTGCTTTCTCTCTCCCTTGTACAAACTCACTCTGCATAACACTAGCTTTCCATGTTCTTCTTACCACCTTTAGGCGCTAGTTTCCACCTCTGACACCAGCATCAGGAGTATGTCACATTTGTTCTCCTACAGCCCCAGAGCATAATTAGTAACCACAAGTAGCTGCATATTCTGACTGCTTCCCATGGCCTACCATTTGCCTTTGATCGAGATTCCCCCTCTCTAACACATAGCAGGTAAGCACCACGAGCAGAATTCATTTTTAACCTGAGTTCAGTACTTGATCTGAGTCCAAATATCAAGTCCACAATCTTGAAGACTCAACCTAAGAGGCATAAATTTGACCTTCCATGCCTGAGTTCAATCTCCCATCATAAAGGAAGATTTCCTAGCAGGAGCTATCTTCATAGCAAGGAACAAAGAATTATGGGGCCTACAAAAAGGATAGATGACATGATCTCTGTCTATGAATGATAGTTGTGTCATTACAGAAGGATTTCCCTGCACCCAAGTTATACAAGGGTACCCACTTATATTGAGTAAGGTTGGATGGGAAAAACACGGCCAACCCACATATTTAGCCACCCAGTACTTGACTTGGAGCAGTTACTGAAACCTGTTCTAAGAATCTGGGTTAATGTCACATGGACAATTTTGCCTATGGGTATCCCCTCCCTCACAAAAGACCTAAAACTCATCTCTAATCTAGTAAATAAGATGTAGGAAGAAGTATGAGACAGATGGAAGTGAACTTCCCAGCTAGTAAATGTCAAAGAAATATTATTTGAACCTAGGTCTCATGAAGGAAATTGATATGTAAGAGCATAATCAGAGAGAAAGCAAGGTGGTAAAAGGTCTCGAGTTCAAGCCATCTGGGGATCAGTTTTAAGAACTAGGGATAGGGGTGGCTAGGTGGTACAGTGACTAGAGCACTGGCACTGGAGTCAGGAAGACCTGAGTTCAAATCTGACCTCAGACACAATGCAAAAAGCTAGCTGTGTGGCCTTGGACAAGTCACTTAATCCCAATTGCCCTGCCTTACCCCCTCCAAAAAAGCAAAAAAAAAAAAAAAGAATTAGGGATATTTGTAGAGGAAAAAACTTAGGATATAATCATTGCCATCAAATATTTAAAAAGCAGTCACATGGAAGAAGGATTAGGATTGTTCCACTTAACCCCAATGACCGGAACCAGAAGCAATGTGTCAATGTTACAAAAGAGACAAATTGAAGCTTGGGGTTAAGAAATATTTCTTAATGGCTAGAGCTCTCCCCAAGCAAGATGCACTGCCTCAGGAGGTGCCCATTGCTGTCTCAATGGACGTCTTCAAGCAAAAACCAGATGGCCCCTTGGGGATGATATTTTAGGAGGAATTCTTTTTCAGGTCTCGGTGGGAGTAAATGGCTGCTGAGGGCCCTTCCATCTTTCAGATTCAGTGATTCTTTCTTTCTCCCAGCCCAGCGGCTCCTCCACCATGTCATGCTGCTTCTAAGAATGCTAATACATGATTAATACCATCAAGGGACGGCATGTTTTCAAAGATGAAGGCTGACTTCAGAATCTAGCTGAGGAGACAAGTTCACTGTGAAGGTGTGAGAATCAATTCAGCAGAAAGGGAAAGCATATGAGCCTCTATTTTTACCTCCACAGCATGGTGTTTCTTTATGTGTTCCTGAAATATAAGTAACATTTCTAATTATGTGACAAAAATATTCCATGTATGAATTGCTCTTAATATTATGCTTCTGTTGGCTATTTTATTACCTGATAATGACTGGATAATTAGAGTAAGCAACATACTCTTGTGGGATAAACTCACAGCAGAGGTTTTCAGGGGGAAAAACAAAAAATGAAATACTTCTTTAACATCACCTGCAGGCAATCTGTAGAATTAGCTAGTGCCAAAGGTTAGTGAGGCAAACATAAATGCACCTTTTGAATTCTAGAGAGTGGTGTGATGATATTATTTATAGTTACTGCTGGAGCAAGGTAAAGCTGGTTCAGGGAAGCAAGCTTCATGTTTCTAAGTTCAAGCAAACTTTCATTCACTGAAATGCTGGGGTGTGATAGATCACTCCATCCTCTCTTCCTGGCATACGTCTGCTTCAAACTACATCACTAATAAAAGAAACACCAAGGGAATAATTATTATATTTTGCATATTTATTTATATATAATATATACATATGCATACAATATGTGTATATATTATATAAAAATAAATATACAATATATAATAATATATTATTTTATTTATTTATTGTATTTATTTTAATATTTATTATAAATTATAATAAATATATTACATAATATATGTAGATAACTGTATTTATATAATATGTTTACATATCACATCTAAATATATTACATAATATATTTTACATGTAAATATATTATATATAATATATATTTTATATAAACATATTTATATAATACT
>CM053599.1:37093639-37114948 GCA_028646575.1 Pseudocheirus occidentalis | reverse complement strand
ATATATTACATAATATATTTTACATGTAAATATATTATATATAATATATATTTTATATAAACATATTTATATAATACTTATTTACATATATTTATATATAATATAGTGTATATTTACATATATTATATATAATATACTTTTATATAAATATATTTATATGATACATATTTACATATATTTGTATAATATGTTTTTACATATTGTATGTTTACATATATTTTATATAATATAATTTTTATATTTTATAATGCCTCCTCTGTGCCAGGCACTGTGCTAAGCATTTTACAAATGTTTCATTTGATCCTTACAATAACCCTGTGAAGTACATGTGGTTATTCTCCCCCATTTTACAGTGGAGAAAACTGAGGCAAATAGATTTGCCCGAGGTCACACTGCTAGTAAGTATCAGAAACTGGATTGGAACCAGGGTCTTCCTGATTTTAGATCCAGTACTCTATCCACTACAGCACCTAGTTGCCTCTGACAAGCAACAAATAAATCACCAAGCATTTATCAGTCAATCACCAAGGATTTATTAAATATCAGTTATGTGCCAGGCACCATGCTACACACTGGAATTTTAAAGGAAAAAAAATAGACCCTGCCTTCAAGAAGCTTATATTCTAATAGGGAGAAATAGCATACATACATACATATAAATAAATACAAAATATACAGAAAGTAAATTCAAGGTAATTTGGAGAGGAAGTGCTGACATTTGGGAAAGCATTAGAAATCCTGCCTGTAGAAATCCTGCAGGAGGTGACATCTGAAATGAGAGTAAGCTACATCAAATGCTGTGGAGTGTACTACGTACAAAAATACACAAACAAATTAAAAGCTTACCTTGGGAAGCTTACGTTCTACAGATAAATAAATGCACGCTATGTATGAAATCTGTAAATGTAACAGAATATCTGCCCCTTCCTGGATGTTAGAGTTATATGTTGGAGCACCTGCCATTCACAACTTACAAATTCTTGTTTGCCCAACCGGGCACTGGATAGAGATGCTATGTCATAGCAGATCTGAACACTTTAAATATATATATCCCCTCCAGATTTGTCCCTGATTGAGTTTTCTGCACCATGGAAGGTGCTGGAGGTTGGCATAGTCGGAACCACCACTGCAAGCTGTACTCTCTCAAGATGGCGATGCCGTGACTCCCAAGATACTTTGATTACAAACTGTTCCTTCTATAAGACCCAATGGTGTTGCTTGCTAGCAAATACTATTGGGGGGAGGGAGGAAATACAAAGGGTGAAACAGTGTCTAGAGTGGGAAAGTCTGGTTTAGTGATGGAAAGTCTGATTCTTATAGCTTTGTGGAAGATACCCATTTCTATCGGGGAAGGGGAAAGGCAGGTAAATGGGTACTACTAGATATTTAAAAATAAAAGGCCTCAATTTAAAAAATTAATGCACGGAAGAAACTTTTTAAAGTTCAAAAGTATTTATAAACAAATAGAACAGTTTTGTTACTACCCATTAAAGTTTTTGTCTTTCTTTAAAAAAACAAAGATTTTTCATAACAGAAGCTCAAAGTTCCTTGTGTAAGCTTCTCTCTTGTGCCTTTTGTTTTTATTAAAATGTTTGTGTCTGTTGTTGATTATACCCCATGTTTATGGAGGAAATGTTCTATGACTACTTTTCTTACTGTTATATCTTTAAATGTCTTTGTTCCGAACTAATTGTGTCCTCTGACAGACTAACAAGGGTAAATGTATCTGCAAGGGCTCATGAGATCTGATTTTGGAATATATGCAGACATATAAGATACATTAAACCTGGGGTAGCTTTTCTGGGGACCCCATGTCTGAGATTATGTTCTGTCTTCTCAAACACAAGGCATTGTAAAGGCTACCACTAGAGAAATGGTCTTGTAGACAGTCTTGAGGCTGTGTGTATAGGAAAGGTGAATGGACTTGGAGACAGAAGACCTATGTTCAAATCCCAGCTCTTCTAGCAGCTATGTAACTTAACCTCTAGGAATTTCACTGTGTTCATCTGTTAAATGGGGGAAGTAATAATGATGTTCTTACTCTAGCTTTAAAAACATGGGTTCTAAACACAGATCTGCCTTTAATTCTTTGCCCTCCAAATGACTTCCTCTTTTGGACCTCAGTTTCCTGATCTGGAAAAGAGAGTGATTGGGGGCATGACCTCTAAGCTTCCCTCCATCTCAGATATCCTGTGATTTATATCCTGTGGTTCTTGTTTGAAAGGAAAGCAAAGCACTTTATCAATGTAAAGTGTTATTATTGTCATTGAAAGATAGTTGGGTTTGGGGGGTTTTTGGTGGATTTGCTCATCCAATTATGTTTTCTTTTCAAAGAAAAGTAAAATGGAAGGCTGGGTACTAATTTTGATATTTCAGGCTAAAGCTGTTACATAAATTGCATTATCCAGATAAGTTCCTTGAATCTTCCTCCGTTGTGCCTCCTTTTTCTTACCCACCCCCTCCTGATTCCCATCAACCTACCATTTCAATCAAGGTGAAAGAAATAAACCCTGGCCCTCTTCCATTTTCTTCCAACTTCTTTCCCCACCAATGACACCAGGGCTATTCATACTGCCCTGAACCATTCTCCCAGTAATCTTCCATTGAGCCATTCTGTATTAAAACATGATGATAAGTTGCCAGAATATTTTTCTGCACAGATGGATGGCCATCCGAAAGAGGAAGCTCAGATATCTAGTTCCAAACCCACAAGAACACATTTTTGCCCCCATTTTCATTTCATGCTGCTAAAGTGATTGTTTTATGGCATAACATAAAAATTATCACTGTTTTGAAATAGACACTAAGCTGATATTCCAGGTAATGATACCTCCAGGCCAAGTCATTATTTTTCAGGACCTTTAATTATCAGGATGGGTACACTGTTGACTACTAAACCCTTTTATTTTCATTCACACTGTCTGAGTGGGACTCATGCCCTCTATTTCCAGGCTACCATCAATTTGTCTGGCTCTCCCTATTATTGTCTAGACCATTGGTCTCCAGAAAGTGGATACAAAAGGCTGATCTGTCTGTTGGTACACTAACATCCCTCTACATTACCCTTACCAGTTTTTATCAAGGAGGAGGGCAGTGCCAGACCTTGCCCCTACACATCCCTCCATATGGTTCACAGGAATTTCAAGTGTTGAGGAGGCCAGAGGCTTTGGAATCTTTTCAAGCTCTCCTAATTAGTCAATACCCACCCTACAATTTAGCACTTCTCTCACAGTCTGACCTATATAACTAAAAACTCCATTCTAAAAACTTTCTAGCTGCCAACAGTTGAAAACATAGAAAATACTTGGCCATTTACGGTTTGGGATTTATACAAAGCCAAATAACCAGATAGACTTTCTTCTTTTTTTTCTTTTTGACTAAATTTGTTTTGATGTTGGGGGCAGCTAGGTGGTGCAGTGGATACAACATGGGCCCTGGAGTCAGGAAGTGTTGAGTTCAAATACAGCCTCTGATACCTTCTAGCTGTGAGACCCTGGACAAGTCACTTAACCCTGTTTGCCTCAGTTCCTCATCTGTAAAATGAGCCAGAGAAGGCAATGGCAAACTACTCTAATATTTCTGCCAAGGAAACCCCAAAAATGGGGGCATGGAGAATTGAACATGACTAAAACAACTCAACAACAACAATGAAAGACGTTTCCAGCTTCTGTATGCTTGTTCTAACAAATGCTACCTACCAGCACTTGCAATCAGCATGAATCTTGGCTAACAGATTCAAATTTTCAACAATTCAATAAGATAGAGACTTTGATAATCAATTTGTGATCTCTTAGGGACAAGATTAAAGATTTGTAATCCTTGGGGATACAAAAATAATCAAGGTACTTCCATTTGGAAGTACTATAGTCACAGAACCGAGAACATATTATTGTCCTGTTGTCTAAAGAGATCTTGTCAAAATCCAATAAAGAAATCATCATCTTCAGAGCCAGGGTGCTGTGGATCTGTTCAGATTTGCCATAGTCTATCCAGGACAAGATTGCTAAGCGCCCATAATTAGTGAAGCACCAGGAGAAGGAAGCATAATTCTCTTCAGAAGAGAAGGGCAGGGTCTGAATCAGAATCTGTATAAATCAAGTATAAATCAAGAAGCCAGGCCAGCCAAATCAGTGCAGTCTGATTATCTGAGAGTGCCAAAGCCCACTAAGCTAAAATGAACCTAGAAACTAGTTGCAGGAGAAGAGATTCAGATCAAGAAGCCAGTATTGGATGAAGAGGCAAGGGTTGTTGTGGTGATCGAATGAGAAAATGTCTCCAAAATAAGTCATAAGTCAGTACATAAATACTAGCTAACATATTTAGTTCTTTAACCAACTAGACTGATACTTTAACCAATTATACTGATAAGCAGTTGAGGGACTGTGTTTGGCACATATCCATGAGCAGTTAATCCATACTGTTTAGTAATTAGGATCAGTCCTGTGGTCACTCAGTTCAGCCAAGTATGGGCTATAATGTACACAGGCATTATCCCTTCCCTGAATTAGGCCTTTCAACCTTAAGATAAAATTCGGAGAAACTTTCTCCCTTCTATTGAAGTGGATCAAAGAATTTCTAAGTGCTCTTTGGTACAATTTCCCTCCTTTCAGTAAACTAGGAGATCATCCAATTTACCATAATGAATACAAGGCAAGGCTACTGTATGTGCATGGATAGGTCAGCATGCTAAATTGAAGATCAGAGATGACCTGTATGGAGTAAGGATAAGTACAGTCTTTGTATTTGCCACCTCAATGCTTAGTACAATGTCAAGAACAGAGTGAGCATGCTTATTGATGTTATTGATGATCTTTAATCCAATGGATGCTCTCTATGAGCAGTCCAACCATATGATCCAGCTCTCAGCCAAGACTGGTATGGGGGTACATTAATTTCCAAGTTGCCTTCTTGCTAGCTAGCTATTTAGAGATCTGAAAATTCCTCACATTTCCAGGTAGCTCATGAGTGTGGCCTTTTCCTTGTTTTCAATTGATCAATCAAATATTGATATACCTACCAGGTGCGGTCACTAGGCTAGATACAGAGGTACGAAGAATGAAGCAATCCCTGCTTGCAATAAAGCATAAATATGAAGATTTGTTGTAGTTCTTCCATCTTTTTTTCAGTTATGTCTAACTCTTCATGACCCCATTTGGAGTTTTCTTGGTAAAGATAATGGAGTGGTTTACCATTTCCTTCTCCAGCTCATTTTAACATATGAGGAAAGTGAGGCAAACAGGGTTAAGTGACTTGCTCAAGGTCACACAGCTAATACGTATTGGAGGCTAGATCTGAACTCAGGAAGATGAGCCTTCCTAACCCCAGGCCCAGCACTCTATCCACTGTGCCATCTAGCTGCCCAAACGTGAAGTTAATAAATACAAAATAGCTAAATGCAAGATAGTTTTCTTCCTGTATGCTTTACATACCCACCCCAAAGGGTACATAGCATGATGTAATGTCCCTACAATACACTCATCATCACACCCAGTGAGTATCCTCCAAATCAAAAGTCCTTCATAATGGTCTAGACCTCCCACTAAGTTCTATATACTCTCCCCCTCCCCATCCAATTTTCTTTTAACCGAATAGCTTCTGTGGCTATTCACCAAAACACACAAGCCTTCAATCTAAAATCAAAGTTAGCAAGATCACTTCACAAGATATACAATGACACTGCCATCAAATATATACTAGCACGAGTATACTTCATTTCAACACATAATGGTTTACTGGTCGCTTGAATCAACTTGCCTGCTGGGTAACGAAGATTGCAATAGGGGAAAAACTGTTGCCAAATTACAGCCTCAAGCTTAGGAAGAAAAATCCTCAAAACTACTAGTATAAGCAACTTAAGCTATGTAATTCACTGCTGCTGGTATAAATAATTTATTCCTTAAAGCATCAATGTAGCCAACTAACAAATACACTGTTGTACAAGCCAAGTACAAGTTAAATAGCCAGTTTAACAGAGTACAGATAGTATATGTAGTTTACTAGCACAACATATTCAAGGGCACTGCTAATTCAGTAAGCCTTGACCTGATGCTACTTACCCCAAATGAATGCCCCAAATTGTAGCATGGGACCTACTCAACCCTACAACCCATTGCCAGCCCAACTCCAATGTGAGGAGTCTGAGATAATTTCAATTATCTAAACTATAGATTAGGATCCATTGTAATATGTTCTCTACTCATAGACCTAACAAGAACCATACATTCAATAACAAAGAATTTAATTAAGACAGAATAGCAAAATCAATAATGAGGAAATAATAAGGTATTGGACTCATTTTCAGTCCCCCCTATACAAATGCAGGCAGCCCTTTAAAATTTCCCAAGAGATTGTAATTTAGTTCCTCTATTATTCCCCATTAATATCTCAGCCTACTGGGCCAATTATTACTCTATTATTATTCCCCATTAATACTCAACCTACTAGGGGGTAGCTAGGTGGCACAGCATATTTTGTGCCAGGACTGAAGTCAGGAAGACTCATCTTCCTGAGTTCAATTCTGGTCTCAGATATTTATTTCCTAACTATGTGACCCTGAGCAAGTCACTCAAACCTGTTTGCCTCCATTTTTCTATCTGCAAAATGAACTGGAGAAGGAAATGGCAAACTATTCCATTATCTTTGCCAAGAAAACCCCAAATAGGGTCATGAAGAGTCATACACAACTGAAAACAATTGTAGAACAATGGACAGCTAATTTCACAAATGTCATTTCCCCTTCCTAACCTCTAGTCTATTAGGCCCAGTAGTGAGCATAGGGGATACCAGTTCTAGATAGAAATAGCATTTAGAGCTTCTCCATAGCCATGATGGAATCACAATTCCCAAGTTTTATTTTTATTGAATAGCACTTGGGCTCTAGTAAGGAAGGTAGCAGTCCAAAGGAACTCTTTCTTTAAGTTCTTGTCCCCAAATTCACACAGAGATTTTCTAGTCAACAAATGAATGTCGATGTCTAATTTAAGGAACTCAGAATTAGGTTGGTTACACAAATAAAGACAGTTTCTCTAATTTAACTATGATGAATAGTTTTCTATATTCCTGAAGAGAAAGGAAATAGGCATCTCTAACTCAGAATCTGGATCGGTCCTATGGCTGTGGGCCATACAGCTGTCCTACTTACTGCATCCAGTGGTAATGGGACTGAAAGAGGATCTTTCCCCAAGTCCCACAGATTTTTCAGTTCATACATCTCTGCCGTAAGGAATCTCCTGCCAATGGAACCCACACATTTATCAACAAAACATTGTCCCTGGACAATCCTGGATAAACACTGATTCTTGCTATTAAGCATTTCTTTTATAAAATATTCTTTTTAAGTCACCAAAAGTCTATGCCATCATCAGAATTCTCATGACTGACATGTTGCATTTTCCAAGATTAATATTTCTCTTAAATCAGTTACACATTAAATAAATGTTACTTTCTGAGAGAAGCAACTGCAACATTTAACTGAGTTGAGTAAACCCTCTGGTCTTATTAGTATCACATTTTAAAACTATCTCTTAGTGTTGGAGGCACTCCTAGACTCTGGGTCTCTTCCAGTCTATGCAGTTTCTCATCAGTTTCAATTACAGAAAGTAACATTTTCTGGTGTTATCCCCAGAGTTTGGGGAATATAACCTATTTGAAGCATGCAGTTTTCTGTGCACTAACAGGACAGCCTGCTCTCCCCCTGGAAACCACCCAGACATCTCTCATTATGTGAATGTGTCCATCTAGAATCATAAATTTAGCATTAAAAGAAACCTTAGAGACTAGCCCCTTCATTTTACTTATAGGCAATCAACTAGTCTTTATTGAGTACCTCCTATGGTACTATGCTAATCACTGGAGAGAGACAGAACTTCCTTACTGAGCAAAGGCAAAGAAAAAATTGCCAGCAAGGTTCTGCTGCTGGCAGGTATGCACAATAAACATAGTAATTTGGAGTATGAGAGGCAAATAACATGAGGGCAATCATCTTGACTTCATCTAGCTTTTATTTTGCCTCCCAGTTTCATCTATTGATCAATTTAAAAGGTCCATTGTAGTAAGTCTTGTCTCAGCATTTCAGTGTTCAAATAGATCTGTGGATTTGGCATTTTTGTTTTTTGAGTAGCCCCTGAAATAGGTTTTGAGGGCAAAGGATCCCAATCAAGGGTTTAATAACCCTAAGACAGTTGTCTGGAGCCACAGCGTTTGAATCAATATTGGACATAGGAAGTTAAAAGAATTAAAATAATAGACTTAATCTTGGCCAAGGGCATTCTGCTAGCTTTTATTGACTACTACCAGGCCTAAATGCACTGGTGACTTCATTTCTTCAGTCCCAAACAACAGACTGATTTAGCATTGAGAAATTCATTTAAACTCCTGTTTCCTTGTATGTCTATGACGATGACATTTTTCTTCTTCCCATCCCTTTATTTGCTATACTCTTTGATTAAACATCTTTTATTTTTTGAATAAACATATTCTCTGTCTGTCTGGTAAAAATAATACACTGATAGGGGATCATAAGCTATAGCTTTGAATGGGAGAAGACCCCCAAAGTACTTCAAACCTAGTATAGACTTTCTGATGATCTATGTGTCTATGGTAGGAGTTGGAGTGTAGGTACCCAGTACTACATTCAGATGAAACCCAAAAGAGGTTAAGTGACTTACCCAAAGACATACAGGTAACAAATAGTGAAGCCAGAATTCAAAGCCAAAGGCCCTAGGTTCCAAATCCAGCATCTTTATATGGAACTAATTAGTGGCATGTCATTAGAAGATGAACTCTTCAAGGGTAAGGCCTATCTTGTGCCTTTCTTTGTAGCCCCCAAACTTAGCACAGGGCCTAGCATATAGTAGGCCCAGGGTGGGAAACCTGAGGCCTTAAGGCTTCATGCAACTTTACAGGTCAGTGGTTCTCAACCTTCCTAATGCTATAACCCTTTAATACTCATATGTGGGCATATCTGCATGTGGGTGGACCTGCCTGGAGATGGATAGAGGAGCAGTGTCTCAGTTCCTAAGACCATTGGAAATGTGTGTTTTATGATGGTCTTAGGTGACCCCTGTGACACCTGTGAAAAGGTTGTTTGACCCCAAAAGGGGTGGTGACCCACAGATTGAGAACCACTGTTATAGGTCCTTAGGTGCAGCTTTTGGCCTTGTCCAAGTTTTATAGAATAAACCTTTTTACTAAGGTGATTTGTTCCGTGAACTTTGGATTCAGTCAAAAGACCCCACTTGAGGACCTAAAGAGCCACATGTGGCCTTGAGGCTGCATAGGAATTTAGGAGTAGGAATTTAATAAATGCTTTCTGATTAACTGACCAACACATTTCCATGCTAAAAAAAAAACATGTAAAGTTCTGTAACAGTCATATTTTTATTCAGATACTGTGTCATCTCATTTGCAAGAGCTAATAACAACATAAGATCACAGATTTAGAGCTGAAAGGTCATAGAGTCATAGGTCATAGAGTCTAAGGCCTTTATTTGACCATTATGGAATCTGAGGCCCAGGGATGGTAAATGGCAAAACTATAACCCCAGCAGCAATCCAGGAAGAAGGCACAACCCATTCTCACTGCTACTCAGTATTTCCTTTCCCAATTCATCACATGTCCTGAAATAAGGAAGTGTGGTTATCCATTTTTTAGAAGTCTTCAGTGTACTCTATATCAACAAGCAACGAGGAATCACAAGGAGAAATTATCCCCTTGTGAGGAGAATGAATATAATCAGCAGCACCCCAGTTTCTATGATGAAAGTGGTCCCTTCTGAATTCTCGTTGAAATAATGAGCCAAGAAGCTCTGTACAGTCTCCCTATGGAGAAATGATTAAACATGTCAGCCTTATTATTACTTGAGGTGTGTCTTTTGCATTGAAATGACTTAACTGTGGTCGATCGCTTCCAGGGCAACTGTGGTTGTCTGCTGAGTCTTTGTGGATAAAAAGAACAAAATGCAAATCACTTGATTTTTCTAACTTACTTATAAGTCAATCCTAGAGTTTCTCAGGGGGGTTGAGAAGTCTAAGCTGAGCCATGATCGACCAGATCAAAGTTTATAAGGAAGCATCTTCTGCCAACTGCCTAACGAGGAGATTCTTACAGTGCTGGAAACTGCTGAAGTTAAGCACTTCAGATAAGACTGACCCAGGCAAAAGCATCATCTGTTGAGATTGTGGATATTTAAGGTGACACGGCAGGGCTTCTACATTTTCAAACAAGACAATTAATGCAGAAACTTGATTATTTGCAAGCACAGAGTCTGATTCAGCTCCTATACTGAAAATAGCCATCAATTCACTGAGGTTGGACTAGTGCATATTGGAAAGTCATATGGATAGCGTTACTAAAATAGTCACTAATATATGGTTTAATTTTAGACTCAATTGTCTCCTTGTTTAAGAAAGAAATAGTTTTTGTTTAATGATCTAATTATCTAGGAATAGGTCAGCCAATTTAATTGTGCCATATACCGCAAAGCGGGTACAATGGGGAATGGAAAAACATGATGGATTAGCTTCCATCACTCCAAGAAGAACAGGCTGATTCGCCAGGTCATGTGAATTATGCCTCCTTGGCAGCTCAGGATTATTAAGAAAACATTTGCCAAGACGTAAACTAATATTCAGAAGCAACTGCCAGATAATATGTTGTCTTTCCAGCAGTTAGATGATCCCAAGAAAAGCATCTTTTACCAAGCAGCTCTCCTCCAATGCTGATTTACACGGTACTATTCCCAGGGAAAAAGGCAGTTAGCTTAAATTTATTGTAGTCCAGGGCAAACTAAGGAAGTGGTGTCAGCAGGTAGTTGGCATGGGAATGACAAATAGCCTTAAACTGTTCATGTAAATCTTTTTCCATTTTATTAACGATGGTATGTCATAGGTCTTTGAATTCTGTGTCTAACTATTAAAATAACATTAACCAATAAAATATTTTCTCATAGACTCATAGAATGTCAGAGTGGGAAAGGACTCTGATCATCTCATCTTGGGGTTCTTAATCTTTTGGTGTCTCATGGACCCCTTTGGCATCTTTGGAAGCCTATAAACTCTTCCTCAGAATAATGTCTTTAAATACATAAAATGAAACATATGGGATTACAAAGGATACCAATCATATTGAAATACAGTTATCAAAACATCATAAAAATAAGTTCACAGACCCAAGAATAGGAAACCCTTCTTAAGGCAAACTTCCTAAAATTAGAGATGAGGAGACAGAGGACCTGAGATATTAAGGGACTTCACTAAGGTCACATAGTTCATTGGTGGCAGAATCAGAAGAAGAAATCCAGTCTCCCAAGTCCCAGTCGACATTCTATAATTTTCGTCAGGATAATTCTTCAAATACATCCTAAAACTGTCCCATCACATTATTGATTCCAGTAGAACTTGAAGTTTACTGAAACCTCCTGTTGTTTTTTTCATATGAGCCACTCTCTAGCTACATCTTCTTTGTCTCGTATTTGGGCTGTCGATTTTTTTTAACTAAATGCATGATTTTATATCTAACTCTATTAAATTTCACCTTGATAAGATCTAATCTATTTGGCCCATTTTTAATCTCTCAAGATAATTCTGGATCTTGATTCTATTAATTAAAAAAATTAACAACCTCCCAGCTTTGTTCCATTTGCCTATTTGATAAGCATGCCAATTTTGTCTCGGTCCAATCCATTTATCAAATAAATTGAATAGAACCAAGCACAGAATCTAAGGCCATTCACTGCATACCTTTTTCCAGGTTGACATTGATCCATTAGTCAACATCATTCAAGTAGTTTCAAACTTACAAAGCACATTATCTTCTAGCAAAGAAATCATGAGAGACTGTCAAATGCTTTGTTGACATCCAGGCATGAAGGGATGAATAAATGAAAAAATATTATTAAGTGTTTAGTATGCACCAAGCAGTGTGCTACACAGAGGGGACACAACTAGAAAACAGTCTTCAGGGAGCTTATATCCTAATTAAGGGAGGCAACACTTATAACAGGAGTCATCTGGAAAGGCACAGTGATTCTTAGGGTTAAGCATGAGGTCAGATGGCAATGCCCAAGAGTTTGGAGCGTATAGTGTTGGGACAGAAGTTAAAGTATATTAAATCAGTGGTACTTCCTGATTAAGTTCAGTAAAATTTGTCCAAAACACATGGCTTTTTGATGAGCCCATACTACCAATAACAACCTCTATGACATAAAACCATCCCTGTAAAAATTTTGCATGGGATTGATATTAATCACAACATGCTTCAATTTAAAGAGTTCAGCTCCTTCCTTCCCACCCACCCTCCTTTTTTTAATTAGCGAAATATTTGTCCACCTCCAATATCATTGCTAGAAGATGATCTGCCATTCTCCTTATTCCTCAAAGATTACAATCCAACAATGGCTCAGCAATCATACTGATAAATTTTCTGTACCCTGATGTGTAGTACATCCCAGTCAAGTTATTTTAACTCACCAAAAGGGCAGTTAGCTGCTCTATTCTCCACCGCTCCCCGCCAACATCACCATCTGGAGTTTTAATTGCCTTAACTAATGCAGTATAGTGGAAAGGGCCCTGGACCTGGAGTCAGAGGACATGAGCTCATAATCCCAGCTCTATTTAATACTTTGTAACCATCCTCAAGGTACTATAGGGCCTCAGTTTCCTCATTTGTAACTTGAGGATTTGGTCCCTTACAGCCCAAAGTCTATTACCCCATTTTGTTTTATCCTTTTTCAGTTTCAAGATGAATTTTCCTTGATAGTGAAAATAGAAATAAAATAGGTGAAGAGTAGTTTTGCTTTCTTCCTGTCATCTGTAATCATTCTATTCAATTCAAGGAGGAAATCTACTCCTTCTCTGGTTTTATTTCTTTGTTTTTGTTTTGTTTTGTTTTCAAAAAAAACTTTTTGCCCTCAGAATTTTTCAAAAACCTCAACTCATTCTGGGCTTTAGCATTCCTGACACAAATCTTACAGAACAAGCCCATTCTTTTCTATTTGTCCCTTAATACATTCTCATTTCTATTTTTTGATTTTGTCTTTTTAAACTCTGAGCACCTGGGAGAGCTCCCCTTGCATCCATATCCATCTCTTTGAACACCATTGGCTCTTCTTACTCATTGGAATCATTTATCATTAGATGATCAGCATTTCATTTTCTTGAGGATCTTTCCAGGCCTTAGATCTTACCCACTGAACTATCTACAAAAAAAGATACCACCTGGTCTCCCTTGCCTCTTCCCCCACTTCCCTACCTCTTTTTGTGTTTTCCCATTTGTGTGTTAACAGCAGGGGCTCTTTTTTATTAATTGTATCCCAAGCACTAAGCACCACACCTGGCACTTAATAAATGTTTAATGGATGTTGAGTGGAAATGGTGCTTTTCCTTCCTTCATTTCCCTCAATGTACCACCAGAGTGGATGTTAATATATGTTGTATTGGTCTGAATAGAGACTCACTCACCCACCCACCCAACATACCCTTTAATAAGTCTCATCCTAAAATTAGGAAAACATCTCAACCTTATCTGAAACATAATACTGATGACAGACCAACACAAATTTTATACATGTCAAGCTTGGGGAGGACAGTACAGCCTATGTTCTAATTGATATGATATTTATTGCCTTGAAAAAGTAAAAGCAGGTTGTATTTTAACTACCTATTCAGTAGTCTAACATGTAATTTGTGCCTACTATGTTTGAGGTATTGACTTTCTCAACCTCAACTACTTGTCCTTGGATTCAATTTGGCTATTCATTTAATTTGGCTTAACTTGGTCACATCCCCCTTTCTCTTTCAACACCAGCACAGTGCCTTGCTCATGGTAGATATCCAGCAGGGACACCTTAAGCTTATATTTATTGTGTTTGAAATTCAACCTTAAATTCCATGAAGGTGTATTAGTCAAAGCCCTTCATTACTCTAACCTAGATCCCCCACACTAGGCTTCTTACGCCTTATATACTTGTCAGTCTAGTGACAATGGTTATGTTGTTTTTCCTCAAACAAGACACTGTCTTCTCTGGGCTCTTTCTCTGGCTATACCCCATCCCCAGAATGTTCTCCCTCTTAATCTATGCTTCCTTGTTTCAGTGGCTTCCTTCAAGTCCCAGCTGAAATTCCACTTTCTATGGGAAGACTTTACAAATGCCTCTTAATTCTAAGACCTTCCCATGGTTATCCTGTATACAGCTTGTTAGCATTTAATTGCTTTTATGTCACCTACCCCATTAGATTGTGAACTCCTCCAGGGCAGGCACTATCTTTTGCCTTTCTTTGTATCCACTTAGCACAATTAGCACAATTCCTGGCACATAGTG
The DNA here is from genome assembly GCA_028646575.1 of Pseudocheirus occidentalis. NCBI lineage: Eukaryota > Metazoa > Chordata > Mammalia > Diprotodontia > Pseudocheiridae > Pseudocheirus > Pseudocheirus occidentalis. Next base: position 37,100,630 of record CM053599.1, on the reverse strand, counting down.
GCACATGCTTAATAAATGCTACTTGAATTAAAGCAAATTAAATTAAGTGTAAGGCAATTCATTAATTCAGAAAAGACTAGTATTAGAATATTGGGCTTTTTAGAAAGTATACTAAGCTGGTTTTTTTTTCATATCATAACACATATTGACTAGCCAGCAATACAGAGAAAGCTGTTGCTTTTTCTCCTCTGAATCATGCCCCACAGCAGGCAGGTCAAGTGCTCCATTATTTCCACAGGTGACAGATAGAGTCCTATAGAGAACTTGGCAAAATTGTCCTCTTGGAATCAAGGTTTTGTGCATGTGCGTGTGTGTTTTTAAATGGAATTACCCACTATAATTATCTCCAGTGTCTCTGGGCAAGTTGAATAAATCAGATGTATAATCTATATCGTACCCAGGAAGTGTTGAGTCATTTCACTGCTTAAAAGGGAGAGCTACAAGGGGAAAAGACAGAAAGAAAAGAAATCACTTCACACAAACTGAAAAGACAAGGGCGGTGTTTTTGGTTGATGGTCTTTTTTTTACCCTTTTTAAATATACACTGAGAATAAGACCTACCCAGGAGAGCATTCTTAGTGTTGTAGATTTTGTAGGTGGCATTCAATTATCACTTCTGAAAGGGAGAGTTATCGCAAGAAGAAACCTGAACCCCCTCTTCATTTGGTCTTGCCTACTCTTCTTCCTATTTAATTGTATTCAATTCAACAATCATTTATTAACACCTAATAGGAGCCAGTTACTGTATGAGGTGCTAGGGTTATAAAGACCAGAATGAAACAATCCCTTTCCTCAAAAGGCTTAAATTGGAGGGGGGGAAACAATTGCACATACATTTATACAAAATGAATACATAAATATAAGACCCAGCTCATACTACTTGTATTACTTATGGATTCACCTCCTTGAAACCTTCCCCAGCTTTCCAACATCCAGAGTTCAATTAGCAAAGAGACAACAAAATGGAAAGCTGATGATGGTTGGGGCACACCCAGGAAAGATATCAAATTTTAATGTATTCTGTTAGCTCTTAGCACTTCCCCCAAATAGGAAAGAGATGACAAGAACAAATCTTATTTCTGTTACACTTATTTAGCAACCTGTAAAGTGGTCAGTGTCACAGAACCACGTGTGCCAAAGATCACAAGAAGGAATATGGAAAATTATTGGCAAAGTTAACTTATCAGCCAGTCCTATGGGGATTAGAGTTTCACTTGAATTTATTTAAAGCTGTATAGAATATCACTGGTGATCTACCACAAAACCAAGCAGTAACATAAACACAGAGGTAGAGGAACAAACAGAAATATATAGTTAAAATTTATAATGCAGAATACAACTTTGCAGTGAGAAATGGTGGTTCCAACAAATGGCAGGGAGAGTTTTATTATGTCTATGTACAAAGGCTTCATTCATATGTCATGTACACGAGTAAATTGATAGCAGATAGATAGAATGTAAGCTCCCTGAGGACACGGGTTTGGGGCTGTGTATTTGTATACATAGGACATTGGCTGCTAAGAGGACCATGAAAGGCTTCATGTAAAAGGTAGGATTTGAGTACATTTTAAAGGAAACAAAAGATTCTAAAAGGGAGAGATGAGAAAGGAATGCATTCCTAATATGGATTATAGTCAATACATATGGGAGGTGGGGTGTTATGTATGGAGAGCAGAAATATCAATTTTATTCAACAGTAATGTGGCAATTAATGTATAATAGGAAATGTATAAGAGAGTAATATATGAGGTTTAAAAAGTATGGTTGTAAAAGGCATTCAACCATAAAGGAGATTACATTTGATCACAAGGAACCATTGGAATTTATAGAGCAGGAGAGTGATAAGGTCAGACCTTCACTTTAGAAAAGTCACTTTGATAGCTATGTATAGGATAGAATGGGGGTTGGGAGGGAGGAGATTAGGAAAAATGGAGGACAATTAGGAGATCTTTTTCTATGGTCCAGTTGAAAGACATTGAAGACCTGAATTAGCATTCTGGCTGGAGACAAGGAGATGCTTATGAGAGATGTTGTAGGCGTAAAAACTCCAAGGTGCAACTGAATGAATACATGGGTGCAGGGTCAAGGGTAATGCCAAGGTTGCAAACTTAATTAACTGGAAGGATAATGGTATCCTCAAAAGAAATAGGGATGTTAAGTAAAGGAATGATCTGGTTTCAAGTCCTGAGTCTGGTAGGTGCCTGCTGTGAGCATAGAACTTAATATCTCATTTAGTAACTCCAGACAACTCATTAAGATTAAAAGTTACAATAGAGGTGTCAACATGGGCTGAAAGGAAGTGTCTTTCCTGAGTTTTCTACACAACAGTGAAATCATAGATCATCCTCCCCCTCCAAAAAACTAAATGTGCAAGGAAAAGTGCTGGGTTTTAGTGATGCCGAGACAAAACCAAAATGATCTCTTCCCTAGAGGCTAATATTTTACTGAGGATGACCAACATGTTCCCAGAAAAACTCAAAATACGCACCAAAGAAATACAAAAGGAAATGCAATGGCTAGATATTCACCATCTAGCCCAACCTTTTCTCAAGATGACCTGGGAATTTCTAAGTGGCAAAAACAGGGAAGGGTCTTTCCTCATTTTTTTTTCCATAGTCAGCCAGCTGGTTCAGGATCAGCAAACCCAAGAAAGTCAAAATAGGGAAATTAAGACCAAAGACAGTACAAATGCGTTCTGTTAACCATGGATTGAGAGGGGAGGGGTGGAATGGGAATATGACATCCCTTTATCTGGTCATCATGTCATTTTAAGCCTGATGCCTTTAGAAAAGAGCTCAGCTGACAGAACAAGAATCAGAAGATGGAGATAAAAGAGAATAAAATATCAGCACTGGGCAAGAGTGCTTCCTCATGCATTTTTAAACCTTGGTGCTCAGTTTGGAAGGAGAATTGGTTCAGTTCCTACATACACGTATGTGCATGCAGGCACATGTGCGCGCACGCGCACACACACACACACACACACACACACACACACACTTTTTGTTGTTTGTTTTTAGTTGAATGAAATCTTCAGCCTTCAGCCTGCCTGAAAGCTTTCATGTTCAAACAATAGAAGCAAATAAAACCCAAATCCCAGCATGTGTCCAGAAGCTTTCTGTGGTCCTCTCAAACATTGATTCTTGTCACTGGCTCTGGTTGGTTCCAGCATTGAACATGACACATCCTGTCTATGTCTCAGCTTCCCTACTTTGTCATAACAGGGTAATAATATATCTGTCCTTAATATCCAGGGTTGGTGAGAAACCTAAAGGAGCAGTATTTAAAAAACCTGATAGGCTCTTCAGCAGAAAGATATTTCAGACACAAAATGAGAATGGTTTCTGGGGCAGCATGGTGGTACCATGGATAGAGCACCAGGCCTAGAGTTAAGAGGACCTGAGTTCAAATCCAGTCTCAGACACTTACTAGCTGTGTGACCCTGGCCAGGTCATTTAGCCTTGATTGCCTCCTAAGATAAAAAAGAATGGTTTCTACAGTCATGGGATCACAAGAGTTTAGATTTAGAGATAGGAGGGACCTCAGAGATTCTCTAACACCACCACCCCCTCTTACAGAATAAGCGCCTTCCCTTCTCTGCTGTCACAAATCCATCACCCTAGGTCAGGTTTGAATTACTTCTTACTTGGAATACTACAATATTCATTGGGTTTTCTGCTCTGGGTCTCTCCACACTCCAAATGCCAGAGTGAGTTTTCTAAATCCCGGATCTAACCACGTCACCCCCAACTCCCAGCCTTATACAACAACTTTGGGGCAGCGAGGTGCTGCAGTGAATAGAGCACCTGCCCTGGCGTCAAGAGGACCTCAGTTCAAATCAGATATCAGATGCTTAACACTTACTAGCTATGTGATCTTGAGCATGTCACTTAACCCCAATTGCTCTACCTTCCCCCTCCAAAAAAAAAAAACCAAACTCCCATGGCTTCCTATTCCTAACATATTAGATATAAAATTCCTCATTTGACATTATAATTTTTCATAATGTGGCCCTTTCCTACCTTTCCGGGTTTTTTACATTTTATTCCTCATTGTGACCCTCCAGCCCCACCATCTTGTATTCTAACATCTAACAACTCTGGCTGACTTGCCATTCCTCACACGTGACATTCCAAGTTCCATCTATGTGTCTTTGTACTAGCTGTCTCCCTCCCACCCCCAAGAAAATTAGCTGAGTCAATCCACCTGACAAAATGACTGAATCTGACAGTTCATATAGCTCTGTATCCATTGTCCCCAACTCTCATGAGAGGGAAGGAGGTTCACTTTCTTATCTCTAGGCCAATATTTATTATTATAATTCACAGCATTTGGCTTCCTTTGGGCCTTTTTTCACTTATTACAGAGCCACTCATTGTGATGGTGCCTCAGCTGCCTTCCTCATCCATCCTCATGAGCCCCTTCTCCCATTAGTGAGTTTCCCAGAACCTCCACTTTTAGGAAGGGCCTAAATAAATCATCATTCATTGTCTAGACCTCTCCACCTTTTCAACTCCTTTTTATATGTTGACTTCCCCCATTAGAACATAAGTTCCTTGACGGCAGGCACCATCTTTCTTTGCACTTGTATTTGTATCCCCAGGTCTTATCATGGAACCCAGGACATAGTAGGTGTTCGGTGACTAACTGAAGACACACAGCTAACATGATAAAATGAAAATAGCCTGAAAAGTCCAAAGTCTAGTCAGTTTTGCCATTCACTAAAAGTATGCCCTGTAAAAGTCACTTTCCTCTTTAGGTCTCAGTCACCTTATCTATAAAATAAGACAATCAAATTAAATGACCTTAGCACTCTATCCCTTTAGGTTGCAAACTCCTTGAGAGCAGGGATTGTCTTTTGCCCCTTTGTGTATCCCTAGCACTTAGCACAGTACCTGGCACATAGGAGGTGGTTAATAAAGACTGATGCTTGATTATCCAACATATCTCTAGTCTGTGATCTTAGGGGTTCAGAGAAGGAGGCCAATAAAACTAAGCTTATAAGATGCAATCATCAATTAAGACTATTCACTTTGCTACTTTTTCTACAAACATGAGCCATACTCCTAATTCTAACCAGACTTTTCACAAAAATGCAGCCAGTCCTAACCATAAGAGCCTGGGTAAAATAATGTGAGCAAATTAACACAAATCCAGACACAAGTGTCATAAGGAAGAAAAATACCGACAGATCCATGCTCTGCTGTACAAGTGAACATGAATACCTTTGTATATGAAAAAAATTGCCATTGTAATCTTGTTCCTGGATGTAACAATGGAGATAAAAACCCTGTTTTCTGGCAGCCAGCACATTTAAAAGTACAAGCAGTTAGCATCTCCCATATTCTCCCAGTACAAATGTCCAAGCAATTAACAGGGACTGAGGAAATGTTAGAAAAAAGTCAGTTAAAAAGCATCAGGGGAGCCTAGAGAAAGGCAGAGAGAAGGGGAAAGTAGGACAGAAAGAACAAGAACACAGCAGAGAGAAAGGAAATGCAGGCTATGGAACAGATGGCAAATGAAATTATTCCCAGTCATATCCTCGACATTTCAGCCAAACTGGCCACTTATTGCTTCCTGTATAGGTTAGTTCATTTCCTGCCTCAGGTCCTTTGTACAGGGTGACCCCATGCCTGGAATACTTTCCTTCATCACCCTCACCCACCCTACCCACCCCCTACTCACACACACACACACATACACACACACACGCACCCCTCCTGGAATCCATAGCTCCCTTCCAGACTCACCTCCCTCAAGAGGCATTTTCTGATCTCACTCTTTCTTATCTCCTTGTTAGGACTCTCTCCACCCCCTCCTTCTCATTTGCAGAATTAGAATACTTTGTAGGGTGTGTGTGTGTGTGTGTGTGTGTGTGTGTGTGTAAACTGATATGCAAATATACATAAACATTATATATGCATGTAGATAGATACACATATATACATATACATTATATGTGTGTAGATAGATACATTATATGTATACATGTATACATTACACAAATGTGTGGGTGCAAATATATACATTCTATATAATGTGTGTATATAGACACACAAATATATGCATATACATTAGATATAATATATGAGTAGATAGATACACACATATACATTGTGTGTAGATAGATATACACATCCATGTATATATCTTATAATGTATGTGTATATACACACATATACGTATACATTATATATAATGTGTATAGAGAGATACACAAATATATCTACATATACATTATAGATAATGTGTGAAGATAGATATACACATATATACATATACATTATATATAATATATATAGACAGATACACATATATATTATGTATGTGTGTAGATAGATACACATACATTATACATATATATACATGAGACATATATATATATATTGTGTGTGTGTGTTTATGTGTGTGTGTGTGTAACTTATCTCTGAGCCATGGGGTCTTTTTGGAGCTGCTGATTAGGGGCCTCTCACTGATGAGTCATACGTAACTGAAAGCTGATCTCCCCAGAACTTCCACATAGTTCAACTGGGAATACCCAAGGGATATTTGCACGTGCTCTATGTACATTCACTCATACATTTTGTGTACTTATATACACATTATTTCTCCAATAGAAATTCAACTCCTTGAGTGTGGCAACTGTTTCATTTTCTAATTTAAATACACAAAAACCTGCACAGGGCTGGCGCACAGTAGGTCCTTAATTAATGCTACTTTGACAGTCAAATTGAGTTTTAATCCTCAGTTGACTGGAATGATGTTGGCTAGGGTCCTTTGTAACATGTTCATTACATGTCTTATGGCCTTTGTAATCCATCAAGTCATCCAGTGCTGAGACAACACAGGCCAACAACCTACATCACTTTGTAATTGCGGTTTGTCTTGAATTTATTTCTGAGACAATCTGTTCTATAATTTGCAGAGATTCGGTGCCTTATTCTAACATTTCTTCACTCATTAAACCTAGGAATACTGTTGGGGTTTGTTG
>CM053599.1:37052611-37093139 GCA_028646575.1 Pseudocheirus occidentalis | reverse complement strand
AGAAAGATCTAGAAAGACCAGAGTTTAAATGGAGGCTGAAGCAACACATATATTGTTCTTTTCCATATTTGGTTTTGTTTCTTTTCTTTTTCTTTTTTTTCCCCATTATTCGCTCCATTGGTTCCAACGCTTCTATACAACCAGACTATTGTACAATGTGAAAGTGTTTGCAGATCCCATACATGATTGTACACCACCACGGTGGAGGGGGGGGTGAAGGGAGGGGAAAGAAGAAGGGAGGGGAGAGGAGAAAATCTGAAACTCAAGTGATTCTGGAAACTGAATCTTGTAAACTAAAAGTAGATAAACAAGTCAATAAATTTTAAAAAAAAGATCATACAGTAGGCAATTTTATCCATTGGCCCTTCCTTACCTTCCTGGTAGTATCATAAATACCAGTGTTTTCAGTCCTCCCATCTAGACCTGGATTAAAATCCTACCCAAGGAATTTACTGGCCATGGCCTAGGTAGCTCACTCATTTTCTCTGTGGAAACTTCTACTGTGACCAACAAGATGGAATATGAGACACTTTCTCCAATCTTTACAAGCTCTCAAAACTCCCTAATATAAGGATAACAGTCATGAAGTAAAGTAATTATAACTGTTTCTGAAGGTTAAGACACCAAACAGTCTAGTGAGGTAATAACTTGATGAATTAATCATATAGCAGACTTATCCTTAATGCATTTACTCAGCACCCACTCCCCTACCAGTGTCCATTCTCTGTTAGGGTAGCACAATTGGAATGCCGGGTTTGAGCTCTGAGATCCACTTGGCAATTTTCCTGCTGCCAGTATAGTATCCATCAGTACACTCTGCTCCTCACCTAACCCCAACATCCTGTGCCAACAAGCAACAGAATTCCACTCTATCTGACTCTGTAAAACAAGTAGGCTACTCAATGGCCTCTAATGTACCATTCAAATTTTGATCCGTGGTCCTAAGATCTTTTCTAGGAGTCTAGTTGGAGAACTTACAAAGGGAATTGGGACAAGGCACTAACGGAGAGAAGAGGGGCAGTTACATTGTGCTTGAAGGAAAAGGGACTGATATCCAATGAGTGCCCATTCTGTTCTCCCAAAAGTCATTTGGAGCATTGACCAAGGCTGGTGAAAAATTGAATTCTTCAAGATAGAAGAATGAGACTATGATGGCTTTGAAACTTGGCCCTAAAGGTAATCTGCCTTCAAAAAGAAGGAATGAACAAGTAATAAGTAAATATAAGAGAAAAAGACTGAAATTAACAAAGATCTCAGGGGGGAAAATGCTTTTAAAACCTTGAGCAGAAGCAGAGAAAACAAAAGGAATATTTAAAAAAAAACAGAAGTGAAGGTAGCCTCCAGAATATCTAAACAAGTCCAAAAATCTCTGAATAAATACAGTAAGACAAAAGAAGATTAATCAACATTCTGATGAGGCATGGGACCCAAGAGATTGATATTCCTGAATGATTCAAGAGAAAAATAAGAATCATGAAAGCAGAACATATGGTCTGCACTGAAAAAATAATTGGCAGGATGAAAGAAGCTTTAGTCCATAGTAACAAGTCTGTCCTAAAACATGAGAGATTGAGAACAGAAATATAGAAAAGGAAAGGACAATCTAGAAGAGAAGCGAAAAGCAACAGTGAACACATGATCTCTATACAAGCAAAACATATTTAAAAAGAAAAACATATTTAACTGGAAAACTAGTGCATAGAGACAACTGAAGAATCAGATATCCCAAAAGAACATGACAAGTCAAAAAAAACTAAACTCTGTAATATAAAACTGCCCCCAAAAAACTCTGAATACAAAGTAATGATGCAATAGAAAGAATCCACAGATCACATCTACACCAAAAAAAAAACTCCAACAACAACAACCACAAATCTTTCAAATTCTAAATTTCTCTATGCCTATGTGGTACAATGAATAGAGTGCTGGACCTGGAATCAAGAAGACTCCTCTTCTATCTGAATCTGACCTTAGATACTAGCTGTGTGGCTCTGAGCAAGTCACTTCACCCTCTTTGCCTCAGTTTCCTCATCTGTAAAATGAGAAGGAAATGGCAAACTACTCCAGTATCTTTGCCAATAAAGCCCCAAATGGGGTCACGAAGAGTCAATAATGACTGAACACCACCAGGTTTCTTTATCTATGAAATGAGGAGGTGAGGGGTTTGGGCTTAATGGCCTCTAATGTTCCATTCAGATTTTGTTCTATGATGCTAAGAGCTTTCCTATTACAATAATTCCTTGGTCATCAGAGCCATAGCCATATTGATCATAGCCATATTGATGATGCCCTACCCTTTCAGAGCCTTGGCTTCTTCCTCTATAAAAATACATAATTAGAATAGACCCATCTCCAAGGTCTCTTCCACATTTATAGCTACAATGCTTTAGACACAGCTAGGCTGATTCTTGGATAACACACACATCCTCCACCTTAAATTTGCCTTCAAAGCCTTCCCAATTTAGTAGCTAGTTGCCAGAGCTTGCATTGCACTGGACGTTGGATCCCCTCCATGCCACAATGAGACATCAGAGGAAAGCTTTAGTGGTTTACAGTGAGTGATGATGGATTCTAATATATTAAAATGCTGGGTATGGAGTCAGAAGTTCTGGGTTCATATCATCGCTATCTATTTCACTTGCTACCTCTGTGATTGTGAACAATTTAACTTATCTCAATTTCCTTACTTGCAAAATTGGGAGGGGGAGAAGGGAGAGGGAGGTAAGTAGACTAGATGAACTCTGAGTATCCTTCTAGTTCCAGATCTATGACTATTCAGCATGCAGAGGGATAGCAAAAACCCAAAGCAATCATTCCAGATATAAAGGGAATAAAATGGAAGGTGAATCCCCAAATTGGATTATAAAATTTGAATGAAAGAGAGTTAAATACTATTGCAAAACAAAAACTTTCTCTCAGATAACTCTTTTTTTTTTTGGAGGGCAGTTGGGGTTAAGTGACTTGCCCAAGGTCCCACGGCTAGTTTTTTTTGGGTTAAATGTCTGAGGCCAGATTTGAACTCAGGTCCTTCTGACTCCAAGGCTGGTGCTCTATTGACTGTGCCACCTAGCTGCCCTCAGATAACTCTTTAAGTTCTATAAATATGGGATGCAACATGGCATAAAGGCTAGTACATGGGACTCAAGGCTAGAAAAGTCTGGGTTCAGACCCCATCTCAAGGACTTACTAGTGGTATATCCCTCTGAGCCTCAGTTTTCTCATCTTTAAAATGGGGATAATGCCACCTATTTCCCAAGGTTGTAGTAAGGATCAAATTACATAATGTAGAAGTGCTTTGTAAACAATATGTCACTACTTAATTGAGAACTACAGAAGCACAGAAACCTTGGCTTAGTCAACAATTCCCTGCCCTCTGGCTCTCCTATGTTTCCTTCTAAACCCCACAGTGCCTATTCTGGTACTGAAGTCTCTTTTTACTCACACCAAGTTCAGTTTGAGCCACTCACAGCCACCAGGTGGAGCACTTACCTATGAATGAATTGTTTGTCCTTCATCCTCAGAGAGGACCATGACATCAGGAAGGTGATGCCATGACTTGCAAGCGAATTGGATTTAAGTAAAGGAAGGCTGTGCAAAGTCACCAAACTCACCTACTTCCCCAGAGGTCCACTGGGAAAATATAGATCAGGACAGTTTGCGATGGCCCCCACTTATAAGTGAACACAGGAAGGATCAGTATGTAGAAACCCAGTAAAAGTGGAGTCCTCAGGGCCAATGCCTATTGCCATTTCTCCCCTTTCCCTACCTCTATCTGCCCTTCAAAATCTCCACCTCAAAAAAATTGTTCCACTTGATTTGTCCCCAGTGGGATCAAGAAGACTCAAAATTTATCCTTCATTCCACCTTTGTATTTCAAAAGCTATGTATTCTACACCCAGGGACCTTCAAAATCACCAGCCACAAAAAGATTGTTCCATGTGACTTAACTCCAATAGGCTCCAGAAATCTCATCATCCTTCTTAATCTCTATCTTTGTATTTCAAAGCAAATGCATTCTACAGCAATCCATTCAAATGTAGCACATGGCTATTGACCTGAGAAAGTAATTAGTCAGCTCCAAATTTTTTTGTTTCCTTAATAGTCTACATTATGAAACTTTGGGGGGAAACAATAGTAACAATAACTGTCAGTTATAATCTGACAACAACCTCGTACCACCTGGTATTACAATCCTGACATTATAGATAAAGAGCCTGAAGCTTAGGTGGTAACTTTTCCATGGTCACATAGCTACTAAGTGTCAGCAGCAGGATTTGAACTCAGGTTTTCCTGGCTCCAAGTTAGTCACACTATCCACTCTACCATGATGGATTTTTTTGTTTGCTTATTTACTTTTAGTTTACAACATTCAGTTCTACAATTCTTTGAGTTCCAAATTTTCTCCCCCTCCCCTTACCCCTTCCCTCCCTTGGTGGCATGCAATCAAATATAGGTTCTATAAATACCTTCACATTAAACATTAGTCAAGTTGTAAAGGATTATAACCAATGGAGTGAGCAATGAGAAAGAATAGAGAAAACAAAACACAAAAGAGAAAGAGCAAGTAGTTTGCTTCAATCTGCATTCAGACTCTATAGTTCTTTTTCTGGATGTGGATAGCCTTTTCCATCATGAGTCTTCATGATGAATCTTGAAGAAAAAAAAACTTAAAAGTGAAAACAGGGATACCTGAGATCAGAAAGGCTGCAGCTAAAATGTATAATTTCATGTCCTCCAACATTTCCCCAATATCTCCTCATTTAAAGGTATTCTTTCATTGCTATCATCCTCAATCAGAAACCAGTCAGAGACCCAAAATCAGATAGGTTACAAAACTAGGAATATGGATGGCAAATGGAATTCATCCAAGAAAACTAACTGCTAATAAGCTCTAGGAAAAGGACCAAAAAAGCATCACTGTGAGCTAAATTAAAGTTTTGTCGAGTAACGAACATAAAAAGAGATTTGAAGGTTGTAGTAGAGGGCTTTATGGAGCCTCAAAGCATGTGTATGACCACCAAAGAGAAAGAAACAGAAGAGAGAGAAACAAAGATAGATATTTAAAGCTATAAAATGTTGGAACTGCCTGGCTCAAATGAAGCTATTGGGATGTGGAAGGAATGAGTCAGTCTCATATGTAGGAAGTGTAGGTGGCACCTGAGGGGTATTTAATTTCAAGGTCTCTAGGATCATCTACATTCTTCATGGCTAATGGAAATCCCTTCCATGGGGGCAATATATTTCTTCCGAGTCAAGGCAACAGGCACAATCAAATTTACATATACAGAAAGGAGTTCATTGTGTAGGACTTCCTTCCCACAATGCAGATCACAAGTAATCTGACTTAGTACATAAAATTCTAGGAAATTTCCTAGAGATTTTAATCCAGATTTTCTGGACTCCACCCCCCCCCCTCTCTCTCTGTCTCTGTTTCTCTCAGTCTCTGTCTCTCTCAGTCTCTCTCTCTCTCTCCCTCCCCCACTCTGTCTCATATACTGGCTGCTTTTATAATCCACAGTTAAAGTTTTAGCAACTAATCAAACAAGGGAGTATTTATTAAGCACCTAAATCTAACTATACCTGGGAGAAGGACCGGAAGGACTTAAATTCACTGAGAGACATAGATAAATGATATCAAATCCACTGCTGTAACAAGAATGAGGCAAATGCCTGGGGCTTCAAATTGAGGACAATAGGAAAACATTTTGAAAACACATCTACTGTCCTAAGCAATCCATACTATTAGGCTAAGGGGAGATCACTTTGCATTTTGACTCTGTGGCCAAGTTAGCTAGCTATAGTGCTGATCAGATCATATAATTTCAAATGAGAAGGGACCTTAGATAGAATTTAAGGTGAGCCCTTCTTTTTACAGAAATGGAAATTGAAGTCCAGAGAAGAGAAAGTGCTGTGTCATGTCACAAAGGGAGTAAATAAGAGAACCCAAATTTAAGCCCAGATTTTCTAGCTCCAAATTCAAGGTTGTTTTGGGAATTTGTTTTTTCCCCACTATTTACAACTTCATTCTTTAAAATTTAGAAGTCTAAGGCTCCTTAGAGATCATCCTACCCAATCCATTTATTCAAATAGAAAAGAAAGGATCTGAACTCAGTTTTTCTGACTTCATCAGGAGAGGATAGAGTCACATTGGGAACTCAGGGCAACAGGCACCTGAGACCAAAGCAAGGGAAGAAAAGGGAGGCTTAACTGGACCAAGTTCAAGTTCTAGCTGTGAGACCATAGATAAACTCTGAGTCTCAGTTTCCCTATCTGTAATGAATGGAAATCATAATCTAGGCACTCCTTACATCTGAGGGTTGTTGGGAGAAAAACATTTTATGTGCCATAAAGCATTATGTCAGTGAGACTATTATCATTCTTCACAATTTTACTGAGGTCATCAATCATCATCTCCCTTTAGAATGATAGAACTATTTTGAAAAGAATTAGGCAAAGCTATCAATGTTAGATTTTAAGAGTCTAAAATAAAAATCTGGAGGGAAAAGAGATTTGGAAGAATTTGTGCTATTACTCTTTACAGTCCAAGATTGCCATGATGGTTGCTTAATTCTTTGCAGAGAAGAGCATGATTCTATAAAAGTCTGACTCATGCATCTAGAGGGCCTGCATTCTTGAGAGGGTCATTTTGTTTAGCCAACAACAGACGAGTTGGGTTTACTCAGGGAACAAATAGCCTCAAAGCAGAGGAATGAATCTGTAATAGTGGAATTTCAAGTGTAGGTGAGTAAGCAGCAATATGCTGGCAGATTTTTAACAACCAGCCATGTAGGAAAAGAAAGGTTTGTGTGACATGCTTTTTTAAGTTTAATCTATAGCATTTTCTCTATTATTTTCTTACATTGTAACAATAAACAAAACAAGAAATCAATATACAGGGAATTAAGTCAAATCTATAAGAATACAAGTCATTCCCCAATTGATAAATGATCAAAGGATATGAACAGATAATTTTCAGAGGTAGAAATTAAAAATATCTATAAGCATATGAAAAATGCTCTAAATCACTATTGATCTGAGAAATGCAAATCAAAACAACTTTGAGGTACCACATCTCACCAGGCAGATTGGCTAAGATGACAAAACAGGAAAATGACAAATGCTGGAGAGCATGTGGAAAAATTGGAACACTAATGCATTATTGGTGGAGTTGTGAACTTATTCAACCATTCTGGAGAGCAATCTGGAACTACGCCCAAAGGGCTATCAATAATTGCATACCCTTTGACCCAATAATACCACTTCTGGAGTTGTATCCCAAAGAGATCATAGAAATGGGAGGAAGACCCATTTGTACAAAAATATTTATTGCAGTTCTCTTTGTGGTGGCAAAAAACTGGAAATTAAGGGGATGCCCATCAATTGGCAGATGGCTAAACAAGTTGTGGCATATGAATGTAACAGAATACTATTGTGCTATAAGAAATGAGAAGATGGACTTCATATTTATCTGGAGATGCTTATACAAACTGATGTTAAGTGAGAAGAGCAGAACCAGGAAAAATTTGTACACAATCACAGACACATCATGTGTGTGATGACCAATTTTGATAAACCAGACTCTTGTCAGCAATGTACAGCTATAAGACAATTCTACAAGTCTCAGGATGGAAGGAGATGTCTACATTCATAGAAAGATCTAGAAAGAACCGAGTTTAAATGAGACTGAAGCAAACTACATGCTATCGTTCTTTACCATGTTTGGTTTTGTTTCTTCTTTCCCATTGTTCACTCCATTGGTTACAACCCTTCTATACAACCAAACTAATGTCCAATGTGAAAGCATTTGCAGATCCTATACTTGAGTGCATGCCACCATGGAGAGTGGGGGGGAGGGGAGAGGAAGGGGAGAAAACTTGAAACTCAAGGAATTGTGGAACTGAATCTTGTAAACTAAAAGTAAATAAACATATCAATTTAAAAGAAAAAATAAGAAATCAATTCCTGATTTCTAGATCTGATGATTTCTGAAAAGTAAATGCCCACACTGAAAATTTAACAATTGGCTCTCCTGAGCTATTACAAGCTTGCTCCAATTCACCCCTAGAAGTAGGTGAGAAATTCCACTTTTTTTAGGAAAGAGGAGCCTTATAGCTCCTGAAATCATGCCATACAAAGCAAAAGTCCTGAAATAAATATCAGGCACAGAAATAAATATAATAGAAGTTCAAAAGAGAAAAATTTGTTGAGATAATCAAAGGAGATTTCATAGAAGTTCAAACTATCTATTAATAGTAAAGATAATGTATTATATTCCTACAGCACTTTTAGCATTTTCAAGAACTTTCACATTTTTATTCCATTTTATATTCCCATTTCACAGATGAGGAAACTGAAGCCTAGAAAGTTCAAATGATTTGCCCAACTTTATACAACTAGTAAGTGGCTAAATAAGGGCTAGTACCTAGTTCTTGGATTTTTCCATCAGACTATTGAAGGACTTTGACTCTTCAGTCTCTAAATTCCCCAAATACTGATTCTGGCACTCAGCCAATGAGTTGCATTGATTATGCGTTTATTATGTATCAAGCACTATACCAAGTGCTGAGAATACAAAGAAAGGCAAAAGACAGTCTCTGCTCTCAAGTAATTCACAGTCTAATGAGGAGACAAGAGGTAAAAATTGCATATACATAGACATATATAGAAAGAATTTGGGAATAATCAACAGAGAAAAGGGACTAGAATTAAGGGGGATCAGGAAAGGTAGAAGATAAGATTTTAGGTGGGCCTTTGAAAAGAAGGCAGGGAAAGCAGGAGGTAGAGATGAGGAGGGATAGAATTCCAAGCATGGGGACATGTACAGAGTAAGTATGGAGTAAGGAGCCGGAGCGTCTTGTATGAGGAAGTCCAGAGATGCCAGTGTGTCACTGGATTATGGAGTATGTGGCGATGAGTAAGGTGTAAGAAGAATGAAAGGGAAGGAGAGAACCAGGTAAGGTTTTGAAGGCCAAACAAAGGATTTTATATTTGATCCTGGAGGTCATAGGAGCCACTGGAGTGTATTGACTTGGAGTGGGGAGAGGAGAGACCATATGATCCAACCTATGTTTTAGGACAAGGGTGAGGAACCTGCAGCCTCAAGGCCATGTGTGGCCCTGTAGGTCCTCTGTAGTCCTCTAGGTCCAAGTGTGGACCTCTGACTGAATCCAGTTGTTCTGTGAAGTTTAGATTCAGGCAAAGGACCACACTTGAGGACCTATAGGGGCACATGTGACCTCAAGGGCACAGGTTCCCCATCCTTGCATGAATATCACTTTGATAGCCAAATAAGTGATAGACTGGAACAGGGAAAGACTTGAGTAGGCAGACCAACCAATAAGTTAGTACAATATTTTGGTTAAGAGATAATGAGGGCCGTGTTATATGAAAAGAGAGAAGGTCAGCACTCTCCTTTATAAGGACGGAAGAGGTCCTAGTGGCCTTTACAACACATATGCGGTTAAGGCATTGCCACCTACTCTGTGGCATCTCACCAAGAGATAATGAGAGATAATAAGAGATAATCACACCAAAGTGATTAAGTATAAAAGGAGAGAAGGGGAGTATATTCAAGAGATTGTTTGAAGGTAGATATGCCAAGGCAACCAACAACAGATTGGATTTGGGGAGTGTAAGAGAGTGAAGAGTTGAAGATGGTGTTAGGTTGTAAGCCTGGAGACTCGGAGGATGGTGGTGCCTGTGACAGCTATAGAGCAGTTAGGAAGAGAAGAGGATTTGCAGGGAAAGATAAATGAGTTCAGATTTGGATATGTTGAATGTCTACAAAACATCTGGTTCCAGATGCCCAATAGACAGTTGGAGATTCAAGACTGGAGACCAGCAGAGAGGCTCAGACTAGATACATAGATTGGAGACTCATCAGCTTAGAGAAAATAATTTGATCCATGAGAGCAGATGAGATCATCAAGTGAGATAATAACATGGGAGAATAGAAGAGGGCCCAAGATACAGCATGATGGGACATCTATGGTTAATGAAGATGACATGAAGACCCAGCAAAAGAAACTGAGAAGGAGCATTGAGATAAGTAGGAGGAGAACCAGGAGAGAGCAGGGTCACAGAAGCCTAACGAGGATGATCAACAGTCAAAGGTCACAGAGAGAACAAAAGAGTGAGAATTGAGAAAAGACCATTACATTCAGCAATTAAGAGATGAATGGTAGGCAGCATCAGAAAAAGTTTTAATTGAATGATAAAGTTGAAAGACAGACTGCGGAGAGTTTTTAAAAAGTTTAAGAGGATAGAAAGAGTAGATATTAATTGGATGCAATCTTCTCAAGGAGTTTCACCACAAAAGGGGGAAAAGATACAGAATGAGAACTAGTTGAGTTCAATGGATCAAGTGAGGATTTTAAAGAGCGTGGGATCAATGCACAGCAGTATCAAAGAAACAAACTTCGTCTTAATGTAAGGGAAAAGGTCCTACCCGCCAGAAGTGTCCCAAAGCAGAATAGAGTGAATTGGGAACTGATGGTCTACAAACCAAAACTGGATAATGATTTGTTGGGTGTGTTATAAAGGGGTTTTTCTTTTAAAAATAGGTTAGAAGGGGGAGGGTTATATTGCCAGAATAAAGAAGACCAGAATCAAATCATGCTTTAGATGCTTATTATCTACATGTTTATGAATAAGTAATTTGCTTCTCTGAGCCCAATTTCCCCATGTGGAAAAATGGGCATAATAATAGCACTTACTTCACAGTATTGTAAGGTTCAAATGACATCATTTACTCACAGCATTTCTAATAAATGTGAAGTCTTTATTGTTATAGGTCAGATCTATAACAGGTAGCTTCTAAGGTCACTTACAACTCAAAGACTCTGATTCTATATCTTTTTCTACTCATTTCTACTTGGGAGGAAACTCTATCAAGTTTGGATTAGTAAGAGGTTGGTCCAATGTCCTTGATGTTGAAACTTCATGATTTATTTGAAGATCAAACAAGAAAACAGTGATGGAAGCATCGCTTGGTGAATATGTGCTATGGTAGGACCTGCAGATCACTGTCTATCAATTTCACTCACCAAAAGTGTCAGCTATAATCAACATTCCCTCAAATCCTTCGATTCATGGAAGCCCAACCCAAAGTCATCCAAGCCAAGAGCTCATTCATTGATCCTCTGGTTATATTTTGAATCATTTCCATAGAAACTGGAAGTGTTCCCTGCACCAGCCCAGGCATTCTAACTGCCAGCAATTATCTTAAGGTCTGATTTGCATTTTAAATGTCACCTGTATAAATTAAAACTGTTTACAGCTAACAATGTCATTATTCTGTGATTCATTATTTCTACTCAGCTAGCCAAAGCTTTCTTCTTCCAAAATCCAACTCTAAATGCTACATGCTGGTCTGGGCACCAGGGAAGCTCTTCTTCCATTCAAACGTCCTTCTTCCCCTCCAAGTCTTTGGTTCAAGAAATCTCAACTAGCTTTGCTTTGTAATACTTGAGATGTTTGGATGTTAAACTTGGCAGGAAGGATATTTGAAAACAATTCACTCAATTATTTAAGCTGCTATTCACAAAAGTTCCTACCTTCTAAGAGAAAACAAATCCTCCTCTCCGGGTAGATTAACATTCTATAGTGATCCTGCTTTAATTGGGCTTTTTCTCATGTCATTAGGTTGGCTTAGATATCATTTTACAAGATGAACTAAATGACCTTCCCAGATTCCATTAGTCTGTACAGTCTATGATAAAGGGAGGTTAATGGGATGTCATTTTTCCCTTTGACATTGCCAGAATGTAATACTAAAATAATAATAGCTGGCTTTAAGTGTTGCAAAGTACTTGCAATGTCATAAAAACACTGTGAGGTAATTATTATTATCTCTATATTATAAATGAGGGACAAAGACTGAGAGGTTAAGTGACTCACCCACAGTCATACAGCCTACTGAGGCAAGATTTTAACTCAGATCTTTTTGATGTCAAGTCCAATGTTCTCTCCATTCCATCATGTAACCTATAATCTTACTTCAATTTTTATTTGATTCTTGTCTATTTGGACATCAACCAGTCCGGTATTATTTACTAATTATTAGTTAACAAGTAAGAAAGGAATGGCATAGTGGAAAGATAGCCAGGTCTTAGAGTCAGTAAGACATGGGTCCAAGTCTTGCTTCCAACACACACTGGATGTGTAACCTAGGCAAGTCAATCACCCTCTCAGTGCCCCATAATAGACTGAGTATAAATTGTCCATCTGAATTGGTAGATGGATCTTCTTTTCAGGGACTTCCCTATAATAATGAAATCAATGCTGTGACCAAAAAATGCTTATCGTTATCCTGGTTGCTATGAAGATATGAGAGTTCAAAAGAATTGGAACCTAGGGCCTTCTTTGATACATCAGACTCTCCCAAAATAGTCTTTCTCTGCTCTAGATACAGGGTGTGCCACTTTTTCCTGCCTAATATCACTTCTTCTTGCTCTTTTTTATTTTTTCCAATTTTTTTATGTTTTTATTTAAAGCTTTGAATTCCAAATTCTATTCCTCTCTCCCTCCTCCCCCCATTCTGTGAGATGGTAAGCAATAAGATATAGGTTATACATGTGCAATTATGTAAAATATTTCTGTAATAGTCATTTTTACAAGAAGACAAAAGAAAAAGTGAAATAAAGTGAAAAATTGTGTGCTTCAGTTTGCATTCAATCAATATATCAGTTCTTCCTCAGGAGGCAGATAGTAGGCTTCATCATTAGTCTTTGGGGATTTTCTTGAATTATTTTACTGCTGAGAATAGCTAAGTCTTTCACAGTTCTTCATGGAATAATATTGCTGTTATTGTGTACAACATTCACTTCATTATGCATCAGTTCATGTAATCTTTTCCAAGAGTTTCTTAAATAATCCTGCTTGCCATTTCTTACAGCACAATAATATTCCATTACAATCATAAACCACAGCTTGGTTAGTCATTCCCCAACTGATGGCCACTCCTTTGATTTCCAATTGTTAGACACCACAAAAAAAGACTTACCATAAATATTTTTGTACAAATAGATCCTTCTCCCTTTGGGGGATGTCTTTGGGATATAGGCCTAGCAATAGTATTGCTGGATCAAAATATATATCCACAGTTTTATAGCCCTTTGGGCATAGTTACAAATTGCCCTCCAGAATGGTTGGAGCAATTCACAACTCCACCAACAATCCATTAGGGTCCTAGTTTTCCCACATTCCCTCCAATATCCAACATTTTCCTTTTTTGTCATATTAGTCACTGTGATAGGTGAAGTGGTAATTCAGAGCCATTTTTAATTTATATTTCTCTGATCAATAGTGATTTGGACCATTTTTTCATGACTATAGATAGCTTTGATTTATTGTCTAAAAACTGTCTGTTCATCTTCTTTGACCATTCGTCAATTGGGGAATGATGTGTATTTTTGTAAATTTGACTCAGTTCTCTGTATATCTGAGAAATACATGAGACCATTATCAGAGATACTTGTTGCAAAATAATTTTCACACTTTTCTGCTCTCCTTATAATTTTGGTTGCATTGGTTTTGCTTGTGCAAAAACCTTTTTATTTCTCATAATCAAAATTATCTATTCTACATTTTGTAATGTTCTGCATATCTTCTTTGGTCTTAAATTCTTCCCTTATCCATAAATCTGACAGATAAACTATTCCATGCTCTCTTAAAGTGCTTAAGGTATTACGTTTTACATGTAAATAACTTACCCATTTTGACCTTTTCATGGCATAGAGTATGAGATGTTGGTCTGTACTTAGTTTCTGCCATACTGTTTTCCAGTTTCCCCAGGAATTTTTGTCATATAATAAGATTTTGCCCCAAGAGCTTAGATCTTTTGGTTTATCGTATACAAGATTACTATGGTCATTAGCAATAGTGTGATTTGTACCTAATCTATTCCACTGATCTACCACTCTATTTCTTAGACGGTACCAGATTGTTTTGATAACTACAACTTTGTAATAGTTTGAGATTTGGTATGGCTAGACCACCTTCTTTTGCATTTTTATTGATTCCCTTGATATTCTTGAATTTTTATTCTTTCAGACGATTTTTGTTACTATTTTTTCTAGCTCACTAAAATAATTTTTTGGTAGTTTGATTGGTATGGCACCGAAAAAAAAAAGATTAAGGTAGAACTGTCATTTTTTATTAAACTGGCTCAGTTTATCCATGAGCAATTTTACAATTGTTTACATCTGACTATTTGTGTAAAAAGTGTTTTATAATTGTGTTCATATAGTTCCTGAGTTTGCCTTGGCAGGTAGATTCCCAAGTATTCTATATTATCTATAGTTATTTTCAATGGAATTTCTCTTTTTATCTCTTGCTGCTAGATTTTGTTGGTAATATAAAAAAATATTGATGATTTGTGTGAGTTTATTTTGAATCCTGCAACTTTGCTAAAGTTGTTCATTTCAAGTAGATTTTTAGCTCATTCTCTAGGGTTTTCTAAGGATAACATATTATCTGCAAAGAGTCAGTTTTATTTCCTCATTGTCTATTATAATTCCTTTAATTTTTTTCTCCTCTTTGCTACAGCAAACATTTCTAGCACAATATCAAATAATGGCAGTGATAATGGGCATCCTTGCTTCACCTCTGATTATATTGGGAAGACTTCTAGCTTATGCCCATCACAGATATGCTTGCCGAGGGTTTTAGAGAAATATTGCTTATCATTTTAAGGTAAGCCCAATTTATTCCTGTGATCTTTAGTGATTTTAATAGGAATGAGTGCTGTATTTTGTTAAAGCCATTTTCTGCATCTCTTAAGATGATCATGTGATTTCTGTTGGTTTTGCTATTGATATGGTCAAGTTTGCTGAGAATTTTCCTAATATTGAATCAGCCATGCATTCCTGCTATAAATACTATCTGGGCATAATGTATGAGTCTTGTGATATATTTCTGTAATCTCTTTGCTAGAATTTTATTTAAAGTTTTGCATCAATATTCATTAGGGAAATTGACCTATAGTTTTTTTTTCCTCTGTTTTTGCTATCCATGGTTTAGATATCAGCATCACATTTGTGTTGTAGAAAGAATTTGGTAGGACTCCTTGTTTGGCTGTTTTTCCAAATAATTTATAAAAAGTTGGAATTAATTGTTCTTTACATGTTTGATTCACTTGTGAACCCATCTGATTCTGATCCTGGGGATTTTTTTTAGGAGGTTCATTGATGTCTTGTTCAATTTCTTCTTCTAAGACTGGATTATTTAAGTATATTGTTTCTTCTGTTAATCTGGGTAATTTATATTTTGGGGGATATTCATCCATTTTTTGGATTGTCAAATTTATTTGCACAAAATTTGGCAAAATAGCTCCTAATAATCTGTGGATTGGTGGAAAATTCACAGCTTTCATTTACAATACTAATAATTTGGTTTTCTTCTTTCCTTTTTTAAATCAAATTTACCAATGTTTATCTATTTTATTGAATTTTTTCATAAAACCAGTTTTTAGTTTTATTTTTCAGTTCGTTTTCTTACTTTCAATTTTATTCATCTCTCCTTTAATTTTCAGGATTTCCAATTTGATGCTTAATTGGAATTTTTAATTTGTTGGTCTTTTCTAGTTTTCTTAGTTGAATACCCAATTCATTAATCTGCTTTTTCTCTATTTTATTGATGTAAGCAATTAGCAATATAAAATTTCCCCAAAGCACTACTTCAGTTACATCCCATAAATTTTGGTATGTCATCTCATTGTTATCATTTTAATGAAATTATCTATTATTTCTGTGTTTTGTTCTTTGATCCACTTGGTTTGGTTTTTTTTAGATTTATTTGATTTCCAATTAACTTTTAATCTCTCTTTTCATTGTTTACTATTGAATGTAATTTTTCTAAAAAGTTTGTGTTTATTTTCTTCATTTAGCGTGAGGTTTTTATGTCCTAATACATGGCCAATTTTTGTGTAAGTGTTATATACTGTTGAACAAAGGGTATATTCCTTTCTATTAACATACAATTTTCCCCAGCAACCTATCATATCTAACTTTTCCAGAATTTTATTCACCTCCTTATCTTCTTTCTTTGGTTTTGTTTTGGTTTTTTGCTCTTTATTTTTTGGAGGGGTAGGGCAGGGCAATTGGGGTTAAGTGACTTGCCCAAGGTCACACAGTTAGCAAGTGTTAAGTGTCTGAGGCTGGATTTCAACTCAGGTCCTCCTGACTCCAGGGCTGGTGCTCCATTCACGGTGCCACTTAGCCACCCCAACTTAACTTCTTTCTTATTGATTTTTTTTATGAGATTTATCTAATTCTGTGAGGGGAAAGTTGAGCTTCTCCTCTACTATAGTTTTATTATTCTATTTCTTCCCATAACTCATTCAATTTCTCCTTCAAAAATTTAGATGCTATACCACTATATGTGTGTGTGTCTAGTATTGATATGACTTCATTTTCTAGGTACCTTTCAGCAAGATATAGTTTCTTTCTTTATCTCTTTTAATTTGATCTATTTTTGCTTTTGCTTTATCTGAGATCATGATTGCTACCCCTGCTTTCTTTGCTTTAGCTGAAGCATAATAGATTTTGCTCTAGTCCCTTACCTTTACCCTGTGTGTATCTTTCTGCTTCAAATATGTTTCTTGTCAACAACATATTGTAGGATTCTGGTTTTAAATCCATTCTGCTGTCTGCTTCTGTTATATGGAAGAGTTCCTCCCATTCACATTTATAGTTATGATAACTAGCTGTATATTTCCCTCCATGCTATTTTACACTTGTTTTTCCCCCTCTCTAACACTACACCCTTTCCCTCCTCACTAATATTTTACTCCTCTTCCCCTATCTTCCCTTTCATTAGTCCCTCCTACACCTTCTATTATTTCCATCCGTTTTTACTTCCTCTTAGGGTAAGATAGATTTCTATATTCAACTGAGTGTGTGTGTTATTCCTGTTTTAAGTCCATTTTGATGAGAGTAACATTTAAACTTTGCCCTCTACATCCCCACCATCTTCTCCTTCATTATAATAGTTCTTTCATGCCTCTTCTATGTGGGCCTAGATCAATTCTGAGTCAGTTTTCTAGTTGTTTGGAGGGGAATTTGGAAGGACTTCAGAGGGTTCCTTCCTCATTCCGCCACCTTGACACCAGAAATCTTCGTTCTTGCCCTTTTGGGGAAATATCCATATTCTATGCTTGATTTGGTTTGGCAAGGGCTTCTTGCTTTCTATCTCATTGACTTGGCTGTTGCTTGAGCAAGGTCTGTCCTCATCCCTATAAAGCCCATGACCTTCATTTGGGGACCCAGTGAGAAGATGATTGCAATGCATGCAACTGTCATCAACAAGGAAAAGTGACAAAGCTGGGTGGAGCCATGTGCTCACACTTAGAGCAATGTCTATGAGGCACCACCACAGATTCTCTTCTTTTCATCTATAACCTGACAATCAATCTCTGACAACCACTTTGGTTCTATTTGATCCTGTTCTATTCACTTTCTACCCTTCAACTGTTTTACTTCAGATTCTAAGTATTCTCTTCTTTTGAATTAAAGTATCTCATAACCCCCTCTCTTCTTTGCTCGGGTGGAGGCCTATGGGTGTGGAACAGGTCACCCACAGACACCATTGATGTGCTGCTGCTGCTTGTTTTTGTCAAATGGCTTTTCTCTTTATTGCTTAGTCTTTGGGATAAAAGATGCTACATTCTTAAAGAATTTTAGAGAAAAATTAAGTATGTGGCAGAAAAAGGTCTGCTGCTTAATGCATTATGGGACTGAATAGGGTAAGCGAATAAATATTTATAGGATCTACTCTATGCTAGATACTGTCTTACATACTTAAACACAGACATCCCATTTGATCTTTACAACAACCAGGAGGTGCTGTTAATTATCCCAATTTTACAGTACAAAAAATTGAGACAAACAAAGGTTAAGTGACTTGCCCAGGATCACACAGCTAGTAAATATCTGAGACAGAATTTGAACTCAGGTCTTCCTGATTCCAGGCCCAGTGCTCTGTGCACTATGCACCTAGCTGAAAGAATTCAAAACTACCTCTAAAGTTTCTTCTGGCTCTAAATGTTACAATTTAAATTATCAGTATAATAAAAAGTATGCTGCACTAGTCACAAAGCCTTCAAGGAAGAAGTAGAACTTTAGATGGTCCTAATAAGAGGGAGCAGGGCATAAATGAAAAAAGTGATGGGGGAAAGAAAGGGCTTTAAAGGTTGGGCATTCAAAAGAGTAAAGGTATAGAGGACTAATAGGAATAAGTATGAGAAGTGCATGGCTATAGGGAGAGAGAAGAAATCAGCATGGGCAGAGTGTAGGATTAGTATTGGGGAATAGACCAAATTGGTAGAAACTGGGACCAGATGAGAGGAGATTCTGTGGCTCCAGTTGTTTGCTTCTCCTTCCTCTTTTCAGTCTCTGCTTTTCTGGAGTCTCTACCTTGGTAAAGCTGGCCAATAGAGCCATGTACCTATTTTTCTGTTAGTACTTTTTTACTACTACAATTACCTAGTAATGTTTTCTTTTAACTCTACCATTTGTGGGTATGAGACAAGAAGGATATTCTTCCTCACTAGAGTAGATCTTTGGGAAATTCAGGCGCCACAGAGGTTAGGCAGAAACTAGTGGCAGCTTTGATGGAGAGTTTGGACACCCCAGTAGAAAGGAATATTGAAAACTTCATGATACACAGTCTGGAGTGCATGTGGATGTATTGTGTGCCTTTCTTCATTCCAGGAACCTTCCTTTGAAGAACAATGGTAGGCAAAAGAATCTGGACTTGATGGAGCAACAGAGGGTCATTATAATTCTTGGGCAGGGGAGAAACATCATGAAAGCTAGTGCTTTAAGAAGATTATTCTGGTCATCAGTACACAGGATTATTTGGAATGACAGAGAGACTGAAGACAGAAAAGCCTCTGTGTGATCTTAAAAACTGTATTTCTTAAAACTTCAAGGAAAAATATAAAAACAAAGTGGGGGCAGTTAGGATTTTCATAACTGAATCTTCACCTTCATCCTACTGAACCTTCCTATAAACAGATCAAAAGAGACACATCTGGCAAAATGACTGATCCCTCTGGTCCCCAACAGCACAATGACAAAGACACCACCGAGAGTAGCTCAATGTGGTGCAGAGGTGGACACTAGACTCTGGTTTTGATGTCGCTATGCCCCTTTCCCATGGTTTGACAGAGAGAGTATTGATCAGGACTAGAGGTCACAGGACTGTGCAATTTCCTTCCCACAAGGGCTCATCCTTAAACAAGACAGTGACTCACCCGGCCAGCGCTATTAGGGTTTGTGAATCAGGTCTCAGGGATTCTGAGTCATATAAAGAGTCATAAGGAGATGGTTCTAAGTCATTGGAATTTTACAGCAAGCTTACATAAACAATAATTGATTAGGGATGAGGCCTGATGCCCTAAGCTATATTTACTCATCGATTCAAGTACTTTCCTCTCAAAACTTTGTCTAAGATAGAGTTTCCATCTTCAGGTAAAGCTGCTGTCAGGATTCTTCCATACATTTGGGATCCAGGCTTCCATTAGTTTAGAACTTTCTTCTATCATTGCAAATCACTATCCCAAGCTACCCCCTCTTTGAGTATGATCTTTGAAAATTGCTGTGACTGAAAATGTCACCCAATGGTCAACCTGACAATGGATCTCTATAAGCTGAACTGCCTGTTTCTCAGACAACCTTTATCTGTTTCTCATGAAGCCTTTATTTGAAGCCTTTCTAGCTTAATGGGACCTGTTGCTGCTGGTACTATATTGGTTTAACCTTTGAGAAAGTGGAGTTCTCTCCACGCTACAATGGAGAGGAAATTACTGGAAGAATGCTGATGTTAGGAAACATTGACTGGGCCTTATCTATGTGCAGGGCATATGAAATGCTGTGGGGAAAGAGGAACGGAGATAAGTGAGAAATAAAAGACATAAGCTACGCTGTTGACTCATGTCAAACTTGCAGTCTGCTGGAATCACCAGATCTTTTTTCATGGAAACTATTACCTAGTATATTTTCCATCCTTCATTTATAAAGTTGTGGGTGGGTTTTAACCCGAGGGTAAGACTTTATATTTCTCCTTATTAAAATTCATCTCATTTGATATTCCTTAATAAGAAGAAAAATAAAGGGTATCATCTCTGTCCTTGAATAAATTACAGTCGTATTCAGTCTAGTTTATAAATATTTATTGAACACCCCATTATCACTGTAAGGAAGGGGTGGAATATAAAAGAAGAGTAATAAAAACAAAGGGTGAAATGCCACCTCTTTCACCCAAGGAGTAAGCTTTTTCATTGGGAAGGCAAAAAAATGTACAAATGTGAAACAAGGACCAGACACTAAGTGAATGGAATTAGCATTCAGTGCTTTAGGATTTGGAAGCTGAAGAGATAAGAATTGACTCAATTAACAGGGAAAAATCTCTAGGTGAAATTGGAACATGAGCTTGACCTAGAAAGAAATTTGGGATGTGAAGAGAGTGGAAACATACGAGAACATTCTAAGAATGCGGATAACATAGAATAAAACAAATATGGCCTCACCATCCTGGTTCAGGCCCTTAGCCCCATAGCCCTGGTCTCCTAGTTGATCCTCTTCCCTCTAGCTCTTAGATTCTACATTGAATCTTCCAGACAGATACTAAAATAATTTTCATTAAGCACTGAGACTCTCCCCTGTTCAAAAGTCTTCAGGGACTCCTTATTGCTACTAGGACAAAATAGCATTCAAAGCTATCCACAATCTACCTCCAACCCACCTTTCTAGCATTATTTCTCATTGACCCTCTTAGGGCTCTCTGTTTCTCCTAAACATAACTGCTGACTGCTACATGAAATTCAACACACAGGGGCAGGTAGGTGGTGTAGTAGATGGAGCACTGGCCCTGAAGTCAGGAGACTTGAGTTCAAATCCAGCCTCAGATGCATACTACCTTTGTGACCCTGGGCAAGCCATTTAACCCCTATTTCCTCCAAAAGAGAAATTCAACAGGCCATTCACTGTGTCCCTTCAGTTACCAGGTCACCCCCACTGCTTAGAATGTACTCCTTCCTCTTTTCCTACTAGAATCCTTATCTTCCTTCTAGAAATCTACTAACTCAGAAATCTTCTCTACTTCTTCCCTAATCCACTTTCCCCTCTGAAATGATTCTCCAAATTTGCTTCCATTACTACTTACTTTACATTACAATCAAATGAGATGAACTATAAGACTGAATGAGATAACATATGTAAAGGGCTTCACATACCTTAAAGTGCTATATAAATGCTAGCTATTACTATTATTACTGATTGCCCATGCTTTCTAGTAAATGGTAACCTCCTTGAAAGCAGAGACTGTTCCATTTGTCTTTGAATTGCTAGTACCTAACACAATGTACTTGCACATAGAAGACACCTAATAAACAACTGTTTAACTGAATTTATTGAATTTTGAGTCAGCACTGGGACATTTTTAATTTATTGTTATCTTTATAAAGCTAAATAGCAAATAGTAACACATTAGAAATGGAATGGAAGGAAAGTTATAAATATGAATCACAAAAGCACAGCAGCAAATCATGAAATCTCAATGTCAGAAGGGACCCCAAAGATCATCTAAGGCAAACTCCTACCAAGAGCATTAGTGCCCTTTACCACAGCCCTTACAAATGGTCAGCTGCTCTCTGGTTGAGCACTTCTAGTAACAGAAACTCATCCATTCCATTCCGTCTCGGGAAAACTGCATGTTAAAAGATCTTCTTTAGACTGACCTGAAATTCAATGTCTCAAAAAGGTTTAGTGAAGTCTTAAGATTTAGCATCTTAAGACTTTCTGAGACACTCTATACCAACTAAATGGCACAGTGGATAGAGAGCAGAATTTAGAATCAGAAAGCTAAATATCCTTCTTGCCTCAGACACTTGCAAATTGTATGTCCCTGGGCAAGCCACTTAAAATTGCTAAGCCTGGATCTCTTCATCTATAAAGAAGCATAGTAATGGCACCTACCTCACAGGATTGTTGTGAGTATCAAATGAAATAATATTTTAAAAATTTTTTGTAAACCTTAGAGTGCTAGCTATTGGGTTTTTTTTAATCTAGCAAAACAAATTCCACATTGGCCATGTCCAAATATGTGTATCTCATTTGGGATGTTAAGTCCATAACTTCTCTGGTAGGAGGTGGGTGGGGTGATTCATCTTTAACCCTCTGGACACATGGCTAATCATTGTATGATAACCATGATTCCTAAAGTTTTCTAAAGTTGTTTTCTCTATCATATAGTTATCATTGAATAAATTGTTCTCCTAGTTAAGCTCAGTTCACTGGACATCAGGTCAGAGAAGTCTTCCCATTTTCTTCTGAAACCATTTTATCATTTCTTCTCATACAATAATAGTGTATTATATACAGGGTTTATGGGGGTTCAGGGAAGCTGTAGGTTCCCCATTTCTGACCTTGACTTATTCTTTGAAGTTTGGATTTGAGGACCCAGAGGGATACACGTGGCCTCAAAACAACAGGTTCCCAACCCCTAGTGTAGATCTTCTTTTGATTAGATTTGTCTAGATCTGAAAGGGGTTCAATGAATTTCCCTGCTATTATCATTTCACTACCTTTTTCAATTAGATTAACTTTTCTTTGAAGTATTTAGATGTTATGCATCTAGTCCTGAGGAATATCTCTTTACTCCTGTTCCCACTTCCACCCTCAATAATAAGTGTCATTTTTTAAGACAATCCATTTCCCTGATACTAATG
Source organism: Pseudocheirus occidentalis (assembly GCA_028646575.1). Classification (NCBI taxonomy): domain Eukaryota; kingdom Metazoa; phylum Chordata; class Mammalia; order Diprotodontia; family Pseudocheiridae; genus Pseudocheirus; species Pseudocheirus occidentalis. The sequence goes on along the minus strand of CM053599.1, from coordinate 37,070,410 downwards.
TTTTTAAAAGTGAGACAGTCTGTTTCCTTTCAGTTGTACCACTTTCCTCTCCCTTTTACTGCCTCTGATTCTTCTCTTCCTTTTTATCAATCTGTCATATTCTTCTTTCTGATCTTCTATATTGCTTTACTCATAGCTATTTCCCTACCTATCCTGCCCTCACCTTAAACCATTCTCTCCCCTTCCTTTATCCCTTTCTTCTCCCATGTCCCTTATTTCTATACCAAAGTTTGGGAGGAGGAAATGGGGAGGGGAAATGGCATAGTTATTAATGTAATTCCTCTATCTGAATCAGATTAAAGTGATATTCATAGAATGCCTGTTCCTTCTACCACTTCCTCCATGATTTCAGTACCATTCACCCTCCTTTCTTCCCCATTTTATTTGGATATACCTCCCTTTTTTGTCTTCTCCTGAGATCATCAAAATGAAACAAATCTAGGCTCTCCATTTTATTTATCTTTCTCCTTGTCTTTTAAAGATTTTAGGGTCCTAAGAAGACATCTGTTTCTAATCTCTCTATTAGCATATAAAGAATGCTTCCCTACATAATCCCTTCCAATTAAATAAATGTTCATACCTTTCTATGTTTCTCTTGGCCACAGGTTTGTCTATTCAATTCTGATCTTTTAATCAGGAATTCTTAGATATCCTCTATTTTATTAAAAATTCATTTTTTCTCTTTCAGTATTATACTTTTTAAGGGAGATCTTTAATCAGGTGACCATTTTATGATCTGTTAGGTTTGATCACTAAGGTGGTCATTTGCCAAAAATAACAAAAATTCTGTTCCCTATGGCTACCAAGTGGTGCAGTGGATAGAATGCTGGGCCTACAGTCAGGAAAATCTGAGTTCAAATCTGGATTCAGACACTTATTCCTGTGTTTACCCTAGCAAATGACAACCTCTGTCTGCCTAACTTACCACAATTACAAAATAAGGATAATAATAGTATATACCTCCCAGGGTTGTTGTAAGGACAAAAAAAATTAAGATGGAATGAAATAATGTTTATAAAGCACTTAGGACAATGCCTGGCTATTTTTGTTGTCTCTGTTCAATCATTTCAGACTTGTTCTACTCTTCATATCCTCATGAGGGGTTTTCCTGGCAAAGATACTGGAGTGCTTTTCTATATCCTTCTCCAACTCATTTTAAAGATGAGGAAACTGAGGCAAACAGGGTTAAGTGACTTGTCCATAATTATATAACTATTAAATGTCTGAATCCACATTGACTTCAAGAAAATGAGTTTTCCTGACTCAAGGCCTGGCACTGTACTCACTGTACTACCTAGTTATTTAATAAATGTTTGTTCTCTTCCCTATAAACCTTAAAATAATCCTTAATATATTTTTAAAGTTGTTGAGTCTTTGCAAATAAAAAAATAATAGTAATGATAGATAAATAATAAATCATTAACTTAGAGTCTCCTCCAAGATGGAAAAAATAATTTATTGAAATGTATTGTTGCCACCATAAAAAATCAGGATGACGAATTCAAAGAAACATGGGGAAAATTGCATGAACTGATACAGAGTGAAGTAAGTAGAACCAAGAAAACAATGTGCATGGGACTACAACAATACAAATTTAAAAGAACATTAAATTGAAGTGGAATGTTTAGTAATTGCTATGACCAGTCTTGGCCCAGATAAAAGATGAGGAAATGCACCTCTATCTATTCATGGAAAAGATGAGGAACCATTAGTGTAGAATAGGCATATGTTGTCAAAAGCTATCCCTGAATCCATTGGTTTTAATAGTTTTAATTTTCATTACCAAAAACAAAAAAGCCTCAGCAGAATTGAAACATAGGGAAAGATAAATCCAGAAATTACTGCCATTTAATAAAAACCAGCTGAAACTCAGTAAGCTATGTGCTCAGAGTTTCACTGGAAATTACTATAGGTATTTATAAGAACTTTTTCTTGTTAGCAATTGGGTCCTCCTACCACATAGAGGGTGGGTGGGAGGAAGTTTGTACAGAATCCATGTGCTAAGATCAAATTCTATGAAGTTCACAGGTGTTTTGGCAAACCTAGCCCTCACCAATGCCAAAGAGGTCTGCCTTTGCCCAGCTGCATTCTCTATTTATACTGAGCCCTCCTGACAATGCTATATGCTTGGTAGCAGCTTTACTCCCTAATTGTCTACAGTTAGTCATTATGTCTCAGCTGCAAGAGTTGAAGATGCCAAGAAGCCAGTACAACAACAAGCTTTTTTAATTTTGCAGAGGTTTAGACTAAAAAGGTAATTTCTAGAAAAAAAAGTTGCTGTCTGTACTCATTTGGGTCAAAGGGCTCTGAGTTGGAGATATTTCCACCTTAACTTCCTCTTGGATCCCCATCAGCCACAGAAGCACCAACAGGTAGAAGGTGCCTCTCTGGACAATGTCTTACTCATTAATTACCATAATCCACAAAGCAGTTTTGATGAAAAAGAGATGTACTCACATTGTGCTTCTCGTTATAGTAGTAATGAGTTCAGGGACCCAAATTCTATAAAGGATTTGGAGTTTTGGTTCCATGAGATAAATGTTCTTCCTTACCAAGACCTTGCCTGTGTGCTATTTGAAGAGTTTAATCCAGCACAAAGTTCTATTCTACTTGAATCAAATAAATCCACCACCATCTCCATTTCTCTGTCCTATAATTCTTTACAAATCAACAAGCATTTAGATAAACACTTACATTGTGCCATGCACTGTGATGATGTTAAACAATTTTCTTTTCAGACTAAAATTTAGGAAGGTAGAGAAGTAAAAGGAAAATTAAGGCCTGATTTTCCATGAGCAATTCCTGATCTCCCTTGTGAAAAGCAGCAGGTTTGAAATTCATCTTTATTTTACCTATCTCATATAATCTCTGCCCCAATTTCTTTCAGAAAAGGAAATTTAATTAGCCAGCTAATTTATTTTAGCCTCCATGAAATATATTGACTCTTGGATCTGCACAACCCCTTTCTCTAATATTTTATGGAGTTTATTGCAGATGATTTATTAGTACAATCACATATAGCTTCAAGCCCCCAGTTAGGAAAATTTTCTAACATTTAGGCAGAGGTTTGGCTTCATCCAAATTTAAAGTTTTATATTTCTCTAGCTAGCCCCTGACCCCTTTCTGTTAAGGTAAAAACTAGGATACAAGAAACATTTAAGTTCAAAGAAGGGGATGGAGTATATTGCCAAGTTATTATTATATAGACAACAACCCCGGGACTTGAAAGAGGAATTTGTCAAAACATGATACACAAAACATGATTCTATATACTAACTGGTGCTATGGAAACATCAATTAGACTTTGACTTCTCAATGCCTGCAATCAAACTCTACTAATCAATGTATGCAAACATCACCCCTCTAGAACAAACCACCAATCTGATTCCTAGAGGTCTCAGTAAGCATGTTTCACATCAGTGTTCATGACAGGGTTTCCTCACTACCCAGCAGGAAGTCATGCATCTTGCTCTCCTGTTAAGATAGTATTGCAATAATAAGTCTCAGTCAGTAAGTACTGCTGGGCTGTATCATAAGGCGTGGGAGATGGAAATGCTTTACATGGAAGATTCCAGGCTTAGAATATTACAGAAAAGGAACAGAGTTCCAGGTAAAAGGAGTGGCATATCTAGAACAGAGACAGTCTCATAAGAAAGACCACATGGACCAAAGCATAGGTTTTTCCAAATGATCTTATGGCGGTAATGTCCTTCTCTATGCCGAATAGAATATTATTCCATCTTCCAATTGTTAATGGTTCTGAAAGGTTTTATTCCTTTTCACATTGGACTTCCAGGAACACTTTCCCTCCTCTACCCATTAATTCAATTCAATAAACATTTATGAAGTGCTTACAATGTGCCAGGCACTGTGCTAAGTGTTGAGGATACAGTAAGAGGCAAAAGTCAGTTCTCAAGGAACTTACAATCTAATACATATTTTTTTATTTAACTACACATTTTTCCCCATTTGAATGTAAACTCCTCTAAGGCAGAGATTGCTATTGCCTTTCTTTGTAACCCCTGCATTTAATCAAGGCACAATAACATTTTGATTCATTAATTTTCCAGACTATTTTGAATATCTCTTCTGCCTCCTTATCTTCTCTCCTCAACTCTCCTTCCTCTATATACTCAGAATCTCTTCATGAGAAGGCAGTGTAGAGGTGAGTGGAGTAAATATAGGGCCTAACCCTTTGAGTTCTCAGTAAGTCCTTGATAAATGATGACTTTACCAGTGGAAAGAATGTCCCCACCAAACAAGTCATGGACCCTTGGAGTCATGCTGACCAAACAACTAAAGGTGTGAGTGCCTTGGGTCCCAAACATCACAGCACCACTTTGCACTATGTGAGAATTAAGGGACCAAGAAAAATCCTCAGAAAGCCTTTCCAAAGAAGCTACAGAGAAGCCCAAGCACATGAAGGAGACACTTCATTATGGATGTCAGCAATGTCAGTACTCTTGTGATGGGACAGATTGCAACCAATCTGTCTATGTCTATTCCAACCAATCTATGCCTTCTCTTACTGTGGAATTCTTGCCTACCCCTTCAGTTAAATGCTCCATAAAGAACTTAACAGGCTTCAAAACACTTCAAAGAATTATGCGGGAGAAGCAATATAAAGAACATCAGGGGAGATCCCAAAAATGACACAGAGTATACAATATTCCTTTGAGACACATTGCTTAATTTCTATTACTGCCACCCTGATTTCTCTCACTGTGAGCATGGGCCAGTGTGTATTTCTAGAAAAAATTGTTGTAAAGAATAGTTAACACTAAAGATGAAGAAAGCTGGCCAGAGGGCCTGGGGTAGAAATGAAGCTGTTTTTTCTCCCCAAATTATTTTACATTTTATAACATTGGACTCAAGAAATAAAAGGCTCATTACATCTTTATTTCCTATGAGGTATTTCAGTTCAACTAATTATCATTAGGGTTTAACTGGAAATTCAATACATTATGCAAATGTCTCCCTTTATATACCACCAGGGTCAAGGCATTTCCAAAATGGAGTGAGAGTTAAAAAGGTTTAGCAGCATCCAGATAGGTTCAGGAGCTGTAAAGCGGTGATGGAAATCCCCCATCCCACACACAGTGGAATAAATTGCACAGACAGCAGTCTTCCTTGCCCCCAACAGTTTCCTCAGAGTGCTGAGGCCCTGAGGTAGGTGCATTATCAGTCCCTTTGTTCTTAATAAGATGGCTCTATAATTAGCTCTCACGTCCTCAAAAGCAACATGACTTTTTCCAGCGTTTGTTTGAAACGACCAAAGTAGAGCAGACTTGAACATTCCCATTGGAGAAGATAAGGACAAGGGACTACAGAGAAGGAAAATAGGATGATGGTGTCACTGACTTGGAGTTGGAAAGGACCTCAGAGGTCACATAGTTCTAACCCATCACATTATAAACAAGGAACAGAGGCTTGTGGAGAAGAAGTGAACTCGTCCAAGGGCACCAGAGTGTAAGTAGCAGAGCCAGGTCATGAACCAAGGTCTACTGACTCCAAATGTGGCACTCCTTCCAGCACATAAGTCCCCTCTAGGTTTAGTATTCAAGGGAATCAGAGAAGATAGAGTGGCTTGGTTACTTGGGCACTCTGTATATTAACAAAGATCAATGAATAACACTATCACTAGGCAGCGTGCTGTATTGCATTCATTATTCTTAATTAGGATTCAACAAACTGACAGTTAGGTGACATATTAGGGAAAGCATTAGACCTAAAGTGAGGAAGAACTGAGTTCAAATCCACCCTCAGACTCTTGTTAGAGATACAGAGAGAGAGACAGAGACAGAGACAGAGAAAGAGACAGAGACAGAGAGAATGAATATAAAGGTTCCTGGATGTACATTTCTAAAGAGTTGCTTGGCACAAAGTTAAATGCTCTTCAACTGAGAAATACTGAGCAAATCATGGTGTATGAATATACTGGAATGTCACTGTGCTATAAGAAACAATATAAAAAATTCAGAGGAGCATAGGATGACATTGTGAAGTAATCAGAACTGAGAAGAAAATATAAAATGACAATAATATAAACAGAAGAAACAAAAAAAAAATGAAACTCAACTGTGTAATTATAATGACCAATCATGGCTCTGCCAGAGAGCTGAGAAAATGTACCTTCCCCCCCCCCCTACTTTGCAGAGACAGGAGACAAGGCGCATGGAAGGCTACATCTGCTATCAGACCCAGCTGATGTGTTGGCTGGTGTTACGGAAATGCTTTTTTTCTTTTTGTTCTTTGTGAGAAAGTAACAGTTCTTTGTTATGCATCCTGGATGGCTTTGGGAACAGGATGTATTCAGAAATCAAAGGAAAGTAAAGACAAAGAGTATATTTAATGGGGATGGCAAAGAGCATCCACAGTTGTGAGGGGCATACAAAGCACACTTTGCTGGATACAACTGCCACCAAAGTCACTTGGTGAGCCTGAGTCTGCTTCGGGGCATGCACATAAAGAAGCCTGACTCTCCATTGTAGAGAATGCAAAAGTATTCTATTTTCTGTCCACTCATTGTGTGCTGAAGAAGGACTTTTTGATCACCTAGAACTAGAAGTGAGTGTATAGTCAGGAGGTGAAGTGACTGGCCCAGGGTCACACAGCTAGGAAATGTCTGAGACTGGATTTGAAATCAGGTCTTCTTAACTCCAGGCACAGTACCTCTTAGTCTGAGTCTTAGTCTGGTCTTAGTCTGGTCTTAGTCTGAGATGGTGCCCACAGAGCACACAAGACCAACAGATAGATTTACCCTGTACTCTAGGGGAATACTTAACTCTTTCAGACCAAAAGTCAGTGGTAACAACATTCTGCCATTCCCCAGAAGTATAAAGTGTTGACCTATTAGCCTGAGATGTGTATATATGTGTGTATGTATGTATATATGTATGTATGTATGATATTGTGTTTTTACCAGAACTGTGATCTCATCCCTGTAGGCATGTAATTTGCTCCTGTGGAAACTGCCAATGTAGAGTTTCCTCCACTCATGCAAATGGGTACTTTCTCTACAATTTATAGTCTGAGCATTGTGCCACCTTGCTCACTTGAACCCAGACCTCTCACCACCAAATCTCTTTCCACTGCACTATGCTGTCTTTTGGCTCCCCAGTGTACATAACCTGCTAGTCACCAGCAGAAAATAGAAACCCAGAATCTCTAAACCTCACCTGGGAGTTCTCTATTCCAGTGAAGTCACAGGGCCAGTCTATTTTCTGATCTATAAAAGTCTTCTTGGGTCCCAAAGGGTTTTCCTCATACCCTGGGAGGTTGACAGTACAAGTATTACTGTCTCCATTTTACAGATAAGGAAACTGAGGGTTAGAGAAGCAACTTCAGAGAAGTTACTGTGTTTAGCAAGCATAGAAGGTAAGACTGAAACCCAATTCTGCTGACTTTAAGAACACCTCTTTCATCACTTAGATTTTTTTTATTATCATTTGAACCTTCAATATTGTGCATTACATTCCCAGATTAAAATATATTGCCCTTGAGGGCAAGGACATTGCCCTGCAGACTGTCTTACACCACTCTTAAAACTGCCACTCACATTCAACAATCCCATATGTGGGGAATTGAAATCACAGTTTTCCATTTTCAGCAAAAGTCTCCCATCTCTACTCAAATCCCAAATCTCAAAGATCACAGGCACGTAGACAAGTGTCACGGTTGGGTCAGCTTTGTTCCATATCTCCGGATGAGAATAGATTTCTTTTCTGTTAGAAAATGTAGCTCTTCCATACAGGCCTGGCTCAGAAATGAGATAGAAAATACCCTGTAAGATGGAGAATGAGAATTTTCCTCCTGTCAAAATGCCCCTAAAACTCATTCATTCATCTATTTACTAATTTATATTTTGTCTAATTCAAAAGGTATTTTATTTGAAAAATTATGGGCAGGGTAGATAGGGAAGAGACTTCGAGATAGATCCTGAGCTTCTTCTAAGAAATATCCATTCTATGGTATAGCACCTGATGAGAACACAAGGCCCAGGGATGCCCATCTCTAACTGGAAAATTGAAGTCATTCTCTGTTACCACATCGCCCTCTAGAGTACATTCATATTGTCATAAGAGGACTACTGGTGTTACATCTTGGACAAGGCTGTCTTAGTCTGAGACGGTGCCCGCAGAGCACACAAGGCCAACAGATTACCCTGTACTCTGGGGGAATACTTCAATCTTTCAGACAAAGAGTCAGTGGTAACAACATTCTGCCATTCCCCAGAAGTATAAACTGTTGACCTATTAGCCTATTAGCCTGAGATGTGTATATATGTGTGTATGCATGTGTGTGTATTATATGTGTGTTTTTACCAGAACTGTGATCTCATCCCTGTAGGCATGTAATTTGCTCCTGTGGAAGCTGCCAATGTAGAGTTTCCTCCACTCATGCAAATGGATACTTTCTCTACAATTTATAGTCTGAGAAAGGTGCCTGAGGCATTGACAGGTTAAGTGACTTGCCCAGGTTCAGATCTTTGTGATTCCAAAGCTACTTCTAAATCCCACTACACCTGGTTCTCACTCATCTCATGTTACTAGGATCATTGTCATTGTTAATGAAAATTAATAGCATCATAGAGGTAGAGATGAAAGGGACCTTGGAGCCCACCTAGTCTAATGTCCTCATTATTATTATAGCATCTTTTTTGTCATAGGTTTTCATCCCAGCACTCCCAGGAGGTATTATAGGACCTATTAGCTCCATTTTACAAATGAAAAAATTGTGGTTCATAAAAGTGAATTGAGGCTATCATTAAGTTTTTGAGATGAGATGTGAACCTTAGTTTTATGTGATTGCAAACTGTCAGCTCTTTCTACTGTACTATCCAGTTTCCTAGGGACCATCCCAACAAACCAAAGATTCTCCACTGAACTAGTGGAAGCATCAGTTTGCATAAATGTCTTTGTCAAAGCTAAACATGGCAAGTTGCCACTTTGATCAACTCCCAATGTGACTGAAGGAAACATGTTCCATGAATGTAATAGAATATTATTATAACATAAAAAACAATAAATATGAGGAAACTGGAGACACTCAGGAAGACTTCTGTGAACTGATGCAGAATGAAGTAAGCAAAACCAAGAGAACAAATTACATTATGATCAGAATAATGTAATGTAATGTAAACCAGCACTGAAAGACAACCGAATTCTGACTAACATAATGAGCAATCATTGTTTAGAGGACTGGAAATAAAGGATGCCTCCTACCTTTCAGTAGAGAGGTTGTAGGACCATAGGTGATGAATAAGAGAAAGCAAAAGGCATGGCCAGTATATTGATTTGTTTTATTACTGTATATAAAGGAGTTCTAATGGGGCGGGGGGGTGGGCATTGATTGGGAAGTTGTTGGATTTTTTTTAAGAATATCAACAAAACTTTTTTTCATTATCTCCCAACACTTTTTTTAACCAAGATGACTTTAAAATCATATGCCCTAGCCTCAATCTTTCTTGGCTTCTATAACATATGGGGAGAACATTACAATCACTTTTATAGTTGATTACAGTTAAAGGCAACCTACTTCTTCCAATAAGCCTATAACAGGTAGAAATAAAATACTAAATAAAAACTATAAGATATTTTTAAAAGATACTCCATCAACATTCTCTTATGATAAGCTGAGGTGTTAATTAGCTTTAAACTTTTGTTGTTACTCATGCTTTTGGAACCCTAATCTTTTATATGAAGCGAGAAAAAGAGAGTGCCAAGGATCTCCCTCCAGAGAAAACACAATAAAACTTCAAGACTCAACAAAAAGGCTAAGTGTTGGCTGTAGCCAGTTCAAAATCTGTGATGCCAATAAATAAAATGAAGCATCTTGGCAGGTCAAAGACAGCCTAGAGTCCAAGACTGACCCAGAAAACTTTGGGTGCATTTCTAAAAAGTGCTTCTACCTATCTTTATTTACCTAGAGATGCTATATGCCCTATAGCAGTGTTGTCCAACTGTTTGGACCCCTTTTCAACACAGAAAAATCACACTGATCACCCACACACTCACATACACACAATATAATTAATATCTAGTAACTCAGAGAATAAATGATAATATTGAACTACAACAAATTCAATAAAAAATTTAAATGAATTGATATTTTGTTAATAATGATGACATCTATATACATTTTAAAATAACATCTGTATAAACAAATTTGGTCCATAGAAGGTATTTTTTGCTTATTTTTTAATACCAAGTCAAGCTGTATGTATTGTCGGAGCTAAATAAAGATCAAAACAACAACACGACATACAGATGAGTTCTTAGGTCCTTCACAATAACTCTTCAGTGCTCCTAGTCATCCTGAGACCACATATTGGGAAACACAGTGCCACAGTAAAAATTCAATAAATATCTATTATGGTCTTACTATGTGCCAGGCACCATACTAAGTAAGTACTGGGGATACACATTTTAAAAAAACAAAGACAGTCCCTGCCCTCAAGGAACTTACAATCTAATAAAAGAAGATCACACACAAATGGAAATTGGCAAGCTGGAATAGTGAAAAGACATTAGGAGTTACTCAGCACAGAGACATCTTGCTCAGTGGAGTTGAAAACAAGCAGAGCCAAAACTAACTAATCTCTACTTCAATTAAAAAAAAAACTCTGATGCAAAGAAGTAATTCTTGCTGTATTTGGTGGATGTGTTACTCGTGGTAGATAAAATAATGGTAAAATGCAGTTCACAACTCAATGTAACTTTAAGAAGTAGGAATTTGTAGCTCCTAAAGCCATACTCATTCCCCCAGAAAGCTCTCCTAGATTCTAGGTAATTACTGGATCAGAATCCTCTCCAAACCATAGCTCACCAGCCCTCATCAACCTGTTTCCTTTTGCAAGGCAACGAGGTGGTATAGTAGATAGAGAATTGATCCTGGAATCAAGAAGATTCATTTTCCTGAGTTTGAACCTGTCCTCAAATATTTACTAGCTGTATAACCCTAGGTAAGTCATTTAACCTCAGTTTTCTCATCATAAAAATGGGGATATTAATTGCATCTAACTCCCATGATTGTTTGTAAGAATCAATAAATGATAACTTTTGTGAAGTACTTAGGATAGTTCTTGACATATAGTAGGTGCTATAGGAACATTAGCTATTACTAGGCAATAGAAGATATACTCAGGTTAAAGCAAGGTCATTAAATGAAATAACAGGATAATAGCAACCAAAAAAATTCTTCTGTAAATAAATTCCCCACAAATCTATATACCCTGTGCACTGAGATCAGAAGAGGATTTATATATATGTAAAATACACACACGCATACATACATACATACATATATGTACATATACAAATATATATACAAATACACATACACTAGGCACAGAAATCAGAAGTAGAATTTTATATGTATATACACACAAACACACATATACATACATATATGTGTGTACATATATACACATACACATACACATACACATACACATACACATTTATATGGAACACATGATACAGAGCACCCATACAAGAGCTATTCATACCTCCAAGATTGCAGAGCTACCAATTTCTTTTGGTGATATTATTTCGCTGTTCTTTACCAGACCTGCTCGCTGCTAAACATAATGCTGCTACTCCAGCTAATTCTAGCTATCCAGATATCTTCAGCTCTTTCCACTATCCATTAGGAGACTCACTGTTTAGTATTCTTCCCTAGAATGGGAGGATTGTAGTTCTGGTAGACAATTCTTTCACCTATATCCACCATTCATTGGATTGTAAGTACAAGTGCTGTGGTTAGTAAGGCTCCCCCCAGCAGTAGAGGAATATAGCTCTTTGCTTTGGAATAAAGCAAAGCTGGCTAAAAATGTCAAGTATGAGAATCTCAATGATGTCTCAGTCCTTTATGAGTCAGGCTCAGGGGCTACACTAAACCCCTTCCTTGACCATCAAGTAGGACCAGGAACACATCACATGCCCCACCACCACACATGTACCCTCTACACATATTTTTTCATCTTTTTCTCAGAGATTAACAATCATTATATTACTATCAATACTGGGAAAAGTATGACAATCTACTATTGTATGACTCCATTCAGAACACTTATGATTCCTAATTGCAGACTGACTAGACTAAAAATCACCTCCTTGGTTTCTACTCTGTGCTATCCCCATACACATTTGTGACACTCCTCTCTCTAATTTTCCAATTACACTCTATTCTTTCCTTCCATTGTGCCCTATGAAATCTCTGCAATACTGTTAATAAACCATCCTTCATATTGGACCTGTGCCCTTTCCCCAGAAATGCATTTGGATACATTTTGTACTTATAAAAGTACACTTGTACTTTTCTCTGCACATGGTGTATTTAATTTACTATATGCATTCTACTTGGTAACCAGGAACATATATAAGTAAATATAAAATATATTGACAGTAAATTCAAAGTAATTGGAGGGCAAGTGCCGGAAACTGGCAATTAGGAGTCAGGGGAAATCACGAAAGGTTTCATATTAGAAGTGGCATTTGATCTGGCAACTCATCAAATACTGGAAGATGTCTCTCATTTCACTAAATTTCCTCTTCTCTGGGCTAAATATACTGAGATGCTTAAACCAATCCATATAACATAAACTTAATACCCTTCACTATCTTGGCTGCCCTTCTCTGTACACTCTTCAATTCATCAATATCTTTCCCAAAATGTGGTACTCAGAGCTAAAGACAATGCTCCAGTTGTGGTGTGACCAGGACTATTAATTATAACCCTAGTCTTGGCCACTGTACCTCTCAAAATGCAACGTCAGATCACAGTTGCTTTTCTTATTTTCATATCATACTATATACTCAGTCTAAACACATGTATTAAATGCCTATCAAATGCCTCCTGTGTGCCAGGAATTGTAGTAGGTAGAGGGAGTGCAAATACAAAAATGAAGATGCCCCTGCTTTCAAGTAGCCTATGTTCTACTACTACTTATATGGATCTTGCAGTCTCCCAAAAGCACCAGATTTGGGGCAGACAAATTTCACACAGCCATGCCTCACTATCTTGTACTTGTGAAGTTGATTTTTTTTTACCATGAGCATAAATGTTACATTTATTCCTAGTAAACTTCTTCTTCTTCTTCTTAAGTTTCATTCCAATTTACTAGCCTGTCAAGGCTTTTTGAAACCTGACTCAGTTATAGATTGAATTAATTAGCCCTCCCAGCTTTGCATCATTTGCCAATTTAATTATCATGCCATCTATGGCTTTTCCTTGGATACTGATAAAAATGTCAAACCCCACAGGACAAAGGCAGAGATTCCTGGGTAGCTCCATTAGAAACTTCCTTCCAAGTTACAACCAAATTGTGAATGGTTACACTTTGGTTTCATCTAGTCAATTTAATTTCTAATTTCCCCTAACTATACAGTTGTCTAGACCATGTATCTCCATATTTCCCACAAGAATATCATAAAAGTGGAGCTATTCCTAATAATTCCAATGCCTAAGTCAGAAAGGAAGAAAAGAGAACTCAAAAGGAGAGAGCCCCTATAATAACTCAAGCCTATCGTGGGAAGGTTGCTAGCAGGAGAGGGAGCAGGGAAGCAGTGGACTAGGGAAGAATTTGCTGGGGAGAAGAAGACCTCATGATCCCACCTAAAGTATAATAGTCTCCAGTTTCATTGGACCAGGCATAGCTTTCCTGCCAATCATTCACAATAAGGTACAGTAGCACAAAGGTAAGGAATAGGGCCTCTTCCTGAGAGTCTAGTTAAGTCAATAACTTAGGAGTCATTGTTCTAGCCAATTTCTAGGATGTGGAAAAATGGCAGGGAGGCATTGAGCTGGAGCATAGCAGTCAGGAAAATCTGACACTCATCTCCTTGAACCCCAGGATATGGGGAGAAAGACCCTGAAGTGCAGCAGTCAAGGTAGCATGTATCAGGACAGGGGACATACCAGGGACGTAATTATTGAGGAAGGCAGCCTAGACATGATCCCTGAACTAGGGGAGAGAGCAAATATGATCAGACTACTAATAACTCTCTGGGGGGAAAGAACCCTTGTGACAGAGCCAGGTTCGTGAATCATCTGAAATTCAGTGACAATGGGTTTTCTCTCCTCTCCCATCTTTCTTTAATTTCACCAGAGACCAAGGACAGATTTCTTAAAAGAAGAAAGGAAGTATTTGTTACATTTCCCCAATCAGGAGGTAGAAGGCGGAGGGAGGAGGAGCAGGAGTAGGAAGGTGGAGAAGACAGGATTTTTGATTCCCCTCTAGAGAAATGCAGTTACATTTTGTTCCTCAGAATTTTCAGGCACTTTTAGAATTCTTCCTTTAAATGATAAAGTTAGCATTTACCCTGACCCCACAAAGCTGTAGGATTGATACTGTCACAAACTACCCAAATGGAAGGACTGCACATTGCCATCTATTTTAAACCTTATCTGCTACTTGATTTTCTGATCCCCTTGAAAGTCAATTGTTTTTAAGAGTCCTTACTGAGGACTATGGAGCATGCACAGCTGCCAACCCCCAGTAAAAACATCTTGGCAGATGGGCTAAACAAGATGGAGAGTAACCAACAGGCCTTAAACCTGTCCATGAGTTAGGGGGACATGTACCACAAGTATGGGAAGACATCCCACGGCAAGAGAGGAATCCATTGTCATTGAATTCAAGATGACTTTTGAACCTGGTTCTGTCACAAGGGTTCTTTTTCCCCAGATAGTTGGATATTGGAAGAACTTGTTTCAATGGCCATGAAGGTGGCTGAAGCAGGAGGTATGAAATACTTAGAGCTTGGTCAGACATCAAAGATGCTAAGGTCATCCACTGCATCCCAGGCTATCTTCCATTGTCTTGACTTTTCTCTTGCTACTGGACTTCAGTGACTGGAAGGAAGCATGAGGCTGACACCTTTGTGCAACTCTGCCTCACTTAAATCTAATTCATTTGATAGTCAAGACACCATCCTGTGACGTCATTGGTCCTCTTCAAAAACAAAGGATGAACAACTGACTGTGGAGTCAGTCCTTGAATGAAATGATAAAAGGTTTTGTTCTTTTTTTCAATAAGGGTGGGAAGGTAAGAAAATAGATTTCATTATTTAAATTTTTAAAAATCTAGTCACCAGGAACTTAATGAACTTCTGGCCAAAATACCACTTCTGAGGCATCTCCATACCATGTCTCTGGAATAACCCCTCACTTTCTCCTGGTTTCATTTCAGGTTCCCCAGTAGAATGTAACCTTCTTTGTATCCCCAGAGCTTAGTAGGGCATCTGGTTCATAGTATGTGCTTAATCAATGTCCTACCTCTCTATCTGCCCATCTGTTCATTTTTCTCTATGAATCTAGCTACCTATACCTTTCATCATCAGCTTCTTTCCATTCCAGGGAATTTTCAAATGAAGTATTTGAAGTTGATATCCAGGGGCTATGCGTGGAATTTGTTATGCATCGATTATCTAAAGTTAGACCTCAGAGGAAATAGAAAAATCTTTCATTGCATTCATTCAAAGGCTTTGAAGGTACTTTTCAGTTTACTTTTTTTTTAATAACTTGCTTACTTCCATTAAAGGGTTTCTTTTCCTTTATTTCTTCATTGGGTTGCCACAACCAATGAATTTGTGACCAAGTGGCCAGCCTACTGGTGGTAAGTCTTTTCATGGGTCTTGGAAATCTCTGCTGTAGGAATGGCACTCAAAACCTTTTCAGCATGATGGAACCCACCAATATCTGGGTTCTTCTGGTACTGTATCACCTACACATCGAGAGGTTTTTTCAATATCTGTATATTTTCTGCCTGTACCAGACAACATGGTATGTAAGGAACAGCACTAGATTCAAAGTGAGATGATGAGTTTTAGTCCAGTCATACTATTTCCTACTTTTTTCATCTTGGCTCACTCAATTTCTTTGTGCCTCCATTACCTCATCTGTAAAAGGAGGTGGACTAGATGATTTCCAGGGTTCCTTTCAATTTCAAATTCTATCATGACTTTAAGAGTTAAACAATTGGTTTTCTGGGGGCAGAGCCAAGATGGCAGCGTAGAAGCAGCAGCGTCCCACAGCTCCCACATAGCCACCCTAAACAACCATAAAAATATGACGCTGGACAAATTCTAGGACTCTCAAACTCAAAAAATACAGAAAACACATCTCTTGCAGAAGGCAGCTCAGCAGCAGGGGATTATTGTGGCAGGACGTGAGCTGAGGCCAGCCCAGCTTGAAACTGAAACCGCAGCCAGGCCCAGGGTGGTAGGAAGGAGCTGAGCTGAGCCAAGGCGCAGCCAGTCTACAAGAGAGAAGAGCAACAGCCTCCAGCAACTTCAAATCTACCAAGATGTGAAAAATAGGGATTAAAGAAAGGTGTGAAAAATAGGGATTAGAGAAAGGCAGCTGGCAGGAGGGGCTCATCCCAGGCCCTGAGCTGAGACCATACCATCCTGAAACCACCATGTGGCCAGGCTCCAGGGTGGCTGGGAGGAGCCGAGCCTCCCAAGCCACAGCATGAGTCTACTTCAGAGAAGATCTAAACTACCTGGAGCAATCTGCATAAGCCAGGATTAAAGGTCAGTGAAAGTGAGTGAACCTTTCAAGCTAAATTTGGGGGAGGAAAAGCAGTTCGTCCAATCTACCGGCAGGGCAAGGAAGCAGTGGGGGAAGGGCAGAAACTGCTGTAACCAGCGGATGCCCCTACTGGGCTACTTCAGAGCCCCTGGCCTCTGGATCCCACAGGGGGGCTGAGTTGTTTGATCAGGGCCAAGTGCTCTTGTGTTGAGCGGCCTGGATCCAGATTGTGGTCTTCGGTGGTGGTCCTGGGGAGTGCTTTGAGCAAGCCAAAACTAAGGGAGGCTGCAACACCCCCCTAATACTTCCAACAGCTGGGAGAACCCCAGCAATTTGGAACAGAGCTTTCCCCCCTGGAAGCAGAGTTTCACAAAGCTAAAAAAAAAACCAACCAATTAATTGACTGGCCAACATGAGGAAAAGGAAGCAAAATAACAGCAATAAAACTCTAGAATGCTTTTTTGTGGACAAAAAGGATCAAAGCATGGAACAGGAGTAAGACAACACAGTCAGAACTCCCACACCAAATGCTTCCAAGACACTTGAAGACTGTCTAGTAGCTACAGATAATCTAAAAAAGGACTTTAAAAAACAAATAAGAGAAGCGGAGGAAAAAATGGGAAGAGAAATGAGAATGATGCAAGAAAACCGTGAAAAAAGAGTAAACAACCTGACTGAAGAAAACAACACTTTAAAAAATAGAATAAATCAAATGGCAAAAAAGGCCCAGAAAGCCAGTGAGGAGAAGAATGCCTTAAAAAGTTGAATTTGCCAGATAGAAAAAGAATCTCAAAAGCATTCTGAAGAGAATAATTCCTTCAGAATTAGAGTGAGTAAGTGGAAGCTAATGACTTTATGAGAAACCGAGATACTATTAAACAGCTACAAAGAAATGAAAAAATAGAAAGCAATGTGAAATATCTCCTTGAAAAAACCACTGACCTGGAAAATAGATCCAGGAGAGACAATTTGAAAATCATTGGTCTACCTGAAACCCATGACCAGAAAAAGAACTTGGAAAGCATCCTTCAAGAAATCCTCAAAGAAAATTGCTCTGATGTTTCAGAGTCAGAGGGCAAAATAGAACTTGAAAGAATTCACCGATCACCTCCTCAAAAAGAGCCCCAAAAGAAAACTCCTAGAAATGTTATTGCCAGTTTCCAGAATACCCAGCTAAAGGAAAAAATAGTATAGGCTGCCAAGAGAAAACCATTTGAATACTGCAGAAGCACTATCAGGATAACCCAAGATCTGGCAGCTTCT
>CM053599.1:37036436-37052111 GCA_028646575.1 Pseudocheirus occidentalis | reverse complement strand
TCCCATATAATCACACCTACACAGCTTGTATTGAATTGGTTGTCCTTCCAGCAGGGGTGGGTAACAAGGGAGGAACCAAAAGAATCTAGAATTTAAAGCTCTGCAATACCTGCAACTAGGAATCAAGATATACAGGGGCTGGGATAGGGAGACCCTCCCTGCCCTACCAGAAAGTAAGAGAGCAGACAAGGGGAGGGGCTCCACAGTGGGATCGCTGTTTTGGGGGTGGGGTAGGGGAAAGATGGAGAGAAAATTTGTAACTCAAAAATCTCATGAAAATGAATGATGTAAACAGGAAAACAAAAAAAATTATTACATTTTAAAAAAGAGTTAAACAGTGAGATAAGAAGTTTCCATATGCTAATAAATGGAAGGGCACCAAAGTTTTGTGCATTTTTCTTTTAATGACAATCCTTCATGACACTGCTTCTGGGAGTATCTTAATCCTTGCTGTCTTGGGGTACATGCCAATCTAGAGATTATATGGCAAAAGAGGAGGGAGGAGTTGTGGATAAAATGCACACTTGCTCCAAGGAAACTGTCTGAAGACTGCTGCCCTTGTTCATCTCATATACTTCAGCTGATAGAACAATCAAAAGGGAGTCTTGGAGAAGATTAGGATGTCACCATGCACTGGGTACAGGCAAAGGCACATGACAAAAGATTTGCAAATCAACAAACACTGGAAATAGTCTTTGTTACAGTGGAGGAGTGAAAGCTCCAGAAACAGAGCGAGACTTGGGAGGACAGAAACAAATAATAGGTATGTGAGCAATGGCTGGGACATGGGGAGGGAAGAGAGGGCTGGACACCAGTCATTTGGAAGTCATATACAGCCTGTGAAGGCTTTAAGATAATCATGGAGGACAAAGACCCTCTACAATACCTCTCGCATCTAATCTCTGCTCTCCATTTCCATCACCACCATCTCAGTGACGATGTCAATATCATAACACTTGCTCAGATGATTGTAATAAGTCTTCTAACAGGTTTTTCCTGCCTTCCCTCTCCTCCCCACTCCACCCCAATCCATCCCTCACACACTTATCAAACTCATCTTCTTTATACATAGATATATGTGGTCATGTCTCTCCTATTTACAAAGCCCTCCATTATCTCCCTGTTAAACAACAAATGAAGTTCAGACATCTCTTCCTGGCCTTTGTGGGCCTCCATGATATGGCACCATCTTATCTTCCCAACTTCATCTCCACAATATTCTCTTCTGTCAGAGCTATACCTAGAGTATGGCAACTAAGGCTTTGACCCAGGGCACTCAAAATCTAGAGGATATAAAATTTTACTTAGAAGGTATGCTATATTAACACATTCTACAACATCAGCATGCACACACACACACACACACACACACACACACACAGAATAGGCATTCATAGGCAGAGAACTAAGAAAAAAGTTGAAACTTCAGACAGCTATGGGAATAGCAGAATGAAGCCCCTTTGCTCCCTCTTTTTCTCAGTCTTCTTCCATCCCAAAAGAGAATACCTAATCTTCTCTGCCCCATTCCTGCACAAGAGCTCCCTCTCCCCTCCTTTTCTTTCCAGATAGACCAACCTCTTTCTCACTATCTGGAGGCATACAAAGAACATAGGAACCCAAATCCCATGGTTTGAGTAGATCAATTGTTTCTGGTTTAGTTATTCATAAGACCTCAATAGTTCAAGAAGTTCATGCTAAAAATTCTTTAATAGCACCTTAAGCAATAAATAATTCTAAGAAATATTATGAGAAGAATACTAAATTACCTTGGAGGTTCATAATACATTTTGTGGTTGTTTTTGTTGCTGAAAGGGATTCATGAAACAAAAAATGTTGGGAATCACTAGATTAGATGATCTCTGAATTCTCCTCAAATTTCAAAATCCCACCCCCAGGCCACTACAATAACAAACTCTCGCTCCCATTTAATTGAATTTATCTTCATAACTGCCTATATTATGCTCACATCGTTTCATGATGATTGTCCCAAGCACAGAAATAGCTATTTACAACTCTGCCCTGCAGTTGTAGGCCTCAGCCACATAATATTTTATGTGATTCCTGTAGCCTATCAAACAACTTAATTAATTAAAACTATTGATTGATAAATTACTACCTGTCAAAGAAAAACTAAGTAAGCCAAGAACCAAGTACCTATTGAATCCATTTATTGCTAATTAAAGAGGGAAACTTCTACTACATTCACCATTTTGAAAGCTCCCCCTTCCATAGTAAGAGAAATACTTTTATTAAATGTATTACATTGTAAAGGATAAATAAATAAACATTTATTAAGCACCTACTATGAACCAGACACTGTTCTACATTCTAGTGATACAAGAAGAGGCAAAAGACAGACTCTGCTTTCTAGAAGTTCACAATCTAATATATCCCTTTCTGCTTGCATGATAAGAGTTCATCTTTAACCTTTAAAGTAAATCCTATTTATTTTTCTTCAGTAAATTTTTGTATATCTTCAATTCTGTTTTCAAAGCATTCTTATCAGTGGATTTTTGTGCCTTTTTTGTCATTTGGCCTGGTCTGTTTTGTACAGTATTTTTCTTTTTTTTTTAATTTAAATTTATTTATTTACTTTTAGTTTACAACATTCAGTTCCACAATCCCTTCAGTTTCATATTTTCTCCCCCTTCCTCTTCTTCCCCTTTTCCCCCATGGTAGCATGTTCTATGTTCTACAAATATAGGTTCTACAAAAAATATAAGTTCTACAAATATGTTCACATTAAACATTAGTCAAGTTGTAAAGAAGGATTATAACCAATGGAGTGAACAATGAGAAGGAACGAAATAAAACAAAACACAAAAGAGAAGGAGCAAGTAGTTTGCTTCAATCTGCTTTCGGGTTCTGTTGTTCTTTCTCTGGATGCGGATCTCATTCCATCATGAGTGTTTTGGAGTTGTTTTATAATACTGCATTGTTGAAAGGAATCCAGTCTATCAGAGTTAGTCATCACAAATATGTAGTGTGTGTACAGATTTCTCCTGGTTCTGCACTCTTCACTCAGCATCAGTTTATATAAGTCTCTCCAGGTTATTATGAAGTCCATCTGCTCCTCATTTAAGGTGTTTTTCTTAAGTATTTTTGTGCCTCCTTTACCAAGCTGTTGACTTTTTTTCATGATTTTCTTGAATCATTCTCATTTCTCTTCTCAATATTTCCTCTACCTCTTTTACTTGATTTTTAAAATCATTGTGAGCTTTTCCATGGCCTGAGATCAATTTATATTTTTCTTTGAGGCTTTTGATATAGTAGTTTTGACTTTCTTGCCTTCTCCCAAGTTTATGTTTTGATCTTCCCTGTCACCGTAGTAACCTTCTACAGTCAGGATCTTTTTCTACTTTTTTCTCATTTTTCTAGCTATTTCTTGACTTGTAAAACTATGCTAAAGTGGGGCTCTGCTTCTGGAGCAGAGGGAGCAGTGTCCCAAGTTTTAGAGTTTATGTGCAACTGTTTTCAGAGGTAATTCTGGGGACCTGTAAGCTTCTGGTTCTTCCATAGTGGTATAGATAGAGGTGTGTTTACTACCCTGGCCTGTGTTCTGGTCTGTGAACAACCACAAGCACTGTTTTCCCTCTAAAACTGTGACCAGGCTCCTAGCTCTCCTGGCACTCAGATATTCTGGTACTCCTCCTGACCCTGAGGAAAATCCTGCTTATAACATCTTAACTGGACCTATTAAAATCTGCTGGAGTTTTTTTTAATCCTTTGTATCATCAGAGAAAACTTGCTGATCAGGTTTTATCACACCCCTTCTTTCCTATCTAAGATTATGGTAGCTTCCTAAAAGCTCATCTCAAGCTATCTATCAGCAACTGCACTGGGCAATCCACCCACTCTTATATATGTGTGTCTGTCATCCTGTGGTTAATTGTGAGAAACTGCCTAGAATAAGCCTTCTACTTCTGACTTCTTTGGGACACAGTTATGGGTAAAGTAATAGGAAAAGAAAGAATGGCTTAAGCCAAATAAAAAGGAGAAGAAAATGACATAGGTGGCTTGGAAAGATTTGGACCAGTGATGTGAGTCAGGTTGAATTTGGGAGAGAGAAATTTGGCAAAGTTGGGGGTCAGGGGGGAATTGAGGAAAATTTAAAAATTAATCGCCATGTTCAAATACTGATCTAGATTCAATTTCCATATTGTAAGAGAAGCAGAATTAAAGAGGGTGTTAAAAATGAATTTTAAAAAGATATTCAAGAAGACAAATAAAGATGATAGTAAAGAATTAAGGAAAGAAACTAGAGACCTGGCCTTGACCCAGAAAACCTAAGTTCATATCCTACTTCTGGCACCAACTGGTACTGTAATTCTTGGCAAATCATTTAACTTCACAATGGTTCTAGGCAAGTATTTAAAATGAGAAGTTGCAGAGAAGGTGCTGACTTGTATTGAAGGAGGGAGTTTCCTCTTCTGGGAGATCTGCATATCAGTGACAATCTTGGGAGAGGCTCAGTCCCTATTTCTAGCTTCTTTCTATAAAAATACTCCAAATGGTCTCATGAACAGAACTTAAACAGGAAGATTCAAGAAGAGGAAGGCAAAGGTAGTTGAGAAGGACAAGTAAAAGGTAAGTGGCATAATTAGAGGGTTAAGCAAATTGATAGGGTGAGAAGGGCAAAATGGTGGAATGGAGAATATGGTAGGAGGTACAAAGTTAAAACCAAGCTAGGTATGACTGTGAAATTGTTGAGACAAAGAGAAGGAATTTGAATGGGTTTGTCTATAAAAGTTCTGGGTTGCAGGGTAAACACCCCCAAGCAGTTTCTAGGAACCAGGCTAAAAATCTCAACCATTATGGTGGGTTAGAGAAATTGTCCAATGACTTGAGGCAATTATGCTTACATTTCTGCCATACCCAAATGATTCATTGTGTTGTAAGTGTAGGCTGTTCTCTTTCTTTGAACATGAATGCTTCCAAAAGGAAACAAAAGTAAGGCTTCAATGGGGAAAGAAGTCTGGGAATCTAAGATGGTAGAAGAGGAGAGGTTTAGTGCTGATCACAAAGGTATAGACTAGAAGAATGTTACATGGAAGAGAAAGGGATGAAAATGGACGGGTGTACAATTAGAGATTAAAAAGTGAAGAGGATGCCCAAAGAGGGTTAGGGCTGAGACCCCAAAATACCACCATGCCGGATCCTGCGGAAAGAATTCCACTCAAGTCTTCCCAGCCAAAGAAAAAGTTTTATTGAAAATTCAAGTTCGCCATATGGGGTAGACTCTTAAGGAGCCAGTCTATACTAGGTCATTCTATGGCACTCTCATAGAGCAAGTCTCTGCTAAACTATTCTACAGCGCTCTCAGGAAGATGGAGGGAAGATGGAGTCCTATATACAGAGGAATCTAGGGGTGGTCTAGAAGAGGAGCCCGGGGAGGGTCTTCAGGAGGAGTCAATGAGGTCAGACTCCAGTAATGAGTTTGGGGAGGGACTTCAGGTGGAGTTAATGAAGTCAATGAAGAGTGGACTGATATTTTGATAGGCTCAAGGGTGGGAAGCAGATGGACAATGGAGGGTCAGGCTAACAACAGGTTTGGGCCCAGCACAGTGAAATACTTATGGCCTCTGCAAATGCCTCCTGAAGATTCAATCAGACTTCAAGAGGTTTCCCAGAGCATGTACCTCAAAGATTCAAGGAGAGCTCAAAAGGGGAGGGGGGGGTGTGGAGCCTACACCTCATCAAAAGAAGGTTCTTTCTGAAGAGAAGAAAGCTGGATGCTCTGAGAAAAAAGAAGCTGCTTGTGCTCACAAGTATGACATAGTAAAACCACAGAAGTTAGCACCAGAAGAGAAGTGGAAGAAGAGAATATTCATAGTTGTTGATTCCATGCTTGGGGTTACTCAGAAAGTTGTCTGTTAACCTGATGACAACAATAGATCCATAGTCTTCCTGTGAGATTAATCTGAATCCTCTCTCTTCCAAATTTTCTGATTTCTCTTTGTAATGGTGGTTTGGAACATTCCAAGATCACCTAAGATGGCATCATCCATTTGGAAGATGATGAGGACCTACATCAGGGAGACTGGAGGACTGGAGCATGGATGGACATTCTGTGTTGGCCTGCCACATGATTAGGAGCTGCCTCTTTCTTCTGGGGATGAGATCTGAGCCCATGTCTTTGGGATCTGGACTCCAAAAAGGAAAAGCCCCTGGACTTTCCCAGAGGCTCAGGTCCCTAGCATTCACCTGGGGCAATTGACCCTTCCCAGTTAATTAACTACCCTTTCACTGACTGCACCTGGCCCCACCCTAGACCACAATTCCCTTGATTCCATCTAGACCCCTTCCCTGTTCCCACAGTCTTCTGTATAAAAGATCCATCTTGCTTCCATGAAAGCGTTCAAATTCAATCTGGCCTGCTCATATTAGCAATACAAATGCCCAGATTCCTTAATAGTCTAGTCAATATGGCAGATTTTTAGAATCATCCCCACTTATCAGTGTTTTAATAAACCTTATTTTTCTTTGGCTGAAGGAAGGTTTGGGTCAAATTCATTCAAGTAGGCACCACATGTTGCTATTTTGGGGTCCCAACACCCCTAAACTTCAACACTTCCATTAGCTGCATAGCTAGAACTGTTGGCATCTTTAAAACCTGCTTGATTCAACAACAAGGTGGCTTTGACAACATTTCTAGCTAAAGGCAAAATGACTCCTTCATTCATACTACTTGGAATAAAGAGGAAGGGCCTAAAGAGTTCATCTCCCCCACCCTCCCACCCCATTCAATTTTATGCTGCTGTACTCACAAGAAATATGCTTGAGTCTTTGGCCTTTTCATTCATTCTTTTCTGTTCTGGGTACTGGGTGTGGAGTCTGGGAACTTAAGCCATGGGGTCCAGGACCCCAGGAATCTAAACTAGCCCAGCTCAACAGTGATAACCTGAGGAAAAAGGATCCCAAGCCCAATAGAAGTTCTGCAAGATTTGGAACTGTTTTAATTCCTAATTATAGGACAATATTATAGGACTAATGCCATAGGAACTGAGCTGAGTTATGAACCTAATCACCCCTTCCTCCTCCACTGAGGTGGTATAGGAAGAAATTATGCATCCAAAATGTTGGGGTGGGAAATTTGTGTGTTTACTTTTGCTACATATTTAAAGTATATATTTCTTAGTAAATGTTAATCTGACGTTAAGAATTTAAGTGGAGCTGGGTGCTAGTCACCAGGCCCCTAAAAAGGTAGAACACAATGAAAAGTATGAAGCAGTGAGAAAGATTCCCCAATAATGGAGGGCACCAGAAATCAGTTTGTGGGATAAAACATATCAGGCCTGCCCCTTGGAGAGTGGTGCCAAAGTAAACCATATTCTATCAAAGGTATCACCTCCTTCCAGTCTCTCAGGCTTGTAACGTCAGCATTAACCACTATTACTCACTCTCTCTTATGCTACATACCCAGTCAGTTGCCAAATCTCACCTTTTCTAGCTTCACAGTATCTCTCACATCTGACCCTTCTTTCCACCCTCAGTCCTCATCACTTCTCACCTAGATTATTTCAACAAACTCTTAATTGGTCTCCCTGCCTCACTCTCAGCACTCCTGTCCATTTTACACACCAAAGGGTATAGAATTTTACACCAAAGTGATCTCTTTTTAAGCATGGATCTTACCATGTGATACCTCTACTCAATCAACTCTAGCGGCTTCCTATTGCCTCTTGGATAAAATATAAACTCTTCTGTTCAGTTTTTAAAGCTCTTCACAACCTGGTCCCAACCGAGCTCTCCAGTCTTATTTTTATTTCACTCAACAAAAATTTATTAAGTGCCCAATATGTGCCAATTACTAAAGATACAAAGACAAAAAAGAAACTCTAGGAAAAGAACACCTATGTGTATATAAGTGTAAACAAAATAGATAATAAGGTGATTTGCATAGGAAGAGGGAAGAAACTAGCAGTTTTCCATCTTCATTGTAGATTACTCCTCATCTCATACATTATCCAGACAAACTGGCCTTGTCTCTGCTCCTTACCCTGTACTCACTCTCCTATCTCCATCTTTGCCCCAGCAATCTCATATGCCTGGGATGCCTGCTTCTTACTGAGTCCCTCTCTTCAAGATTCAGCTAAAGCACTACCATCTATCTAAATCTTTTTCCTGATCCTTTCAATAATTAGCATCAATAACTAAGGAATCCCTCCCATACTAGCTTATATCTAACTTCTTTGTATTTATTCCTATCTATTTTCTATTTATTCTGTATACATACACACAGGCAACTAATATAAAGACAACAAGGAGATGGATGGATGTGTGGATCGATAGACAGATGGACGATGGATGGATGGACAGACAGATAGATACATAGATACATAGATAAAGTAGAGATAGAGATAAAAATTAATAGATATTTCCTTGTTTTCTCTCTCATTGGCAAGTGAGCTTCTTATGAGTAGAGATTGTTTCATTCTTTGTACTTGCCTCCTCATGACCTAGTACCTCTCACATAATAGGTGTTTAATATATATTTGTTAATGAATGTCAATGGAGCAAGAAGTCTTCCCTGAAGTGCCCCAATTAGATGTGATTGTTGTTGTTCAGTGACTTTGCAGTTGTGTGCAACTCTTCATGATGTCATTTGAGGTTTTCTTGGCAAAGATGATGGAGTTTTGGCCATTTTCTTCTCCAGCTCATTTGATAGAAGAGGAAACTGAGGCAAACAGGGTTAAGTGATTTGCTTAGGGTCTCACAGCTAGTAAATTTCTGAGGCCAGATTTGAACTCAGGAAGATGGATCTTCTTGACTCCAGATCTTTCACTCTATCCATTGTGCTTGGTTTTGTTCTATTTAACATTTTTATGACTGACCTTGATAGACAGTACACTCATCAAATTTGTAGTTTTGCATCCATGCTAATACTGGTATTTAATATCATAAATTGCAAAGTCAGGATCCGAAAATATCTTGACAGTCTTGAGCATTGGGCTAAATCTAAAAAAATGAAATTCAGTATGGATAAATATAAAGTCTTATACGTGGGTACAAAAAACCAATTTCACAAGTATAAGATTGGAAAGGCATGGATAGAGATCAATTTTTTCTGAAAAAGATCTGGAGATTTTAGTGGACCGCAAGCTCAATATGAGTCAGCAGCATGATATGGCAGCCCAAAAAAGCTAATGCCATCTTGGGCTGCATTAAGAAGGGCAAAGCACCCAAAACTATGGAGGTGATAACCCCATCAGAATTTACCTAGAGCAGCAGTTCTCAATCTGTGGGTTATGTTCAATTTTTAACAATGAAAATACATCCAGCGTATCAGATATTTACATTACAATTCATAACAGTAGTAAAATGACAGTTATGAAGTAGCAATGAAAATAATTTTATGGTTGGGGGTCATGACAACATGAGTAACTGTATTAAAGGGTCAAGGCATTAGGAAGGTTGAGTCTACTGGTCCAGAGTATTACGTTGAGTTCTGGGTGCTATAGTTTAAGAAGGACATTGACACACTGGAGAGAGTGCAGAAGAGGGCAGTAAAGGGTCTTGAGTCTATAAGACATAAGGAATTGAAAAAACTAGGTGAGTTTATCCTGGAAAAAAATTACTTAAGAGGGATTATAGTAACTATCTTCAAGTTTGAGAAAGGCTATGGTGTGGAAGAGATATTAGATTTGTTCTGTTTGGCCTTAGAGGGCAAAATCTGGAGCAATGTGTAGAAGTTTTAAAAAGACAACTTAAGGCTAATCTACTGAAAAAAATCCCTAATAATTGGAGCTTCCCAAAAGCAGAGTGGCCTGCCTGAAGGGGTGGCATGTCCCCCCTTCCTAGAGGGCTTCAGGCAGATAATAGATGATTACTTGTTGAATATGATCATATACATATATATGTGTGTGTGTGTGTGTATTGTGTATATGTATGTGTGTATGTATATTTGTGTGTGTGTGTGTAATAGTATGAATTCCTCTCATTCATGGTTTGGACTAGATGTCACTGAGGTCCCTTCCAACTCTCAATGTCTGTGACTCTGTGATCTCTATCAAGGTAACATCCACCTATCTTTAAAATTATTAGGCTGCTGGGGCCAAGCTGCCCTAAAGACCAGTTATGAGTTCAAAAAGATTGTCCATAAGCTCAGTCAGATGTACTCCAAAAAATCATAGATCCCAGACCTTTGAAGGCCAGGTCAAAGGAGGGATTTTTTCTAATGAGGATTGTCCAAAGCAGGCCTTTTTCCGTACATTTATCTCTTCCACATCACAACTTTCCTCCTCACAGTTTCAATATATCACAGGTCAGCATATGAAATTAGATGGAAATTAGAGGGAGTTCTGTGGAAGCCACAGATAATACATCAAGGCCAGCAGACAACACAGAGCCTATGACCAAATATTTAACTCAAATTTTACAATAAGGTGCTATTAACACTCCATAAAAGAAAAAAGAAAAGTTCAGACTTCTCCTGTATGAGGGGAGGACCAAAAAATTTTATGTGGATTTTCCAGATCATGGAAGTCCTGCACCCTTAACCCCCATGATGTAGAAGGGATAACTGTATATAAACAGAGCAACACAGTCTAAAGTCACACTCAAAGATATCCTGTCACCTTCCCTCCAGAGAAGTGAGAACTAATGAGATAAGACATCACAGACCCAGGAAAAAAAACACTAGAGGTAGCCATATTCCATCTTCCTCCATCATCTTGGGACCAAGCTGGCTGTTCTACAAATTTTTAATAAACTCCCAATAGAATAAGGAAGTTTGTAATTGTACCTTGCTTTCAGTTTTTAGAACTGTAGTAACACTATATTCATGAATCCCAACTCATTAAGAGAATATTTACTGCTAAATCTAGAGGAATGAGCAGGAAGACTACTGATCATCTCTCCATCCTCTGAAATTAGTCCTTCCAACCCAAGATACTTTCATGTCTTTTATGTACTAGTCAAGCTGGATTACTCTCTCCCCCCTGAACTTGTACTTCACTTTCCCTACTCTTTGTTTTTGCTTATATTGTTCATTATTCCTGGAAAAGTCATGAGGGAGGGAGAAAACTACTCACATGTATATGTCAAACTATATGCCACATAGAAATAGATATAATAAAGGAAGAGGAACATCAGTCGAAATCATGAAGACAATTCACAAGAGACAACATGCAGAAAGTGAGCCAGTAATATGTAACCTATAGTCCCAGATACCTATACACAAATGAACAGATACAAGTAATAAACAAAGTGAGAAGATTGAAATTGATCCTGTATCATTTGTTGATTGTATTTACAGTAATTGATTTTGTCCTTTAATTGGTTCTTTGTCTCTGAACTCAGTTTAGACATTCAATTGGCCTATAATGGGTTAAGTTTAAAAGTCTAGCTCTCCTGCTTGAAGCAATTTAACTGACTTTGGGAAATGTGTATGGAAGCAAGGGAGCCCAGACTGATATCTTTTAAACCACCAAGCTTCCTTCAAGGATTTCTGGTCTGCTGTCCAAGAGCCAGAGCTGCTCACCCCTGTCCTTGGAGAAGGAACACTTTTTAGTCTCATGAGAGAAGAAGGTTCAAAGCTTCCATGATTTCCCCTTTGTTAAAGAGATACAAATTGGAAGGTTAGAAATTGGACAGGGGGGCAGCTAGGTGGCACAGCAAGTAGACCACCCACACTGGAGTCAAGAGGACCTGAGTTCAAATTCGGCCTCAGACACTTAACACTTACTGACCATGTGACCTTGGGCAAGTCACTTAACCCTAATTGCCCTTTCTTCCCCCCTCCAAAAGGCAAAAAGAAAAAAAAGGAAAAAGAAAAAGAAAAGAAATTGGACAAGGAGCTGTCCAGCTCCACCATTTTGTTCATTTCATTCATTGACCAGAGCATTTATTCTCTTAGCCACTATAAAAATCAGATATTCCCCATCTTTTCCATACCTATCCATTGTACAAGAGAAGAAGGATAATAGATGTCAAATTATATGCTCTTATGTTCATAATAAAAGTTTAGCTCCTAAACCCTGACTAATCTACAGAGTACTTTCTCTAATAATTATGTGTCTAGACTTGAAATATTTAATGTTGTAGGGAAACATTGAAAATATGCAATAACTACTTTACACTGAAGATGTGCAGCGTAACACAATGAATTTAATACTGTACAAAGACACTATTCATGCTACACTAATGGCTTCTGAGAAGCCATTAGGGCCCAACAGGTAAATAGCACATTTGTGAAAAATTGAACACTGTTTCAATAGGGTGTCAGCTAAGGGGATGCTATGCTCTATCAGGTCCCTAATGTAGTATGTGTTCACAAAATTACCTAATTACATACTTATGCAATAACCCAAGCAATTTGGAAAGCATCACTGGCATCCACAATGTGAAAAATTAGCCTGCAAATCCTAGATGGGAAGCATTCCATGCTGAAGGCACACAATTCCAAATAAGTGGAAGGAATCAATGTAAAGATATGAGTCACCTTACATATAAGCAGTAGGAAGACGCCTGGTCACCAGTGGGATTCTACAAATATTCAGAGAAAAAGCCACTACTATTTAGAACTAAGATACTAACCCCACCAGAAAACTTAGCAGAGAGAAGCATGGTGTTCACCCATTGTTAACATTCATGCAGTGAGTGGTATCATTATAGCCTGACCCTCCTTGAATACAATACAAAGCAAAATTGTCTCCCCAAAGACAGTGGTGATTTGGACCAATCTACTAAAGTCCACCGCTTCTCCTGGCCAACAGTGTGCAGGTGCTATCTAGTATAATCTAAGAAGCATTTTATAAAGTCAGTCAATCAACACGCATTTATTAAGGGCTTACTATATGGAAGTAAACATACTAAGCACTGGAGATACGACTGTTTTGTTCAGTCATTTTTCAGCCATATTCATGGGGAGGGGGGTTCTTTTTTATTTTTTTATTGTTTTGGAAAAGATACTGAAATGGTTTGACATTTCGCTCATTTTACAGATGAGAAACAGAGGCAAAAAGCATTAAGTGACTTGCCCAGGTTCACACAGCTAGTATCTGAGGCCAGATTTGAACTCAGGAAGATGAGTCTTCTTGACTCCAGGCCTGGTGTTCTGTACACTGTGCCACCTAGATACAAATAAAAGAAGAAGGGGAAAAAATCGTTTCTGCCATCAAAAGGCAGAGGAGGAAAAGGAAGTACACATGTAGATGGGAAGTGAAGTGAAACAGACAGATAAGTAACTATCAAGGTAGCCTGTGCAAGAGCATGGTAGGGAAAGTCCAATGTGCAACCTGGAGAAAAATGAAGACATGGTGGGCCAGCCACCCTCCTTAAATGGAGGTTCTAGGAAGAGTCATCCAATCAGAAGGAAAGGCCACAGGGGCAGAGTGTGAACTCCAGGGTTAAAGTGACCTTCCAGGCTGGAGAGGTTTCTGGAACAAGGCAGAAAAAGTCCAGAGCAAAACCTGGAAAGGAATATATTTTCTCCTACATACAAGTTACTGTTCAAGGTGCTGGCCACACAAAGACAAAGCAGAAAAGTAGCTCCTGACTTAGAGAAGCTTACATTCTATGAAAGGGTGACAATATGTAAAGTTATATTTACATGGAAAGAAAGTATATACATGGTAATTTGAGGAGGGGGAAGAGCACTAACAAATTGGGGGATCAGGCTTCCCATAAGAAGTGACATGTAAGCTGAACTTTGAATGGAAATGGTGGGGAGGGGGGGAAAGAGGCCTAAGAGGAGCTAAGAAGGGAGTACATTCCAGGTAAGGAATAGCAAAAGTCTGGAAATGGGAATATGAAATGCCAAGTTTGGATACATGCAAGCATGTCATTTTGACTAGAATATACTGTGATGAGAAGTAAAGTAAAAGAAGCCCAGAAAGAAACTAGAGGAAGATTGTGGAAGATTTCACATGCCAAACTAACGACTTTGTCTTTCATGGTAGAAGAAATGGGGAACTTCCCAAGCTTCTTAGAAGGGCAGGAAATGGGAGGCAAATCCAAGATGGCAGCGTAGGAGCAAGGTTTCTCAGCTCCCACAGCCACCTCAAATACCCATAAAATATAACTCTAAGCAAATTTTAGGGCTCCAAAATTCACAAAAATACAGAAAACACATCTCTCTCTGAAGGCAGCTTGGCAGGTAGGGCTCATCACAGCAGGCTGGGAGCCAAAACCAGCCCAACCTGAAACCACGGGCTGGCCCCAGGGCAGTCAGGAGGAGCCACAGCTGGAGTCTTCAGAAGAGTGGATTGGTGGCAGCTGCAGCAGTTTCCAGATTTATCAAGCAAGAAGAAATAAGGAATAAGTGGAAGATCAGTGGGATTCAGCTAAATTTGGGGGAGAAAAGCAATCTGGCCAAACTGTTCACAGGGCAAGGAAGCAACAAAAGCAGCACACGCGGCAGCCACCTCCACCCCATTGCTTCAGAGCTCCTGGCCTGCAGACTGGAGGGGGGCCAAGATATCATTCAGAGGCCAGGTGCTCTTGCATTGAGAGTCCTGGATCCAGATCATGGTCGTGGGTGGTGGTCCTGGGGTGCGTTTTCAGTGATCCAAAGCTGGTGGGGGTGGCAGCAGACCCCTAATAGCTCCTGTAGCTGTGAAAACCCCAGCAATTTGGAACAGAGCTTTCCCCCCTGGAAGAAGAGTTCCACAGAGCTAAAAACACAAAAAATTTACTGGCAAAATGAGTAGGAAAAGGAAGCAAAGTAAGAACAGTAACCAAACTCTAGAATTCTTTTTCGGGCACAGAATTGATCAAAGCATGGAATGGGAGGAAGACAACACACTCAAAACTCATACACAAAATGCTTCCAAGAAACACGAAGATTGTCTACAGGTGACAGATCAGCTTAAAAAGGACTTTGAAAACCAAATAAGAGAAGTGGAAGAAAAATAGGGAAGAGAAATGAGAATGATGCAAGAAAATCATGAAAAGAGAGTCAACAACCTGACTGAAGAGAATAACACCTTAAAAAATAGATTAACTCAAATGGCAAAAGAGGCCCAAAAAGCCAATGAGGAGAAGAATGCCTTAGAAAGTTGAATTTGCCTGATGGAAAAAGAATCTCAAAAGCTTTCTGAAGAGAATAATTCCTTCAGAATTAGAGTGGAGCAAATGGAAGCAAATAACTTTATGAGAAATCAAGATACTATGAAACAGACCCAAACAAATGAAAAAATAGAAGGCAATGGGAGCTATCTCCTTGAAAAAAGCCACTGACCTGGAAAATAGCTCCAGGAGAGACAATTTTAAAATTATCAGACTACCTGAAAGCCATGATCAAAAAAAGAACTTAGAAAGCATCCTTCAAGAAATTCTCAAGGAAAATTGCCCTGATAGTTTAGAACCAGAGGGCAAAATAGAACTTGAAAGAATTGACCAATAACCTCTTGAAAAAGATCTCCAAAAGAAAACTCCTAGAAATGTTATAGCCAGGTTCTGGAGTCCCCCGATACAAGAGAAAATATTGCAAGCTGCCAAGAGGAAGTAATTTGAATACTGTGGAAACACAATTAGGATAACCCAGGATCTGGCAGCTTCTACACTGAGGAATCGAAGGACCTAGGATATAATATTCCAGAGATGAAGGAAGCTAGGATTAAAACCAAGAATCACCTACTCAGCAAAACTGAGTATAATCTTCCAGGGGAAAATGTGGTCATTCAGTGAGGTGCAGGACTTTCAAGCATTCTTGCTGAAAAAACCAGAACTGAA
>CM053599.1:37016609-37035936 GCA_028646575.1 Pseudocheirus occidentalis | reverse complement strand
TTTTGCTTCCTTGTCCTCATGTTGGCCAGTCAATTAATTGGTTGTTTTTTTTTTTTAGCTCTGTGAAACTCTGTTTCCAGGTGGAAAAGCTCTGTTCCAAATCGCTGGGGTTTTCCCAGCTGCCGGAGCTATTAGGGGGGTGTTGCAAGTCCCCCCCCAGCTTTGGCTTGCTGAAAGTGCACCCCAGGACCACCACTCAAGACCACAATCCGGATCCAGGCCACTCAAGGTAAGAGCACTTGGCCCTGATCAATCAACTCAGCCCCCCTGTGGAGTCCCGCAGGCCAGGGGCTCTGAAGCAGCCCAGTGGGGGCATCTGCTGGTTACAGCAGTTTCTGCCCTTCCCCTACTGCTTCCTTGCTCCATGGTAGATTAGCCAAACTGCTTTTTGTCCCCCAAATTTAACTTGAAAGCTTCACTTACTTTCACTGACCTTTAATCCTGGCTTATGCAGATTGCTCCAGGTGTTTTAGATCTTCTCTGAAGTAGACTCCAGCTGTGGCTTGGGAGGCTCAGCTCCTCCAGGTCACCCGAGAGCCTGGCCACAAGGGGGTTTCAGGCTGGGCTGGTCTCAGCTCCTGGCCTGGGATGAGCCCCTCCAGCCAGCTGCCTTTCTCTAATCCCTATTTTTCACACCTTGGTAGATGCTAGAGACTGTAGCTCTTCTCCCTTGTAGACTGACTATAGCTAGGCTTGGCTCCTGCCTACCACCCCGGGACCTGGTCATGGTTTTGGTTTCAAGCTGGGCTGGCCTGGGCTCCCAGCATACCACAATGATCCCCTGCTGCCAAGCTGCCTTCTGTGAGAGATGTGTTTTCTGTATTTTTTGAGTTTGAGATTCCTAGAATTTGTCCAGCATCATATTTTTATGGGTGTTTAGGGTGGCTGCGTGGGAGCTGTGGGACGCTGCTGCTTCTACGCCGCCATCTTGGCTCCGCCCCCAGAACTCCCTTTCTGATTCTTCTTGAAGAAAATATTCATGAAGAAAAGGTATGACCCTCCCAAGTAATCTACAATCCTTGGGATTAATTAATTTCTTATTCTTGGTCATATTTTCCAACGTATTTTTTTCCTACTTCCACCATCTTATTGGTGTTACCCTGTGTCAAAGCATATATAGTCTGGAGGATAAGGAACTGCCCCATGGTGCTTATGTGACCCTGAACAAGTCATTTTACCTATCTGTGTTTCACACAGCTTTTTCAGAGTATGAGATACAAAATAGTTGCTGATCTATGTTTCTAAAAGGAGTTCTCGCCAATATTGAAATCACAGGCCTGGACAAAAAAAGAAAACTTTATGGAGAGAAACTATTGATGGTAGTTTGGCTCTGATCTGATGGATTATTTATCCATGAATGCACTGGATCATAGATTTAGAGCTGAAAATGAACTTAGTCCAGTCCAACCCTCCCAGTCTGCAGATGAGGAGAGAGATCCAGTGAGATCAAGGGGTGGGGTTTCTCTCACTATTGAAATGTAAATGAGTGATCCATTTCCCACAATTCGTTGCCCAGGGCAGAGATACTTTGTGCCTGTGTGCGCACACGGGCACACACGCATGCACACATGCACACACATTTCATACATGTATACATTCCTTCCCTCCCTTTTGTCTACTTTTGATAGACCCTTAGAAATTTTGGTGAATTTAGCTTATTTATCCACAGTTCAAAGACTCAGAGATTTAGAGATGAAAGGTATCTTAGAGATGCTCAAGCCCAAACTCTTAATTTTATGTATTATGGAACTAAGGCACAGAAGACTCAAGTGACTTTCTCAGGGTCATAGAGTTAGTAAGTCTTTAAGGCAAGATTTGAACCCACATCTTCCTATCTCCAAGTCTGGCTCTGTATCTCTTCTGCCACAGTATCTCCCCTATCCCAGTTCTGTCCCTGTTCTTTCTGAAGATTAGAAAAATGAGCAAGAACTAATCTGCCAGGGAATTCCTAGATTCTTTTCCTTTTTCAAGTACCATGATCATTTTCTCTCTCAGTTCTGGCCTATTTGTTAGAACATCTCCAAAGGCTGGTGTGGCATTAGGAACAATGGGTGAGTGACTTTCTAGGAAAGGGAGACAAGTGGCTTATGTCCTGTGGAGTCTAGTTTTGGCTATATCACTAATTATTTTTTATTTCAGAAACCTCATTTCATGTACCTCCTTTATCTGTTAATTATTTAGGCACAATAGGGGTTGAACAGAGGCAAGCCTGTACTTTCCAGCATAGTGAAACAAGCAAAAGTTCATCTGATTTGGAACTTCGTTTCCCATGAGGCCCCAGGCTCTGGATTCTGGCCTGAAACTTCAAATTCCCATGAAATGTAGCATCAGCAACACAAAGGATTTTGTCACTAGAAGGAGATGGAGAAAATATGAAGTAGAAACTAAGCCACCCAAGGGAGACATTAGTCAGTGGGTGCCAAGCCATGTAAGTCCTATGAAGAACTTGACAGGTCCTTCAAACTCAGAATTTGGTTTTTCTGCTTCTCACACAACGGACTTAGGCTGTCACCAGGGACTTTCCAGCTTGGCAGGAACTGCCCAAGTTTGCATTCTGCTGTCAGAGCTATCCAGAATCCAGGGTTACCCATATAATAGTGAGGCATGGGAGGAGAATTTTCATCAAGAGCCTCATGTAATGTAATTCAATAATAAAATGAGATTGGTCAACTTCTAAAGACCCTTTCAAATAAAAAAAATATTTACGTGAAAGCATTTGAAAAGTCTTACAAATATGAAGTGTTTTTATTGATGGGTCTGAATTTAAGCTCCAGGAAGATGGTACCTTGTTAGTGGAGATATCACTATTCCATTTGTCTCTGACCAATAAGAGGACCAAATTCCAGAGCCCAAAATGCTGGAGCTCTCAAAGATGTGATGATACCCTGCAGTGGTGTCTCAGTGACAGGAAGCCTTCCTTGAAAGCTAATAGGAATCATAATTGGAATCTGCTAGAGCAACTTCAGAGGCTGAACTGCTAAATCTCCAGCCTGCTAAGGAGTTGTGACTTTGCCTGTCAAAACTGTCACACCACGGACACATTTCAGTAGCTAGAGCAATGGCAGCCCCTGCAAGTAGGGAAGTTTTGGCAGTTTAAGTTTCTGTCCTGGGGCCCATTTCCGCAGTCCGTGGATACACAGACATGTTCAATGGTCATTTATTAAGCAAAGCACTATGCTAAGTGGGAGGAAAAACTCTGAGATGGGTAAGATCTGGGTCCTCAGAGATCATTCTAATGATGGGGGCAAGCTTAGTTATCACTATCATATTAAATGAAGCATTATGAGTTTATGAGAAGTAGAAACCAGACACTATCAGGATTCTACATTGTTATGGAAGGGACTTTGGCAACTATCTTGTCCAACCTTTACTTGAACAAGAATCCTTTCTATAAAGTCACTGATGAGTGATGCTTTGGCTTGAAGACCTTTGTGGATGGGGGAGCCTTTTGCCTTTGGCAGCTGAATGTTATATATAGCTTCCCAAAGAGGGTGATATCACCCCCTGAGGATGCTGGGATGAGTCGGGGGTCATATTTTTTTTGAAATTACACAAATTTAAAAAGCCCCAAACATTAAAGAGTTAAAGAAAGTAGATTTCTAGGTGCTGAGTAATTTTTTTTTTTGGTCTTTTTTTGGAGGAGAGAAGGCAGGGTAATTGGGGTTAAGTAGCTTGTTCAAGGTCACATGGCTAGTAAGTGTTAAGTATCTGAGACTGGATTTAAACTCAGGTCCTCCTGACTTCAGGGCTAGTGCTCTATTTACTGCACCACCTCGCTGTTCCTGAGTAATATTTTTTAAAGGTGGCAGTAGGCAAAATAAGTTTGGGAACCTCTGGAAGGGATCTAGAACATCAGAATTGGAGTCAGGAACACTTGAGGTTAGGAATTTGAATCAGGAACACTTCACTAGCTACGTGATCATGGACAATTCACTCAACCCCTCAGTCTGCTTTGTTATCTATGAAATGGGTACAATAATAGTACTTACCTCGTCGGGCTGTGGTGAGAATCAAATGGACAATAAATGTAAAAGTGACTTGTAAACCCTTAAGTTCTCCATAGAAATGTTAGCTATTATTGTCACCCACTGTGTCGTGGTGCATTCTCAGCTCCTCCCATGCCTGGTAATGTTGGCAACTGTTTGAATGGAAAGGGGAGTGATCCAAGGCTCTTCTTTCCAACTTTCCCCACCCAGCTCCTGACTGTACTCACAGAACTGGAACAGTTTGCTATCATGAATTTAGATCAGAATTCTTTCAAAGTCCCAACTAAAATCCTGTCTGTTACTGGAACACTTCCCCGACCTCTCTTAATTCTAGTGCCTTTGGCCTATTCATTATTTCCTATTTATCCTGTATATAGCTTGCTTTGTAAATGTTTATTTGCATGTTGGCTTCTCCAGTAGATTGTAAGATCCTTGAGGGCCTATCCCAGGTGTTGAGCTCAGTGCCCAGCAGAGAGTAGGTGCTTTGTAAATGCTTGTCAATTGATTGGTAGATCTAGAGTCTTGCTTCCCAGTAGTCATATCAACTGGGTGGAGGTGGTGGCTTTTCTATTTCTGGATGGAGCCAAATCTCTTTGATTCATAAATTATTAATAAATTATTAATCTAGAGTTGGAAGTGACCTTTGAGGCTATTAAGTCCAATCTTCTCATTTTACAGATAAAAGAATGGAGGCAGAGAGAGATTAGGTGATTGGCCTAGGGCCATGCAGTTGGTAGGAGTGGAGTCAGGATTCAAACTCAGTTCTTGATTCCAGACAGCCGGTTGTGATAGGAAGCTTATTTCTTCTAGTAGGGAGGATCTGAGAGATAACTTTGGGTTCCAGTGGGAAGACAAATCACTGAGAACCTGGGACCTAGTTTGCCTAGAAGGAGTAGTCAGCCATTCGGGGCTTCATCAGTTTGGCTCTTTGGTCTTACCTCCTCTGTCTCTTTTTTTTCTGGCTGCGTGGGGAGTAGGAGCCTGGTACCTCTGTTTCTATATTTCCCCATTTTCCCTTGGCCTCCCCACTTGGCTTTGCCATCTCTTTCTGTGGCCTAGAAGTGTCACAGCTCCTGGGCCAGGCTTCTTTGTCTCCTTTTTCCTCCCAGTCATGAGAAAGTAGCCCAGTTTGGTCTTGCTTGTTCTGGATCTGCCAGAACTCACAGCTAAGTCCAACAGCAGAGTTCTGGCTCTGAGGGTTTTCCTTTCCCATTTTTTTCTCTTTCTTTTCTGGCCGGGAGTTGAAGTAGCCATATGTTCTCATGTCCTGACAGACCGTGTTTGGTTTAGGTCAGGTATCTCGGTCCATTACAAGCTTCTTTAAAGGAATAATGATGTGTCTTATATATTTAGGATAATTGCTAAGGATTCTATTACTTTTCTGCAGGAGTCAGTTTTGATAGTTTATTTGTTGCTGAATTAATAATTCATTTGATATCCTGAGCACTTGGTGGTTCAACTAAAAATAGATTGTCACTGAGCTAAGAATTCACCAATTGTATATATGCCAATGACTCCCATCAAGCCCTCTTCCTTTAGAGCAAAATTATGTCTTTTTTTTTTTTTTTTTACGTTCAGCTTTACAGATATGCTACGATCAAGCGCTAAAATGATTCTAGGAATCTAGGTCCTCCAACAGATTTGGGGGTGTATAAGACCCAGCAGCTGGAGGAAACTGCAGATTCTCTGTTTTCTGGGCGTGGTGTTGACACTTGAGACAGTCCGTTTCACTTTTGGCTTGTAAATCAATTGATCAATCAATAAACATTAAGTGCCTATGTGACAGGCGCTGTGCTAAGTCCTAGGGATACAAAGCAAGGCAAAAGACGGTTCCTGCCCTCAAGCAGCTTACATTCTGCAGGGGAGACAACATGCAAACAAATACATACCAAGCAAGCTAGACACAGGATAAATAGGAAATGATTAATAGAAGAAAGGCCAGGATGAGGAGGGGATTTAGGAAGGTCCAATTGTTAGGAAGTTTTTCCTTACGAAAAATAGAAATTTGCCTCTGCAACTTCTGATCATTGTTCTGCATTCTAATATTTGGGGCAAAGCCAGTATGTTATGATAGAATGAGTACTGGCTTTAAGATTAGAGGAACTGGGTTCAGATCTTAGTTCTGCCTCTACTTTCCTGTGCAACCTTGGGTAAGTAAATCACTTGGCTTCTCTGGGCCTTGGTTTTCTCTTTCATAAAATGATGGGGTTAGATCAGAAGATCTTTGAAACAGGGATGTGCTGGTAAATATTTAACCATCAGCTCTCTGAAAAGCACATTTATCACTTTCTTAAGTGTAGAAAGTCAACAAAATGATAAAGTTCTGTTTTGTAGTGCTGCCAATTTCTGAGGTATAAGTGTTCACATGGAAAATTTAACCCTGAGCTCTAGTACAAGTCAGCTCCAGCAAACCCCTGCATCAGGGCCTGTCCATCTCTAAATCCATGCCTTTTCCCCTCTTCTGGTTGAATGTTCCTTGAAGTTCCTCAAGGGCATGGACTATCTTGTTTTTTATATTTGAACCCCTCCTGTGCTTTGTACATAGTAAGTGTTTAATAAATGCTTAATTTTGTGGTTTAAAAACTTTTTTTCTCTCCATAATGAGGGTCCTTCAGGTAACTGAAGATAGCTAGGATGTTGCCCTGTCTTGCCTCAGTTTCCTCATCTGTAAAATGAGCTGGAGAAGGAAACAGCAAACCACTCTGGTATCTTTGTCAAGAAAACCCCAAATGGGGTCATGAAGAGTTGGACACAACTGAGCTGCAGCAGAAGTGTGTTGTCCCCAGGTCTTCTCTAGACTAAACCTCAGGCTCCTGGCTTCTCCTTTCTCTACTTTTTTACTTTTCTTCTTTCCCCAGGGTCCTTATCCACTCCCTTTTCCCAGTGAAAAGCCTTTGTCAGCTTTTGGTACTTGAATGGAAGTTTAAATGCATTTGTTGTATCTCCCAGGAGGCTTTGCATTTTAATGCTTTACCTGCAAAGTGGAACGAAAGGTTTCATCACAAACCAGTATCCCCACCCAAGGGAAACCCCAATTTCCAAATACTGTACCAATTTCTTTCTCCATAGTGACACCTTCTACTCACACCACTGGCTGCCCCAGGTGTGGAGGCCTGGGGGAGGGGAAATGTTGGCCCTAAGCCATCACATTTCAGGACTGGAATTATCCTTTCCTGAATTAGATAAGAGATGTCAGAAGAACAATAAAGTGACTTTGAGAGAGTACATATTATCTGTAACTAAATAAAATGAGGATTTCAGCAACTACAACTCAATCTTCCATCTCAGAGGTTTATTACCTCTAATCCCACTAGAGTCAGCAACAGGATCGGGAATGAAATACAATAGACTCATTTTTCTCCCCACTGTTTTCTCCAAAGCTGGTGGCCTATAAAGAGCCATATTAAAGAAAAAAAAAGAGCATGCTTAAATTTCCTTGCACATTTTGTGCTGGAGCAAAATTTGTGGGAGCCTTGATTTTTCTATGGCTGTGGTTTGGACTTCACCCCTGCTTCTCCTTGATTTATGGGGGTGAAGGGCAGTAACCCAGGACTAGGCTTATTGATTTCAAGGAGATCTGAAGACTCTAGGGTCAACTGACCTTTTGGAAAGAAAAGAATGTTCTTGTGAATATGGGCTTGGTGGAGGAGGCATTCTATTGAACTTATCCTCACCAAGTTCTCCATTGATCTCTTAATTGCTAAACCCAGGGGGGCCTTTGTCTCAGTCCTCATCCTCCTAGACCTTTCTGAAGCATCTGACACTGGTGACCAGTACTTCCTTCTTAGGATGTTCCATTCTCCCCCTTGGCTTCTGTTGTCTCCTGAATCTTTGTCTGCTTTTCTGACCACTTCTTCATTGTCTTCATTGGATCATCTTTCTTTAATTTCATCACTGTAGGTTTTCTTCAAGGCATCATATTCAGCCTTTCTTCTCCTCTTGTCTTCTCCCCTCCTGACACATCAAATCTAGGGTTTCCAAAACAAAGTTTCCATCTCAACATCAACTTCTCTCCCAGAGTTCATTTTTTTCTGTTGATGATCTACCATCTTCCCAGTCACCTTGGCTTGAAATAGGAGTCATCTCTAACACTTCTGATTCCCTCACACAAAATTAGTTGTTGAGTCCTGGCAATTCTTGCCCGTCTTTTCATTCACACAGCCACTGCCTTAGTTCAGACTCTCATTTTCTCTTGCCCCAGCTATTGTAATAGTTTCCTAACTGGTCCCTGGCCTTGGATCACTTCCTTCTCTAATTCATCCTTCACATCGCTGCCAAAACAATATTCCCAATGCACATGTCACTTCCCTATTCAAATGCCCTTAGTGGCTCCTCATTACTATTAGGTAAAATAAACATTTGTTAGTTTGATCCCTCATAATCTGACCCTCCATGACCTAGTTCCAACCTCTCTTTTCAACCTTATCTTACACCACTACCTTCCAGTCATTCGATGCTCTAGGTATGCTTTGCTATCAGCTGTTTCCTGATTTTATCCTTCCCTCCCTGGTTTCCATGTAGTCCCTATGCCTCCTTCCACTTCTCTTCCTTGAAAGGCCTAGCTCACGAGTTGTACTCTTCATGTAAAGCCTTCCATCTTCTCCCCCTACCAGATGAAAATGATTTCCCTCTTATTTTTCTCTTTGCTGGTCGGATGTCTTTGCATTCATCTCATTTTGCTTTCTACCATGCTTCTTTGCTTCCTGAAGGTGCATGTGATGCCATTTTTTATCTTTATAGTCTCAAATCTTACACGGCACCTTGCACATGGCGTGTGATTAATATGTATTTGTTGAATTGAACACAGCTTCTTTGCAGGGAGAACCCAAATCATTTGTCCATTTATTGGTTTTTGGAGAATTTCTCCTCAGAGAATTTCTGTAAGAAAATCTAGTCTACAGAAAGGTCAAGCAGGAAGAAGGCTACACTCATTGTCTTTCTCTCACCCCTTGTTTCCCAATGTGTGTGTGTGTTCAGTCATTTCAGTCCTGTCTGACTCTTTGTGACTCCATTTGGGATTTCCTTAGTAAACATACTGGAGTGATTTATCATTTCCTTCTCCAGTTCATTTTATAGATGAGGAAATGAAAGAAAACAGGGTTAAGTGACTTGCCTAGGGTCACATAGCTGGTAAATGTCTGAGGCTGGTTTTGAACTCAGGTCTTCCTGACTCCAGGTCCGGCACTCTATCCACTTGGCCACCTAACTGCTCTTATTCAATAACTGTTTCCCAGTAACAATGACCTAATCTAGGTTTCTCTCACTTGGGGAGCAGGGGGCAGCTAGATGGTTTGGCTCAGCAGTAGTCCCATCATCACATAACTCTGTCCAGAAGGCAGGACTCGGTAAGAGAAGTGGATATAACTCCCAAGAAATCTGTTGCTCCCCTGCCTGGATATTGGGACTGATTGTGGCTCTGGGGCACCATTTAAACTGCTGCAGGCAGGAGTTGTCTGGATTCTTGATCATAGGATTGTGGATATGGAGCTAGAGGGGGTCTTAGTGGTCTTCTAGCACAACCCCCTCACAGATGAGCAAGATAATGTCCTAAGAGGTTAAGTGATTTGCTCAAGGTCATGCAGGTATTTAGCATCAGAGGTGAAATTTAAACTCAAGTTCTCTGACTCCTGACAACTCCTCCAAGACTGTGGGCTCCACAAATCAATCTTGCATTAACTCATTGGTTCCACTGGATGTCTCTAGTAAAAGCACCTGAAAAGTTACTGGTGTACTCTATAATGGAATCTTATTAAATTTTTTTTGGAGGGCAGTTGGGGTTAAGTGACTTGCCCAAGGTCACACGGCTAGTTTTTTTTTGTGTGTGTGTGTGTTAAGTGTCTGAGGCCGGATTTGAACTCAGGTACTCCTGACTCCAGGGTCGGTGCTCTATTCACTGCGCCACCTGGCCGCCCCTATAATGGAATCTTATTTCCACTGGAACTGTACAGTCCATTAGTTGGTATTATTGATGTGCAGTGACTCATAAGCACCTCTCATCTTCTTCTGGAAGTCTTCAAAATTTGTTAGCAGGCGTTATGGAAAAAATCCCTGGATATGCTCAGAGAGGAATTCCTGAGGCTAGAAATTCAGGAAGACCTAGAGCAGGGTTGGAGAATTTCATAAAGGTTATCACTTCCATCATCTGTTTAGCATCATAGCCAGGTTTTGTTTGTCTGAACGTCTTATTCTCTACTGTTGGTATTTTATACCTACAGTTATGACAGCAACCCAGAGAAATTTATTGGACCAAGACTCACTTGCTGCAGGGTACTTACACTCTGGACTTGCCCTGGTCGAGAGGTGTAGAAAATATAAAAGCCTACTCTGTTTATTGTTAGTTTGGAGAAAACATACACAAGCAAAGTCTTGAAGGCTTTCTTCAGACAAGATGCCTCCAATGAGCACATAAAAATCATGCAAGACTACAATAGATACAATTGCCAATCTGATTTTGTTCAATGATCCTCTGAGTATTGATAGCTGACAAGGAATTAAGTGGGGACATTTATATTTTCAAAAAGTGCTTTCTGATTTCATGGAAGTTGTCTGGTATAAGATCTACACAAGCTAAAGATTTTCTTTTGATGTTGAGGTTATCTCAGTGCTCATACTTGCAGATGACATTATAGCCCTAGAAAACTACAAAACTTTAATGAGTTCTGAAGCAATGCAAGAAAGATTGGTCAAACCATTTAGACTGGAAAAACAGAGTGGATGAAAAATTCAAATTCTTTAGATTATAACCTCCATTTGTTTGGGCACACCATCCCATTCATCCATCAACCTGTATATCTCAAAGATAGATAATGAATTAAAGGAAATTCAGGCTGAATTGCCTTTGGGAGATCATGCAGTGCTTTCAATAATCCCAAACTGTTTACTGTTGCAAAAATTCTTCTTTAAAATCTAGATTCTGCTGTGTGTGCTATATTCTCCAAATCAGAAATATTAATGTGACAAATAACCAAAAGACAATATAAAAGAACATGGTAGACAGATCCACATGTGGTCTTATTTTTTTCCATAAACAGACTATTTAACATTACCAAAGTTGTCCTGTTGTTATAACCTCTGCAACATCTTTCTCCTGTATTCTTTGCTCTCCACTCAACCACCATCTTATTTCTGTCCCTTATCATCTCTTGCCTCCTTACTGGTCTCCTTGCTTCCAACTCTCTACGTAGTTGCCAAA
Source organism: Pseudocheirus occidentalis (assembly GCA_028646575.1). NCBI lineage: Eukaryota > Metazoa > Chordata > Mammalia > Diprotodontia > Pseudocheiridae > Pseudocheirus > Pseudocheirus occidentalis. Next base: position 37,024,758 of record CM053599.1, on the reverse strand, counting down.
TGTTGTTACCAAAGCCCAACCCTGATCATGTTACTCTACTTCTATAGAAGTTTCAGTGACTCCCTATTTATTGCCTCTAGGATACTGATTTGTTTGGCATTCAAAATTGCTCTTCACAAAGTAGCTCTGACTTCTTTCTTCAGGCAGATTGTGCATTATTTACCCTTGATGGACTCTACATTTCAACACAACTGGCCACCAACATCCTTGCCCTGAACACATTTTATGCCAAGGGTCCCTGGCATTCTCATTCTCCTCAAACCTTCCAATGTTTGCTTCTTGGAACTAGTAATTTCTTCCAAGGATCAGTTCAAGGGCCACATCCTACATGCGCCATTTTCCACTTGAGCTATGGTAACAACAGAAAGAATCCTGAACTGGCAGGTAGCAGATCATGTTAAGGGAACAGTTTATGTTATCAGCTGTTTGCACCTTTGTGAGGGCAGATGATGAGGATGGAGGTCCAGGAAGGACGAAGGAGGCACAGTATAGAGATGGGGAAGGGATGCTTGGGTATGGAAGTTTTGACTCTGGATTGTGCCAGGCTTCTAGAAAGCGAACACCAATCTTCTAAGAAACACCCCTAAACCACTCTAATTATTCACTGTGGGTCCTAAAGACCACATTTTCTGGATGGATAAGTCTGGAAACAGCACAGAATATGGGTTTTTCTTTTTATTTACTTCTCTCTTTCTGAAAAAAGAAATAACAGATTATTGAAACCTAGTGGTGGCCCTGGGGCAATGCAGGACTACCCACCTGGGTCTGTGCATGTGTGAATGTTTGCAAGAATGGGAAAATTAACACAAGGATCTTGATATCTTAAAGGCTTCCAACACCCTCCACATGTTTGTCACCTCCCCTCTGCAATCATGAGCACTAGTAATCTGTCTTACTCATATATCACTAGCCTTGACCAAATCTGATGTCATAAAACCCAGCTGGTAATGAGTAGTACCCAAAAATGCAGATGAGAAAGAGTAAGGGAAAACAGTCTAAAATCCCCAGCCACAGAACTCTAACCCAGTCTTCCAGAAGGCCTGGAAAGTTTACACGTAGTGAAAGTGGCCCTGGGTGAACATTGAACACAGAAAGTTTCAATCCCAAGGGCAAAAGCTTGTGATAATGGAGAAGACCCTGTAACCATGTAGGCAGAATTTGCTCCTTTGAACACAAACCGTTTAACCAAAGCTTTTTAAGATTTTTTTCCCCCCACTACAGTCAAATGTTTTAAAAGACTCTGAAAAGCAAGTGATTGAAAAAAACAAGAGACCTATTGACTTAAGAATAGTACTGAAAGGATTAGTTGTTTTAAAGCTTGGGTATTCACTCCAAAAGGGACAGGTCATTTTTAGGGGAAATTAAAGATCAGATGGAAAACCAGAATTGACTTTCTCCTACTTCACAGAAACTTGCTTGCAGACTTACCCTGAGAGATGTTAGTTCTATAAGCCCAGAGAACTCTAAGAAACTGAGCTTACAAGCGTGCCATCAGACGGATATGGTGATTAAAACTTTCTGGATTTTCAGATTTTCAGAAACCTTAATAGTCAAGAGATGCCAAAGCTTTCATGATCCTTTCCTCTCTTTGTATAATAGATGCCAATTACCTGCTATTTCTGTTGGCCGGGTAATCTACAGATGTGAAATATTAGCCAGTTGGCTGCCTTTAATTTTTCATAAGGCTCACTTATTGAAATCTGTAATTTGAACATGCATAGCCTTTGAAAAACCCCATCCCCTCAGACTTCAATCAATTTCTTAATCATGTTACAGCAGCGGGGGCCCTTCATGTGCTGGGGCTGAGATACAAAATGCTGTTCCTGCTCTTTCTTGTATGAAGTCCAGGGGTGGTGTTGGAAGCCAGCCTTCACACCCATCTCTATGGTGTCATAGATTTGTTAAGAACTTGATCTGATGACCCTGTCCCTCTCTGCTGCTTGGGGGAGGGACCGAACTGGAGAGAGAGAAACAGACTCTGATGCGCTCATCGTTAGAATAGCAAAGAATCTGTGTCTTGGCAGCCAGCACGTGAAAGAAGGCATATTCTATTCTATGCATCGATCACTTTTTCCTCCCTCTCCAAATGATTTATGGTTCTTTGAATATTACCATCAGTTTTCTTGCCTGCTGTAGCATAAATATTTGATCTCAGAGTTACGCGTCCTACTATTGCTTTTTGCTTTCGCCATATATTCTCGTTCCCTTTGCCTCTAACTTTCCAAGATTAAAGAGAGGAAGCAGATTTGAGGAGAGGCAGAGGGAGGAAGGAAGACAATAAAAATAATTAACCTGTAAATTATCTGAGGGAGGAAAAAACCACTGGGATTTAATAAAACATCAGCAGGGAGAAACATTCAGAATGTTCTTCTGGATGCTGTTTTTGGTGTGTAATCTTGCTATTTGTCTTGAATCTGCTTGCAAATGGGGAGAATATGAATACTGGGTAGTTTCCTCATTACAAACCCTGCTTTCAAAATCCTAGCATTTTGTCATTATATTATAATTACAACAAACTCCATGTGGGAAAACTTGTTCACTTCAGTATCTGGTCTGTGCCTGGGAATTACGGCAAAGGGAAATAGAATAATGAGTTTGGAACAGAGTCAGTGTCTAATTATTCCTTTATACCTGCAGGAGAAAGTTCATTTATTTTTAGCCTTGATAGTCACAGATTTAGAGCTGACCAGTTCAACCCCTTATTTTACAGATGAGGACACTGAGGCCCAGAGAGGGGAAATGCTTTGGGCCAAGTCATAAAGGCACTAAGAAGCAGTCAGTTACTCCCCAGTCTTCCCCCAACTTCTCTCGGCAGCCTTATCCTCAATGTTCTCAAACAGAAACCTGCTGTAGCTAAGCGGGTCTTTTCCTTGAACTTTTCACACTAGTGGCTACTTATCTTTGTCCATGCCATTCTCCTTTTTGTAGTCACCACATCCTATATATTTTACCATTTGAACATCTCTTGTTTATGGCCCCTTCTCTCCCATGACACGGCCACCACCCTGGTCCAGGGCTACTGTAAGATTGTACTATCTCAACCTATCTCACTTTTGTCTATCCTTCACTTAGTTGTTAAATCCATCTCCTAATGTATCACTACCGTCTATTGCTTCCTATTGATCAGTTCACATACTTTTACTGGTCATGGTACTTCTGAGGATCTGGGTCTCCTTACTTCTTCCCTTGAGAGTGGCACAATCTATTTCCTTCTTCAGTTTAGCTTCACCAGCACTACAACTCATTGGAGGTGCCCTCTCTTTTTCCTTTTTAAACCAATAGGGTCCTTTTTTATTCATGATAGAAAGTCACTCCTCAATATAATATTCATGGTAAATTGGGGACCAATTTTGAATTAAAGGGATCCTACCCTATTAATAATCTGAAAGCTGATCCTATAGTCTGTGATTATTGGAAACTACTTTTTCATGTGAAGCAGTGGATAAAGTGCTGGGCATCAAGACCCCTCTTCCTGAGTCCAAATTTGGTCTCAGACACTAGCTGTGTTACCCTGAGTAAGTCACTCAACCCTACTTGCCTCAGTTTCCTCATCTGTAAAATGTGCTGGAGAAGGAAATGGCAAACCACTCCAGTATTTTTGCCAAGAAAATCCCAAGTTGCGTCATGAAGATTTGGACATGGCTGAAACAACCAAAAAGCAACCCTTTCATGAATCTGTCTTACCTTGAGCTAAGAGAAGGAAGCATGGGTTTTTTTTGTCCTCTCCTTCTCCTCTCCACCCCACTCAATGAATCCAGACAGCTAGAAGGTAATTTGTTAACCAATATTACCAAGGATGGTTGAGCTGGCAGGCTTGTAACACCACTGTGCCTATTATAGTGCTAGGCTCATGGCAGGAGCTCAATAAATATTTATTGAAGGAATGAATGAACAGGTGAGAATTAATTTAATCATATAAAGCTCAGGGCTGTCTTCAAACGGACATAAGAGAGTTTCCAGTGGAATGCCCATACCGTGGGAGCTAAATTTCCTCACTAGTTTAGACAAGTCAGTTTGCTCAATTTGCTCTCCACTGAGGGTGTGTGTGTGTGTGTGTGTGTGTGTGTGTGTGTGTGTGTGTGTGTGTGTGAAAGTAACAATGGATTTCAACTGGCTATTATTTCTCTTGCTACACACATTAAAGGCAACAGAGGCAGTTACCCTTAGTTAACTGAGATTAAATGAGATAGCTTATGTGTGGCAGATTGCAAACTTTAACTATCTATGTAAATGTTAGTTATTCTTACTAAGTGTGTGTGAGGGGGTCAGTTCTCCTCATCTCCTGGATGCAGACCTTGTAGGGGGATTGCTTTGTATTTGGTGATTGCTGTGTCCTTGGTGTTTGGGCAGTGACTTTGGGAAGAAGGATAAAAGGAGGGGACTTTGTCACCATCCTTGTCAAGACACCTGGAATGATACTGCTCTTCTTTCCATGTTAAAAAAAATGTGTGCCTATATTACAGTTCTTCAAGCTATCACTATCTGTCAGGAAAGTCCTTAGGCATTTTAAAATTCTAGTGTACTTAGAATAGAAATATGGCATAATCTTGAAGTTGTTAGCACTCAGAGTCTATGAGTAAATATGAGTCTTAAATGCACCTAATAAAAATTCTCATAAAAACACATACTTTGCCTCAGCATGATCTTTCTTAAATGGCAAAAATGATTAGGCCCTTTAGTGAGGGAGAGCTTGCCACATCTCTTGCAAATGAATATATATATATATATATACACACCTACAGACAAATGGCAGAGCAGAGGGGACTGCAAGCTTGCCTCAGAATCAGAAAGCCCTAGATTCAAGGCTTTCCTGTTAGAGGCAACTAAGTAATGAAGTAGATAGTGGGCTGGGACTGATCAGGAAGATGTGAGTTCAAATCCAGCCTCAGACGCATGTTAACTGTGTGACTCTGGACAAGTCATTTAATCTCACTTTCCTCTGGGGATAATGAGAGCACCCAGGGGTGTTGTGCAGAGCAAATTAGGCAATATTTATGAAGTATCTGGCACATAGAAGACACTAATTAAATGCTTGCTTCTTCCTTCCTACCTACCTCTAGTCGTTGTGTCAAGTGAGTAACATGGAAATCACTTTGCAAAGCTTCAAGTCCTTTATAAATACTATTACTACTACTACCACCATTCCTGTTCCTATCACTACCATACTACTACTACCACTACTACTACTACTACTACTACTACTACTACTAGTACTACTAGTACTACTACTAGTACTACTACTACTAGTACTTTTACCACCACCACTACTACGACTACTACTACTACTACTACCACTATTATTACTACTACCATCACCATGACCATCACTACCACAACTACTACTACCTAGACCACCATTTCCACCACTCCTATGACTTCTACCACTACTATTACAACTACTACCTGGCTCACTACTACTACAACTACCACCACCACTACCACCATCATCGTCATCATCATCATCTCTACTACCATCACTGATACTATCGCTACCATCACTACTACTACTACTACTACTACTACTACTACTACTACTACTACTACTACTACGACTACTACTGCTACTATTACTACCACCACCACCACTACTACTACCACCACCACCATCATCACCTCTACTACTATTGCTGACACTACTAGCATTAACACTACTACCATTACCACTACTACTACTGCCGCTACCACTACCACCACCATCACTCCTTCTATGCGACTCTAGGCAAGGTATTTCATGTCTCAATGTTCCAGATCATGCTCTAAATCTGAAAGACACAGAAAATTGCCTGTCTGCCTTGACAGAGGACATTTCTTCACCAGGAGTTCCCTATGCTTCTGAAAACACAGTTCTAGACCTCTGTATCCTATGTATGCATGAATAAAATTCTGTTTAAAAATATTATCTCCATTCTATCTTTATATGACCCCAAAAGAAAAATGCAAATTTTGATACCTTTACTATAATAAATTACATACATATGCACACACCCACACATATCCACACACATATATATCTTAACATTTACCCACAAAATTGGAACAGAATTCAAATTAACAAACATTTATTAGGTGTTAGGAAGAGATATAAAATTTAGATAAAATATGGTCTTCATCCTTATGAAAGAATAACCTAGTGGGTATGGGCATTTGACACATAGACAAATAGGGATAATACAAAGCAATAGAAAATCGGTGTGCATAAGAGGTGCAAGTCAAAAGCATCATAAAATCCAAGGAAGAAATGGATTCTTTCCATTACAGTGAAGAAGATCAAGGAAGTATTCATGAAGGTGGTAGCGTTCAATATGGGCTTTAAAGGATCGATAGGTAATGAATAGGCGTAGTTAGGAAGTCTGGCAAGTGAGAATTAGTGTGATGAAAGTAAAAGATTACTGAATCTAGCATTAGAGACCCCACTTTGATTCCCAGATCTGATGTTTACTTATGGTGTGATTCTGGGAAAGTCACTTAATGACTCTGAGCCTCAGTCTCCTTGTCTGTAAAATGGGATGAATCATACCTGTACTATCTATTTCACAAAATTGTGGGATCAGTGCCTTGTAAACTTTAATGGGAAATATCTACAATAGAAATGGGAACTATTATTATTCAGGTAGCATAGGGCCAGGCACCTAATAAGCAATTAATGGGTGTTTGTTAAACTGAATTGTATATAATGGGTTCTGAAGTTAATTCTAAGAAAGTGTATATATCACATTATGGTAGAGATCTGGTTCTCAGGTATGTTACATTGTGGCTGTATACCATTAATTTTCTTATTGTTAGTATATTTAAGAGAGATACCCAATATTCTAAGGAAAAAAGCTTTTTTTTGGAAGGAAGGCGAAGAGTAGGTGAGAGAGATGTTTTTATCTATGATTCCAGTTTGCCATTTATAAAGACCTCCTAAAACTTACTGAAATCAGCTTTGATTGTTTGATATGTTCTTCTGATTACATTGCTTGACTAAGCAGAATTTTGTAGCTATTTAAAAGCAAAGTAGTGAGCTCTATTTTTTTTCTAAAGTTGAATAGAAGTCTTTTCTTAGTACATTGAGCAATACTGTATTTGAGCAAGTTTGGCTACTCCAGTGATGGACCTCACAAATTGAAGTGCACTGACCCCAAACTTCATTATCTTGGAGCTATAACCATCACAGATGATGAAATGGACCTTTTTGTCCACGGTCTCATCAGCAATCTGCTGAAGTGGAGGGTTTCTGAGAGTGCCCGGCCCCTACACCATCCATTTAAAAACAAAACCTACAATATTCAGAGATGAATTGTAGAGTATGCATACAGATCAAATAGACTGAAAAATTGTACTCTAATAATAATGATACCTTTCATTTGTAATATGTTTTATAGTCTAGTCTTCAAAACACTTTCATATAAAGCATCTGTTTGGATATTCACAATTAAACTTTGGTAAGCAGGCAAAACAAGGATTATAAACCATGTTTTAGGGGCGGGAAAACTGAAGGTCAGAAAGGTGGTGATATTTGTACTATCCAAATTGTATGGTTAGTTAAGTCCTAAGAGTTGGACCTTAAACATTGTCTGGTCCAACCTATTTATTTTATAGATGGGAAAATGGAGGTCTGGAGAGGGAAACTGACTTATTGATAGTCACACGAGTGGTTAAAAAGACCAGTGTGTGGTTAGCAGTATTTTCCATACCATGTTTCATGAAATTAGCAATATTAATGGTATACATACATTATAATAATTAATTAATGTAGTAGTGATAATAGTTGTAGTCGTTGATGATGTAGATGTAATGGTAGTCATAGTAGTGGTGATGGTGGTGGTGGTGGTAGTAATAGCAGTTGGTAAAACTAATCAGTAATTTTGTGGCATACAATATTATATTTTTTGTTGTAGCCTCACCAGCAACATAGCTCATTGGAGGTGGCCTCCCTTTTTCCTTTTTAAACCAATAGGGTCCTTCTTTATTCATGATAGAAATCCACTCCTCAATGTAGTATCCATGGTAAATTGGGCACCAATTTTGAATCAAGTGGATCCTGTTTTAGCTGTTCTGACAATTTGTGATTATTAGGAATGTGGCGCAGTGGAAAAAATGCTGGGCCTGGAGTCAGCAAGACTACTCGCCTTGTAGGAGGACTACTAGTAGAGTATGATGGTGTCTA